>BSBK01000189.1:997500-2237500 GCA_027943335.1 Chamaecyparis obtusa | reverse complement strand
GCAATGTGTGTCACACTCTTTATCATCATTAATATAAAAGTGATGTTCTTTCTTAATGACCCATGCTTTAAATGTATTGTTAATACCATCCAAATCCAATTGTGCATGTTGATAACACACCTATACCATAATAGTAATCTACTCTGAAAAGTAGTATTTTGATTGAATCTATTTTTTATGAACAAAAGAATAATTTTCTGCAAATTTGACAACTAATTTACAATAGTTCCAAGTGGGAAATTGTCTCTTGATGTTTGAAATTGTTGTGCTTGCCAATTAGAAAAAAGAGCATGATGTATATACAGTTGAATCAATTTTCAAAAAAAATTCATAAATTCTCTAATAGGTATCTCCTCTTACACATATTCTAATCTTTTTTTATTCTTTCTCAAATTTTGTTTCATTCTTTGTGTGCTTGTAACTCTTGCAATTTATCATCTTGGTCATACCAGTGTCTTCATTTCTCAAAGGGGAATTAACCAAATCACCACATGTTTAAAAAATTCCTTTTATGCAATTTATTTGACCAATTGCATTACATATTTTATCACATAAATTGGATGCTATGAACTCACTTCATCTACTAGGAGGAGCATTTTGAAAACCATCATTGTGTTTTATAATCTTTCAATAAACCTAATAGTGGAGATCAAGTTCAATATTATAATGACAATAAGTTTCAAAAAAATTGTTTTTCTTCACATAATATGGCTTTAATGTTTTAAACAATGTCTGTCCAATCTTTATATTAGGTTTGAATTAAAAAATGACACATATAATTCATGTTGTGTTGTGTCCAATCAATGTTTTGTATGTAGAATATATTCTTTAGGTCTAATCCTATGTTTGATAACATCTATATTATTTGGTAAAGAACATATATTATATAATTATTATTCTAAAAAGATGTGATCCAATTCCTAATTTCATCCTCAGTCCTATTAGAATGAAGAGCTCTACACATAATTGCCCAACTACACATAATTGCCCAATCACCTTCCAAGGTACTATCATACAAATTTAGTCTCCTTTTAACATATTGTGATATTGTCTTTCTACTAAAACCAATCTCAAATAAAACTAAAGAGATTTGTCTTTTGGGGGGCATATTTTTACTTACAAAATATGTCAACATCACTATTCTTGTAATGGCCTTATCTGCAGACCAAGATTGCTTCCAAATAGAACCCAAAACTTTCTCAACATTTTCAATAAATTCTTTTTGCACGTGATAAAGTTTTATCTTTTTCAATGATGTGTCTACACCCAATAATTTTAATGGCTATTGTAACTTATTATGCAAAAGTACAATTAACATCAATTGGACTTGTTCAAGTGTTTCAAGATTATCAAATTGAGAAATTATATCCTTTGACTTCCTATTCATTGACCTCCTCTTAGTATATGAAGGTTGTTCAGTTTAAAATCTCAATTTCTCCACATCCATTTCAAGTAAATGATCTAACTTTCTATGATTGATTTTTCTCTTTACACTTTGAGATATATTATATGCTCAACCATACGAGTAGAAGAAAGTAATATTGACCCTTCTCCAACATCCATTTCTTGAACTTGGGTTGATCCTTCTCCAACATCCATTTATTGAACTTGGGTTGACCTATTTTCTTGAGCTTTTGCTTGTTGATTGCAAGTTGCACACAAAAAAGAACCAACTAAGAACAATTTAGAGAATAAAGAAATGTAAGAACACTAAAAATACCTAAAGAGACTGAAATAATAACATAATAGAGAGAGAGAGAGAGAGAGAGAGAGAGATCTAGAAAGACCCAAAAAGACTAAAAAGATACATGAAAATACTAAAAAGATACCTAAGAAGACTAAAAAGAGGCTAGAAATACATTTAATAGAGTAAAAAGATCCAAAAAGACTAAAAAGAGACTAGAGTGTACCTAAAAATATTGAAACAAGATAAGAGTGTAATTAATTCGAGTAAAAAGACCCAAAAAGACTAAAAAGGAACCTAAGAAGACTGAAAGGAGATTAGAGAGACCTAATTAGAGTTTAAAAAGACCTAAAAAGACTAAAAAGAGACTAAGTAGAGAGAGAGAGAGAGAGAGTTAAAAATAGTAAGAAGAGACTAGAGTGTACCTAAAAAGACTAAAAAGAGAGTAAGAGACCTAAAAAGACTAAAAAGACTCTGGAGAGACCTAAATAAAGTAAAAAGACCAAAAAATACTAAAAAGAGACTAGAGTGTACTTTAATTGACCAAAATGAGACTAGAGAGACCTAAATAGAGTTTAAAAAGACTAAAACGAGACTAGAGTGGACCTAAAAAGACCCAAAAAGACTAAAAAGAGACTAAATAGAGAGAGAGAGAGAGAGAGAGAGTTAAAAATAGTAAGAAGAGACTAGAGTGTACCTGAAAAGACTAAAAAGAGAGTAAGAGACCTAAAAAGACTAAAAATACACTAGAGAGACCTAAATAGAGTAAAAAGACCCAAAAACACTAAATGAGACTAAAGTGTACTTTAAAATACCAAAATGAGACTAGAGAGACCTAAAAAGACAAGATACCCCTCAACCTCATAATAAACCAATCATTGTGGTGAAAGATGTTCAACAAATTGACTATCATTTGTTTTCTTGCACATACAACACAAGAAATAATAGACAATATACGAATTCAATTGTTCATCCTTCTCTTCTTGCTTCTCAACTAGTGCTTCAGGTCCTACACCCCATCATCCTCAAAATCTTGGAAAGGAATATTATTTAGTAAAACAACTTTGTGCTATTCCTGCTAAGATATCCATTTGGGAGCTTCTTCAAACTTTATCTACATACCATGAAGCATTATAACAAGCCTTAAGAAACATTATTGGTCAATCTTCTATGCAGACCAATATAAATTCCATATTGGAATGCATGAATGTGACCAACACTCAAGCTAAGTCAGTCTTTTCTCAAGATGAAATGCCTTCTAAATATATTCAAGAACAAAATGATTCTTTTATGATTGTGTACAATATGAAAAGGGAAGAAATGAAAATAGGGAGATAACCTCTCCTTTTTAAGGTTGCACATTCGAAAGGAAGATGCCCCAATAGGCTCAGGTGATGATATGCAACAATGATCCTTTGCTAAATATGTAATTTTGAAATGATACTTCGGACCTGAATAACTAATGGATGGAGTCCTGAAAGTACCTATAAAAACTATTATGAGATATTGAAATTGTAACATATCTTCTAGCCAAATCTAAGCCTTAACTAGAGGGTATATAGGGGTTGAGCCAATATATACCTAGGTATAGAATGGTTGAGTCAATTTATATCCTAGGTTTCCACCCAAAATGTTTCTGGTTGTTTATGATCTTCTCGAAAAAAAATTAAGACCTTTGTAGTATGTTCTTGCACATAGAAAAATCGAGAAAAGGTTAGATAAAATGGCTTTGCCTTGGTCAAAGCCCCATTTAGTAATCAATCTCAAAAATGAAAGGAAAATGCATAGAGAAAGTATGTAAAAAGGTAAATGTTTGATTCACATTGTATAAACCCTCATAGATGGATGTAGAAGTCTCTCATACCCATAAAGATTCTTGAATTTTCTTGGAATCAAAGAGTTGACCTTGAATTGTAGAATAATAATCAAGGATGCCCTCACAAATGCATGGATCTATGAATGTCACTCCTAGATCTTTACTGTAGATATGCTTGATAATCACTTGCAATGAAGGAGAGATGAATGCAAAAGGATCTTCTTGCTTGATTTAGAATTCCTTTACTTGGCCATCATGGGAGATAAACTTGATTTAATGGAGAACATTGCCTTGGAATTGACTTGAATGGATTCAAGAAACTAGATTGTGGATGCTTACCTTCAAATCTTGAATCCAATTGCTCAATTTCTCTTGATCTCTTGAAAACTTGATTGTGAATGCTTGAGTATAGTAATTATTTACATGCCTCATCTATCATTTCAGGATTCAAAAATAATATAGTTTAACCACAAGATCTATTTTCCCACTAAAACCCCAACATAGGTCTCTGGGCCAAATTTGGGCCAAAAACCTCGAATATAGAACAACTGAACCATTTTGTACCTAGGTAAGAAATGACGTAACCATTCTATACCTAGTATTTTGATCCTAGATTTGAACTAGGTGTCAAGATGGTATAAAAGAAGTGGGAAAAGAGGATTCATGTTCCCATGATCAAGCATAATGGACATAAGATCTCAGAATTGCCAAAATGTGGCCTAATAAAGCATCCAATTATGTGTGCTAACTATTTAGGATGGTACAGGTTGTTGTCCTTATCAATGGTAATCTTATTTGAATAACTTAAATTGATGATGGATTTGGTCTTAATGTTTGTAGCATTAATTTTTTGAATAAAATTAAGGTGGATACTTCATTGATTTAACCTAATTCTATTCCTATATATATATATATATATATATATATATATATATATATATATATATATATATATATATATATAACAATGTTGCTAAAAAAGCCTTAGGTATTATAACATTGCATGTTAAGGTAGGTCATGTTATTTTACCCACACCTATTCATGTTGTAATCACCTAAAATGGTATAGCTAACTAAGCACCCCTGATTTCAATTAATTAATTCAAACAATATGCTAGACATAATTATGTAAGTAATTAAATCAATTGGTTTGCATAATTAAATCAATTGATTGAGCATAAAAGGTTATTATAAAACAATTCAAATCAAATCAATTAATTAAGTTTCTAAATACTTTTAATTAATAAAATAACCCATTTAATTTCATGTGCACAACTTTCTAATTAAAAGAAAAACTTAAAAGAACGGAAATTTCTAATTTGAATTTCTAAATTGACTTTCTGTAGACACCTAAATTTGTCCACTTAATATTAATTTAATTAATGACCCCAAATAATATTGTGGTTAATTTTTAATTAATTAGATTTGTTATATTCATTATTTAATTAAATAAATTCACTAACTATAGTATTTATATTAAATTAATACTACCCCTCCTAATGTATTAAATTTAATTTATTACATGTTCCCCATATTCCCCTTTTAAATAAATTTTTAATTTATTTATTCATCGACATACTTTATTTCTACTAAACCATGATTAAATTTAATTTAATTTAATTTAATCTTAAACCTAACTTAGATGCTATCCTACACACATCACTTTCTATCTAATAAGCCTATTTATTAATTAACTAAGGTTAATTAAGTTAATTTTCATCTTTCTACACAAATTAGTCCTAATTATTTGCTCACATGTGTGAGCAAATAATTTAAAATTCATCTTTTCAAAATTTGCTAAAAAAATGCTTAAACAAGGCTTCTTACAATTTTTTATGACACCTCTTACACTTATCCAATGTGTGAATATTGACTTTCTCTTACACATCTCTTACACACACATGTGTGTGTGTACTTGGATTACACATTGATCCTTCACATCCCAAGTTGCTCACACATGTGTGAGCAAGTCTTGGACTTTGCATGACTTGTGTATCTCTTTGGTGGCACCTATGTGGATTCCATATAGATGCCACCTCATCCCATCCCTCCAAAATCCTGTAAATAGGACCATTGCCTCAAGCAAATCATCCATCATTTTGCATGTAGAATGATAATGCTAGTTTATGCTTAGAGTTTTCTTTCTTGCATTTAGAGTTTTTATTACTAACCATTTGGTAGTTGCTAGCTTTCATAGTATATTTAGAATTTTATTTTATTAGTGGTTAATGCTTTAGCTTCATTCATTTGTTATTGTTCATGTCATATGAGCTTGAGGGTTGCTTCCATAGCTCCTTCTTGAGTAGTCTAATATTTATTTTAATTTACCTTGAATTCATAGTGAGATTTATACTTGTGTTGGGAGAGCACACCCACAGCCTGTTAAGGAATATTAGATTAGAGGATTTAATTATATATATATATATATATATATATATATATATATATATATATATATATATATATATATATATATATATATATATATATATATATATATATATATAATGTAATTGCCTATTTTAATTGATTGATTCTACAACTTCCTTTTAATATATATATTAATATGTAAATTCATGACCGTACATGGTAGTTGCCATGTAGGGTCATGACCCTACATTAATATAATTTCAATCAAATAACTGCAGAACCGGTATGTTAATCCATACGGCTAAGTGTCGTTTGATAACTAGGGATTATACCCGATAGTTATCATATACTGCAATGTGATTGCAGTCACATGATAACTATCGTGTGACTGTAATTACATTGTAGTACATGATACTATCGTGACTGCAATGTATTGTAGTACACAATACTTATCATGACTGCAATATGTATTGCAGTACACGATACTTATCGTGACTACAATATACATTGCAGTGCACGATACTTATCGTGTCTGCAATGTATATATTACAGTATACTATACCATTGTGTCTGCAATATACATTGCAGTACACGATGCTTATCGTGTCTGCAATATGCTTCAACGTATATATACTTCATTTGATCAATTTTCTGCAGTATGCCAAACATAACAATAATAGTGTATATATATATATATATATATATATATATATATATATATATATATATATATATATATATATATATATATATATATATATATAGTTGGCATACTTAAACACGAATGAAGCTATATTTCAACACAACCTCTCTAAGAGCTTAAATCAAGCAAGTCTTGGGTGTACTTGCTTCATGCTCATCTGAGGTTATGTAGAGAATAGTGTAAGAATGCGTTTAAGCATAATTTTCTTATTGGTTTAAGATATTTAATGTGCACATGTATAACTAATATTTGGGTGTTTATGCTTGCTCCACATAGTTAATTTGTTCACATATACATTCTGGCATGCCTGATGGGACCCACATTATGATTTTCTAACCTTTTTTCTTAGTTTTATGAAAATTTTCCATGAAACTTATAGATAGGCATCTTCACCAAATAGAGGCATCTCTGCTTGCTGACAGGCATCTTTGAAACACAGTCATCTATGTCGGTATGCAGGCATCTCCAACTACAGATAGGCATCTTTACTAAAAAGGGGTTTTCCTTACCATTTAGTTTGTTCTAATAAAAAAAAAGCTTGCATTTTTAATCACATTAAAGCTTAATCATTATTAAAACACTTTATTATATCTGTAAATAAAAAGAAATACATAAAACCTAGGAAAATATTTGTTTTTATTTCTTTATTGTGCATATAGGTATCTCTGCATGTACACGAGCATCTCTGCCAGAAAGGGAGTTCTCTTTCACATTAGCCTTTTTGGTTGATTAAGTGAAGTTTTTGGCATATTAAGGTTGAATGTTATTGTATTTCACCATAAAAAAAACTTTTTGTGTATTTGCAAGTTAATGGGAGTATAAAATCTTAACAAATTGGTAGTTGATATTTATTTGTTGTATAGACAGGTGTTTATGCTTGTACACAGGTGTCTCTACCTAACAGGCGTCTTTGTCTGTACACATGCATCTCTGCATGTACATAGGTGTCTCTACACAAGCGTGTCTGACAGGTAGGCATCTATGTCTGTATACAGGTGTCTCTACCCATTTTTAGCTCTTTCCCATAATATCTTGCATTTTAAGGTTGTTGATCTAGATTTTTTGAAAGTTACTAATATTTTCTACCTTCTAACAGTGATTTTGCAGAGCATTTCACCAAGATTTGAATATTTTGAGACTACTAACTTGTTTGTTTTGTAGGACGTTGTTAGAAGACCAAACACATTAAACTACTCACCAAAGTTGTTTTTTAGGTTGCCAAGGAGATTAAATCAAACATTGTGTTTTCTTAATGATTTCTTAGGCACCTAGCATTAAGTAAGAAGTTTATTTTTGATAATGAATCATTAGCTAAGGGAGTATTCTCTTTTCTCCAAGTGGGAAAATCAGAAACCTAGAACCTTTTTAATTGTTGTCTTGAAGAAACTTGGAATTAATCAATTGTTTGGTGTGTTTGAGAGAAAACCTCGTTGGATTGGAGAGTATGCTCTTTTCCCCTTGAGGTAAAAATAGAAAACAAATTCCTTTCATGACCAATCCATATGTTCTTTCATTAAACCTTTAGAGAGCCTACCGGTTGAGGAAAAAATCTCTCGAGAACGACTCAAAGTGGGGACAAGAAAACTCTAGCTCTTCCACCCTTTATAAATATACGCTTCCTTGAGATTAAAGTCTCAGAAGACATGGTTAATTATGTGTTTACACTTTTGTGTTCACATATGCATCATCACGTGTAGGGTTGAGCAGCCTAAATCCTGCTTGTGGGACTACATTGGTTGAAGTACTTGTAGGGCTATAGGCCTCAATCTCGCAAGTTGGGACTATAGGTGATGATCATGAATAGATGCCTTGACTAAAACCTATAGAGTAGTGGCCACTCAGTTCACCTCCAAAAGGTTGATAATCTGTGTGCAAGGAGAATAGTAATCAACCCAAGACACTCACCATATCGAGCCTCTGTCAACGTTAACACTTTGATAATACGACATCATGACTAGAGCCATTGCATGCTTGGTGATGACCATATTCTGAGGAGTTTTTGGGTGTGTTCCTAAGTCAGTGAGAAAATATTTTCAATATCAACCAATCTCCTTCTAGGGATAAAAAGTGTGCTTGTTAATTTTCATTGCAAAACAAATCCATACACTTGAATCCTACAAGGTTGTTTTGTCCCTTGCATGATTGTTTTTGACAAATGTGATTGTAATCCAAATGTTTGATGTATGCATGAAATCGGTTCTTGCCAAGAACATCCTTTTATCCTTCAAGACATTATCTTCTTATTTTTTGTTGTCACAATGTATATCATGTTTTTCTTCTTTTTAAACCATGACTGATGGTGTGAAACGTAAGAAGGTAAAACTTCTAGATTCCCAAGTCTATGAAGAAAAGAATATCGCTGATAAAAAGGCTAGAGTCAACAATTCATATTTGAAATCTATCCAAAAGACTCTTGAAGCCAGTGAGAAATTTGATAAAATCAGCTATAACAATTGGGTTGCTAATTTTGTTGCCAAGAACAAAGTGAACATGGCCTTTGTCACTTGGTAATATTATGATTAAGTACCTTTGACCTTCATTCTTCTTCAAATCACTCATAATTTCCTCATCTTTAATCCAATCTTCCTTCATCCACATTTCAAAATATTAGGAGCATTAATCAAAACCTTGGACTTCAAATCAAAATCAAATCAATCCGTATTTCACACCTCGATCAAGAAATAGGGTGAAATAATTAATCCAATAGTGTCATGTAGACCTTTAATCAAAGAAAACATTAAATCCCTACTACTTTGAGAACTAAGTCTTTCTCTAGTAGTTTTAATCCAATCATATGACTTGGAAAATTACAGATTCACATGTTGTTGATATTTTCCCTAAGAATCTAGTTACATAAATGTCATTCCAAATGAAAATGGTTTCCCTAGACTCATTTGAGGCACTCATTTAAAAGGGAAAATCTAGTTAGGATGGGCTTATGATGAAAGGGGCCATTAAACATTACCCCTCTAATTCATCTAACAACACCAATGATAAACCCAAGTTCTGGTCCAAGAACAAGGGTGTTGTTAATGATGGAGTGAGATTCTAAGCATGTCCAAAATGTTCAAGCATCCAACAATAACAACCAAGGCAATCGAAATAGAAATAATTAGAACTTTTGTAATCAGAACAATAACCAAAGCAATCAAGGTAATCAAACCAATCAAAACAATAAAAATCAAAATCAAGGATCTAGTTATTAGGGTTCCCTATTCTCACGTTATAATGGCAACAACAACAACAACAAAAACAACAATAAACCACCACAATGAAGGAAATTCACATAGCTAGCGGACTCCCTTGATGTCATTTTTCAACATTTAGTCGATTAGGGGATGATGGTCTATCCTAACACAAGACCTTTTGATGATAACCAACCAAAACCCAATTGATATAAGGATTATGAATACTATGATTATCATCTCATCAAACGGAAGGAAATCAAGAAATGCATAAAATTTCACCATTTTGTTCAAGATTTGATTGATGATGGCAAAATTGAGGTAGAATGTCAAAATGCCTCTGCCTCCAATGACCAATTAAAAATGTATTCTAATCCTTTTCCAGAACACAATCAAAACAAATCCTCATCATCCAGTGTCTCCTCAACTGAAGAAGTAGGAAGAGAAGAAATGAATCCCCCCCTTAATGTAGAATGTACACCCCTGATAGGTGTGCATGGATCATTTGAGAAACTGCACCAAGAAAACTGAATGATGTTCATCCCCTTAGGAAGAAACAAGTCCATAGGCGTGCAAATGAATCCTCCCCAATCTCTAGGAAGAATCCTCAAAATGTATGATGTCTCAGGAAACTGAATAGGAATCTCCAACACATGAGAATGATCAACCTGAACCATGCAATGTGACATCTCAAGTGAAGTTTGAGACTCATGAAAACCAATCTCCCAAGACTCAAATATCTTCTCTGAAGTTAAAGAGACCTCCTCCAAATGTTGTATCAAAGGATCCACAATCATTGCACCCTTGAAAGAATGATCAAGTAGAGAATGAAGATGAGGGTCGGCAAGCTCCCTCACAAGAAGCAGTGTCACCCCTGGTCCCATCATTTGTTGGGTGTGGTATGCACACATATGTAAATCATAGTATAACTACACCAAGATCATATACCCCCAACAATACTCTATTCCCTCCTCCTCCAATAGATGAATCAATACCCTCTCCCATCTAATCAAAAAATCATACCTTGAATGGTCGGGCATCAACCTCCCTCCTATAAATCTGGCTAAATACAATGTTAGTCAAGGTAATCCTGCCTCCATCCCCCCTTGCCATGACATCCACTAGCGATCAATAGGCAATTGGTCTACCTATCACTTGAAACTCTCCTCCAAAAATTACTCTGCGCTCTCCAACCAATACTCAGACATCTCTCCCATGATCGGTACTCATAGAATCCTTTACACATCTAGTAGTGTCAAAGTCACGTCTTTGGTTAGTAAGTGGAAACTTGATGTGTTTGAGTGCCACCTCTTGATTAGAGTTGTCATGAGCACATTATGCACTCTCATGTGCGACCAATCATACACATGTTATAGGCCGCATAGTGTCACCTGTCCCCACTCCACATCGGTCAACTCTACTCACAATCCCATCATGTCTGTCCATCGCTCCTTCAACTTAATCCAATAATCTAGCTCCTGCATCCAATCACCAACATAATTATTGTCAGCCCTAGTTAGTCCCCAAAATCCTCATCCTGGTCCTACCCTTGCCTAAATTCCCCCCCGCCCATTCTACTCTTTGCCAGACAATATTACCTGTCCCAACTTTCCCCTTCCCCATTAGTCATCGTCTCTTGTTCGGCCCTGTTTCACCTTTGGGTGGGTGGGGTGGCCCATGACAGGGCTTCCCCGCCCATCCAAAGATGGGTGAAGGTTCTCGCCTATAGATGGGTGGTTCTTCCATGCCCTTAGGTGGGTGGAGCTACTCATCCATAGACGAACAACTTGGCCCTGCCTATCTGTAGATAGGTGGCTTAGCCCTGCTTGTGGTGGGCATAGTCATGCATGGACAGGTATAGTCGCTCATCCATAGATGGGTGGCTCAATGCTACGTGTGAGTAGGGATGATGGAGCCACTCATCTGAGGACATGCGACTCCTCACCACTCGTGGGTGGGAAGCTCCTTGCCATCTATAGTTGGGTGAGGCTACCCACAAGCAGCTCTGTACTGCTCTCGGTGGACGCCTCTAGCATCTCTGCCATGCCCTTCCCCCTACCTTCTAATTCCCACCCCACATGCTAAAAATGTAAAAATCATGTAATAATCAACTCTAATTGAAAACAAGGATGTGTTTTCAAACTCACCAGATCCTCCATGTCCACTACCCACTGACATACTTGCACCCTCTTGCCCAGCTGTTTTTTGTCTCGTCACCCTATCATTTTTTTCTCCTCTCCTTTCCCCTTCTCTCTTTCCTTGTGGTAAAAATGAATCCTTTTACCCACCCTTTCCCCTTTTGTAAGGGGCCTTTTTAAATTTTTTTTAAAAATATTATTTTTACTTCTTTTTTTCGTTCTTTTTTTCAAACAAATCATGTAAAGTCTTTTCCCCTCATCTTTTCACAAAAAATGGTCAATTTTTTTTACTTTGGCCTATTTTTTCGAGGAGGCACATCCTCCTACTGACTTTTCCTCTATGCACCTCTTAGGTCCCATTTTTCCTCTAGGGCATCTATGTTTTTTTTTTTGACATGATGTCATTCTGACACCGCATCAAAGAGGGGCAAAATGTAGACACCTAAATTTGTCCACTTAACATTAATTAAATTTAATTTAATTAATGATCCCAAATAATATTATGGTTATTTTTTATTATTATATTTATTATATTAATCTATCTATTTGATTAAATTAATCAAATAAATTCACTAAATATAGTATTTAAATTAAATTTAAATATTACCCCTCGTAATGTATTAAAATTGACTTATTACATGTTTCTCCATACTCCTCTTTTAAATAAATTTTTAATTTATTTATTCCTCCACATGTTTTATTTCTATTAAACTATTATTAAATTAATTTAATCTTAAACCTATCCTAGATGCTATCCTACACACATCGCTTTTTATCTAATAGGCCTATTTATTAATTAACTAGGGTTAATTAAGCTAATTTTCATCTTCCTACACAAATTAGTCCTAATTATTTGTTCGCACACGTGTGAGCAAATAATTTAAAATTCATCTTTTGAAAATTCAAATATTTTTTCATTGTGAAAGAAGGCATCTTCCTAGGAGTCAAATTTGTCTTTTAATGTGTATTCATTTATTGTGACAATACATATAGAAGCAATTTCTCTCTACAAAGATTTTCTAAAAGATATGTTTGTTGAAGTTCACAAATCATACAACATTTGGTTTGGTTTTTTCATTGATGTTACTACCATTCATTTTTAATTTGGAAATGGATTTTGCAAGACATATGTCATTGATTTTTTGCGGATGTTTTAAATAATAGTCTATTAGAGACTCACACATTACATTTTTTTGACTTATTAGCTTCTTTGTTTAATTGTTTCACTAGTTTCAATACGAATGTGTGGTCATTGTCTAATATTGTGTCAATGAATACATATTCTCTTGAGCTATAATTTAGTGGGAGTGATAAAATAAGACAAGCAACTTGTTGGGATGACATTTGTTGCAAGTTCAGTAAAATATTTCCTAGTTTTCTTATCATTTTAAGTGCATCAATATTGTTATTTTGATGGTCTTTTTTGTATTTTTTTAAATACATGTGTCATTGATTTATCAATTTTGGCCATATAAGAACTATAGTACATTGTTGTAGCATATGCGTTGATCACAAATTGTGCATATGTATTTGCTTTCCATATTTGGGGGATTTTTTTGGCAAAGGTATTGTTCTAAACTTCACACGGTTGTCTTTAGAAAAAAAGGGTTGGTTTATGGATTGTTGACCTTAGAGCTATTATATGGTCACTTTCAGTGATATCTAGTTCTTCGAGAATCATGTTATGTGTAAATTATGTATCATAGTTTTCTTTTTGTAATTTGGAGTAAATATTAGCAGCCATTTCGACTGTGCTTTCATTATTTTCTACTAACAATTCTTGTATTGTAGTATTTCAAATTGGTGGCAAAGGAAAATTGTATCTCCAAGTTCATTTTCTTGAGCTTTTGTACTGCTTTGTATGGTGATGCTTACGTAATATTTTAATTGTAGGTTGCAAATACTTCATTTGGCATGTAATGTAATTATCAAAAAACTCCACAATGTTTGTACAGATTTGTTTGTTGTAATTGGTGCATTTTTAACCCATTTGAGAAAATGATCATGCTCATTTCCATAATTTTAGAATTTAGTCATAGAAAAATAGTCCATAACATTTTTAAAGAAGGATTGATCTCTAAATATCAATTTCTTTAATGCATTTATCCTATGTCTACAATATTGTGCGCATGTGGTTGGGGTCTTTTCTATTGAGTTGGAATTTATCCATTTCATTATCGCTATAATATTTTTGGTCTTCTATTTAGTAATGTATTTTGTGAACAATAAAACTTTCACTGTCTGTGCTTTTACCGATTACCAATCAAATACTATAACAGTTACCGATCAAATCTAACATGTAACATGTAAAGAATGATAACAAACAAATATCACAATCAACACATAACATAAGAGATTTAACGTGGAAACCCTATAAAGGGAAAAACCACCTGGGACCAACAACCCAAAATTGTTCACTCTTCTGAAGTGAGGTCGGTTAAGACCCAACCCTGTTAAAGGTTTACAAACACACTGTCAGGTGTGACCTTGTTAGAGGATTTTAGACTAGAAGTTATCATCCAACCAGCATTCACTATGGGGTTGACAGGATAACAATGTTCATTCTATGAATGATACATCATAAGACTTTCAGAGTCCACTTGGTTAAGAGATTTTGATTGTATACAATGGTTAAATATGTAACAGTAAATGACTTGCCTTAATACAACTTCAATTGCAAATTATAGATTAATATTCAGTCCATACAAATCCTTCTTATCAATATTTCACTTCAGATTCAATACTGTATCAACTTACTGTTCGTCAGTAATTGCTCTTTGTAGCTCGGTAATTGTTCTGCAGCTCGGTTCTTACTAACCAGTATGATCAGAATGCATGAAAACCTTATTCACGTGATATTCCTACAGTTTCTACTTCTTCCGGCATCTTTCATAAAGAAATTATGTTCTCTTATATAGATGAGTAAATTGTTTTCTTCTCCACCATCAAATTTTGCTGCTTAACCACATTCATAGATTTTGCCGCTTCAAAATTTGTCAGTACTTGTGTCAATAACATGTTTGATTCTCATCCTTTAGATCTTTCCTGAATTTCGTCAGCTATCGATCTGTGTAACAAACATTATCTGTTACCTTGATGTTATACTCTTGCTAGCTCATCAATCTTATCGACTAAACTAATCATTTAATTCATTTTGTTTCGCTCGGTTAACAAAGAAATGTGTCAGTGAACATTGCTCAGTTAATACTACGATTGGTATACACTACACTCCGTCCGTGTATACTAGAAATGCTTCATTTACCGACAACACTACTTTGTGTCTTTCAGCTCTATACTTCATCATAGATGAATGCAACACAATAAAGTCAATATCATCAAGTCATAGACTCATCAACAAGTTACTCAATGTGTTCCTTATCCTCATCTGTCATGTACATCTTTCCTCATGTAGATTTCTCTGTTCTTCATCTTTTTCACCTTTCTTCAGATGTCTTGATATAGTAACTTACAAGATAAGTGCTATCAAACTAGTTGACATCAATGACAACATAATACTAATTTAATCATATTACATATCTAATTAGCAACTCCTCAATGATCTTTAATCACAGATTCTTCAATCAAATTCCAAATCATTTGTAGTTCAACAATCTCTCCCTTTGGCATTGATGGCAACTCAAGTAATATGAAATGTACCATACACATACCAAACATTTATTCTAAAACTTTGTGAACAAAATGCTATAAGTTGAATAGACTTAATATGTTTAATCACTACATTACTAAACCAGCATTAAATAGTACAACTTTACCATTCTGTAGTTGTGTTCTTTTCAGTTCTCTTGTTCCTGCTTTTGTTCTCTGTAACTGATCTTCAATACTCTGTCTCATTTAGATTGTCTCTCCCTTGGATAATTCTCTTCAGTGCTTGATCCTTTTCATAGCTTGTTCCTTTTCATATTGTTTATCTCTCCCTTTGAAAGCAATGCCAAAGAAACAAATAAACAAATAGTTTTGTCTTCCTCTGTATCTCTGAATACTGATATTCTAATCGGTTCAAGTTCTCAAACTTAATCACAACCTTGAACATGATTCAAAGTGTGAACTATGCTACATCATCATGAATGATCTTCTGATAAAAGTAGGCTGATGCAATAACCAGATCACATCAGTGACTGATAGATAGGGGACAGACCCCAAGTCTAGTCCTCAAGTATTCAAATGTGTCCTTCGGTAGAGGCTTTGTAAAAATATCTGCAAGTTGTTCTTTAGATGTGACAAATTCTAACTTCACTTGCTTCTCTTGCACTTGTTCTCTTAAGTAATGATACTTAATAGATATATGCTTTGTCTTAGAGTGCATCATAGGATTCTTTGAAATATTAATAGCACTTGTGTTGTCACAATATATAATCACCGGGTCAGTGAGTACCTCATTCATTCCTTCCAACACTTGTTTGATATATGCAATGTTTGAACAGTTAGTAGCAACAACAACATATTCTACTTCAACTGTAGACTGAGAAATACAAGCCTGCTTTTTACTTGTCCAAGTTACAAGTCCTTCACCAAAGAAAAATTCTCCTCCAGTGGTGCTTTTTGTATCATCCACATTTCCAGCCCAATCAGCATCGGTGTAAACTTTTAGTTCAAACTTCCCTTCCTTAGGATACCATAATCCATAATTCTCTATTTTCTTTAAGTATCTTAAGATCCTTTTTGTAGCTATCATGTGTGATTCTCTAGGATTAGCAAAAAATCTTGCAACAATTCCCACAACATGTGCTATATCTGGTCTACTGTGAACTACGTACATTAATTTACCAATCATGGATCGGTAAAGTGTCTGGTTTACCTCTGTAGTTTCATCCTCCTTTGTTAGTTTGCATCCAGTAGCCATCAGTATTCCCACGGGTTTAGCATCTTCCATGCCAAATGTCTTTAGTACTTCCTTTATGAATTTAGATTGTGTGATGAATATTCTGCCACTCTGTTGAATCACTTGTAGTCCAAGAAAGAATTTAATCTCTTCGAACATAGACATTTCAAATTCCTTTTGCATTTCATCAGCAAATGCCTCGCATACAAGATCCGAGCCTCCAAAAATAATGTCATCAACAAATATTTCAGCAATGATAATAGTATCATCAGTATCACCTTTCACATATAGATTATTGTTTTCACTTGTTCTAACAAATCCAATACTTAACAAGTAAGTATGCAGTCTTTCATACCATGCTCTCAGTGCTTGCTTCAATCCATATAAAGCTTTATGTAATCTACATACCATGTCTTTATTGTCGGGATCAAGAAATCCTTCAGGTTGTTCAATGTAGACCTCTTCTTCAAGTATACCATTCAAAAATGTTGACTTCACATCCATTTGATAGACCTTGAATTTCTTGTGTGTAGCATATGCAAGTAGCATTCTAACTCCTTCTAATCTAGAAACAGGTGCAAATGTTTCACCATACTCAATGCCTTCTTCCTGTGCATATCCCTTGCATACCAATCTAGCTTTATTTCTTGTGACTTCACCATTTTCATTCAATTTATTCCTGTATATCCACTTAGTACCGATAACATTCTTATCTTTTGGTCAGGATACTAAGGACCAGGTTTTGTTCTTCTCTATTTGCTCTATTTTCTCCTTCATTGCATTAACCCATTCTTCATTCTCTAATGCAACTTTCACAGTTTTAGGTTCAAATTCACAAATTAAACATGTACCTTGTCTTGTTTTGCTTTTGGTTTGCATTTCGGCATGTCTGTCTCCAATGATTTGTGTCTCAAGATGATGTCTTCTAAAAAAAATAGCCAAAAATTGATTTCTCCTTTCTTGCTCATCCTGCTCAGGGTCATTTTCTTGCTCGGTAGTTCCATCTTGTTCTTCGGTTTGTGTTGCCTATTGTCCTGCATTGTTTCCCTGCTGACCGGTTGTTACAGTTTGCAGTGTTAGTAGATCCTTTGGATGTTCAATGTAAGTGAATCTACAGTAGTCTTCCAGTTCCTTTTTACTTTCCTTTGTGTACTTGTCATCAAACTCATCAACACGAACATTAGTACTTTCAACTATCTTATTTGTAGCCTTATTCAAACATTTATATGCTTTACTTGTAGTGGAATATCCCAAAAATATTCCTTCATCTCCTTTAGAATCAAATTTCCCATTTCTCTCATCTTTCAAAATAAAGCATTTACTTCCAAAATTTTTGAAATAACTTACAGTAGGTTTGTGTCCAAACCATAGTTCATAAGGTTTTTGGTTGGAGTCCTTCTTTAGTTGTACTCGGTTAAGAACATACACAGTTGTACTAATAGCTTCCCTCCACTATGTCTGAGCAACATTCTTCTGTATCATCAATGTTCTAGCACAGTCAATTATAGACTTGTTCCTCCTTTCAGCAATGCCATTTTGCTAAGGTGTCCTCGATGCAAATACCTGTCTTTTGATTCCATGCTCATTACAAAAATTAGTAAATTCATTAGAGATAAATTCACCTCCTCTATCAGATCTTAAGCATTGTATTTCCTTTTTGGTTTCTTTCTCTACCTTAGCTTTATACCACTTAAACATTTTGAAAGCTTCAGATTTCTCTTTCAGGAACATAATAGTCATCAGTCTAGTATAATCATCAACAAAAAGAATAAAATATCTATCACTAGAACAACTCCGAGTTCTCATAGGACCACATAGATCGGTATGAACCAACTCAAGTATCTTCTTTGTTTAATAGTCTTTGCTTTTAAAACTAGACTTAGTCATCTTACCTTTCTAACATTCACGACACATGGCATGATCAGGTTTTGTCAACTTAGGCAATCCTCTAACTCTTTTCTTTCTATTAATCTTGATCATGTTGTCAAAGTTCACATGGCATAACCTTCTGTGCCACAACCAAGCATCTTCATCCTTTATTAACAAACAAGAACACTGATTCATATCAAGATAGAATAGATTACCTCTGGATTGTGTACTAGTTCCGACAAGTCTTCCTCCATCATCATAGATCTTCACCTTTTTGCTCTCAAAAGCCAGTCGGTGGCCTGAATTGTTCAGTTGAGCCACACTGAACAGGTTATAGTTCAGTCCATCTACCCAGTATGCATTTTCACATTGTAGTCTGTCATTGATCATCAATGAGCCTTTACCTCTTACCATACAAGGTGCATCATTTCCCATTCTCACAGATCCTCCATTATATTCAACAAGATGATCAAACTTCTCTACATCATCAGTCATATGATGTGTACAACCATTGTCTATGATCCATGTATCATTTCTGCTTACTTTAGAGATCAGTGTTGTCTCTTCATGTTTCTCTTCCTCTTCTGAGTCATCTTTCATAGCAACAAATACAACTTCTATATCATCATCAGAATCAGATTCAGTTTCAATATCTTCAGGTATGTAACATACCTTTTTGCCTTTTTCATCTCGGTTGTCTCTGTTGTTGTGTCGGTAGCCTCTGTTGACTCTTCTCCCATAGCTTCCTTCAGATCAATCTTTGGATCTATCATCATCTTTCTTCTGGGGGCATCTAGCAGTGATGTGACTGACTTCTTTACAATTAAGGCATGCCAGAGGTAGCTTACCTCTATACCTTCCTTTTCCTTTGGGCAATCTTCTGGCCATAAGAGCTTCAAGCTCATCAAGTTCATCATCGGTATTGTCATCACTATCACAATTCTTACTATTCCTGCTAGACTTTTCGATCTTCAAAGAAGACATGAAAGCGGATCCAACAGAAGGAACAACACTGTTATCAAAATTGTTTAATTCAAAGGTTGTAAGTTTACCAATCAGAGTGTCAAGAGTAAGGTTGGATGTAGCTCTTGTTTCATGAATTGCAGAAATCCTGATTGCATAAACTGGTAGCAAAGTTCTGAGAATCTTCTTATCACTGTTTCATCATCAATTACTCCATCAGATGCTCTAATAGCATGTACCACCTCTTTGAGTCTATTTGAATATTGGACAATGTTCTTACCTTCTTTCATTATCATATCATCAAATCTGCCTCTCAGACTTTCAGCTCAAGCTCTTTTGACATTCAGATCTCCACTGTATATTTGTGTTAATTTATCCCACATTCCTTTGGTAGTCGTGCATGTCTTGATGTCTTCAAATTCAGCGTCGGTACAAACAGTAGCAAGTTCCATCATAGTAACATTGTGTTCATGCTTGTCCTTCAGTTGATCAAGAGTTAAGGGACCAGTGGGCGATTGTATGTAGCCATTCTCCATCAGATCTAGTGCAGAGTTCCCAATTCCAGATATGTGCAGCTTCATTCTGCTTTGCCATACTGTGAAGTTCTCTTTGTTTAGTTTCGGTACTTCCCTCTTATACATCTTGAGACCTTTATGCTTAAGTCCTTAAAACTCTATTCCAAGCAACCACTGCTCTGATACCAATTGTTAGAATAACTGAGAGAGGGGGGGGGGGGGGGGGGGGGGTGAATTAGTTATCCAGTGTCCCAATTCCAAATGTATAATTCAAAACTATTTCTTCAATTTCTGCTCGTTGGTAAACAATAAAACTTTCGCTGTCTGTGCTTTTACCGATTACCAGTCAAATACTATAACAGTTACCGATCAAATCTAACATGTAACATGTAAAGAATGATAACAAACAAATATCACAATCAACACATAACATAAGAGATTTAACGTGGAAACCTTGTAAAGGGAAAAACCACCTGGGACTGGCAACCCAAAATTGTTCACTCTTATGAAGTGAGGTCGGTTAAGACCCAGCCCTGTTAAAGGTTTACAAACACACTGTCAGGTGTGACCTTGTTAGAGGATTTTAGACTAGAAGTTATCGTCCAACCAACATTCACTATGGGGTTGATAGGATAACAATGTTCATTCTATGAATGATACATCATATGACTTTTAGAGTCCACTCGGTTAAGAGATTTTGACTATATACAATGGTTAAATATGTAACAGTAAATGACCCGCCTTAATACAACTTCAATTGCAGATTACAGATCAATATTCAGTCCATACAAATCCTTCTGATCAATATTTCACTTTAGATTCAATACTATATCAGCTTACTGTCTGTCGGTAATTGCTCTTTGTAGCTCGGTAATTATTCTGCAGCTCGATTCTTACTAACCAGTATGATCAGAATGCATGAAAACCTTGTTCATGCGATATTCCTACAATTTCTACTTCTTCCAGCATCTTTCATAAAGAAATTATGTTCTCTTATATAGACAAGTAAATCATTTTCTTCTCCACCATCAGATTTTGCCGCTTAACCACATTCATAGATTTTGCTGCTTCAAAATTTCTTGGTACTTGTGTCAATAACACATTTGATTCTCATCCTTTAGATCTTTCTTGAATTTTGTCAGTCGTCGATCTGTGTAACAAACATTATCTATTACCTCGATGTTATACTCTTGCTAGCTCATCAATCTTATCGGCTAAACTAATCATTTAATTCATTCTATTTCACTCAGTTAACAAAGAAATGCGTCGGTGAACACTGCTCAATTAATACTGCGATCGGTATACACTACACTCTGTCGGTGTATACTAGAAATGCTTCATTTACCGACAACACTGCTTTGTGTCTTTCAGCTCTATACTTCATCATAGATGAATGCAACATAATAAAGTCAATATCATCAAGTCATAGACTCATCAACAAGTTACTCAATGTGTTCCTTATCCTCATCTATCATGTACATCTTTCCTCATGTAGATTTCTCTGTTCTTCATCTTTTTCACCTTTCTTCAAATGTCTCGGTATAGTAACTTACAAGATAAGTGATGTCAAACTAGTTGACATCAATGACAACATAATACTGATTTAATCATATTACATATCTAATCAACAACTCCTCAGTGATCTTTAATCACAGATTCTTCAATCAGATTCCAAATCAGTTGTAGTTCAACATTTTGTGTAAATTGTTCAAGTGCATTTATCAATTGATGCCTCCCAATTTTGTTCATGACTGCTAAAGGTAAGGAGGAATTTTGGTGGCCATAATTGTGTTATCATTGCTAACACATTTTTCTTTAGTTGTTGTGTATATTCAGGAGATATTCTTATTTTTTTTTAAGTCTACATAGCCAATATTTGATTTTAGTAGCTTTTCTAGATTTGGTTTATGTTTTACATCCTTTTCTATTAGATTTATTCCTTTCAGTTATCTTTGTTTTTAATTCTAATCCACATTGTAGACACAACTTGTTGTATAAGTATCTTGATTGTTTTAAAAAATAGATTAATTGTGTGATATGTAAAACACCTATTTTAAATTTGTCAATTCCCATTGTGCAATATTTTGGTAGCTAAGTTTTTTACAATTTCATCATCATGCGGATTGCCAAAGAATAATGTAGGAAAATTCTTTTTTTTAGCATATTTATCTTTAAATATTCCAATAGGGTATTGGTCCTGTTTAGGTGCAATCTCAATGAGTTTGTCTTGCATTTTATGTATATAGATAGATTCAATAAATCTATGGATTAAAGTTTCACAAGGATGGTCTTGTTCTGTGTCACTAGCTGAATTAGTGTTAGTTGTGCTTTGTTCACTATTGCCAATATTTTCAGTATAGCTTTCAAGAGTTATTTTCCACTTTATGTTTAGTTGGACATTTTTCATTTTGTATAGAATTGTCTTTGTTAATTGATCAAAAGCTTGCATGACAATATTTGGCTATATCATACCCTTTTGGAATGCATTTTTATGATCCAAATATCTTTTAATGGAAACAACAATTGTTGTTGTGTTACTAATTGATAATGTTAATGCTTTTTGTATAATGTTAATATCAAATGGAACCTTAATAATTGAACCAGTCAGTCCCATTTGAGATCTTTTCCATCCTAGTTCCCAAATTTAGGTAAATGCAATTTTGAGTGAAACAAGTCGCTCTTCTAATTGTGTTAGCATTTGGACATATCACAGTGGTGTATTAGCTAGAATATTATGTGGTGTAGTATACTTTGGAAAAATTGATTGCTTTGATGTTGCATTGCATATTTGACAATTAGAGTGTGGCAATGTAGCATTACTAGATTTAACTAGTTTACAATAGACTTGTTTTTGTAGTATTGAATTTTCTCATGTCTTTTTGAAATGCAATGCTGAGAAATTGTACATGTATATTTTGGCGTGTCTTCTACAATTTTCTCAAAGGATGTAATTAGTGACAATGCTTTCACTTTTTTGAGCTCAAAGATGGTTATGTCTAATTATTATATATTTCTCAATTGTTTTTCTAATTCGGGTTATTTATTGTATGTGTGATTTTTTGCATTTATTCAAATTTTATTTGTTGTTGCTCTTTATTGCATTGTTTACTAGTTCTAATCGATTTCTTTACCTTCCTAAGTGATATTTGTTCGTGCATACTATTTTTATATTCAATATTTTTTAACATTGCAATTGTAGTCACAACCTCCTTTTTGCTTCTTTGTTTATTTTCTACTTTGATCTTCAACATTATTTCTAATAGTTTTCTTCAGTTGTTGCAATGTTACTATTTTATGCCTTTTAGAATATTGTGTTTGAATGCTAAAAAGAGGTTCAAAATGTCCACAAAGTGGATTATAGTCATGGAAAATAATTGAGTATAATAGTGTAGATGTAGATTGGTTGAAATTCGAGTAATTTCTTGCTCTTGAGGTTGACCAAAGGTATATCTGCATATTTAACCACTTGGATACCCAATGGATGCAAAATGTATCTCCCCATAGGCCTTTTCATTGTTAGTCATGGTTCATTTTTTAGATAATCACATTCTTCACAAATATATTTCTAGATCTTGTATTTAGTGTAACTCATATAGCGTCTGAGGATATAGTTTAGACTTGTAAGAGGTAATTGTTTCTATTTCTCCTTTTGCAAGACATGACTAGAAGTAATCAATAGTTCCTTGTCATAGTTGAATTGATGTATATTATTTTGATAATAGAAGCTCAAGTGAATCAAAAGAGAAATCTCCAACATTGTATTTGAATGTGTTTAATCTATATAGACCTTGTTTCCTCAATTCATGGTCAATATTGAATATTGGATGTGTTGGTGTAGTTTTGTATTTGTCGCCATCTACAAAATCTAATCTTGGTATCAAAAGACTTTCTTCACAGTCCATCTTTTTGAGGGGAATGCAAGTTTTGCAAGACACAATATGAGATAGATTATACTTGTTGCTATTTGAGCACTAATATGCTTAATTTGTTACTAAGAAGTTCTCATATTATTACGATCCATTTTTCCCCTATATAACATAATCAATATTATTAATAGAAAATTGTAAAAAAGAAAAATTAATTTCATATCTATCCCTTATCTAACTACTTCATCACTTATTATTCTGTCTATTTCTTATTTCTATCTATTATATTATTTTATTTATGTTTTAACAAGCAATATTAGTACATAAATCATTTAGTTAGAAAACATGAAAGAAAAAATGTATTCTTCCACAACTTCTACATAGAGTAATCTTTTTACAAAGCTAGCTATAAAAAACCAAGCAAAAATCTAAAAAGAGCCTTACATATTTCTCATACAATTAACACTTGACTTTTTTTCTCCTTATATCAACCTTTCTTCCAATTTTTAATTAATAATTTAGTCTCTTGCTCATTAGAAAAGCAAATAGACATTGGTAGTTAGAATTGTTTAAAGAAAGTGGGAAATGTAATTGAATCTAAAAACTTCACGATTAATATACATGAATGCTTTCATGTTAAATATTCAATTTATGAAAAACATATTAAAGCATCAAGAATAATACATGAATATAAAAACTTAACAACATTACCTTTCAACAAGGTGGTGGATGATTTACTTTAATTGCTTATTACATCAATGCTTGACTGAATTTGTTGATTTGCTCCTACTGAAGTCAAATGGTTATTAGTAGCCATATTTCCTTAAATTATCAAATGTCTTAATATGAAATTTAAAACATTTATGGCAAAAGAAAATAGACTCAATATTGTTTAAAATGTGAAACAACTATAAAGCTATGCAAACAAAAATAGTTGTTACTAGTCATAATTACTTAAATAATGAATTGAAAATATGGTAAATTTGGTTTCCTTCATGCGATAGGTCACAAACATAAATAGCTTTTCCAAACTTCATTTGCTAAATGTCTCAACTTGAAATGCAGAAAGGTCTACAACAACACATTTTTTAGAGAATAACAATAACAATGAAAGGAGAAGTGAATGAACAACCTTACCTTTTAGTGTGATCATTGATAATTTAGTTTATTTGTTCTTTATATGCACCTCACTCTCAACTTCTGGTTTACAACTTGCCAATTTGTTCCTTGCAAAAGTAGATCAAATTTGGTAGTCATAATTGGATAAAAAGTTTGAAAGTGGAGTCAAACCTAAAAGCATCATGGAGACATGAATACCTCTGTGAAGATTCATTAAAATTTATAAGACAAATACCAAATTATTAATAATGAGAGACAAATATAAAGGCCTTTATAGTGTTGAAGTGTGTTGGAGAGAGACAATCCGCTCTAAATTTCCATAGTACAATATGATCCAATACTAAAGGCCCTTATAGAATGCATATGTCAATCTTCAGCTACAAATATTACTTCTTGTAAACTAATAAATACAAAAAACCATTTTAGCTTTCCATGGCATAGAGCTTTAAATGACTCCACCCAATTCGATAAATTTATTGCAATTTAAGCTTACAAGAACTACCTCTTACAAATGACAACTTTTTAGAGTATTTTTCAAAATCCCTGGCCATTGAACATTTCAAATAACACAATTTCACCTTAAACAAAAATATTTTCACAAATTTCAAGTTCCCTACTTACGAATGCACAAAAAAAAGAGGATTTTAGTTCTCAATATCACATTGTTCAATAAGAGATATTTGAACAAACATTTTCACATACTCCTTTGCCAATATAACTCTAACTACAAATGCACATAAATAACACGATATTTTTTACCTTGGCAAATTTAGTTTCCAAATTTCCTTTTTCTCCTTGCTCTTTTTGTGTCAAGCAATAGTAAGTCAAATAAATAGCCTTTTTAAATATATATATATGTATGTGTGTGTGTGTGTGTAGGAAACTCAAACTATACAACAAAGTTACCACCTCGACAAATTCAAAAAATCTATTGCTTAATGTAAAACCTTTATTAGTTTTTGACACTTGCCAATGGTAACAAGTGATAAATAGGAAGTGCTACATTCATGCTATCAAACCTTACAAGATAGGAAAACTTCAAGAAATTGAGATCCAACTAATTAGAAATGCAAAAAAAATACAACATTTTAAGCTTTCAAGGACACACATGTTTATACTTCTTCATGAATCCATTCAATGTCATGAATTAAACTACATAATTGTAGCACTAATAGAAGAGAGAGATTAAAAACCTTTGCAAATAACACATAACATTCATATAAAGCGGAAGATGCAAGAACCCTAGAAAATTTGTATAAAGATAGGAATGGAGCACATAACCAGAGCAGGAGGATGGAAACCCTATTGCATGATTGCACAAGTAATGCGAATAGGCTTTCAATTCTGTGATATTAATGCCAAAATTACTATGTCTTGTTTGATAATTAATTTTCATGCAATTTAATCAATGGGAAGACACAAATATAAAGACATTTTTAGTGTTGAATCATGTTCCACAATTACAGTTCACTTTGAATTGGCATAGTATGACATGGGTGAATACTGAATGCTTTAAAAAAATGCATATCCCTATATTGAAGCTTTTATTATACAATGTGATAAGTTTGCACATGCAATTAAAAATACAATACTTTAAACATATAAACAATAAAACAACTTCAAATGCATATATAACTCAACTATTCAATTAATGAACATTTAATGTGAACAAACTTTTCTCTCAATAATATAGATGGTAAAAGTGATTCACAATAGCAAGTTTTTAAAAATTTCATGCAATTTGTATTTTGTATGATAGGACCAACAACTTCAAAAGTCCTAACAATTGTTTTTTCATAGAATAATGCAATAATCCATGACATTCAAGGCTTAACATTCTTAAAAAATTACTAGCAAGGGATTTTGAATAAAATTCTAGAAAGTGAAATGTTCATACAAAACATGAAGCACAATAACGTTAGCTCACATGTATAAATACTTCAATGTTCAATTTGTAAAAAGTTAAAACAAAGAAATAGAACGAGAAAAGTAGGAGCCAAGCTGCTCCATCAATGCATCGTATATACACAAAATACTCAATAATCATATACATGCCACTTTAACATCTTTGTGCATTTTAAATTCTCAAATACTATAAGCACATATGTGAGATAAAGCTTAATTTTTTTAAAACCATACTGCCTTATAAACCTACCTTTCTCCTTATTTGGTTATGTGCTTTTGTTTTGACATATTGCAAAGAAATCTTTAGATGTCTTTGCAAGGTTTCTTGCAACTTATGTAATTATATTATAAATATATGTAAACAACATTAATGATACATGAATAATTTAACTTTTGTTGTTCAAGTTTTAAAAAATAATTGAATTTAGATATTAAAGGAATTTTGTTATTGTGCTTTTCATTTATGAATGATAGATATCGTTATGATTGTAAGTAAATAGAGACTATAAGTTCATAATGCACAAGACAAAGGATAAAGAACTGTTCAGAGCTTAATTTTTTTTACAAATAGTATCTTCGATATTTTAAAAAAATTAGGTAGGCCTTCTAGAAAAAAAAATCATAGAAGTCCACCAAAAGCTTTTTACAAATATTAAGCTCCCTACTCAAATTTAGACTTCCCCGTTTTAAAATGACCAATGCAACAACAATTTTAGCTATCAATAACAGAGAACGAAAAAACCATAACCATTTTAGCTTTTGATGACATAAAAATTAAAACTATTCTTCCTAAATGTAGCTGTAAACATCATAATTTAATCTTGTAAGCTCTTGCAATTGACATATGTCTCAAAACAAACCCATAGAAGGAGATTTTCACATTTCGCTAGTATAACTTTAACAACACAATAACATCTCAAAAATGACAACACAAAACAAACCTTGCAACACTAATGAAAGATGCAGGTAAACAAATCCTCATAGAACAAAAGATATTCACAAATTTAAAGATTTGAAAAAAACCAGAGAAGTTCTACAAAATCTTTCCCATTTTAGCTTTCAATGACATAGATTTTAAACCTATTCCTTCATGATGAAACTTAAAATATGATGGTTTAAGCTTTCCTAGTTAGAAATGCACAAGTGAAAGGAGAAAGAACATATTAGCCATAAATTTTGAGAACATTTGACTTCTCCATTCTGAAATGTACAAACCAAAACCAATTTTACCTCTAAATAACAAGAACAAAAAAATCACAACCATTTAAGCTTTCGAGGACATAAAACTTTGTTGCCTAGTTAATATGCACAAGAGGAAGGACAAAGAACCATTCAAAACAACAAACAACACTTTCATTTAAAAAAAAAAATACTATCCACACTCCATTAATGCACAACATTTATGTCATGGAAAGCTTAGAATTTTTAAAGCACACTAGTTTTAAATTTTATTTTAAAATCACTTTACGTACGTCCACTTGATAAAAACCATAGAAGTCTACAAAAGCTTTTCCATTTTAGCTTTCCATGACATAGATCTCAAACCTATTACTTCAAAATGCAGCTTAAAACATGATAGTTAGATTTTTACAAATTACAAGCTTTCTACTTACAAATGAACAAGAGAAAGGACAAATAGTACCTTAATTTAAAAAAAAAACATTAGCCACAAATTCTACGAAAAAAAAAACTCATAAGTCCACAACTTAAAATATAATTACCAAATGTAGTTGTAAACATCACAATTTAAGCTTTCTTATAGAGAACCAAAGAAAATCTACACAAGCTTTACCATTTTAGCTTTGAATAACATAGATCTTCAACCTATTTCTTTAAAATGCACCTTAAAATGAATTGTCAAAAGCTTAATTTTTTTTAAAAAAAGAGTACCTTAAATAAATAAAAAACATTAGCAATAACCTCTAAAAAAATTAAAATTCTATCTATGAATAACATAGAATGAAAAACCAGAGCTATTTTAACTTTTCATGACATAGAACTTAAAACTATCTCTCCCAAATGTAGCTGAAAATGTCATAATAAAATCTTGTAGCTAATATGTCTCATAAACGATAACTCCCCATTTTTTTTCAAAGTCCCTGATGATCCAATGCTTTAACTAACTCAATTTTACCTCAAACAAAAAGATTTTCAATTTTTTAAAGTCCCCTAGCTACAAATGCACAAAAAAAAGATAATATTAGCTCTCAGTGTTAGATAATGTTTATATTTTTAACCTTCCAAGCAAAAGATCTCATAAAAAACAACACAAGACAAACTTCCAACACTAAGAAATGGCAACACAAAACAAACCTTGTAATACTAATGGAAGGTAGAGGTAAACAAACCCTTGTAGATAATAACTAGTGTTCATGCAAAGTGAAAGATACAGGAATCCTAGCCAAAATGTCTCTAGACTTCAACACCCTCTTTGCAATATGTCAAAATAAAAGCGCACAACCAGAGAAGAAGGACGAATAACCTCCTACATTAATGCATAATAAATGCTAACAACATTTCAATTCAATGATATTCATGCCTAGAGCATTCAACAATAGTTGGGTCTTAAAAATTTTCTTGAATTTTTCATTTTGAAAATTGATTTTACTCCTTGCTCTTTCCCACCAAAGGCAATAGGATTTCAAATAAATAGTCTTTTTTAAATTTTATAAATATGCAAAAAAACTCAAACTATATAACAAACTTAGCCCTTCCAGAAATACTTAAATCCTATTGGTCAATGAAAAGTTCTATTAGTTTTTTATTACCTAATGGATGCAATAGTATATCTGTCTATGATAGGAACTAATAATAATAAACAAAAGATAAAGAGGATCTATAGTGTATGGTTCATAAGGCACAACACTTGCCAAAGGTTTTGCAAATGGAGTAGCAAGCTAAGTGGATTTGACATTAGAGGAAACTCCATGGTTAAGCATGCATGAGTTGGAGTCTAACTCAGATGGGTGACCTCTCAAGAAGGCCCAATACTTCACTTGTGTGAGCATCAACTAGAAGTAATGAGGGCTAAGTATTTTTTTTGTTCTCATGAAAAATAGGTTCTTATAAACTACTACTCATTAAATATAGGTCAATAAGTTTGACTAAAAAACAATACAATTGAATTCAATATCATAACAAAAAAATAAAATAAAATAATAATTATTGTAAACACCTAAAATTATCCTTTGCGTTTGCACTCTAATATTAATTTTTATTAATATTTCCCTTAACATTATAGTTGATTTTATTAATTGACTATAATCGTTATATTCTTCTATTTATTTAATTAAATTTACTTCAATTAAATAAATTCATTTTCTCTTGGTATTTAAATTTTACTTCAATACTATAATATATTAAATTTATTTTAATATATTAGCCTTCCATTTATATAAAATAAATTTTATTTATTTTGTTTCTCCACTAGCCTAAAGTTCTTTTAAAACTTGATTAAATTAAAATTATTTTAATTTAATCATCTTTTCTATTTTTTCTAATATTGTTTTTTGCTAATATTCCTCTAAACTTAATTTAAAGGGGAATTACCTATAATTATGTGCACAATCACCTTTTCCAAGATAGTCACCTCTCCATCTTTTTTCTCCTCCAATCATTTTAAATTCTTCTTTCCCTCTAAAAGTGAAGTTTGACTTTTGCATCTTTTGCCTCTTAATCCTAGCCACTCTTTTTTTTTGTCTCTTCATCTTAGCCACTTCCAGTTTGCTTCTTAATCTTAGCTATCCATTCTTTTGCCTCTTAATCTTCTTCATCCAATCCTATTCAATTTTTATAAAAAAGAGACCTCACTCCTCATTTAACACATATACATATTTGAATTTAGTCATTCTATTGTTTCTTCTTGCATCTATTAGATAATCTTTCTATCACATGTTGGGTAATGAAATGAATTTAGTTTTGTTTCAATCTTGCATTTTCATCTTAGCTTAATCTTGCATTTAGATCTAGTTGTTAATCTCTAGCATTTGCATTCTTAGAATAAAATCTTGCATTGCATCATCTTTGTCAAGATTGAGACAAATTCTTTATACTTATTTTTAATCTTTCACCATCAATCATAGTGAAATCTTATTGTATTGTGTTGGGAGAGCACACCCACAAAATCTCTAAGAGCAAATCAAACAAGATTTTGGGTGCCCTTGTTTTAGCTGATCAAAAGTTGTAATAGAAATTTGGTTGCATTACAAGTTATTTAACATACTTATTCTAACTTAAATGCTTCACATTTCTTATGTTTTCATGCTTTGATTTGTGCTGCAGTTACAAATTAGTGCCACGTAGTGGCTAGTACTTGCCAGATTTAATTATAAGTTTCGTTGTAGATTAACTTAAATCTATTTTATTATATTTATTATAAATAGTATATATAATTGAATTAATAGTTATTTTATAAGGTGTGCTATGTTTTATAATTAATTAAAATATATTTAATAATTATAATACATTTATCAATATTAGAATTATATTTAAATATAAATTAAAATTAATTATAAAACTAAAGGCTGCTAGTATATTATTTTTAAAATTTTAATTATTATCATTCATATAAATATTCTTATCAATTACACATAAAATTATAATTAATTTAATTACTCTTCTAACTAAACTAGACTCTATATATTTATTTATTCTAATATTGATATATCTAATATTTAATTCTTATTTTGTAAAAGTATGATATATATATATATATATATATATATATATATATATATATATATATATATATATATATATATATATATATATATATATATATATATATATATATATATATATATATATATATATATTTTGATCGGTGTAAAAGTATGATATATTACCAACAAATATTACCAATAAAAAATTTACACCCACAAAGTAAAAAAAATAATTCTAACACGTGGAAGAGAGTGGTTCAAATTCCTCCCTAAGGCCCCGTTTGTTTGCCGGAAGATGACTAGAATTGGCAGTGGATAATTAGGTTTTGAGCTGAATCCGCTATTTGGAACGCTAAAATGGAAAATTCAGTTATACCACCAAAACCCGAATATACCACCAAAATGGGCGGCACCATCTTCCCACCCAATAGGTGGAATTCAAAATGATATTATGGTTTTGGGCAATTGTTAACCCCATTTAATTTGGTCGTCGGGTCCATGGTCTTCTTGGATTCAGTTTTGGGGTTTTCTATTCCGTGCATTTTTGTTTCCACGTTTGTGTCCGCCTCATCAGGGTTTCATCTCCTGTTGCATCTCCTGCAACAGGGTTTCATCTCCCATAATATTTACAAGAGCCAACCCGACATATGCATCTGCTTCGAAGCCATTTCTTATAACAAGCTTATGATTCTCCCTGCCCTGTTCCAAATCCAAAAGTCCCGTGCATGCCTTGATAACAAAGGGAAAAGTAAATTTGTTGGGTTTTATACCTGCACACTGCATTTGATGAAATAGTTCAAGCGTTTCTTCGAAGTAGTCATTGTCGACACAAGCTCTGATCACTATGTTCCACACAAGCCTGTTGGATGTCTGCATTTCACGGGCATATCCCAGATCGCCAAATATGTCGTACAAATCAATTGAAGGGCAATGGAATTAATGCTTACCTGACCAATGGTATTTAAGAGCTAATCAATTGATCAACTTCACTCATTTTTTTAACTGTATCTAATTTAGTGATAAGATGTTGATAATTTGCATTGGAAGGAGAGCATGAACAATAGCAGGAAGCGTTGCCCATTTTTCTCTTACTGAAAGAAGAAAGTGGGTAAATGAAACTAAACGAGATATTCCTTAAAACAAATTGCTCACAATGTGTACATATGAGTTTGTTCTGGAGATTGACACCCTTTTATAATGATTATTGATTAAGAATATGAAAATGGGTCCTGTCAAAAAGAAAAAGAAGATGGTAAAACATTATTTTCTTCTGGTGAGCGCAAGCTGAAAAAGAAGGCAAAAGAGCATATTTCCACAACTGAAAAAAGATGGGCATATCCTAGATCGCCAAATATGCCGTACAAATAAATGATTTTAGCTTTAGCTTCCACTGAGATTTCGTCTTCAAGCCCACTTTGAAATCCAATTTCTTTCAGATGCATCATCTCAATTCCAATTTCAATTCAATTTGAAATTGTAGAACCAAACATAGAAATAGGAATTTCTCAATTCTAATTCCAATTTCGAAAATGACAACCAAACATAGAAGATGGATTGTCTCAATCATCTTTCGGGTCAACCAAACGGTCCAAACTATCTTCTGAATACATAAAATCGGAATTTCAAAACTTGATTTTGAGATAATCAGATTTTGACTCAAATTCCAATTTTGCAAACAAATAGAGCCTAAGATTTTTAGCTGTTTATTTTGTATTTATGAAAGGTGCATAAAGAATTTAACTAAATCAATACACATACTTTAAATATTTATGAATCCAAAATCTAATTCTCACTTTATAAAATATGAATAATTATCAACGTTATTCATTAAAAAAACAAATAAAATGAGTAAATATATAATACCAACAAATAATCCCAAAAGAAAAAAGAAAAAAATGGTGCATGTATTATTCTCACCGTTACAAATGTGGGTATACTTTTTTCTACCTTGGCACTGTGCGAACTGCCCAAAATTGGGTATATTATTCTCACCATTAAGAATATACGTCGTGAATACAGTAAAATCCTTCTAACAATATAGCTCGGAAATAAAACTCCAATTTACTTGACTTCCAAGAAAGATCCATCAATTGATTTACAAAACCCAAAGACGATTTTAGGGCTCGGTTGGCCATTTTATTTGACTTCCTAGAAATAAATTATTTCCAAAACCTCAAGGGGATTTCCAAAACCCCTAGGTGAGGTAGTATTGAAAGGAGCAGTTGTGCTCATGGGTGCTGGGGTGAGTTGCAGTATTCGTATTCCATCTCTGAAAAAGTAGAGCACCCATGGCTTCGAAAGCGCTGTTAGCAAAATTAAGGCGGAGTATTACATACAGGCACGGTTCTTCGTGGTCTTATGTTGGTGGTCGCAAGGGTTTTGATGGGCAGGACTTTGTGTGGTGTGTGAGGCAGGACGACGAGAAAGCAGATAAAGCTAAGTATAACGATGTTGTGCGCTGCACGCAGAGATTTACCACAGGCTTCGCAACATGCGGGAGAGGAGGACTAAGCTTTGAAGGGCTAAGGTATGCGAGCACCAGTACCAGCAGCAGCAGCAGCAGCATAGATGAAGGATCGGATAAGTTGGAATTCGTGAATGATGTGGCGGAGGTACTGAGTGACACCAGTATTGATATTGCCAATGCAAGTCAAGTTGTCAATGAAGTGGCTACTGCAGCCGCTGATTCTGCCTATCCTGTTGCTTTTCTGCAATACTTCATTGAGGCGGTTCACATATATTGTGCATTACCTTGGTATATGTTTTTTTCAGTAGACATCATAGGAGAAGTTCTACATCTAAGAGCAGCACTTTTTTCTTTCTTTTCTTTCAAAAAAAGCAAAGGAACAATCTTCTGGCTTGAGTAACACCAATTAGAAAGAGTTTGAATTCATCTCTAGTGTAGTGCTTGCCCTCTTGCGCCAACTGAAATTGGTTTGTGCTCCTTGAGAAGATTGCATATCTCTCTCTTACACGTAAGGCTGCCAAATACCACATCACAAACATCAAGTTCATCAATGAAACGCTTGTCAATAGTAAACTTCACCTTGCATTTCTTTCATACTCTTATCCTATTTCCTTGTTTTACTTATCCTAATGAAGAAGGACTAAGATGATCATGCATTTGCAAACTTAATTTGTCTATCAACTGTTTAGGATTCAAGTTGACTTGAGAGGAAATTAATTAAAAAAAGAACCAACCTTTGTCTTTCTAATTGTGATCTTGGTATGAAAAAGCTTTGTTAGTTAATTTTCTCATAGAGCCTCATTGCTGTTCAAACATATCTCGTTGTGGGCTAAGGTACAAACCAGCCTCTTATGCATCCTTGGAAGTACATTCAATTTCGTCCATGCAAAAAGTTATAGATTTCTTATTTTTGTTTTTTCAAGGATGCAATAGTCAATATGCTTCATCTTATGGTCATCAACATCACAATGCCCGAAATGTTCCTTAATTACTTTCTTTGCAAAGGTCGAAGTAGTGTGACACTTACCTTTGCATTTGCTCTTTACCTTGGGCTTAGAAGTACCGCCTTGTTGTTTTTACGAATTACAGAGGGAGAGAGGTCCCCTTCGGTCTCAAACTCTAGATGGCGGGCTTGGAAAGAAGCTTGATCTTGCTTTTGCTCTAAGCATTTCCAATATAGCTGCCATTTTCATGGAAAAAAAGATAAATTTGTTGCCGAATAGGAGTTTTGAATTCATCCCTATTGATAAAACGATTTCTCACTGCAGTTTTATCTTTAAAAATGACTCTGAAATTTGAATTGATTGACAGATAGTGACAAATGTTCCAGCAGCTGGAGAGTTTGTTATTGAATTAGTGATCTTCCTCTGTGTTTGAGAGGGGCAGCACCCTTATAAGTTTTGGATTTTTAAGGGTATGCTTTTAATCAGAAAGTAGGAAAGACAACTAAACTAAAACACAAACAAGAAAAATATTTACAAAGAAAGAAGAATGATTACAAAAATTTGTTCCACAGGAAATAACTATTGAAATAGAAAAGATGGACACCTATCTTTCAGTGAGTCCCATGACAGAGGAAGACACCATAAAATTCTCTATACTACACTTAGAGGGAACAAGCCCATGATTGGTGGCATCATGACCTTATTACCGAAGGCCACTGACACAATAACCACATACAATGAATTCACTCAAAGGCTTATCACAAAATTTGATCAAAAACACCCCAAATGGTACTTTAAAGAATTAAAACAACTGAAGCAACATTGCGCTGTAGAAGATTATGCCACGGAGCTCCAAAAACTATCAATGAAAGTTGTGGGATGCAACTTCAAAGCAAACTAGCATGGATTTTTCAGCTGCCAGACAATCTTCACTTTTTGTGGAAGTGGATACCCTGCATACTTTTAGTGCAAGTGGCAGTGGGGTTGCACGCGGCTCTTATAATCTATTTGCATATATGTAATGTGAATTGTGGATATGAATGTTGGTCTTAATGATTATGGCACTGATTACTAATTGTATTATTTTAATATTACCCAATGAACATTGAATTCACTATTCAGAATAGCTATTATGAAATTCAATTTTTGACAAATTGATACTGAATTAGTGTATCGCATTTCAAATTTGTAATATTTATGATAGTTGTGTTTTGCATATACACGATATGTGGCATTCTGAGTTTAATTCTTGTTTTTAGTTCCAATTATATATATATATATATATATATATATATATAGTTTTGGATGGACATACCCAAATGTACCACAACCTTCAAAAGTTTTCTGCCATATTGGCACATTGCACCCATATATCCATATTCATATATGATTCTTATTTGGCAACTTGGCTAGTAACTACACTCACTCAAATCATAGGATACAGGTTTGATATTGGTGTTGTGCAGTATTTCAGAGTCAACAAAACTTTTAGTGCCAGGGCAACTACAGATAGTTCCCGTTTAAGGTGAGATCCGAAGCCTGTTTACCCGGCAGAGACCACAGGGGTAGCTAAGTGAAGATGCATTCATTTTGTCAAAAAAGTTGGAAATTGGGATATGGGTTAGCATAGAGGTGCATGCTTAATATCAAAAGAGAAATGTTCTTGGAATTTTATGGCGAAGGACTTAGCAAAGTGACAAATGACTGTGTAGAAATCTGATACTTTTGTAGATGAATGAAAATACAAAAGACTCATCATGTAAATGTTTTATTATTTTTTATTTTGCAAAGTTTCAGCAATAGCTATGATAGTCATGAACAGTTTTTTTTTTTTTGTAATTTGAACAGAAATAGTTTCTCATAAATTGTGAACAAGAGATGTTTTAAATATTGGTAAAAAGAGATATACCAGGCTATCTAAGCTTTTTTTTGTACTTTTTATTGTAGGTGGGCATCTATAGCAGCAACGACTCTCCTCATCCGTTCTCTTACAATACCAATTTTGATTTCTCAATTGAAAGCCACTACTAGACTGACAGTATGTATATCATCATTTTGGATATTTGTATGCTAGACAAATGGGTTCATTCTAATGCTTGCTAAGGATTATCTATTAATTGAATTTCAGAAAGATCATTTTTCAACTAGTGCTTTCTTGCACATAAAATGTCCACGCCATCCCGATAGCGGAAACACCCATTTGTAAGTAAATAAAAAAGTACTAGATCTAAGGAATGCTACCTTAGCAGATTTTCTTGTTGAATTATATTTCTATTTAGGATGTGGAATCGATGACTATTTTATAATTTATATTTTACAATTTATAGTAGGTTCTAGTGTAAGAAAGTTTGTGTGTTATGCAACTTCAAGGTTTAGAATCTGGATGGTTTTGTTTAAAATTTATCTAATACATGTCTAATGACAAATTGGTTTGGAGTTGCATTATAAGTATTTAATCGAGCAGAAATATAAGCTTATACATATATCCATACAGTTTTATATGTCTTACCATGGCAGTATACACATATAAACATGGATAGGTCAAACATAATGCTAGTATTCTGTCCTCTCCTTTAGGGTCCGTTTGGTTGCTGGAATTAAATAACGCAGGAATTGTCAAATTCCAGTGTTTGACAATTTTGGAAGTTTTAAACCCGGAAAATGGTTTTGGAATATGGCTGGAACTGTTTGGTTCATCTAGAATCCACCTGGAATTCATAATGAGAAGATGGAAAATGTTGTTTGCATATGGATTTCAAAATATTATAAATTTTGCTTTACCCCCATTTCCCATTTAAGTGGAATTGGAATCGATTTTCCAATTCCACCTATTTAGATGGAAGATTCAAATGCTGGTTTTGGGGTAAATGAGAATTAACAAATCCCTATTCCAGTTTCATGTTTTGAACACAAACACCAAAAATGTCAACTCCAGGATTTGACAATCCCAATTCTAGTCTAATTCCAGCAAACAAACGGGCCCTTAATGATCTCATACCTAACATCTGAAGTCATCTTCCCAACCTATACAAACAAAGATCTTTCCTTTTCTGCTGAAGGCTGAATGGACCACAGGAAAATTCTGAGGAGTTTATGTCCTTCTACAAGGCACTTCCTTGTTATTTTCACCTCACAACTCCTCAAGCAGCAACCTCCCAAGAATCGAATCAGATATATAAGGAGAATTTGGAAGAATTCTTACAACATTATGGAAAAAAGTAATAAAAGCCTTATTTCTAATTAAGAAAGAGAAAGGGAAGTACCCCAAAGTTACAATTCAATCGAATCAGATATATAAGGAGAATTTGGAAGAATTCTTACAACATTATGGAAAAAAGTCATAAAAGCCTTATTTCTAATTAAGAAAGAGAAAGGGAAGTACCCCAAAGTTACAATTCTCCATGGAAGGGATGGAAAACAAGTTATGGCTGTTGTAAAAAAAGCTATGAATCTGCAGATTTATAGTGGCTTTCCGGAGAATGGATCTCAGTCAAATATCTTATCTCAGCCTATGTTCAGTGCATTACCTTGTCTGACCACTGGCAAACACAGCTTTAAATTTTTTACAAAGGCCAAGCCCTTGAAATCTCAATTTAAAGTTGAATTTGTGGCTTGCCAACCCTTTATTTAACAAGTAGAGAAATGGTGCTATATAAGGTAAGGTTAGTGCACAGTAGTTTATGATATGCGTGAATTCATGGCAAGTTTTATTCTTTTGCAATGTTCAAAATGAACTAATGTCATACATAACAAATTGGTTGATGTACACAAACAAATTAGGGACAATGGAGTCATACGTGGGATGCTAGAACAGGAGGAGCATCTCTTTTAGGATTTACATATAGCCCAACAAAGAGAGGAATGTTAATGGAAGCAAAGATCCGGAGAGACCTGGATTGACCCAGGAGATTCAATGCTAACTTCGGTCTTAAATCAATCCTCAAAGATAACATATAAAAAAGATTTAGAGAATTACAACAATAAACAACTCCAATTCAGAAGCGATGCCTGATATCCTTTCATATGGTATCAACCACTTGCAAAAGTGTTTTAGAAAAGGGGACAATTACTATAGCAATTAGACATTAAGAAAAATCAGTCAGGTAGACAACTAAAAGTTTCTAAGATCTATTAGAAGAAATTAATAAAACAATTTTTATCCTTAAACCTGGATAAAACTGAAGTGGCAGATGATTTGCCTGCACCATTCTATCAGATATTCTGTTGTCTCATAAAAAAAACCATGTTAATATAATGAACTCAGAAAAATAAGCAAATACTCAAGTTCAAGAACACCATTAATTTTCTCTTCATTCTGAGAACTGCTGAAGTTCATGTAATTGGATCATAGTGATCAATATACTACACTTATGTAAATTTTTCTTAAAGATCACGACCGATAGAATGAAGCCTTTCCTTCCAGCCTAAGTTGCCAGTTCGGGTTCATGTTCATATATGGGTTCAAGGAACCGGTTCGCCTGTACAGCAAAATTTTGAAATGTGGTTTGGGTTTGTCAGTACAAAAACATGTAAATTCTCTCTCTCTCTCTCTCTCTATATATATATATTATATTTTAAAGAGATGAGATTTCAACAATCCATAATTGACTCAGCTATAGATTTTTGGAAAAGATTGGCTATAAGTTTTTGAATCAATGTTTCAGATCACACTCCGTGATCCATCATCAGGATACAAGAGAGCTAAGAAACATAGTGACGGATTATAGAGTGTGATCCAAAACATTGATTCAAAAATTTATACACAATCTTTTACAGAAATCTCTCTCTCTCTCTCTCTCTCTCTCTCTTTATATATATATATATATATGCAGCCTAGAGGCATGAATTAAGATTACAATAAACAACAAAAACACATAAACTTGTAATCATAGCATCATATACTTCCAAGTTCAGTATCAAAATATATAAATATATAAGCTAATATTACATTCAAAATATATAAACTAATATTACATTCAAAATATATAAACTAGTATTGTCAACTCGATATTCTACAACCACTAAATTATTTGTCTAGACAATTAATTTTTAAAATTAGATCAATAAAAACATTAAATTAGATGAATAAAAACATACTTCAATAAATGAGTGCAATAGATACCTTAAAAAGTTATCTGTGAACCTATTTTATATATATTGTTGTTTTACTTTTAACTTTTAAGGATAGATAAGTTAGCATAACCGGGTATTGTACAACCGGTAATGAAGGACGAAGAGAGGCAACGGTTCGTCGTTGTTATATATTGAACTGCCTCATTTGGGCTTCTCAAATCCACAGATCATAAAAACAGATTTGGCCATAGAAATGTTATCAGAAATAAGATGGGCTTGTTTAAGCTTTGTGAATAATCTTTTTCATTTTCTTGAATCGGACTAGTACCAAGCCCTGGGACCGGCGAACCTGGTAACTTAGAGTTCCAGCAATGGCCTCTGAAACATGGTTAACATTTGTTTCTAGGAGGAAAATCATGGATGATATAATTGTCCAAGAAAGAATCCAGGACACTTTGTGCCTCTGTATTTAATAAGTAGGTCACAAGCCAAATCCATATTTGCAACATAATGCTCTTCTCTGAAACATGGTTAGCGTTTGTTTCTAGGAGGAAAATCATGGATGATATAATTGTCCAAGAAATAATCCGTGACACTTCGTGCTTCTGGATTTAATAAGTAGGTCACAAGCCAAATCCTTATTTGCAACATAATGCTCTTCTTTATCATTATTCTCAACGAAGAGAATGGAAAGCCTTTCATGTCATTTATGAGATTCAGGTGCAGACGGGTTCTGCTTAGGAGGCCTCTTTGCTATTTATAATCATGGGTGAAGCTAAACAGGCTAATGGAGCATTGAAAGTCAAGATCCAAGCTCCATGGCCCCTTCATCTTTGCTCTCAGGAAAGTGCTGTACCAATTGCCAGTGTGTGCATGACTTGATTACCCTTATCATTGCGGAGATCAACATGTTTGGATCTTACTTGGAAAGTATGGGTAAGCCTTCTGTACAGCTGGTAAATGAGTCCAAATCAAATTCCTTCTTCATAAATATCTGCGCACAAAGAGAAAGTAAAATTCTTCAACTTAATATATGTCCAAGAAGACAAGCGTCTAATGATATGAGGGTTTTCATGAACACCAAAGAGCTTCATGATATCATTCAAAAAAAGATTGAACTATAGTTGGCTGCATGGATAAATAGACAGTGAATTCTTTCAAGTAGATTTCAGCTTATTTACACTGTTCAACAAGGTGCCCAACTGGAATAGATGACTATGCTTCCAATTTCTAATCAAATTATTGGGCGTTTTCAAGAAATTTCCAAAGAAACTCTCTAGAGCAGTGTTGAAATTCAGGAACCCACTGATGACTCGGAGAAAAGTTACTTAACAGAAAGCATCTCGAGGATTAAATCTTAATGATACATGCAATTTTGGCACTTATCTTGCTTCTAAGACGACTCTGTGGAGTAGAAGTTCTTTCGTTTATGTAGCTATAATCAAAGCTAAATAATCTTGAATCCAGAGGGTCGTAAGTCCTTTGGCTTAACCACTAGGAAGAAGCAATACACCAAGCTAACAAACAACAGCTGACTTTGATAATGTCTATTTTCCTTGTCTTTAGTCAAGTTTCTGTGCTATTATCATTTCCATAGTGCCCCTTACGGTAAATCTGTTAGTGATTTAGAGTTCTGGAAGTCTCAGTTATGTATTTTCTCTTTGATCAGTTTAGCTTGTTTGCCACCCCTGCTTGGGGTCTTGTAATCTGCCCTTACAAGCATGTGCTCAGGCAGGGTTGTATGTAACTTTGATACAGTTAATCTCGTCATACTTTAATACTGTTAATCTATTCATCAAGGAGAAAACAAGTCTCCAAATGGTAACCTCAATGTTCCCGTTCAGCTTATTCTGGACTCATAACTGTAAACAGGTCTTTTATGTCTCTTCATTGCTTGTGAACAAAATACACTATCATAGTACTGTCTATTGAGTGACAATGTGTAATGTTTGATGTGGGTCCAACAGAGGCCTCTTTATTTGAATTTTCCATAATATTCTTTATATGAATTTAAATAAAATATGCTAAAACCTTTATGAGCATTTTATCTTTGTTGTCCATAATGTATTTTATGTGGCTTAAGTAAATGGCTGGCATGTTCTATGATTATGATAGAAGATGTCGAGTTCTATTACACTGTTTAATGTTTGAATGTTGATGTCATTTTGAAATGCAGCTGATGAGGCCAGAGTTGGAGGAGCTTCAACAGAGGATGCAACAGGTATGGTTCTGTTCATTTTACTGTTGTTTATGATATGGCTTTGATAATATACCTCCTCTAGTTCACATTGCATGCACATGTGAAATGCAGAGTGCTGATCCTGAATCGCTGGAAAGGGGAAGGAAGCAATTGGGTATTTTGTACAAAAAGTAAGCATTTCTCTATCAATACTGCTTTCTGTGTCAATTTTAAGCAGTGAAATGCATATTCCACTGGAGGAAGCCACTCAGCTATTGTAACCTTCACATCTTAACTTAGTCAGATCCAGCTTAGTTGTTTCTGGCAAGACAGTATTGGAGGTGTATGCTTGTTTTATATCAAAAACAGCAAAGACCAAATCTCCTGACATCCTTGTGAAATTGTTATTATGTAATACCCAAAATGTAAAGCTTTGGATTTCCAAAAAAATGATGGGGATAAGTTATGACTGACCTGATCTTTGCTGACCATGGTGTAATGACCCTGGCTAGACCCTGGTCGGCCAGGTCATTTATTTCCTTTTTTTAAACAAAGAAATAAATAAAACATTAATAAATGAAATTATTGAATATTTTATTGGCTGACCTAGAAGGAATTGGGCTAGTACATAAAATAATAAAACTTTTAATAAGTCGGTCATTTGGTGGTTATCTTTTAACCGACTAGTGCTTGTTATATATGTGTGGTTGGGAGCCTTGGAGAATCATTGATCAGTTTATTTGGTGGAGTTCATTAAACAAATGCTCTTCTCTTGGACAAAACTCCAGGAGTTCTCTGATCAGGCAGGACAAAATCCTTGTCTGATTTAATCCTGTAGCTTTAATCCATTTCCATTTGGCAAAATCTAATAGATCCAGCCATTGCAGATTTTAGTCAACATCACTGGTGCATTGGGGTCAATATCTCCTCTTCTGCACATCTAAGACAGCAACAGGAGTATAGGAGCGGATCATCACTCAGGCACAGAAGGAGCAGATACTCAAGGGAGGTGACTGAGTTGATCTGGCTGTAGCACCTGCATTGCAGGGGGCAGATGTAAAGTCTAAGCACATGATATTCTTTTTGGTAGGTCTTGAAAGAAACAGTCTGCTATTGATATTGCACCTCCATTATATGTTGGCCAAATGAAATGAGAAATATAAACATTCATTCTATCTCTGTGACCCGAGAATTGTGTGATTATTGATTATTGAACTGGTGAACTCTCGAGTCATACTTTTTACTACTGAAAACTGCTCATTATATTTCGAATGATTTGAGAAATCTTATCTGAGTTTGCTTAAACTATTTAGGGCTCATAGAGATGAATTTTATTTGAATTGTCTGTTATACAAGTTGGTATAATTCAGAGGTACCAGAGACACTTTTCTGCGAGCCTGTGGATTGATGAGTGACATGGACAAAAGATACAAGCAGAGGGAAAAGGAGGAGGCATTGGGTGATAGGGAAGAGGCAAATCTGCAAGACTTCATTAAGGAAATCAGAGAGATTAATACCAGTGTGAGGAATGCCATGTGGGGGATGGTTCAACTGTTAAGAGGAATGAGCCAGCAACTAGGTGGTGATAGGCCCGTTTAGAATGATGCTGAAGGCAGAAGTTCGAGTTGAAGAAAAGCTTCAGATGGCGGTGAAAAAGATTTAGTTAATGGTGGGGGTGCTTCAATTAATACCATGACTTTCAGGGCTGAATTTATTGACAAAGAAATGACTGAAGATAACGGGGAAGAACAACCTGATCTAGAGGAAGACATGACAAGACTTCATGATGCATACTATGCTCTAAGCCCTGTTATCTGTGCAGATCTGACTTGCAGGGACTGTTATGAGATGAAAAAAGCAACAGGACAAGGGAGGAAAGGGGATAAAGAAAGAAAGGGCACCCAACATTGTTTGGGGAAGATTACCATCCCAATTTTTGATGGATCTGGAAGCTCACCAGCAAGAGCTTGGTTGCAAAAACTGGATACATATGTCTCATTGAATCCAATGCTTGAGGAAGAGGCTTTCAAAATGCCACCTTGCATCTTGAGGGTGTGGCTCACAAATGATGGTGGCATGGCCTGGTAACCAAGGGCATGATTCAATTACTACCTTGAAAGACATCAGCCAAAGATTGATGGATAAGTTTGATGGAAAGGATCCAAAAACTCATTTTAGAGAGTTAGCACAGCTGAAGCAAGATGGCAAGATGGAAGATTATGTAGCAGAATTTCAGACGCTAGCAATCATGATTTCTGATGTGTTAGAGAAAAAGACTTGTAGACTTCTTTATAGAAGGCTTGGCCGAACCCCTCAAAGGGTTAGTAAAAGCATTAATTCAAGCACCTTACAAGAAGCCATCCATAGGGCCCTGAGTTTTGAAGATTCAATGACTAAAGATAGATACGATAAGCCAACGATTCCAATGCCATCAAAGAAGCCTCTTAGAAGGATATGGTACCACCTAAGAGAAATATGGTGGAGATGTCTAAAAATGAATTGCGAAGAAAAAGATTATTGTAAATTTGTTTCTGGATTCGATTGTGTATGTTTTTTCAGCATCAACGTTTCGGATCACACTCCGTGATCCATCATCAGGATGAGAGAGCGTAGGATGATGGATCATGGAGTGTGATCCGAAACGTTGATGCTAAAAAAACATACACAATCGAATCCAAAAACAGGGGCAGAAATCCATATACGCACTAATGAAGATCTTTATACCGGAGCTCTTTTCTTGCTATTTTTTTCTGCTCTCTTTTTAACAGCGGGTAGATAGAGATAGCAGTTCCTGTTCAAGTTCCTGGTTCCCCTCCTGTTCAGGTTCGAGTAAATCTTTCTAGGGAGATAGCCCCCACCGGCGAATCCTTTCACAGTCCCCCATCTCTCCATTGATCCCCCTACTATGGAGGTTGGCGATTGGCATCACAATGAAACACCCTACCTTTGATAGTGGTGGAATAGGGCTGCCATGTTTACGATTCACAGTTTCCAGTTTAAGCCTTCTTTCTAAATAGATGCGTTTGGAGAACTTTAGAAGGAGAAACCCTACTAAAGTCAGTTGAAGACCCAGTTCCATCCGTTGACCCGTAACCCATTGCCTATAGAGAAGTAGGGGGCACCTCGCAAAGCACTCCTTCCGGATTAATGCGTCGTCACCTCGATTGACTGGCGCCCGAAAGGGGATTACAGATTACGTATGCCCTAGGTTGACCCCGGATAGACCTAGGTTGGGCAGGTCATTTATTTTCTTTTTTTAAATAATTAAATAAATAAAATATTAATAAATGAAATTATTGAATATTTTATTGGCCGACCTAGGAGGAAGTTGGCTTACTAAATAATTAGATAAATCTTGTAATAAGTCAGCCATTTGGTGGTTATGTTTTAACCAACTAGTGCTTGGTATATATATGCTGGTTGGGAGCCTTGGAAAATCATTGATCAGTTTATTTAGCGGAGTGCATTAAACGAATGCTCTTCTCTTGGACAAAACCCCAGGAGTTAGCTTATTAGGCAGGAGAAATTCCCTTTCTGATTCATCCTGTAGCTTTAATCCTTTTTCATTGTGCAAAATCTAATAGATCCAGCCATTGCAGTTTTTAGGCAACATCACTGGTGCATTGGGGCCGATATCTTCACTACTGCATGTCTAAGACAGCAACTGGAGTATAGAAGTAGATCATCACTCAGGCCTGGAAGGAGCAGATACTCAAGAGAGGTGACTGAGTTGATCTGGCTGTAGCAGCAGCATTGCAAGGGGCAGTTGTAAAGGTCTAAGGACATGATATTCATTTTGGTAGATCTTGAAAGGAACAGTATGTAGATCTTGAAAGAAACAGTATGCCATTAATACTGCACCTCCATTTTATGCATTTGTGCAATCTAATGCATGTTGGGTTAATGATCTGAGACATATAAACATTCGTTCTATCTCTGTGACCTGAACATTGTGTGATTGTTGATTATTGAACTGGTGAACTCTTGAGTCAAATACTTTCTACTAGTGAAAACTGCTCATTAATTTTCGAGTGATCTGATAAATCATATCTGAGTTTGCATAAACTATTTAGGGTTGATAGAGTTGAATTTTAATTCAATTCTCTGTTATACAAGTTGGTACAATTCACATGTTAATAGCTTAACTACATGGAGAGGTCTGTTTGTGTTGCTCTTTCAATGGAAAGTTCAGGCTAGCTTATATTGGACTTTTTAGTCAGATTAAAATGTTGAGTGGCCTCATATTGTGAACATTCATCAGCATTAGTGCTCTGTCTGGAAATTTGAACTGAGGGGTAATCGTTCCCTCAGGTCAGTCTGCAGTTTGTTCAGGTGTTCTTTCACAAGCTAACAGCAGTTCCTGTATGGTAGAAACTTTGACTAAGAAGGTTCATGTAAGGTAGTAGCAACATTTGTAATGGTAACGCAGAATCATAGTTCAAAAACTTGGACTAGGCTAAAACTTGGATTATACATGTGAAGCATAAAGCAAAGTTCCAAAACTCGGACTTGGCAAGGCCGACTCGACCCGTGACTCGCCGATGACTCGGCAAAAAAAAACCCAAAGATTTTTTAAAATTTAAAACTTGTTTCACGCACCCATTATTGAATAAAGCTTGAAAACACTATAACATCATCAAATAGAATCTAATTTGATCACATACATAAACATACATCCATCACATAAGTACAAACGTAAATTGTAGGCAGCTGAAGGAAATAGAAAACATAGATATGCAGAATCATAAAATATAAAATATAAATGTTGTCAAATGTATATAAAATCCATGACATCAAATGTTCCCAAACATATGTGTAAAGTTGTGAAGTGTAAACAACAAAAACAGGTCTATGGCTCAAGCCTCAGGCTCTAGGTCAGCCTCATCCTCAAAGTAGTTTGACTGCCTCCTACAATTGCGTTTGAGGTAGGTCCTGGATGACTGAGAAGCCATAGTCTTTGCCTGTGAGGTGCCACTCTGATCAACATCAGCTCCCCGGGCAGCTGATCGTGCTCTATCCTCCTCCTCTGCCATAGCCATAGCCTCAGCTTCTCTGTCTGCCTGGTCAACCTACTCATGGTCCTCCTCAGTGAAGATAGGATCGGTAGACTCAGTGAGCCACTCAGACTCTGGATCGATCTCTGCTAGAGTGATTGAAGAGGTGTCAGTGTCCAAAATCTGTTTGGTCCTAAGACGGAGGTTGTAATGAACGAAGACAAGATTGTTCAACTTCTCCACAGACAGTTTATTACGTCTCTTCGAGTGGATGTGCTCGAACATGGACCAATTGCGCTCACATCTAGAAGCGCTGCATGGTTGACTCAAAATACGGATGGCAAGTTTTTGAAGGTTTGGGGTTGTAGGCCCAAACATATGCCACCATCTATCTGAAATAAGGAAAAAAAATCAATGTCATTTCCAAGTTCCAACTTTAAGGATAGATTATAAAATCAAAATGCATAAGCCATAAACTTAAGAGTTAAGTTTAAGTTTAACATATATTTCTACCTGGCTGCAATGTTGTCCTAGACTCTTTTCACATCATGCTTCCAAAAATCGGCCCTCGTGGATTACTATATGCATCTATCTCTTGCATTGTAGATGCGGTATAGGTAGATATCTTTTGCATCACTGTATATAGGCCATTGAGAACCTCCTCATCTGCCTTGAAGTTATCAAGGAAACGAAATGATGGATTGAGGAAATAAGCTGTTGCATGGATGGGCCTATGAAGCTGGTTTTGCCATCTCCTATCAATGATCTCCCAAATGGGGCCATATTTATCCTCAACTCCTTTATACTTGGATCTAATGGCTTCCTTGGCCCTATCCATGCCCTCATATAAGTAGCCCATAGAGGGCTTCTCCCCATCAACAACTCGTAGGAGAACTATGAGGGGCTCAGTGACCTACATATAATGTAAAAAAAAAATAGTTAAGTGACAAGTGTGCATTAAAAATTTAAAATAAAAAAAATTGCAAACAAAACATAAATATTTTTACCTCCATGATCTCTTTACAAGGGGTCCAAAAACCTGGCTCATCAAAAATATAATTTGCCACTTCCCTACCCACAGTGCTCGTAGAATAGGATGAGGCAGTCCACTCCTCACCAACAAACATGCGTCTCAAATTCAATTGTGATTTCAACAAGGATTTCAGTGTGAGGAAATTAGAGGCAAATCTTGTGACACTAGGACGAGCCAACTCCCTTTGCCCCGTGTATTTTCTCATCAGGCTAAGGACCAATGCATGATTGTAGATAAATTTGCAAATATTTTTGGCCTTATCAACACATGATTTGATCCATTCAATCTTGCGAATGTACTCTAACATGAGGTCAAGGCAATGGGCTGCACATGGAGACCAAAATATTTTCGGGTGCCTCTTCATCAAAAGTTTACCTGTAGCAATTTTAAATTAATTAGAAATTTAGAAGTGTTAAGAAAATCTTAAATAAATTCATAGATGCCTCTCCATCAAAACTTAAAAAGTTATAAGTTTACCTGCAACAACATAACTTGCTGCATTATCAGTCACCATTTGCACCACATTTTCTTCTCCCACCTCAAGTATAACTTCCTCAATAGCCGCACATAAGTATGTGGCATTCTTCACATGTGAGGAAGTATCAATAGACTTCAAGAACATGGTGGTTCTTGAATATAAAGAAAAATAATTATCAATTATCATGGATCAATCAAAAATTCAAAATCAAAATTAAATTATTCAATGCATTTGGGGATGTAGAATTCAATGAAAAATCACCTGCGCTGGAAACAAGAAAATTTAGGAGTGTCCTATTCCTCCCGTCCGTCCAACCATCTGTCATGATGGTGCAACCATTTTGCCTCCAAGACTTCTTGTGGTCCTCTATCTCAAGTTGCATATCATTAACCATGTCTAACAAGAGGGGGCCACTTAACAAAGTATCAGTAGGGGCTTTAAAGCCCACCCCACAAATGGTTACAAAATCTATCATACCTTGCCAATAAGGAGACCTGTCACAAATAGATTACGATTAATCATTAGACAAAGCATAGTTCAACTTCAAACTATAAAATTTAAAATTTAATTTTAAACTTAAAGAAACTTAGAAAACAAATAAAAGAGAATTACCTGACAGCAAGAAATGGAATGTTGCAAAAGTACCAAAACTTGCAAATTTGTTTTCGGGCAGCATCATGGACCTCCTTGTTCCAACCCATGCTCTCAAGCGAGGGTTGTGCACCAGGAGTAGTGCGTAGCACAAAATAACTGTCCAACCTTGATTTTCAGACTCTAGAGCCAAGGGTAATATTGCCACTTGAAGGAGCAGCAGTAGAAGCACTGGCACTAGGATAAAAGGGAGGCTTGGAAGAACCCTCTCCAACATAGCCTACAGATGTGGATGCGGGTGTGGATGAATGGGAGCCAATAACATTTATCTCTTCCCGTTGCCTCTTTCTAGTTTCCTTGTCTTCAGCATATTTTTCTAACTTGACATAACAAAAACGAATTGCCTCGGGAGTTGCCAATGTACATGCCTCAACATCATTGCCAGGTATGCCAACAATATGGTATTTAAGCCTATTGATGCCACCATGAAAAATTATTTTACAAAAGGTGCATTTTGTTTGGTTTTTTTGTCTATTGGGAAACTCTTCGGAATATTTCCAACATGGACACTTTTGAGGCATTGGGAAGAATTAATGTTTTCAAAACTTGGAATGTGGCTGCAATAAAATTAAAAAAACTTAAAAAAAAAATCTATAAACAATGGAAAACCATAAACATGCAAGCAAAAATCAACAAAATCTAAAAATTTAACACTTACCTCTTTCAAATGAGTTGAGAACAGCTGCTATGAGCTCCTTGATGCTCTCAATGCAAACCTATGCTTCCCCAATCCAATTTTGTGGACTCCTTGATGCTCTTCTTCCCGGCTGGTTGCAACCCTTTGGCTTCTTTTTTTTCTTCCCCTCTCTCTCTCTCTTTCTCTCTTCTTCTCCTACAAAGCAACTACAATGCCTTTTAGGGCAAATAACAAAACACTTATGCAAAAAAAAGTAAAAAAAATCAATGTTTTTTTATGTTTTTAAAAGCCCAGCTCGGGCCTGCCACGGTGCGGGTCACGAGCCTTGGACTCGGCGAGTCATGGCATGACTTGCTGACTCGGCGAGTCACGTGGGTCATGACCATTACCCGTCGGTTGACTCGGCCGGGTCAAGAAAACTTGGGAGCCACCGCTCAGCCCGCGAGTCATGATAACTCGCCTGACTCGCCGCGGGTAATGGAACTCTGGCATAAAGAATGCATTTAGTGCTCTGTATGGAAATTTGAACTGAGGGGTAATCGTCCCCTCAGGTCAGTCTGCAGTTTGTTAAGGTGTTCTTTCACAAGCTAACTGTCATGAGCCATGATTAATATATTTAAGATAGACACACATATGATTCATCTCCTATCTCTAAATATATATAAATATATAAGTGAATAATGTTAATCAATAATATCAATTTATGATATTTTACTAATTAATTAGTAATTTTTAAATATAACCATTAGTACTAATTAGTGTTAATTAATAATAATGTTAATCAATAACTATTAATATTAAATAATAATAACATTAATGTACTATTAATAATAATATTGATATTAAGAATCAAAATAATCGATATAGTATAAATAATCAATTTGTATCAATGTATAAATATATAACTAAAACAATTATTAATATATTAATATATATGTGCTAATAAACATCCTAATGAGCATCCTATTAAGTGTATTAATAAATGATAATACAGATAAGGATGTTAGAAAAGGTCGTGACCAACCATTTGATTATTTATATTTATTGGAGTGAAAGACATGAAATCACGGAGGAAATATACGAAATAAAATAAAATAAGCAAAGGCCCCAAAAGGTGATAATACAAAGTCAATCTCATTCTTGAGAAGTACGCGAATATCCTAAGGTAAATTGGTGAATACCCTTAGGTGAATAGTATTAAGGTATGCATTCAATACTTCTTTCCATGATTTTAGGTAATATAATATTTAGAAGATTAATCATTAAAAGATTAATCTTATAAAGTGAATTGCATTAAAAAATTAATAAATCAATATATTCACTATAATATAGGAGAAAAATAATATAGGAGGGAAATAAGGAAATATATAACCATTAATGAATAAGGAATCGAATATAAAGAATTGAAAATCCATTCACTTTTCTAATTTAATAAGGAAATATATGGATATGAAACTGGGATTATTATGTATAAATATAGATTAGTATTTGTATAAAAGAAATTTATATTAATTATTAAAGTGCATAGATGTACATCAAATAACTAGCACTTGCACCAATAGGAGGTGCAAGGGATACATAACTATAGGTTTACATAATTAAAGCAAGTGTCTAAAAGTGTAAATGGGAAGACAACCTAATCAAGGCATATAAAATGTCAGGGCATTTATAGAATGTACAGATTTTATGAAGCTGGAGCAAGTAACAAGCAATTAATAACCTTCAATAGAATATTGAAAGTTGAGACAATTTTTTTTTTTGAAGTGAGAAAGTAAACTTATAATATTGTTTTGAAGTGTCATATTACAAACATGCTTCATGGTAGAAGGAAGTATTGTATATAATAGAATTCAGTGTGGAAATCTTGAATGTACAGTATTGTCGTATTTGACTTCTTGTACAACTTCCCCAAAATTTGAAGCATTGAAATGGATTGGAGCTTTTTAGTAAATTCTCTATATGTACCAATCAATATTATTTGTTTCCTCTTTCTGCAACATCTCGTGAACCTATAGAAGAGAAGAAGATAAAATTGTCAAGGAAAAAATGGTTGTCTTAATTGAAGGAAGGGAAAAAAATGAAAGTTGAATTAAATGAAAAGAGGGATGAAAGTAATGATGCATACCCAAAATCAAAGTGAGATCAAGAGCAGTCAAGATTCTTCTTTCTTTCTAATAATGTTGTACAGATTCTTTTTCATTTTTACGAGCGCTAGTGGCTTTTTGTTGTTCAACATTTTGTTGGCAAACAAGCCAAAAACTACTTGCAAAATTTTGAATATCTATTTCTAGAAACCCATGCCAGTTGATAAATGAGTTTGAGACAGTTGAGGGGACTAACGAACTTATTTCTGAGCTTCTACTCGAAATATCAATAATCTAATTTTGCTGCTGCTGATTTAAAATGACCTAACAAAGTAAGGAAAATGTTAAATATATGGCAGAAACTTGCAAAAAGTCGTGACAGTTTTTGTTTGCTGGCAAGAAGACGGTTTATTTAACACAACTATTTTAATTGTTGATATTTTTTAATTCAAATAATATATTTTTAAATAAAGAACATGTTTCTTGAATTGGATTTTACTGTCTAAGAATTTTGTGAATAAAACTTCATAATTCATAACTGATTACCTAAAAACATTTTGATGCACCAATATTAATTACAAAAGTATTGTAATTTTAACATATCTGCTGTTGTTTTTCAACGCTGGGCTATATTTGGAAATATAACAGTTCAATGCTGAATGGTAGATAACCAAATGTATTACCTAACATAGAGCTGCCCATAAATGCATTCACAACATTTGGCAAATTATTAGATCTTAAAAGAGGAGGTTATTTGATCACCATAGTTTTTAAACTCATCGCTCACAAAGAACCTATGAAATTACATCAATAAAATTCCTTCTAGTAGACCTAGGTGAATGCCAAATATGTAGAACCATAAAGAATACGTCAAAGCTGGAGGAACAAAGTATATGTAAAGGGAAATTTTTTTCCATCTATGATTCCAAATAAGTATTAGGCTATTAACCATTGAATTGGATATAATCTATCATAAAATAAGATTCAACATACAATAGTATTTTTCATCATATGTTTTTACATATTTGAATAAGGAAAAAAAATTAATTACTAACCATCTTAGACATGAGATCCTAAACACTGTAAAAAGCCTAATCAAGTATTTCCCTCTTTGCATAGTGAATAAAGATTATATTGATTTTAAAGCCTTCTTGAAACATGGCACATGTATTAAATGCAAAACACTAAAGAAAATTATGGATTTTGTAAAAAATAGAACAATGTACAAAGTAGTAGAAAACTACCTTCGTGGCGATTCTAGAATTCATGTAGGCCTAAAAGTATCTTCCACCCTTTATAGTCATTTCAATCTATATGATAAACAAATAAACTTGAATAGTGGACTCGTCTGATCATGAAGTCCTTTAAAAACTTTATCAGATCAGTTCAAATTGTGCAGGACTCGTACACCTTCATGTTTTTGTGATCAATTCTTTTGAAGAGAAGAATTAAAACTTGTGAATTTGCACGAATTCGCCACCACAAAGAAATTACTACATTTGAGTTGTTTAGAAGAATTTATTGCCATAAAATCTGTCGTTTCAGCTGAAAAAAACAAAAAAGGCCATGGACCCTGCTAATACTGATCTTCGGCAAAAATTTGCCATATTACCTGAGAAAACCCATCATCTTCAAAATTGAAGCTAAACAACAAAATATACCATAAATTGAAGATGAGAACACCCAAATTTTTTTGGGAACACCCAGCTATTTTTATTAATGCTGAAGCTATAAAATTGACATTTCAGAGATAAAAATTATACTATTTTCTGTTAATTCTCTGCATCCTCTTTTAAACTCCCTCTTTGTATCAATAATCTGTAAACATGTTGTCTTATTTACTGTATATAATCTGCAATGCTAATTTGATTCAATTAGAAAAAAGTTAAAAATAAAAGAAACAAACAATAGTCATACAATGAGTAAACCAAGAAAGCAGAACAATATACCTCCACAACATTGGGCACATGAAATGAATAAGGTAGATAGGGCACATGAACTATTTTCAAAATGCCCCAAGAGGCAATATCACTGTGATTGCGAGGTTTTATGAATATTGATAAAATGGATTAGATGTACAGGCTTAAAAAACCATTAAAGAAATTGCAACCGGCATGTTAGAGTGAATTCCTAATTTTTACCTACCAAGGGAGTTATAGAAACAACACACTTATAAGATAATAGAGTGCGTAAAAACTATCATGGACATACCAATCTACATTTTTTTCATTGTCTCTAAAGTAGGTTGAAGGTTTTCTTATTAAGGAGTAACTCCACTAGACCTCAAATAAATAAATAAAAACAAAATTACTTTTTAAAGAAATGGGTCTTACTATCAACTATCCATGGGTATGATTAATTTATTAAAAGTATCTACGGCACCCCAGAGCTATGGCTGAAATGACTAACATTAGACCAAAATAATATCTTCCATAAAATTGGTTGTAATACAAGTCTATTGAAATCGATTCATTACCCTCTCCTCGCAAAATTTGATATATGAATAGCAGTTTATTTTGTATGCAAAAATGACTGGAAAAGGGAAAATACGTTGAAGAAGGTATTTGACTATCCATGGGCACGATTAACTTCTATAACAAAACTTTTAAAAAAATCAAGTTACCCACCTGGAAATACGTCTTGCTCCTATTTCCCTTTGTCTGGTGTCTTCCTCTCAGTTCTGCTGATATCCTCAAAATCTGCACCTGTTATATGGCGGACGTTAGAATCAATCATACAATGCAAAAATTAAGCTATACAAGTTCATGAGAGTATCTTCCAAATTAAACCCTCTTTTGATTCCCTATTATAAGAAATAGAACAATTTAGGAAGCAAAATACAAGGAAAACAACAACTAGAAAATAAAACATGAGCGAAGATGCAAATCTCTGAGTAAAGCTGGAAATCTGATGGACTGACTGTTTCAATTTAAGCATTTTGAAAAGGGCTAAGTGCAGGTGAAAAATAAATGTGTGCAGGTGAACAGAAGCAAGCAACCTAATCACTTAAAGACTACGGCGTACAGTTGCTTGGGACTTGGCAGATGAAAATGCAAATGTAGAACAAAAATAAACATGGGCAAGTGAAGTCTATAGGCTTATGTGTAGCCTGCATTGAGAGTTGGTAGCTGAAGAGGACATGGAGCATAATTAGATGAGCAGAGATATGGGAGAGTCCATCCTGAAAATGATGAAAACTAAGTAGCTACGTAATGGCAGAAATAAAATGATGAAAAATCAATTAGTGTTGTTCTGGCACTTTTGTTGTGTTTCACGTCAGGTTTGGATTGTTTGGTATGCAAAGTTTTCATGAGGCACTGTTTTTTCTGCAAATCTGGCGGCTCATGACATGCAAAACTTAATTAGCAGAGACCTGTTAACAGCAGTGACAAACACAAGCAAAACAATCATATTGTGAACTACAATTTCAGAAAATCAGACATGGCACGGAAAATATGTGACTGTATCTAGCATGGCAGGTGCGTACCAGCTGGGTGTCAGATGTCACTGATTTTCCGATATAACCAAATCCGGTCCAGAAAACTGGGTTAGTGTGAGACATGTATCAGGCGTGAGGCAATAAAAGGCATGAGGCAATAAAATGCATGTACTGTCGCCAACTCACTCAAGAGGAAAAGCCTATCCTTCAATATTTAAAAAATCATGTCTGGGAAACAGATGTCTGTAGCTGTTTTCCAGTGTGTGACAGTCTGAAAGCAGTTTTCTGGCATGAGACAAATCCGGCGTGACAAAAATCTGGTTGCAAGCAACCCCATAGGAGAAGCTTATCGGCTAATTAATAGATATGCTATATCTATATATAAAGAGTTTATATAATTGATTTTTGCTTATTTATTATTATTATATATATATATCATTTACAATAATGAATTATTTAAATTGAATAAAATAATTTTGTTAATAATGAAATATTAATATCAGAAATATATACATGACATGAAATATTAATATAAAAAATGTATACATGTGCAATTAAGATCTATGAAATTATGTTATAGGCATTTTTGTGTTTTTGGATTTTTTATTAATCTAAATATATGATCATGTAATTTACATTAATTTTTGGTACATTTATATGTCCACCCAAATTGATGATATGGAGACCATAGAACGAATGAATCTTATATTCATTAAGAGATGGATCCCATATCTGGAGGGGACTGGAGGAAATTGTTATAGTTTCCCTAGTCTCGAGATTGTTATAATCTCACCATAGATGATGATATGGATTGCATATAAAATGAATCTTATATTCATTAGAGATGGATCTCCATATCTGGAGGGGGCTAGAGGAAATTGTTATAGTTTCCCTAGTCTCAAGATTTTTATAATCTCACGTAGGCAGTATATATACTGATGCCAGTCATATGCATATGCGTAGGCTTGGAATACATTTATTGCTTCCAAGAGATTCTTATGGGCAGTGCTCTATGGGATGATGTGTCAATAGCCCGGTTGCTTAGAGTGGATCTTATATCCCTCAAGACGAGAATCAGGAATTTTGTGAAGCCCAACCTAGAGGCAGCCTTAAGGATCAAATCCCCTCCTACTAACTGAAAAGTAGAGTATGAGTCATATAAATATAATATTTTGTACTAACATCAGTTTTGCAGGGAATTATAAAAAGGAGAATAAGAAGGGACATTACACTAACAGAAGCTCCTGTATGGTAGAAACTTTGACTAAGAAGGTTCATGTAAGGTAGTAGCAACATTTGTACCGGCAACTCAGAATCATAGTTCAAAAACTTGGACTAGGCTAAAACTTGGATTATACATGGGAAGCATAAAGAATGCACTTAGAAAACACATAAGGCTAATTTGATTATTAATTTATCTTGAATCAATGATAACATATGTCATGTCCCTTTGATCAGGAAAATCGATTCTAAAATCAACTGAACTATTGGGGTTATACTGTTCAAATTTGTTGAAGTGAGCATTCAGAACTTTCAATTTGTCCACATACTGATGGAAAGAGGCTGTGATAATTGCCAAGGATAATCATGGATGGAATGGAACATGTTTTAAAAGTCTTCAATCAATGTTTCAGATCTCAAAATGGCCCAGGAAAAATACTTTGGCGAGTTCAGTGCTTGCAGCAGAGGGGGGAACACATTGTTTGCTGTGTAAACTCCTTAACAACCAGCAAGGTTGTACTGGTGAAACTGCCAATCTTATTTTGTTGCAAACAAATTGTGGAATGAATAGAGTTGGTCATTTGATCTTCTATTTGGTTGATTAGTTGTCCATCTTTGTAAGGTTGGGAGGCTGTAGGAAGGCCATATGTTGCTTGTTCCACATTTGGGAGGTGGTTTCCTCTTGTTGTTTGGTGATGGTAGTCCATCTTCATGACTGTTGCAAGTGCGAATCCATGTCTGAATTGTAGTGAGAATATGTTGCAGATTTAATAGAAGGCATGTAATTGTTGTGTGAGCTCATTAATGTTATATAAGCAATTGTACGTTTGTAATCAACCTATTGATAGAGGCATGAAGGGCATTTGGTCTCTAAAGCTGGAATGTGTCATCATGTTAGGTTTTTTGGAAGCAAAATTGTGTGTTTCCGTCTATTAATATTATTTTCCACATGTTTGAGATGAGTTTTGTATTTATTTGATTTGAAGTTGTCATTGTTACTGCGATTTTCATATTAAGTGGTTAATAGTGCATTTTAAGGGTTATTTTGGTGTTATTTTCATTAAGCATTTATTTGCTAATATTAGAGATAGGTGTGATCTCCTTGTTTGCAGATTACCCTCACAGGTTCATATTCAAAATTTTAAATCTGTACAGCTACAGTCTACAGCTTATTCTTCCTCTTTCGAATAGTATTCAGGCTCCAACTAGAAGATAGATCGGAATCATCTCCTTAGGAGTGAATGAATTGTCATGTATCTTATCTTTAAATGCATCTACCTCTGCTACTACTGCTGCTTCGTGGTACAATTTAGTGACATTTTAGATAGTGAACTTTACATCCACTTCTCTTGCAATTTGAATGGATATGGATTGATGTCATCCAAGTCAATGGCATGACCAAACATATTCGTATCCATCCATGTGGTGTCAAGGTGAAAGTTGCATTGGATAATGAGAAGGTCTCTGAGGTACCTCTCTTCTGGAGTGGATGCTCATGCAAGCTCAATTGCACTCACATCCAAAAGTGCTACAGAGATTGCACAAAATGATTTGGTATTTGGGCATTGTAATCTTCCACTACAAATCTACTAGCAAATTTATTGTAAAATTATAAGTGAAACTTTTTAGTATTAAGCTAAAATTGCATTTATGTTTGGTTAAAGGATCCTATATTTTTTTTACTTGGCTGTTGGATATCTCTTTGAATTCATGAAGATGAAGAAAAGATCCTCCCCTTTGTATCCTTGTAGGCATGCATCTCATCTAGAATTCTGTCTTTAAGGCTTTTGTTAGGTCTCTTTTTCTCTATGTGTGTGCTAAGGCCTGCCGTTACCTTTAAGTAGTACAAAAACTTTGGCTTTTAAGTTCTACCCCATGGCATGTATTGGCTGGTGGAGTTGGTCAATCTTGATCAACAATTTGGAAAATAAACTTCATATTTTCACTTGTTTCCATCCTAATAATGCAATTTTGCCTTGCTGCCCTTATCCATGACCTCTTAGTGATAACCCATTGATATTTTCTTCCCATCAACTGCAATGACCCTCATTGGGATATTCCTGATTTTTGTCCTAAAATAACAAGTCCAACTTAAGATGAGAATCACAATATAATCTATAAATATAATTTCATTAAAATTGAGAACATTTCATTATAATATTCAAATTTTGAACTTCAAAGTTTGAGAAAAATTCAGAAGATAGAACTTATCTTAATTTTGTGCAATGACTCTCCTTTGGACTATCTTGTTGAAAGTCAATAAATCTCAGATTAATATATCATAGCATCATTAATATTAGGATCAATTCATTATAGCATCATTAATATTAAGATCATTACATCATAGCATATTTGTTAGAGCAACCATATTAGGAATTTGTCAGAAAGATTTGCAAACTGCAATCTCAAGGATGGTCATCTCGCATAACCTGACAAATCTTGGCAAATTGACAAATGCCTGGATGTATTTTTGTGTACACAAATGAAACCCATAAGTTATTTTTCTTCAAGTTGAACTGATTTGTAGGTGCTCAAATAAATACTCACTTCCAGATCCAAAAAGAATATGAAAAGGCGAGATCTGGTGATCCTGTAATGCTCTTGAGAAAAGAAATCCTCAAAGATTGAAAAGGGGCTTGCTGAATCCGTTTTATTATACCATTTTGAAGTTTGCAACACAAGGACCTGCAAGACAAAACCACCTTACACAAATGAGATCAACAAGAAAAGATTTGCTATATTCCTCAAAAGAAAAGATTACAGAACAAATGAAATAATGCATAAAAACTTGCTTTATAGAAAGCAAGAGAAATCTAATCTAAAATTAGGAGACTCAAATTAGTTCAAAGAAACTAAAAAGCTCAGTAAGTCCTAAGTTAAGCTATAAAAAAACATTCCTCTTAAATATAGAATGCACTAACAATCACTAGTTTGAAAATAAATGGAAAAAAAACTATATTTGAAATTCATGTTTTAACTCTCACTTCTTTTCACTCTTTCCATCTTTTAGCTAGTATATTGCCTTTCAATAGAAAAGACATTATTTTTTTTTCTCTTATTTTCAGTGTTTTCCAAATTAAATCCCATTGTTTTGAAAAATCTTTATCTTTTGGTTTGCCAAGTTATTCCCATGAAAAATTTGTTACTGTGATTAAGAGTAATAGTAATTATTGTTTTTTTGAACATGAATTTAGCAAATTGATGCGACAATATTCCTTCTAGAAACATATAGTTTGAAAGGAAAAGCTTAAAGAGTTGGCATTTGTAACTGTTTCAAGTGTGAAAAGGGCCTCACATAAAGAACAACATACTTTCACTTTCAACCATTTGGGCTAAAGGGAATGAAATGATATATTTATGTTTAAAGAAGTTTTTATTTTTTGCATTTGTCTCTTTTTAGGCACAGGGGATTGTATCCCATTCAACTCATGGATTTTGTAACTTGAAATTTGTTGCTTTTATGTTTTCTGCAGATATAATGTTTCTCCATTCACGCTATTGAAAGGATTGCTCATTCAAGGTCCTATTTTCATAAGTTTTTATCTAGCTGTAAGTCTTCGGTAAAGGTTTGCATTGCTTGGCAGTCCTTGATATTAATGAGGGATTTCTATTATGTTAATACTGAAACCAGTTAGATGTTTAAAAAATGAAAATAATAAAATATTGGTTGAACTTCAGATTAGAAAATTTGTGAAATGAGGATGTATCTTCTATCTAAATCAGCTGGCTTTGTTGTGTTTTCTTGTCTTGTGTCAATACAATATTACCTTTTCACAACCACTAGGGTGTTATAGATTTCGAATTTGGAGTTTTTGAATTAATTTTAAGTTTAGGTAATTGATTTCTGATTGATGGCTCTAGGAACTACTTTTGATGATAAGATATGAGAGTAAGGACTATAGTGTGTTTGACACACATGAATTTTGTGTTTTGTTTCAGATTACTAATATGGCAGAACATGTTCCTTCATTTAAAGAAGGTGGTGCACTTTGGTTCTATGACCTGAGTACTCCAGATAGTCTTTATGTTCTTCCTGCATTGACAGCCTTGAGTTTCCTGGCAACTGTAGAGGTAAATCTCATTCTCCATAACAAATTAACATTATTAGGGTTCAAGATTAGTTATTCTTTTCCATCTATTATATTAACTATGAATCTTATGCTCAATAATAAAGCTGCACTTTCATGGATCAAAATAATAGTAATAAAATTCCACTTTTAGTTCATCTTAAACGGACTTTCACCTGAATAGTCTCAAGTTTATCACTTTATTACAGAAAAGGCAGTTGCATCTTGAAAGAGCAAGTAGTGCAGAATCTGTTTTGTAACCTTTTTAAATTTTCATGTCTTTGTAATGGGAAATGTTGAAGTTAGATTGCAGAATCAAACTTCCTAATTTTGCGAAGTTATTTCTTGTAGTTCTCAATAAGTTTCTCTGAAACATAATCTATGCATGTTAATTTATCATGGAAAATAAGGGGCATTTTTCCATAGTCTATATTTTGTGTAATTATTTATGCATTGATTTAGTTTTATTGAGTGTACGTGTCCAGATGCTTAGTTAGGATCTTGTAGTCTTATTTGACAATGAAATGCTTCTTGCTAAAAAGTGGTTAGGAAGGACTTTGAGCTTATTGAAGTGGTGACAAAGGGCTGTTTTCTGGTATTTTGGGCAAATATTTAACGTTTGATTTTGTTTTGTTGAGTCCATGTGTCAAGATGCTTAGAAGAAACTCTTGGTCTGAATTGACAACAAACCATTTGTTGGTGAAACATGGATGGGAAAGGACAATAAGCTTATTGAACTAGTGAGCAAGATTCGTTGAACTTAAGTGGATTAGCCCCCAAGTAAGGTGAATATTTTATTTTATTTTATTATAAAGTCACTTTTCTTTCTTCTCCTGAAAAGGTGCCCAACTCATAGCTCCTCTCTCTCTTGAAGAAAGGCGCCAACTCATAGCACCTCATTCTCTCTCCAAGCACCTCTTTCTCTCACTACACTCATATTATAAGTGTACCCTTTTTTACGAGAATATTAGTTAGGCTTAAATTGTTTAAACTTGGCAACTCAAAATATATCAAGGTAATAACTGATACCTCCAATTCATAGATCCTCTATCTATCCTGTTAGTCTATGAGGACTTGGTGATAGAGTAACCCTGATTAGTTGTCATTGGGCTAAAAAGGGTACGTTATAGTTTGCTAGTTTGTGGAACCTCCTTAAATTTCGGCAACTTTATAGAGAAAACAATGGAAACAAGGCAGAATGAAATTGTCATTAGCGGGTTCTAAAGTTTGCTAACCTTTGAATCCTCAACAAGGTTTGGGAGTCAGCCGAGTTGCCAAATCGTCCACCAGTTGAACCAGAACAGGATTTCAAAGGTTAGCAAGTTACTGTGAAGTTTTTAAATATTCCTTAACACTAAAATATCCCTAATTGCTGGAAAGCATCCAATCCTCTAAACCTCACTTTCCTAGAATGCCCTAATTCTTACCAATGCTAATTTAATTGAATCTAATCTATACCTTTATGGATTTTTCAAGACTTTGAGCTGAAAAAGATGATGTATAAAGTATGCAAGGATGTCGTTAATGCGGTAGGTGCGAAGGTCATCTTGAAAAGTGTTAGTGAACATTTATTGTTGGATTTGATCCCTACAACAACTGTAGGGTATTTGTAAAGACCCCTTTTAAGAACACCCCAAAATTTGCACTTATCATAGGTTAGGACTGCTGTTCTAGATGTCTCAGTTCTGTAGATTTGAAAGTTTGATGTATTTGTCGTGCAACATAGCATTAATTTTCAAGGCAAAAATAAATGGACAGAGATATTAAAACTGCACAAGCTATGATTCGAGAAACATTACAGAATATTAGAATGAACGTCTTAACCTTTTTTGAAGCAGAGATATTAATGCCCAGAATTCACTTGATGTCAACAAAGATAACTTGATACACCAGACATTTAGGATTGCCAAAGCACTAACATAAAAATTGATATTCACTTTTCTTTAAATTGCATACGTGAATACAAATATATATAACCCTTCCAAGGAAACTTCACATCTAAAAGATTACAGCTGAAAGAATCCATGTAGAGAGACTTGGGTTTTTTGTTGTGAAGAGATGTAATTTGAGATTCTCAGATGCCAATACTCAAAGACCTGAGCTCAGCCATTAAAATCTGCATATATCAATTAACAGATGCTGAGCCCAAAGGATCATGCTAAGGCAATAATAAATGATATGAATATATGAACAATACACTGTAAATGTTCTCCGAATGTAGGAGTCGATAACCTTTAAGGGCACAAGCTATGAAGACAATATCATGTTTACAATATCAGGAGTTCTCACCACAAAGGAGGTCCACCTCACAAGTAGAAAGTTCGACTCTCAATAAGGGTGTCATACCAATACAACTGATCACGGTGAGGAAAGAAATATCATTGAATAATATAGAATTGATTTTAGGAAGGAGTATATTCATGATTGTTGAAGTATGTAGCTGCGATAGAGACTTCATGAGCATTTTTGATTCTGCTGCTCCTGTCAGTATTTTATACTCTTCATGTTCTTGCGGAAGTATTTTGTCTTGGCTTACCTTTGTGATGCCTGCCACGACACCTTATCTGTTTCGATGTTCATTGGTATCTTTTGATGACATGGAATTTATGTGTAAGCTGCTGAGTCATCACCGTCGGCGATTAAGAAACTGCTTAATCACCAATGACGACTTCTATCTTATTTATGAGAGCCATTTTTGTTATCAGCACCTCCAGATTCTTAATGGAAGTAACACCTGATCTTGTGCGGTGGCGCTTCACTTTACTTGGCGTCACGACACTGGTTTTTCTTTTCTTTTTAATGCTCTTAGCACATGCGAAGTTCATGGCATTCTCCATTGTGATTATCGAGTTTTTCTATTGATTGTCATTGTGCATTGCTGCTGCTCAGTGCGAAAAGATACAGAGATTCACATCTTATTTTTGCTTGCTGTTGCCGATCAATATATTATCAGGACTGCCTGGTATCATTGATATTATGTTTCTTCAGCACAATATGTATCTTAGTAGTATAATATTGTGATTTTGCATATTTTCTATTGATATTTTCTTCTTATTAGAAAGAGACATTTTGTATTGCTTTTATATAATACTCGTCATATCAGTTGTATTATATATGTTCTTTTAAGAGTACTGTTTCATTTTTGAGTATCATAAATCTATGTAAAGATACTCAGTGGATTTTTTTTAACTGGAATTTGTGAGTGATCAAGAACAAGATCTTTGTAATCAGTTTTGAGACTCTGAATAAAGGATTCATATTTTGGTGGGTTGGGTTTTTCACCCTTATGTGGAGGGTCTTCCTGTTAAAGATATGTAGCTTCGGTCAGATTACTCTGATCGATATGATCAAATGTATAAGTGGCCTATCGGCCTTGAACATTTGATCTCTATCCATTATCTATGGAAGATCTGATTATTAATAATAATATATTATGATCATGCTTCACTCATAATATATTATTATTAATATTATCACTATTAATTATTTAGTAATAATAAACATTACTAAATATATGAATATTCAGTAATATTCATATTACTGAATATTTATATTTATTAATGAATGTATTTAATAATTATATTGTTCCAAATAAGTATCGATAATATAATGCACAGCAAGTTGAACACATAACACATACAAGTTGATAATACATACTGCAGTTTAATAACAATTAGTACTTGCAGATCGATATATATATATATATATATATATATATATATATATATATATATATATATATATATATATATATATATATTAGACTTATTAGTTGAAGATCGATAATATATATCGATGATATTCATGTACTTGTAGATTGACATATAATAATATACTATGCAGATTGATACTCATTGTAAAGAGATACTTCTTTTGGAACAAAGCAGTGATAATATTCAGATTATCAAATTGTGGAGAGTTTGATATAAATCAAATTATAATAACTCTGCTTAATCATCAGAAATAAAATTAAAATTATCATCAATATAAATCTGAGAATTCGATCCAGAACTAGGATTGCTTTTGTATCAACCTTTGGTTATTCCTCATTGAATCGTTTATTCTCAGCTAGTGACAATGGTGAACGGTCTGAAAGTAGAGGACAGATTGGATGGTTCTAATTATTCTTCATGGAAGTTTAGGATCTTGATTACGCTTGAGGAGAATGACTTGCTTGATTATGTGAATTCTAATCCAGATGAACCTTCAGATGATGCTGAGAAAATTCTATGGAGAAAGAACAAAGTCATGGCTGAGAAGATTTTGATTGGTGAAGGATCATCTGGTTCCCATTATTTCTAAATTGTCTTTAGCCAGAGAGATGTTTCAGACTTTAAAAGACTTGTATGAGTTTAACAAGACTAACTAAGTGCAATTGGAGATTCTGTACCAGACAAGGACTTAGTCATGCTTTCCATGAATGGACTTTCCCACTCTTGGGAATCATTCATTCAAGGCATCAGTGGGAGAGATGATCTTCCAAAATTTGATAGGTTGAGAGCTGATTGTATTCAAGTAGAATGCAAACTTGAAGCTAGAGGAAATGGTTGCAAAAATTATCATGAAGATGATCATGTGCTTGCTGCCCACACATCAAAAGGAAAAGGGAAGAAAGGGAATTTCAAGAGATTCAGAGATAAAAGTTCAAAATCAGCTCGTGTCTCAAAGAAGAAGAAAAGAGATCTTTCAAAGGTTCAGTGCTTTAGATGTGATAAATTTGGTCACTATGCTAGAGACTGTACCTTAAGGCCAAAGCCTCAAGTAGCTGTTGCAAACGTTGAGAACTCTTCTCCTCAAAGAGAGTCAAGTGATAACACTGAAGGGTTCCTATTTATTTCTGCACTTTCTAGCAATGTACCTACAAATAGTGATACATGGCTGATTGATAGTGGGGCATCTCAGCACATCACTGGTTATCGTGATCATCTATTCAACTTGAAAGAAAAGGATTCCCATCTTCAAGTTATTATTGGAGATGATGCAAGCTATTCTGTTAAAGGAGCTGGTTCTACTTCTTTTCAACTGGATTCATGAATTCCTCTACACTTAAGTGATGTTCTCTTTGTTCTTGGCATTAAGAGGAATCTGATTTCTATATCAACATTAGAAGACAAAGGTTATCATGTTGCCTTTGCTGATGGAAAATTTTTTGCATGGAAGTTGAACTCCAACATTTAATCAACTCTTGAAATTGGAGTTCGTTATGATAACCTCTACAAACTTTAACCCGTCCCATTCAAGCTTTGGTTTATGATACTTCAAGCTCAAGTGAACTTTGGCACAAGAGGTTTGGACATTTGAATTTCAGAACTTTATCTTCTATGGAGAAAGCAATTGTTTGTCTTCCTAAGTTGAACCAAAACCTTGAAGGAGTTTGCAAGGGATGCGCTCTAGGTAAGAACATTAAGAGCACTTTTCATTCTAGTGAAAGTAGAGAAAAATATATTCTAGAATTAATTCATTCAGATTTATGTGGTCCTATGTTAGTTGCATCTCTTAGTGGTTTTTAGTATTATGTTACCTTCATAGATGATTATTCTTGTAAGTGTTGGATTTACTTTCTCAAGTCTAAAGAATCTGATGAGGTGCTGTCCCATTTTAAAGAATTTAAAGCTTTGGTTGAAAATAATTTTAACAAGAAAATTAAAACTCTAAGGTCTGATAATGGAGGAGAATATGTGTTCGGTATCTTTCACACCTTTTGTGTTGAAGCTGAGATTAAGAGGGAGTTCTATGTTCCTTACAATCCCCAACAAAATTGTGTAGCTGGAAGAAAGAATAGGACAATTGTTGAGGCAGCGAAGGCTATGATTCATGATCAGGGCCTTCAAACCTTTCTATGGGTAGAGGCTTGTAGGATAGCAGTTCACATTCAGAATAGAAGTCCTCACAAGATTCTAGATAACAAGACTCCTGAAGAAGCTTTTATAGATATCAAACCTGATATTAGTTACTTTAGAATTTTTGGATGCTCTGCTTATTCTCATGTTCCAACGGAGAAAAGAACAAAGCTAGAACCAACTGGAAGAAAAGATATTTTTGTTGGATATAGTGATTCTTCGAAGGCATACAAAATATATATTCCAAAACAAAGACAAATTAAAATCAGCAGGGATGTCACTTTTGATGAAGATGCAACTTGCAAGAAATCTAGTGATTCTATCTTGGAATCCGATAGAGGTGATTTTGAGGTTCCTCAAGATTTAGATATGGTTGATCCGAATCCACCTTTTGAGATTAATAGGGAGAATACAGATTTGGATGATCCTGTTGATCCAATTGATCCAATGGATTCCATAGACATAATAGTTCAGTAATAAGAAAAGACCCTTGTGGGCCAGGAACATTATGGAAGAAGCTGAAAATTATATAGCTCCTCGTGGTACCTTCTGTTGGTTCCCAAAACCGATGGATTGAAATCCTTTAAATCTCACCAAGTCAATGATAGGATATTCAATAGGTTGTGGCCAACTTGACGGGATTGGTCCCCACAGTCCAAATCCCCTGCGCTTCTGGCTCTGCAAAGCCAAGGCGGGTGCACCTGTTCCTGGATTGACACACTCAAGCCCAGGATGTTTATAGCAGAACAATGTAATTATTCAATGTAATGAAAGGATCCTTAATTGCAAATTGACAGGAAACTTTCAACTTTACACAACGATAATATATCGCTTAACAACGCCAATCTATAACGTTTCAAATTCTGTATTGCAAAAATAAATAATTATGTGATTATATGAATAATTTTAAAATAAATTTGTAATTATAAATGAATATAATATATTTATTAATAGCAAGAATAAACAATTGCCAGCATATAAATAACTATGTTAAAGCAACAAATAAAGACCAGTGTCTAACTTAATTGGGCAAACAGAGTCTATATTCAAAATTGAACGTACAACTTTATAAAATTTTAATAAATTTAAACTATAAATAAAATAGTAATTCAAATGCGACAGATTAATATATTAATGCAATTTTAAAATAATCCAGGATGCGCTTTAGTTCCTGTACGGAGACAAACCAGACGTAAATGAAAGAACAATTAAATATGTCACAATATTTACGTTTATTAATTTTAAAATACAATATTAATCTAATCCACTTATCTGAAAAATAAAATATTTATAGAAATTATTAAAATATTAATAAAGGACACAATTAAAAATAAATAAATAAAAAAGCTCTAGTCCGCACCAATAAATTAAAATTTTCTTATAGATTACTCTTGAAAACAAAATTAAATCGGGGACGCTCTTGAGATGATCAACCCAATCAATCTGTATCAACGCTCAGGGAATATATGTTGCCTCTCAAACGGATTTACAAGCTTTGTTCAAAATTTATCTCTTGGCTAAAAATAAAAATATCATATGTCATATCTTGCCGGCCCCTTTCTTCGTTTTTTGGGCTCTATATATATTTTGAAAAGGTTGATGCGGTTGTCTTTTAAGAGACACATCGCTTCATAAAGTAAATTCATATGTTTGTAGAAAACCGTTTGCTTATTTGATTTTAATTCTGAAAAATAATCAATCAACAGCTGCGGGTCCTGTTGTGAATGGAATAATCAACGAACGCAATCTCTTGAACCGGTGCACCTCTATGCCGCTTCACAACAATAATTAATATTTGCTTGCTTTTAAATATAATTTGACTGGCCCAACTGTAGATTGTCATGTGGCGGATTAATCCTTGTGAACAGGTGCGTCTCTTCCATGCAGCTACCCAACCATGCGATATGATTACCGGTCATGTAAAAATATAGTATAACCCGTCCAGGTGGAGACCCCGTGTCTGTTTTGCCATCTACAATATGATATAGACTCACAATATTTGGAGCCTTTGCTACTCCCGTATTTCCACCTTATAAGTGTTATCGCTATGCTTTCCGAGTGCTCACGTTATAATCATTTCTGTTCAATTTGACTTTTTAAATTCTGAGTTTCTCGTTCTCTGAGCATATACGACTGTTTGTGCATCTAATAAGTTTTCATGCTTCTACGCACACCTCCAGACCTGCAAAAGGAATACAAATATTATTAGATATCTAACATAATCAAATCTACGGCTGGTTATATTCAAGTCTCTGCTCTCTGAATTGCATTACGATTGCTCTCCATGGTCATCTGAATATGCAAATGAGTACATACAACCTTGCATATGTACAGGAAATATATCGAAGTATTATTCATAAATATATCACTTTGATTTCCCTCCAACTTTGCGGCATCATTTAAGCGTGAATCAAAAGATACTGCAGTTTCAATTGCCTCGATTTTCTTCAAATCATCAGCATTAACAGGTTTGCCATATGAGAAATCAAAACACAACTTGTTTGGAGCTACCAAGGATCCATTTTAATCAATGTAATCACCGAGTACAGCCTTCAATGCATAGTTTAACATATGAGTACATGTATGATTGGGAGAATTAAGACCCCTCCTTTCCTAGTCCACCTTCCAAATGATTTCATCCCCTGCACATATCTCCAGACACGATAGTGTGATTGTTAAAGACTTGTTCTTGGTCTCTTCATCCTTCGATATGTATGAGTTTGCATATACTGGAATCTGCCTCATATCATGACTGGTCTTATGCTAGTGAGAATCATTTCCTTGAAGCATAAGAGTCTTGTATCTGCATTTGGTCTTCTCTTGGCATTATTAGCATATATAACAGGAGTATTCCAGATTTATATTCCAGATTTATATTTTCCTTGGCTACATGATATACTTGCTGCAGCATAATGATCTTCAAGATGCCAAACACTGTCATTTGATTATACTGAAAAAACATGCCTGTAATGTCAACATTATATAATAGAAGCAAAGAACATGTTAACAGAATTAACTTATATTATTTAAATGCTTTCGGAATGTATGCAAACCACAATTAATATGAAATCTGAAATTTATTTATCATAACATGCAGAAATCTTAACACATGAATAATCTAACTAATTATTAATGATAACTTTGAGAAATAAAATGAGAGAAAGAAAACAAATGGAAGCCTTAATTTGTAAAAATTAAGGCTCCATCACCTTCAAAGAGAGTAAAAGGCCTCACAAGTATGCAGGTTATTTGAGCTTCTGAGCTAGTATTGAAGAAGTTTCAAATCAACAAGTATGAAAAGATGCCATGATGGAGGAATATCAGTCCATCGTTAAAAATGATGTATGGGACATTGTTCCAAGGCCAACAGGTAAATCATTTGTTTCATCTATATGGTTATTTAAAATTAAACATGCAGTTGATGGAACTATAGAAAAACATAAAGCTAGATTTGTAGCTAGAGGTTTTTCTCAAAAGGAAGGCATAGACTATGAAGAAACCTTTGTTCTAGTAGCTCGCTACACTTCCATTAGAACCATCATAGCTATTGCAGTTGTGAAGGGTTGGAAACTTCATCAAATGGATGTGAAAACAACCTTCTGAAATGGGATAATTGAAGAGGAAGTTTACATAGAGTAGCCAGAAGGATTTTTAACTCATTACAAGGAGTCTCATGTATGTAGGCTGAAAAAGGCATTGTATGGGCTCAAGCAAGCTCCCTGTGCTTGGTACACTATCTCCTGAGCTTGGGTTTCCAAAAGAATGATGGTGATCTTGATTTATACTTCAAGGTATGTGATGACAAAATTCTGATTTTTGTCTTGTATGTGGATGATTTATTTCTCACGTGTAATGATGATCTCATTATCAAATGCAAGGAGTTAGCTTCAGAATTTGAAATGAAAGATCTTGGCTTGTTGCACTATTTCCTTGGTCTTGAGGTATGACAAAGATCCAATGAAGTTGATTTAAGTCAAGGTAAATATGCAATTGATATTTTGAAGAAATTTGGTATGTTAGAATGCAAATCTATGGTGACTCCCGTGGAAGTAAATCTGAAAAGGTTACATGGTGATGCAACTACTTTAGATTTAGTTGATCCTACTATGTACAGGCAGTTAATTGGCTCTTTGATATATTTGGTTAACACAAGACCTGACATATGTTATGCAGTTAATACATTGAGTCTGTTTATGTGTGAACCAAGGCAAATCCATCTTGTGGCAGCCAAACATATATTGAGATATGTTTGTGGTACAGTAGGATATGGGTTAAAATACTCTTCTTATGTTGAGCTGAATTTGCAGGGGTTCTCTGATTCAGATTGGGCAGGTTGTGTACCTGATAGAAAGAGCACCTCAGGTTGTTGTTTCAGCCTTGGTTTAGCCATGATTTCCTAGTGTAGCAGGAAACAATCTTGTGTTGCTCAGAGTACGACTGAAGCATAATATGTTGCAACATGTGTGGTTGCAAGAGAAGCTGTGTGGCTTCGTAAATTGCTTGTAGGTTTATTTGGGTAGCCTTTGGAACCTACAGTGATTATGTGTGATAACCAAAGCTGTGTGAAGCTTTCGGTTTATCTAGTGTTTCGTGATAGAACCAAACACGTGGAAATTAAATTTCATTACTTGAGAGACATAGTTCAAAGGAAAGCAGTTGAACTAAAGTACATTCCTACAGGGGAGCAGACTGCAAACATTCTCTCCAAGCCACTTTAGAGAGTGAAATTCTACTATTTTCGAGAAAAACTTGGCTTAGTGGAAAATGATGCTCTTGCTGAGAGAGAATCTCAACGTCAGTGATTCATTGCTTATGATTAATGCATTCTTCTCGGGAGAAGTTTGAGGTGAAAGTCCTTGTTCCACCCTCTGTGAGTAGGCAAGGTGGTAATGCATTCTTCTCTGGGAGAGGTTTGAGGTGAAAGCCCTTGATCCACCCTTTGTGAGTAGGTATGGTGGAACCACCCTCTGCAAGTAGGCAAGGTAGCAATGCATTCTTCTATAGGAGAAGTGTAAGGTGAAAGCCCTTGATCCACCCTCTGGGAGTAGCCATGGTGGAAGTCATGTGTGACTCCATGCCTCTTTTTTTCCTATTTTTGATTCACCCTCTAAAAGTAGCTATGGTGATCATTGTTATATTTTTTTCATTGTTTCACCCTCTAGGAGTAGCTATGGTGAATATTGTTATGATGAGATAACAATTCCTTTTGAAAATCTATGATGAGATTATTTGTTGACATTGCTTCCTTACAGCTACGTGTACTTGTCATAAGGAGACAGATTGAAGATCTCTTTCTTGCTAAGAGGGAGTGTTGAAGTATGTAGTTGCGATAGAGACTTCATGAACATTTTTGGTTCTGCTTCTCCTGTCAGTATTTTATACTCTTCATTTTCGTGCAGAAGTATTTTGTCTTGGCTTACCTTGGTGATGCTTGCCACGACACCTTATTTGTTTTGGTGCTCATTGGTATCTTTTGATAACTTGGAATTTATATGTAAATTGTTGAGTCATTATCATCGGTGATTAAGTAGTTGCTTAATCACCAACGACAAATTCTATCTTATTTATGAGAGCTGTTTATGTTATTGGCACCTCCAGATTCCTAATGGAAGTAACGCTTGATCTTGTGCGGTGGGGCTTCACTTTACTTGGCGGTAAGCCAAGTAAAGTGAAGCATCACGATACTGGTTTATTATTTTTCAATGCTCTTGGCATATAGGAAGTTCACAATATTCTCCATTGTGATTATTGAGTTTTGCTGTTGATTATGGTTATAAGTTGTTACTACTCAGTGCGAAAAGATACAGAGATTCACATCTTATTTTTGCTTGCTGTTTCCGATCAATATATTATCGAGACTACCTGGTATCATTGATATTATGTTTCTTCGACACGATATATATCTCAGTAGTATAATATTGTGATTCTGCATATTTTCAATTGATATTTTCTTCTTATCCAAAAGAGACATTTTGTATTCCTGTTATGTAATGCTCGTCATATGAGCTGCATTATATATATTCTGTTGAGAGTACTGTTTCATTTTTGAGTATCATGAATCTATGTAAAGATACTTAGTGCATTTTTTTTAACTGGAATCTGTGAGTGATCAAGAACAGGGCCTTTGTAATCAGTTTTGAGACTCTGAATAAAGGAGGGTTCACCCTGAGGTGGAGGGTTTTCCCAGGATATTTGCTCTGTGTTCTTCTCTTGTTTTGCTTTGCAATTTTTATTGTGCAGATTAATATTTTGGTTCAAATTTCAACCATGATAACTTAAGAAATTCCAACAAATAAACTCAACACCACCAATTGTTATAAAGGAAGCCTGCAAAATTAGAATAGGAACTTACTTAGCATCAATGCCAAAAGTATGGTAGTTCATTCAAATTTAAAGAACTCGTCGTTATGATTATTTGTGCCAAGCCCAAAGAGTCTCACTGATAGGAAGAAGAGACTCCCGTGAAGAGACAAGATCTGTGCCAAATAGGGATTTAGTGTGTAGAGTTGACCTTGAACAAAGGCCCGGCCTGTCCTCAGGAACCCGCCCCAATATCAACACAATGAAAGAATTCTCGATCACAAAATATGGGAGTAACCCCCAATATTTCCATGCTAAGTAATTATGAGTGAAAAAATCAATAAAGAGAATCCAAATGCCAAGATATGTCTCACGACTTAATGATGTGCTATCCCAAAAAATCTCACAATTTGATTATTCAATATCCCGACTCTTCGCAAAGGATGAAAGCAACCAACAAAAATAAATTATAAATCCTTATTCGAAGTTGATTCCCTGCATATAATTCACCTCCAACAAAATTGTAATCTTCCTAATTTTGATTCAACTACGTCGAGGAAAATATTGATCACCTTTCAATCATATTGATTTTTAAATAATGCAAAATATTATCCCATATTATCCTTCACATTTGAATACTATTATTCACCTAAATAATCATTCTTAATTTTATCTAACCAATATTGGTCTTCGAAGAAGACTTAAGCAATTTAAAACCAATCATTAATCTCGAATGCAAAGTTTGAGTGCCTCTTCCAAACACTAGCTAGGGTGGAATCTTTCACCACCAAAACTAATCTTTCCAAGGGGTTTTTGTCCTCCAAAGGCTGAGTTGGATCAAATACAAACTCTAGAACCATAAGGGTCTCAATCAGGGAAAAATAATAAACTTGCTATATCTCAAATGTGAAATGATAATTGATTGATTGAAATTTTAAACCATAGAAATGAGACTCGGACTTGGCGCGAACTTGACAAGGCCGACTTGACTCGGGACTTGGGAAAAAGTTTGCAAGATTCGGCAAAAAATTACTTTCTAGTAAGTTTTGCCTAGAGTGAGTTCCTAGAGAGTCTTGGGCCCCTAGGACTTGGCTAGGGTCACTTGGGTCATGGAACTATGTTTTAAACAAAGGAGAGGAAGACTCTTTAAATAGAGATTGCATGTAGAGTTTCTAAAACAAAAACAAAAGACCGAAAAGAAACATTCTAAATAAGAATTACTACAAAATAGAAAGATCCTCATTGAATGACCATTATAGAAACATTACATAATTACTTTCTTTAATGTTCATTCTACTAACTACCCCACATAAGACTTGACATAATTTGCATGTCATTTGGCCATGAAATGCGTAGAAGGCTGCCCCCTTCTGCTCGGAATGCTTTGTGACATGATCTTGCTAAGAGACCCTCCCTGGTTCTATAAATTTTCTACATATGACTAAGATTACCACAATCTGTCAATAACAATCCTTCCAACCTGGTTTTAGGTAAGAAAGCCATCCCTCCCTCTATCAAAGACATCGAGATTAGCTTAACAAGCGTCAATTTTTGTTGACAAAAAAATAGGCAAAATACTGAAATCACAATTTTTTTGAAACTCACAAAAAAACCTTTGCATGTGGTACTGAAAAACCCTTGTGCGCAGAAATTGTAATTGAAGGCTATGAGTTTTAGGACAAAATCATGCAAAACTCTCCCTATTTTTATGGAAAAAATTATACAAAATCCTACCATGATTTTTTGTGGGAAAAAGAATCAGAAAACCCATTGATCGGAAAACTCATCGTGACTTTGTGGAAAAAAACCAAAGAGCATCATGATTTTTTTTTGAAAAAAAATTAGAAAACCCATCATGCTTTTTTGTGGAAAAAAATCAGAAAACTCATCATGATTTTTTTGTAAAAAGCTTAGAAAACCCTCCACGAAATGCTTTAGATGCTGCATGAATGTAAACCCTCAAAAATGTCTGCAAAAAACTCCGCCAAAAACACCTTTAGGAAAAAACTATTTGCAATTTTCCTTGCTTGAAACCCTTGTGTGACAAATCTTTCTCTGATTTCCAACAACAAACATGTTCCATAAAAAAAGAAAAAAATAACTGGGAAAAAAATCCCAGGTAGATTAGATACCCACGAATGTTTTTTTAAGAAAATCCGTCAAAAAACTTAACCTGCTCCGGTTCCATGAAATGATGATTGATTGAAAGTTTAAAGAAAGGAGAGGAATACTCCTTAAATATAGATTACATATAGATTTTTTAAAATAGAAACAAAAGACCGAAAATAAACATTCTAAATAAAAACTGACTATGGAATGGAAAGATTGTAACTGAATGACCATTATAGAAACAATACATAAATACTTTTACAAAATAAGCCCCTCACTGCACTATTATAACGCTTTTGAGAAACTCTTCAAATTCTCCTTTTCATATTTCCCGTCTTTTTAATTTTTAACTTTAGCCCGGAAAATAATGAAGTGGCCCTCTTCTAATTTTCCATTGACATAAAATAGGTCACTTAGAGCTAAGGAATTGAATAATTTATGACCTTATTAAATAATTAAAACATAATTTCAATTATTTAATTATATGTCTTTGCCAAATAAAAGGGGACATTACAGTTTTTCCTCATGTGTAACACCATTTGTATGCACCTTAGGATGTTGGTTTAATGCAAATTGATGGCAAAACAAAAGAGCTCAAGACATTTTCAATGCACTAGAGGTTTTTAGCTACCAAAGGGACTTTCATGTTGCTCTATATCATAAAACAGACAAATTATCATAGGATCACACAAATGCTGAATGCCACCTAGCTAGAGCTATCCACCATAATTGATACTTGTTGAATCTAGATCATTAATCATGAAAATCAACTTGAGCCATCATATCTTGCTATTGGAAATGCTTTTTCCTGTAAAAAGCATTTTCGTTTCTTTTTATAAGGGTTGGGATCATGTTTTGGCCTAGCATTGGGACATCATTTTTTAAATTGTCGTTGGAAGTTTTCAAATTATGTTTCCAAATTATTTTGAAAATTACTGATATCAGGGTAATTTGTAAGAACTCTTTGTTTTTCTTGTTTACTTCATGGTTTCTAGACATTTAGCTGGATTTTTCAATGTGTGTATATGAATGTAATTGGTATTTCATCATTTTTTTGTTCATACCACTTGTATATTATTGATTGCAAGTTTGCCTTGCATGGTTAGTCTAAACATTTCATTTCATTATTGTAACTTGTAAGGCATCTCATTGACTTGTGCAAGTGTTGGGTGCTTAACGAGTCTTTATGGTATTGATTTCCTTTGAAGACAACACTTCTCTTATGATAATGGGATTGATTTGAGTAAGGAAGAAGCACAATCATTGCCTTTTTTGTTTAGATGTGAAATGTGTTTTGGTTGCCAATGATTTTTGTGAGTAGTGGGGTTCATTATCAACTCCAACAAGAAAAACAATGGTGCAAGTGCCTTTGTGTGTAAACAAAAAACAAAAGAAAACATTTGAACGATCTTGTAGGCCAAAATCTGGCCATAAGGGACCTTGGGATAGTCATTTTCCACCTTCATATTTCATTTCCTTTTAGATGAGGTTAGATTCCTAGTATCTTTAATCGGTCTTTTCACCTATGTTTCACCATGTTGTCAGGACTAAAAGTTGTAACGTCCCCTTTTTCCCTATTCTGGGGCACTAAGAGTCTTATTCCACAACTCTTCACTTACTATAGTCAAATAGATGTTTATAAAGCAAGTAATGAAAGATAATCTATGAAATCTGAAAATGCCCATCAATAAATCTCTTTTTCTCTTGCAATGTATACAAGTGGGAAAATGTTAGGTTTAGGTTTTGTACACCTTGCAAATTTGGGAGAATGTTGTATTTATCAAATGTTTGTAATTTGTTGTAAATATCGGGCCACAGAGAGACTGTCACTTTGCCTAGGAGGAATCTCAAGATTCTTTTTGTATGATACACCACCACCTGGCTATTGTCTTATGATATGTGTAAGAGCATCTATACCATGTAAGCTATGTAAGAGCATCGATGACATTATAAGACACATAAAAAAAATTATGATTTGTAAGAGCATGTAAGAGGGAGTTACGAAGTGGACTTGAATGGGCGTGGAAAATAATATTGACAAGTTTATGATGTGTAAACCGTGAAATTTGATTTCCATTTAGGAGAGTTTAGATACCCAATATCTTATTTAAGTTGGCAAATGTGTTAAATTGTCCTTTAAAAAATCTTTGTTTGCTCTTGCAATGTATACAAGTGGGTACATGTTAGGATTAGGTGTTGTACACCTTTTAAATTTCGGAGAATGTTGTACTTATCTAATATTTGCAATGAAACACGAGGATATGTTTCTGCCCTCGAACCCATACATTTTGGAGATAGGGACGTCCTTGTGACGGGGGAATGAGGATGATTTGTCCCCTCGCCGTCCCAACACCATCGCCACATTGTCTAGGAATGGGGGGATGAATGATGTCCCAGAGATGTCGTGGGGACGTTCAGATGTCATTCGACTGTGCTAAGGACATTTGTGCGTTCCTTGTTGCCGGACGACCATAAAGTTCCCTAATCTATTTTGGGTCCCATCTAGGCCCCTCCCTCCAAGCCTACAAAAGCCCCTCGAGTTTCGTTTTTACTCACAACTTCATTTCTCATTGTTTGCTACAGAAGATAGAGAAGAGTGAAAAGGAGAGAAAAGAGTGATTGGAGGAGTGAAAGGAGTAGGTGCAAGTGAAAGAGAACTGACAAGGAGCAAGAAGAAGATTCTACACCTTATTGAAGAGATTTTAAAGCACAAGATATGGTTTTTTTTTTTAAATTTAATTTTTAAAAAATTTTTAAATTTTTTTTTTTCTGATTTTCGTTTGTTTTTGTTGTTTCATTTTCTAAATCAGACTTTATGTTGAGTCTTGAGGGCAAAACAAAGAGTAATTCCAATGCTACATAACATTGGAATCATTCTTCATTTTGCTCTCAATATTCAAAAATTCAAAATTTTGTTTTAGAATTTGAAATTTGTAAAAAATTAAAATAAAATTTAGAGTTTTAATATTTAAGTAGGTTGAAACTAGGTGCTTATTGAGTTTATTTTCATTTTGTAAAATTTAGTGTCACAATGAGCTCTTGTAGTCACGATATGAGTGAGAATGAGATGAATTTCTTTCTCAGGGTGGAATTCAATCAAACTATGAACCTGAGCATGAGGTTGGGGGGGTGGGGTGAGCATGGGGCTGATCCAGAAGGCCAAACTAGTTCCATGGCAAGTGGACCAATTGCTATAGATTACCACTTCTTTCTAGCTTTTGGTAGAGATTTTATGGGTCCTTATGATCCCAAGTCTCCTGTCAAGCAGTTTGCAACAAGAATTACAGCCCCAACGCGAACAAGTGGTGGCACAAGGAAATGGAGATGCAACATTTGTAGTATGGAATGGTTTGGCAACATAACTAGAGTTAATGCACGCTTCCTCTTTATTTGAGGAAAAGGTGTGGATCCATGTAAATTTTTGGAAGAACCTAAAAATGTCCACTACAGAATTGAGTTCAACAAGCTTTCGGGTGTTCCTGAGGACAATGCAGTTTTAATGCCTACTACTTTGCCTTGTAAGATGCATGTTCAAGCTATTCAATAGTCCCAGAGCTAGCCAGATGTTTCTACTCGTACATTGCATTAGAGAGAATGAACGATGCCAAACTCTTCATCCACTCATACGGTTGTGGCCCAATCTTGAGAGGGCAAGGGGAAACATAAGAAGGAAAGTAACCTCATAGCTGAATTGTTCAATGTGCAGCTCAAGGATGAGATAGATGATGCCATTCGCAAGTTCTTCTTTGTCGAGCAAGTTCTTCTTTGCTAATGACATCCCATTTCATCTAGCTCGATCTCCTTATTATAAGCAAATGATATTGATGGTGGTGAGGGGAGGGCCATCATATGTGCCACTAGTCGAGCACAGATAGAGGACCATGATCTTGGACAAGAACTATTCCAAGATTAATGTTTTGATTGATAAGATGGATCAATGTTTTGATTGAGAAGATGAAGGCATGTTGGGTGGAGTCTGGATGCAACATAGTTATGGATCGGTAGACATACATTAGGCATCATCCACTCATCAACATCATGGTCACATGTGTAGAGGGCCTATACTTTCTTTGGGCGGTTGATTGTTCATGGCAAAGCAAAGATGTTGATTTTCAGTTTAAGGTTCTTAGGGAGGCTATTGAGGAGGTTGGGCTACAAAATGTGGTCGAAGTAGTGACAGATGCAACACGTGTGTATAGTTGCAGAGTAGGTAATTGAGGCAGCCTACAGACATATTTGGTGGGCTTATGTTGTGTGCATGCCATGAACAATGCACTCAAGGACATGGGGAAGATTGATTGGATTAGAGGAATGGTTAGTGTTGTGAGAGATGTGAAAATGTTTATCTGCAACCATTGTCTTCACGAAGTAGTTCTTGACACCAGTTGAGACTAGATATGCATCCTATTTCGTTCTCTTGGAGCGAATGATTGAGTTGCAAGAGGCATTGCAATGCATGGTTATGACTACAAAGTGTAATTGGTGGGTCGAGGCCAAGATAGAGCAGGGGAAGAGGTTGAAGGAGATAATGAAGAGTGATGTATTTTGGAGTGATACAAAATTACATATTCTCTATCATTGCTCCCGTTTTCTAGGTCATCAAAGATGGGGATGGGGATGCACCTGCCCTTGGAGAGGTGTATGAGTGCATTGATTTTATGCTTGACTAGATGTGGGCTGCTGTGCAAGAGTACCCCACTTTAGCATTTATTAATGAGCACATTCTACCAATCACTCAATGCAGATGGGACATGCTGAATGCTCCCTTGCATATGGCTGCTTGTGCATTGAATCCAAAGTGGTACATGCCTAGGCCTAATAGAGTTACACTGATTCAAGATGATGAGGTGAAGGTAGGATTCTTCAAGTTCATTGATAAGATGTATGATCCTAATGCGAATGCCACGATTCACATTGAGTGGACAAAATTTGCCACTGTTAGGGGTTATTCGGATGTGACAAAGATGGATATAGGAACTATGGCCCAGAAGGACTCGATCTTGTAGTGGAACCATCATTGAAAGAAATCAAGGACTACCACACTAGCCATTCATCTACTATCACAGGTTTCTAGTTTTCACCTGCAATGAGGAATTCTACAATGAACACATTTGACCAATCATTTAGCGTAGATGGGACAAGTTGAACACTAAATTTCTTTTGGCTGCTTATGCATTGAATCCGAAGTGGTACATGCCTAGGCTTGGTAGAGCTACACTAATTCAAGATGATGAGGTGGACGCAGGGTTCTTCAGGTTCATTTATAAGATTTATGATCCTAATGTTGATGGCACAGTTCGCACTAGGTGGATGAAATTTGCCACTCTTAGGGGTTTTTTAGATGCAACAAAGATGGATATAGGAACTATGGCACAAAAGACCTGATTTTGTGGTGGAACTGTCATGGATAGAATTCAAGAACTATAACACTAGCCATTCATTTTGTATCACAGTTTTCTAGTTCTTTAGCTACAAAGAGGAATTGGTCTACTCATAGCTTCATCCATTCTTTTAAGAGGAACATACTTACCTCTAGGAAAGTAGAGAAGCTAGTGGCTGTACATAGTGCCTTATATCTTATTGACCACAAGACACATGTGTACAAGGAGAGCCAGTAACATAATGGGATGTAGAGCCAGAGGAGCCATCACAAATTGATGAAGATCAAGTTGTTGTGGCTTCAGATGTAGGGCTGGTTGGTGTTCGTTTGGTTGATCTTGACTGTAAGGAGTCTAGTAGTTCTAGAGATGAGGGGTTTGCTGTGGGGGATGATTAGAGGCCTACCTTTACTGCATTTAACATTTTGTACTTGTTCTGATATCATGTTACCGATTGTAGTCATCTTAATGATATTTTTGATATGATAGAATTTGTCAATACAACAATTTCATTTGTCAAATTGAAATTCTATATAGTATTCAATGTTTATTTAGTATTCAATGTTCATTATTCAAGTAACTAATATTTTCTATTTTACTAATTTGCCAAAGTTTCATTTGATATGTAATTCTTATACATCTTTTCATAACTAACAGTTGAAATACTATATGGCATAGTTCAAAATATCATTATCAGCAACTTATCGCCAAGGGCAAAAAAAAAATATTGACAAAATATTGGAGATAAATTGACAAAACATCGAGAACTTAAAAAATTGCTTAAATTTAATTAGAAATGTATTTTTTTGCAAAATTCAACAAGGAGATGCATCTAATGAGTCAATAAATGAGTAAACAAAACAAATAAGCTGAGTTTAGATATATTTAAATGCAAATAGGGTACAAAATGGCATCCTCACGTGGAATGTTAATGGCTGGTAGCCATAGCCTGATAGTTTGAACTCTGAAGCAAACTAAAAATACTAATAGCAAATTCTCTTTGTAAAACTATAAGCAAATACAAGTACAACATCAAAATGGTCTACATCTTCCTCTTCCCCTTCCCAAGTAAAAACTATTGGAGGGGTAGGAGGTCTACTCCTAGAAGTCCATTGTGCTTGTGTTTCCTCCCTCTGCACAACTGGTTGTGACTCGACTTATATTATCACACCTAACAATAGGTATTTTATACTGACTACATCATCCCCCCAAAAAGAAAAAGTTGTCTTCCAGACAACAAGTATACTTCAAGTAATATCCAAGAAGACTAATGACAAGAGTGTAGATAATGATTTGTACTGCACAAACTCAAAGTTGTAGTGTACATCAAAAATAAAATGTGGGTTTGGGGGTGTTAATATTTGTGGCCTTGAGACAAAGATAAATTACATTGCAAATGATTATTAATATTATGGACTTGGCAAAGATTAAAATAAATAATAAGTATGCTACTTATATGACACATCACATTATGATTGAGAAGAGGGACGACTTGCATATTCAATTATTGAAATTGCTATGAGGGCCCACCTGCATTATAGTCAGCTATCTATTGAGGTTAGCAGCTGAATAACAATAATTATAAAAGCCGAATTGCATATGCAAGTCGGCTGCCTTATCATATTGAAGAGACACCTCTCTTGAGGCATACTTATATGGGATCGAGGAGTGCGAATTAGGCATCATCAAAAACATAACATGACTGCCTTATTTCGCACTTTCAGCAGACTTATAATTCAGATCATCATTGCATAATTGTTCCAACCTTATAGCAGCTTCTTGGCAATTTGGAAAGAAGAATAACAAACCTAAATTTACACCTGTAGCAGACCTAAATACATACTTGGAGCAGACCTAAGTTCATATATTGCAGCAGAATTGGAGAGGCATTATAGCAGACTTTGAAGAGCAAATTGTAGCAGACTTAAAGAGCCGATTGGAGCAAAATAATAGCATTGGATCGAAGGCTTCTTACAATCATTCAACATATTTCAAGCATCTAAACCGGGTATTATCTATCTTCTATTCATGTATATTTTTGAAAGGGCCTAAGTCTTAGTTCTAAAAGATCATCTATAGATTGTTATTTTTTTTTCAAAGTTTGAAATATTAACATGGTATCAGAGCTTTGGTGAGTAAAAGATCTATTTTCAGATTAAGGAAATCAATCTAACGCTTTTAAAACTAAGAAATTCAATATGACAAGTGGAGTTAGACCAGAAGATAGACTCGAAGGAGCCACAAACTTCTTATCTTGGAAAATTAGAATACTAATTGCCTTTAGAGAACTAGAATAAGATTCAATTATAGAAAATCCACCTAAAGCTGAAATGGATGAAGATGAGACACGTGAATGGAAAAAGGGTAATAACAAAGCTATGAGAATTCTAATTGACAGCGTAAAGGACCATATCATACCCACCATCTCCTGTCTAGAGTCAGCCTATCTAATGTTCTCTACATTATCAGGAATGTTTGAAATTAATAATACAAGTAGAATTATGACACTTAAAAATGAAATTTCACGAATCAAGATGAGTCAAGGAGAATCTATCACATCATACTTTTTGAGAATTACCAAGTAAAGAAATCAATTGGCAACTATTGGGCACACCTACGATGAAAAGAAACTATCTATGATAGCACTTAATGAATTGTCTCTCTCATGGGACTCCTTTACTCAAGGAATCAGTGCACGTCCTAAACTGCCTAAATTAGATAAATTAAAAATTGATTGTCTTCAAGAAGAATCGAGACTAACAACTAGAGGATCGAATTTTAAAGATCTTCAAATCTTCAAATTGCAATCAAGTAGGAAAGACGATTTCAAAAGAAAAAGAGAATTTCAAGACAAACGAGAAAGAAACTTTAGGAACAAAAGAAAGAGAGATTATCAAATCAGGCAAGAAGGGAATTCTCTCAGTAACGGATGGAGAGGAAGAGATTATCAAATCATGCAAGAAGGGAACTCTCACAATAATGGATGGAGAGGGAGAGACTATCAAAACAACAATTTTCAAAAGAGAGATCTCTCCAAGGTACAATGCTATAGATGTGACAAATTTGGTCACAAGGCAACAAATTGTCCAGATCAAAACAATCATCAAGCCTCTATTGCAGAAGTAAAAGAAATAGAATTTGAACGCCTTGTCCTTTAGTCTTCACCTTGAGAGGGAGTTTATATACGGGCCTTCATGAACTTAAAAGTCATGTTAAAAACTCTTTCTAATTCCTTGTTAGATTTTGCAATTTTTTTTGAAGAGATATCACATCGCTTGTTGTAAATAAATCAAATATTACTATCCATTGAGAATATTACGACTTTGTGGTTTTGGGCACTTTCATTCTGGACTCTGATTGGGCTTCCATCGAGCGGGTTTAGATTCTCCTCCTTTGGTTGTTTATTAGATGTAGACAGTCTACTCCTTATAGTATTGTTCTCGCGGAGTTTGGGGCCTGCCCCTTCAGGTTTGAGGCTATTTTTGACATCATTTGGTTCTTGCACCGTCTTCGTGGTTTCACTGATTCTTATGGTGGTTGCCAAAGGTATCCCTATCTTGCTTATTGCTCCCTAGAGTCTCTTGCCTCTTCTGCTGCTCCCTCTTATCAGTCTCGCTGCCGGTTTGCTGGGGCCCAACCATCCTTGGCTCTATCGAGATTGAGATTGATCGTCTCCCCCCTTAACAATACTCTCTGGATGCCCCTCCCCACCTGCTCCCCCAAACAAGAGTTGAATAGGTGCATTAGATCTGATATTTATAGGCAGTACATTCACACCACTTGGGTTGACCCCATGTGGGTCTTCGCCCAAAGATGGCTTGCTATGTTGAGCACTTTCTTCGTCCTTTACACACCTCTTGTCATTGGCTGCATTTCCTTAGGATCCCCCTTGGATCGTTCAGAGTGGGTTCACATCATCTTTGGGTTTGAGATTGACCACGAGTTGGACAGATGTGATAGGATTTGCCAGCTTTGTACTCTTAGTGAGATGGATTCTTAAGAGTACTTTATCTTCCGCTGCCCTACTTACTATGAGATTAGGGGCAGGTTTTACTGTCCTTTCAAAGAAGCTTGGTCTCTCTCCTCCTTCAGGTATACAGACGAGAGATGTGTCACACATTATTTGTAGGAGGCCATTCAGTTATGGGATCACTCTCTCCAGCGCCCCTTGCGCCCTTTGTTCAATCTACTCATTACCTCCTTTCCTGGGATGGCGCATGGCACCAAAAGACATTTGTCTTCCCCTTATCATTTTTGGTCTGTGAGACCCCACATAGTTTACTCGCAGAGATCTGCCCTTGCTTGTTGGGCGGGTTACTTCCAGAGACAATGACATTGACACCACCCCATTGATACTACGGCTTGTCCTTTGGACTTGGGGTTCTTCTTTGTTGCCTCGGTGCCCTAGTTTTGTTGGGTGGCTCAGGGTGGCTTATGGTTTCTGGTTTGGTCTTGGTTTGTATATTAGATGTTTGGGACAGAGGTATTATACACTAGTGAATTTGAAGGGTTTATGATGCTGAAACTTCTCTTGACATAGTTTGAAGGTTTCTATTGAGGGGCCAATGCTTTGACAGTGTATTGAAATCTTGGCATTGAATTGAATGCAGTTGGCCGATGGTTTTGGAAAATATGCATGGTTTCTATTTTGTGTTGGCCTATATATTAGCTGTTTGGGATAAAGGTATGATGCACTTTCAGATTTGTATGGGTTATGCTGTCAAATTGTAATATGGTATTCAAGTTAATACATTGAATGCTCCTTTGATGCTAGGGTTTTTGAGGAAAGGATGTAACTTATGTTGTTTGTGTTCTTGTATTGCATGTTGCTCATTTGTTTTGAAATAATTTCACCTAGCTTGCTTTCCCTCCCGCCTCATGCAAATAGGGAAACATACACCTATGTCCAAGCTTATGGAAATGTTGAAGCCTAAGAGGTGAACTTGTTCTAAAAATTATCCTTTTACCATTAATTGTACTTTGTTGATTGTCTCAGAATGCAGGCAACTAAGCCAGACCTGGTAACAAATCACTTGTGGCATTAGGTATGTCATCTATCATGTGAACTATCCTTGAAGAGCTATAACATAATGTAACTGTGACAACTTAGATCTTTGTACTGTCTTTGTCTCTTCAGGTTAGCAAACTGTGTTTCTCAACCCGTTTTCTTTTCAATTTTTTTGTCTTTGTTTTCTTCACTGTTACTATATCCAATTGGATCCAATTGTTTTTGACTGGCCAGATTTGTTTGATTCTGCTCAGATTTTTCAATTTGAACAGAGATTTTACCGATTTGTCTTTGAAATCCCAAAGTTCCCTTTTTTGGCCTTGCATACAATTTTGAACTATTGAAGCTGTTAACTATGACTTTCTGTACTTTACCTGTTTAACTTGTATTATACAGATCCATTCAACAAAAATATTGTACTCTCTTGCTTCATCCATACTTGAGAGTCCTGGTAATGATGGTTATCATCTTCATCAGTGAGTTCTATATTGTCTTGCGTAGAAAATGAATGAGCAGATTAAAGACACCAAGTAAAGGTCTATTTTTGTTTGTTTGGAGTTATTCTCTATTGGATGTGATTGTGTTGATCCATTAAGAACTTAAGGTTGAGCTGAACCTGAATGTAGTTTTTATTGTTTACAAGACAAATGCAATCTTTAATGCTTAGTGGACAAACATTTCATTTATTACCCTTTCTCCATTTTTTTATTTCTTTTTTTAGAGCTTCAATCTAGCTTTTCATATGTGAAGCTGTTTTATGTTTCATTTCTGGTCAAAATAATGAGTTGGATGAAATTAAGCATGGATATAGATCTAAATGACTATTATAGATTGCTAGAACTTTATTGGATAATGGGTACTTGATAATTCATTATTTGTTTGGAAATTTGGAGGTAACCATTTGTCCTAAGTGGTTGCGAAGCAAAAATATTTAATAAATTTATCACTTTTATGCTTTTATGGTTTCTTTTTCGGATGACTCAAATTTTATGCTTTTATAATTTCCAGCTGATTATTATTGTGACTTTGTGTTTGTAGTTAAATATGCAAGAAGGCTTGGAAGGCAATCCTATGGGATCTAAAATGAAGAAGTTTTCTCGAATCCTGGCTTTGCTCACAGTGCCCATTACTATGAATTTCCCAAAGGTATTATTTTTTGTCTACAGAATTTGCTGATAAATGTGCTTTCTATATTAAATTACACAAGATACAAAGATGTATCGTTGTTGGTAATGGTTATACTTTTCCAAAAGCTTAGTATACCAATTCATGTTTCTAGGCGGTTGCCAAAATTGCACGGTTGCCAACGCTGAACTATAATAAATTATAATATAATTTTGTATTCATGACTTAAGAATGATTCATCATTATTAAAGCTTTTTGTTTAGCAGGGCTGAACTCGGCTCATTATCATACAATTCTTCTTCCTTGAACTAGATTAAGACCCATTGGGCATATGCATAATGACATTGTTTGGTGGATATATCTTGCAGTGCTTCTCAGTCATGAATCCAATAAATGCATGAAAGATTTATGTACTGGACACAAGCAACTTCTCATCTTTTTGAGCTTTTCACTGAACTTGCAATATTTGTTTAAGGAAACTGGTTTAAAGAAATACCGTTTCAACTTGCTCTTCATATGACATGATATTGGAATAGAGACCTTGAAAAATCTTTGGAACTCTAACACGGAAAAAATGAATCAGATAGTATTTCTGTATATAGTCAAAAAGAGTGTTTTTTACTAATCTAGGAATTATGACTAAGTTGACATTGGACCATTAGGGTCACATGATTTTATATCATTGAAGTGTAGATAAATTTGAGCATGAAATCATCGTCAATCAAATATATTGGATGTTGAAAGAATTTTATTCAAGTCAAGGATAATATTCTAGATTAGAAAGGATAGTTTTGTCCTATTCAAATTTGAAATAAATTTAATCTAGTATGCCCATGTTGTGATGTGGTAGCCAACCATTTTGTAAACACAATAGATGAGACTGAATTCACTATTAAGATGAAATGTTTGACAATGTAATAGGATCAGTGGTTGCAAGGAACTTTGTAGGGTAACTTGATGAACTTTGTGGATTTGCTTGTTCTAGTTGGCAACATTTCTGATGCTATTATCTTATCTTATAGCATGTATTGGGAGATGTAATAACTAAATAAGGGCCACATAATCCTTAATTGAGTATATTATGAGTTGAGAATATAGTTAATGTTAAGTCAGGTTCTTTGGGATTGTGACACTAGAATATTCCAATAATAACTATATCTATTTTTTTTTTCAATTTAGTAGGTCAAGTTCTCAAGCACATCTCTTTTTCAATTTGATGGTTATACTTTTGCAATTTGGACGGTTGATCAAGGACATATTGAAATCGCCACAGTCGAAAGTTGAGATAATTTGAAGCAGTTTTGAACAAGTTATTGTGAAAGCAGTGTATCTAGTGAATTTTTTACCAAGGCTGAAAATCAACAGATTTCTTGGAGATTTTTTATGAAAAGTGAGATTAGCTTATGCAAATTGCAGTAAACATCAGATTATTTGGATTTGTTTTGTGTTATTTATTGCTAAATTATATTTCTGCATCATCATGGCCCATGGGTGTGGGAACATGAGGCTAAGGAATGAATCTTATCACTCCTAGAAAAACTCCTAACAAAGATGATACAATAGTAGAGGAGATGGTTACCATAACATAATTAATGATGCAACTACCAATGATAAGGAAAAAAAGTAGGTCAGAAATGATGGAATTGATGCAAGGGATTGCTAAAGAAATAACCTCCCTCAAGAGTTTATTAGGATTTCACACAACAAGATCAAGGATGACAATAAAGACATGAAGCTTCTTGGTTTGAATCTGATATGAAGAAAGACTATCATGAAATAATTCTATTCCCAGGTCAAGGCTATTCATGCAAAGGATGGAGATGTGTATCTTTAGCAAGGATCTAGCAAATTGTCTATGCTAAATGGAGTAGTACTTTGATCCTCATCATGTTCTATGTTAACAATTGGTTGCATTAAAATTATTATATTTGGAAGCAGACTAATTCATTTGTTATCGTTGGTTGTGCGATGAGAATACAAATAAGCGATGTGTTGTCACATGGTTTGTTTTCCAAGAGGAACTCATAACATATTATGGCAACAGTCTCAAGAACAATTATTTTAGCCATATCATGAATTTGAGATAAACAAGTACAATTAAGGACTATACTAAAAAATTCCAAACCTTGTCTTTCTGTGTGGATTCGTGGAACATGTTATAGAGAAAAAATTGAAGGAACTATATCTATGGGGTCTAAAGGACTACATCGAATATAAGGCATGCATTTTCAAATTTGACATCAAATTTGGATGCTAAAAGCAATAATGCATTCCCTTTTAAATTCCCTAGATATCTGTAGGTTGGAGTTTCTTCGCATGTGGGAGCCCAATCCTGTTTTGAGAAGTTGATATGATTTGCATAAAACTGAGAATAACTAGCATACCTATATTTTAAAAAATCCATGTAGAGGATGCTGAGAGATATCTTAAAAATACCTACACTAATCACAGTATTTTTGATAATATTGTTTGGATAAAAAGAATAATCCTGGGAATGCTTTTCAGGGAATTATATTTTCTGACGATCAGATATTGAATAGAGGATTGAGATTTTGACATCTTTTAATTACTAAAAATGATAATAATCTTCTATTTGGTGATAAAAAACACATAAAACATCAAACTAATTAATATGAGAAGCTGAACTAAACAGCCAAACAAAATTCTCATATTTGTTGAATCTTGAAATATCTATTCCTTACTTAATTTAACAGTTCCCTGACTATGGGGTCAATGTAAATGATGCATAACATTCGTTAAGTTACAATGCTAAAATGTTTTGATTATGTAAAAGCAGGTTTTGAAAGGACGCGAAACCTTTTACATAGTTCTTACAGATAATCCATTAAAAGCTTCACAAAAACTGTGCCTCAGCACCCTAGAACAGAAACAGAAAAAAACACACAGCAGCTGCCCATGAACAAAAAGCTGCACCAAAAGAAACAGAAAAGGACAGCACAACAAAAAGACATGACAGCAGAAAGAGATAGCTAAATACTTTTCATAAGGTCCCCAGCCTGGACCACCATTATCTGCATATGATCAGCAGATTTCTTGAGCTCTTTCAGCTCCTTGTCATCTTTGGTCTCAATCTTCCTGGTGCTCGCTCGAGTTCTCTTTCCAGGTCCCGTAGGCTCCTTCAAGACCTTCACCTCCTTCTCGCCTTTAGCCTCCTCCATCTTGTCGACCAGGATCCTAACATGATCAGCATAGGCTTTGAGGATGGCATGACTTTGCTCCCCTATTTTCCTCATCGTTTCCTCTAATTTTTCCACTGTATTTTCCAGAGTGCCAAGCCTACCCTCGAAGTCCCCTTCAGTAACCCTGGCCTCTTTCTCTTTCAGGCTTTTTTCCAATTTGAAAACCTTGTCAACCATGGCAACATAAGCATCTGCTTTTCCAACAACATCCCTCATTTCCTCAAGGCACACAACAACCGGTTTATCTCCTATGCTCACCTTCTTGAGAATATTGACATCACACATAATCTTACGCATTTGCTCTTTGACCAATGCCGACATCATCCATTAGCTTCCTTAGGGTATAGGTGAAATCCACAAGGCAATTTTTATCTTTCAAAACAGCGCTAACCCTGCTATTCTCCTTGTTCGTCTCCTTATCCTCAGTCCCTTTGGTCCCTAGAACAAATTTATCAATTCTCCCCACAATTTCTTCCACAACTTGATTAGCCTCTTGCAAACTTTCCTCCTTCCTCTGCAGAGAATCTTGGCCCTCACCCAGATTGCCTAAATCCGTATCCAAATTCCCTTCATCCACAATCTCCTCACCAATCTTTTCCTCATTACCTTGTTTCTTCATCTGCCCAAAGTCATCATCCTCAGAAGAAATGGTAATGTTCTTCTTATGAGGGCTTTTGCTGCTTTTAGTTTTTTCCCTGCTTCTATTCAAATCCACTCTGCCCCTCTTGCCTCCAACTTTCTCTCCTTTTTCACAGTCATCCTCTTCAGTTTCCATTTTAGTAGCAGAGTCCTCCACAAAAGTCTTACCCTGTTTAGTCTTAGAGGTAGACCCCTTGAATTTAGTTTTTTTTATGGTTTTAGCCTCGAAGGGCTCATCCTCATCATCTTTAGTTTCTTCTTCGTACAGATCGTCGTCCTCATCCCCTTCAGTCTCTTCTTGATCCCTAGCTCTACCCTTAAGAAAGGGTTTTTCCACCTTTTTAATTTTCAGAAGATCAAACACCAGTAAAGTAACATTAAAACCTGGTGCGAGGCATGATCCCCTTGAGGGTCCTTCTGTATACTCTTGATAGTGTAGTCCAAAGAACTCAACAAATAGTAAGGGAAACTAACTTTCTCATCATGTCTAAAATGATTTAACAACATAAAATGGTGACCATAAGCACTGATAAATCTACCATCAAGTGTAATGTAGTTAATGAGCATATAGGACAAACCTCCAAGGCCGAGAGATACGCTTTGTATTGTGGTAGGAGTTGTCCACCTTCACTAGCCTCTTCCTTTCCTTATCCGTATTAGGGAACCTTTCAGGAGCCTTGTCAGAGATACTCCTATCTCTATAGAATTTCAACCCCTCCATACTCATTCCTGTTGCCTCAACAACAATCTCCTCAGTGACCTCCATGTACTGACTACCAACCAAAAGTTTTTCATTCTTCCAGCTCTTAAAGAATTGCTTAGAAACAACAGGGTTTTTACCATGCAGCCTCTCCGTGAAGCCCGCCATGCCCCCTTTCGTCAGAATCCCCCAGACCTCCTTACTCTGCTTCCATTCCTTGCAATTCGCAGGTTCAAACCTTTTCTTGCTACCACCCATTTTACCTCTCTGTTCTTCCCTCCCAATGTTTCTGAAAACACCTCGATCTCCATTCTGAACAATGCCCTCTTCAATATACTTCTCAAACTGCACCCAGAAGGTTGGTTGTACACATACAAATGAATACACACTTAAAAGACCAAGCAGACAGAGTGTGCAATGGCATTCCATTCCACCCTATAGTTATGGCAGATCCATTTGGCTGAATATGAAAACATTCTCTACTAAATCCCAGTCCTCTGAACAAAAACTGTCCCTATTTAACCTGTCTCAGTATTTGAGATCTTGATTGAAATGTAGGAGAAGGTAATCTCTATTGCTTTAGCAAATTTTCTTAGCCTTCTGCTGCTGTCTTCTAGCTCATGGCTATTCATTCCAACTGCTGTGTTCTTGAGATGCTGAATGGAAGAAGAAGAAAATTGCCTTCCCCGCAGCACCAATGTTAGCGTGGACAAACAACATTACCTAATAGTGCGAACCACATGAGTTATGTACTTAAAATAGGATGCTGTTTTTTAATGCATGCAGCTTTAAAGCTAATGGAATTGGCAATTGTTGCATACAAGTAATTGAATTGGTAGGTATTGAAAAAATATAAAGCATGCAATTTTAATCAGCAGTTGCAAGTGGAAAATGGAGGTCACCATTTTGTAACTGCCAATCAAACCATTACCGAGGAGGTCGATTTCAACTTAGGGGTTATTGCTTACACAGGTTTTTGGACAAAACATGTATTTTGCACCCATACTGCATAAACATGAACTTTTCTCTCTTAGACTAATACTGTGACTTGTAAGCTTACATACTATTTGGGCATTTAAAACAAGTGATAAATTTGTAAAAAGGACATGAGGCGTCCTGCTCAGTTTAAAATACATTTTCTGTTTTCATCTATGTTATTGTACATGTTTCTATCAGAAAGCTTTGTTACTTTGTAAGATACTTCTTCTGTGGCTTTCTTCAGCATGCACATGGTTTCACAAAAGCATTCTAAAGTTCTCTGTGTTATTTTGCAGGCAATTTTCTGTTACTGGATTACGTCAAATTTGTTCTCACTCACATATGGTGCATGTAAGTGATTGCATTGAGATCCTTTCTACTTTATGCTACCTCTGTGGATCAAGATTATGCTTTTTATTTACACGAACTTTTTACCCTATCAACTTTTTATCATATGTAACATCCTTATGTAAATTTCTTCACTTGGGCTTATCTGCAGTTTTACATACTTATTTGTGAAATGCTGATAGGTGTTCATTCAGAATTCGGTCTTTAACAATAGCAAATATACAATAATCTACTTGCTCATTTCTGGGATTACTATTGAAAGATAAAAGTTACTGTGAATTGCAGAACATCTGAAATTCATGCATGACCTATTAAAATTCAATTGAATGGTGTGACAACCTTTTATAACTAAATTGTAGCTTTACTGGTCTGGAGTCTTCTTATTTTGGTGACTAACTGCAAGTCCAACCGTGGTTCAGACCATACAAGTCAAATTTGCTTGCTTTGGGAATCTTGTTGAGTCAGGATGAATTCAACTAAATTCGCTATCCATAAGTCTGATTTTGATTACCATGAACTAATTCTGATGTGCTCTCCCTCATTTAGCTCATCTCAAGTTGGTAACTATGGTGGGGCAATGTGAACATTGCGTTGGGCACAACAGTTATTGACACAGGAATATAAAATAATTACTTTATCCATATCCATCATGTAAATTTGTGAAATCATGCAAAAGAGTAAACATCCCTTTAAGTACGGTTAGGTGTCAATCTTTTTCCTAAAGATGATTTGGCGACTCTAACCTATTTAAAGTATAGGCTGTAATGAGGCCATGATATACTTATGTGATCAGTTTCAAGGATCTTTTTGCATCTGTGATATTTTAAAAGAAATTATTTTTACTCGTATAATTGAAATGATAAACGATTTTAAACAAAGGAGGAATACTACTTAAATGAGGGATTATATAAGATCTTTCCAAAATGGAAATGATCAAGAACTAAAGAAATAAAATGATATAAGGAAGTTACTAAAAACTAACTAAACGACTTACATGACCATTATAAGCTAAATATAACAATATTACTTTAGTACTCTCCATTAATGGTCATTCTACTGACTTTACCAAGTTTGTCCCAAAATTTTACAAACTTGTGCCAAAGAGTATTGATAGATGGCTTCTTTACAGCCAATGCAAGATCCTGAGACTTGAAAAAGCAGTTTCTCAAATACCTTCAATTTTTGTTGATAAAGAATCGGCAAAAACTGCAGCTGGAACAGAGATTTTTTAGGAAATTCTTTTGAAAACCCAAACATCAATTAATACCCATGATTTTATTAAAAAATCGCTGCTCTGAAAATCCACTATTGTGCACAAAAATAGTTAAAAAAATCAGGTCAAAAACTCTCCATTGCTTTGGAGAAAAACAATACCACCTGTAATTCAAATGAAAAAAACATCATGCCAAAAAACGCCTGCTGTAAGTAGTACCATGTGATGATTGGGTGAGGGCATGGGTTCTTCGCACCTCCATATGCATTGAAGTTTTTTTCTGCGAAAAATGTGATGGGTTTTTGAATGACTTTTCCTAAAAATTTCGAAGGGGTTTTCATGATTTTTCGCCAAAAATTATGATGTTTCATGTTCTACAAGGGTTTCACTGGATTTTTTCTCAAAAAATCGTAGTTTTCTTTGTGGTGGATTTGCTATTTTGATTTCTTTAAAAATCGTGGTTTTTTACTGTTTTTTCCTAAAAACAAAGGTTTTTGATGATTTTTTGTCAAAATCATGGCTTTCAATCCTTGACAAAATGTCTTGATGTTTTTTCAAAAATCGTGGTTTCTTGCAAAGTGTTTTGGGTCACACCTAAGGTTTCTAGGGTGAATGTTGTTCCTACAAATGCAATGTGGTTTTTCATTTTTGACAATTTTTTCACAAAACCATGTGTGATCTTTTTAGCAATTGCATCAAGGGTTTGATGATTTTTCCATAAAATCACGGTGCTGTTTTGCAACAGCTTCTTTTTGGACGTTTTTTGGCAAAATTGTGGTTCTAGTATTTCTTTGCTGATTTTTATCAACAAAAAATGAAGTTTCATTTGAGAAGCTGATCTCAGTCACTAGATAAAGGGAGGGATGTGTGAGTTACCCAACAACATGTTGGAAGGCACCTAGCAGTTGGTTGATTAGAAGACTAACCGGGGAAAGTCTCCAGAGCAGGCTCATGTTGCATAGCATTTTGAAGGAGAGTCGTCCTTTTGTGCATTAATGGTCAGATGGCTTGCAGATTATGTTAAGTCTTTTGTAGGGCAGTTAGTAGAATGACATTAAAGTAATTGTGTAATGTTTCTACAATGGTCATTCAGTTAGGATTTTTCCTTTTCATAGTTAGTTCATATTTAAAATGTTTCTTTTCAGTTTATCGTTTCTTTTTTAGAAACTCTGGTTGTAATCTGCAGTTAAGGAGCTTTTGTCTCCTTTGTAATCAATTCAATCAATTATCATTTCAATATTTGTGGCAATTGACTGATTTACATTGCACCTAATTATTATGATTTCAGTAATTTTTCTAGTGTAAGGTATATGTTTTGGAGAGGCCCTTTCTTAAAATGTGAGAGAGAACGAAGAATCGAACAGAAATCGATATTCTGGAACCATTGCTGTCATCTGTCCACCCAATGTATATGAGTTCAATTCATTTGCAATGGATAGCAGCAAATGCTAGCATTAAAAATGGCAGTAGTGATTATTAGAGGCATCTCAATTGTATGTAAATTACTGGTTAACACCAAAGATATTTTCTTTTGAGCTGATTAGAAAGAATGCTAATCACCCAAGTTAAAGTAAGTCCATGAAGAAAAATAAAGCAGCAAAACATAAAATGAAAGGCAGCGATCAAAAAGTTTAATTGAATATATTTAACTAGCAATTGCACCTTGGTGTGCAATGGGTACACCAAAGAGGTGTGGAGGTCAATTAAGAAAAAAATTGATCTATTTTCCATATATTTGTGGAGTGATGAGGTCAATTGGTTGGCCATTTAGCAAGCGATGTTGTTTGTGCTTAAAAGGGCTTAATAGAGAAGTGATAGCTTCAAAAAAACTATGCATCCAGTTACATGGATCCCAACATGATTGAAATAAAACCTCTGAGTGAGAAAGATAATCAACTTTATTACTAAAAGACTCATTAAGCCAAAATATAAATTTCGAGGTCTAGGAAGAGGGAAAGGGAGAGGAGGGAGGATGGGTAGAAAGAGGGAGACATGTCTAGAGATAGACAAGCATAGAGAGAGAGAGAGAGAGAGAGAGAGAGAGAGAAGGGGTGGAGGGACATACATAGAGGACAATATAGAGAGGGTGAAACAATTTTTAAAATTTGTAATTTTAGTATAGTTAAAACTTCAACTTACTAACACTTTCATTGTTTATATAGATTATAATAAAGTATATTTTCTAGCACAATAAAAACTTCTTGAGAACTTTTCTTATAAATTAAATAAAACATATTTTCTAACACAACAAAGATTTATTGATTGATGAGAAATAATTTTCAAATATTATTTTTATCTCTTTTCAATATCAAATCATCATTTTATTATCCATTGAAACCCCTCAACCTCCAAGCTAAAAGTCACATAGGAAATAAAACAAAATAAATAAATACTCTCTTTCAAACAACTAATTGATGGAACAAAAAAAAATTTGGATGAATGTTTTAAATGTATATTCATAGGGCATTGTTTATATGTTTGAAAGAAAAATAATGTAATGCCCCGCTTAGCCTCAGCACGAGGACATTATAACCAACAAAATCAAATGGATTTTTTTTTCTTTAAACAAAAATGCACTACTTTAATTTAAGCAACATTACATAATACCATTTGTTATATCCAAAAATAGAATACAAGAGAATCAGAATTGTACCTATCGTCGTGTTTGATTATTTAACACCAATCACTGCATGCCTGAGTTGTGTTTTCTTGTTTCATCACCAAGCCCTTCTACCTGTAACTGCACACATGTCTTCACAACTAGATGCATGTCATAAGAGTCATTAAACATTAGATACATGATCATAATATGTTTTACAAGATACAAAAACAAGTATGCAACCTTTTCTAGTAAACAATAAGGACTATCTAAGACAATGTGGTAAAGAGATAGCAACTAGAGCACACGAAGAAATGATTAGGTTTATTGAAATGATAATAACTTAAGAGCATCGATGGCATGGGATCTCCTTTGGTTGGGGGAGCTAAATCTTTGAAGAAGGATAAGGGGAAAGGGAAAGCTCCTGCCCTTGAGGCTTTTGATAGTTTCCAAAAGCATGATGTTCCTATTTCCCCCCTGACTCTGAGGATTCTCTTTCCCCTCATGATAAGGAGAGGAACTCTCAGTCGTCTGTGGACTTGAGCCTTCAGGACTTTCAGCCCAAGCAGGAGATCGCTTTTGGTGTTTTGGAGATAGCCAAATGTAGCTTTGTGTATTTCTTTAGACTCTTTAGATGGGCTTTTCACAAGATAAAAAGCCTCAACCTGTGTTTGAAGAATTACAATTTAAGGAGGGCATGAGGGATAATACTTAGGTTACTACTAAGTCTTTGCCCTCTGATGGTTTGAAAGAGAAGCCTCAAGGGACCTCTGGTAGTGCCCTATGGACAAAAGAGGAGAAGAATGCCATGGCGGATTGTTTCTCCAAGAATGTGGAAGCAGTTGAAAAATGAAGGAAAGGTATGACAATAAGTTTGTGGAAGCTGATCAGAGGATCAACAAATGAGGCCACCCTGTACAAAATCATGGAGCACAATGACAAAGTTGTATTGATAATATGAATACCTTGGTTACCAAGCTGGAGAAACTTCACCAGGGCAGGACCTTTGTTGATATGGAGAAGGAAAAGAGATGGGTACTGAGGAAACCTTGGGTCCGAGCAAAAGAATGAGGGCAAACACGAAGAAGGCTAACAATTTGCCTCAGGATATCCTGGAGTTGAAGAATGCAGCCAAGAAGATGAATTAATTGGAAGCTAAAGTCACAGAAACTTTGAACAACTTGGGTTAGTGTTGTTCCTTCTACTGGTGCTGTTGTGATCTTTTGCTAGCATTCTATGGCTTTTTGCTGGTGTTGGGCTGGGGTTTTTCTGTTTGTCTTGTTCTTTGTCAGTCCTGTTGTCTTTCTGGTGTGTTTTGTTTTGCTGGGCTTTGATGATATATCTTATGTAATTTTTAATGTAAAGGGTTTCAGGTTTCTTCAAAACCTATTTTTGCCTTAATCAAAAACTTAAGAGCATCGATACATCAGATTGTTGACTAAAAGATGATTGAGGCTAAGGTGAGAACAACTGTTAATTATACATTACAAATAATATTAAGTTGTTAAGTAATAAGTAAATTAAATAATAATGTTGTATAACTTAATGTTGAAATAAATATATGTTGATTTTTTTAAATAATAATATATTAACATATAACTATAATAATTTAATTAAAATCAATTGTAGACATTATGTTGACAAAATTTGACCATACATATATTATTTTTTATATTGACTTATGCAGATTTGAACTTAAGACCTTCCACTTGGGAGGCTTTGCAGCTTACCGTTGCACTATGGAGTCATCCCCCCATACATATATTATTGGGAAAAGAGATTGATTATTTGTTGCTAAGTTATCATTAATGTAAAATTTTATTATATTAGTGTAATTTAGTTTATATTAAATATAAATACAATCATACATATAGTGTAACCAAACATATCAATGTTTTAATAATGTTTAGAAAAATCAAAATACAAACAATTTATATTACAAAATGATTTTCTTCTTACCAGTGTAACATCGGCATTGGAGTACGTTGGGACGAGTTTCCGGGACGAGGGGGCAAAGGGCCTCAATTTCAAGATGGCGGGGGGACGACGACGAGGGCAGAGGGTGCATACTATGCATGTAGAACTTTAAATGCTAGTTATGAAATGATGTTTCAGTATAACAACCAAATTGAAATACTTGAACATAGAAAAATTGCAACGCGAACCGGAACCATTGAACATTCAACATAGTAAACATAGTACATACCCAATAGTAACATTCAAAAATCAAAATTCAAATAGAAAGTCAAGTACCTGTCCCGACGACAGCGTGGTTGCAAAATGGTGGAGGTGGGGGTACTTGGGTACCCAGTGTAGGGACGTCCCAGGGATGGGTACCCAGTGTAGGGACGTCCCAGGGATGGGTACTTTGAGATTTTGTGGGGGGTGTGAGTCCCCGGGTTTCACTGCTTCTTACCAATATTTTTAAAATAAATATTATGTTAGGGGGACGATGACGAGGGTAGGGGGTGCTGTATACTATAAATATAGAACTTGAAATACTAGTTATGAAATGACGTTTCAGTATAATATACCAAATTGAAATACTTGAACATAGCAAAATTGCAACACAAACCAGAACCATTGAACATTCAACATAGTAACATAGTACATACCCAATAGTAACATTCAAAAATCAAAATTTGAATAGAAATTCAAGTACCTGTCCCGATGGTGGCGTGGTTGCAGAATGGCGGAGGTGGGGGTACTCGGGTACTATAGGGACGTCCCATGGACGAGTACTTTGAGGTTGGGGGGTGCGAGTCCCCGGGTTTCACTGCTTCTTACCAATGTTTTAAAAATAAATATTATGTTAATATATACTATTATTTTAAAAAAATATTTATTTTTAAATCAATCTTTAGAATGAAATCTGGTATGGAACATACTTTTGAATTTTTTAAAGTTTGAAATTATATTTCTTTTGACAATTAAATCCCACTCAAGATACCTAAAAATGCATAAAAATTAGATTTCAAAACCAAGTTATTTATATCTCCAAAAATCTAACCTAACTTAATTTTTTAATAGTACATACCCATTTTTAATTAAAACAAAAAAATAATTATTTATAGATGATTTTACCATCTCATCAATTTTATTAAAAAAATTAAAAAATCTAAGTGCAACTACTAATCCATATAATAATATGATTAAAGTTTTGAAAAAAATCTTATGTAGATGTAGGGGAATAGAGAAATAGTTGACTTAAGTCTCCACAATTTGCCGTTCAATACCATTTGCACTGAAATAAAATTTAGAAGTTTTTTGGTTCGTTTTAAAAGCTATTGTTGGAATGGTTGTAGTGTATGGTGTGGAAATTTATTCGGTTAATTATAAAATAGCCTATATCCAATTGATTATAGCGCCTCAGGAAAATTGCTGCCATGGTTGTCCTATGTGGGTCCTATTTTGAAGGAACCCGGAAATATTTAGCGGTGTCATTTCAGCCACTGAAGACATTTTAGAGTGTAATCTGAATATGAATATGTCCAATCACAATTTAATAACAAGGTTTTTGTAAAAATGGTACGATTTGAAGGCTATTTATTATATGGAAATATTTACATGGTAGTTCATAACGCATGTTACCATGTGAAAAAAAGACTCAGCGAATTAATAAAAATGGTCAGATGGCCGTGATTTGTTTAAATGGTTGTGCATTGCCTATCTTCCATTTTCAGCTATTGACGTTCAAATACAGGTCATCTACTTCAAATAAGAAACGCCTCTGGCGTAATTAGTGCAGCACACACGTCAAAATAGCATAGAAGACAAAAGGTGAATTTGTCTTATCTAATGTGCAAAGAAAAGACAGCGATTATATATTTTCAAAGGCAGCAAATCTTTCATTGACAGTGTTTAGTAAATGAAAAGGTGGCACTAATAATTGTTAAAAAGGGCACCAATTATGCTTAGAGAAAGCTACTATTAAAAACGAAAAAGGGGAGTGATCATCTTAAAGTATATCAACAAAAGAATGTGATAATATTAAATAAAAGGCGATTCTTTTTGAGATGTTACTTCTCTTGGAGAAGGCTCTTCATGTTATTTTATGAATGTCTTGGAGATATAAATAGAGATTGTGAGTGAGAAATAAAGAAAAATCTACATCTACAGCTCCGTCTAAAAATATAAGAAGAGGATCATTATAAGACGAATATAAAAGTGTGTAGATAAAATGAGTGTATAATATATAACAGCTTATTAGAGGATTGAAAAGCAGATATATAAGGCATATGAATAGTGGAGTAGAAGTGTTGAATAAGTAGATATAAAAGGGTGTACGAATTGAGTATGAAGTGGTGTGTTATTTAATAAGAGTTACCTTTCTTGGCAAAAGACATCTCCATGCACGAGATCATTGAAGATATAAAAGGCATATGAGAAGTGATGAAATAGGTGTAAGCGGAAGCAACAATATATCAAAAACACCAGCTAGGAAGAACAAATTGTAAAGAGTTAATTTGCAGGTTGGATGAAGAGATTCTAAGAAAGGTTGAGGACGATGAATTTGCAAAGTATACACAGCAATTTCCATAATGATTAGTTAGACCTTGTAGCGGCTTTCATTAAGGAGACATATCAATTTGTTATCATCGTGGTCAAGCTTTAACAAAGAAGCACGTATTCAAAGAAGGTTGCCTCTCTCTAGAAAGCAAGCATTAATTATAGAGTGTCACCTCTCTTGGAGCAATCAAGTCATTTCACAAGAAGAGATAAGCATTGTTCAACAATAGAAGAGTGGGAATTTTACATTGTGGGGGGAATAATAACCAATGTTACATTCCCACCTGAACCATCCTTAGTGGGGAGATGATTCAAAGGGGAGATGTCTTTCAAATAATCTGAGAAGGTGTTTTCTGATTTGATGTATGTGGACCTTCATCGAAGCAACTTGTATCAAGGATGTTGATGCGCAGATAAGTATTTATTATCCTTGAGTATTACTTTATCTACTCATTGTAATCTCTCTCTTATTTGTATTTCTGTACGTATTATAAGAGCTATTTGCCTTGATCTTTTCCGGGGATGCTCTTGCAGGAAAAGAAGATAGATATCAGATTTAGAGGGAGTTTGACTCTTCCGAGGTAACTTTGGACAAGGAGCTCAAAAGATTGATATCAGACTCAGAGGGAGTTTGATAGTTCATCTTAAGCAATCTTGGATGAAAAGATCAACAGATTGATATCTGCTCAACGAGTTCTTCTCTGTGAGATAAGTTCAAGGTGAAATCCCTTGTTTCCACTGTCTGCATTGAGGTATGATGGATGTCATGTGTGTGACTCCATATTTTTTTAATGGGCCTACCTCCTATGTACATCATAAGGAAGTGACGACTTCCAAATGATTATCACTTGTATTTGTAGAAGTTATTGAAAGGTGACGATCTTACAATAACTTAATCTTCTATTATGATGGGCATCCTAGGATGTCTAAGCTGATCATGATAGATGCTAACTTGCATGGTGGATTAAGTTCCTTAAACAGACCATGACTTTCTATTGTGATGGACATCTTATGATGTCTAAGTAGATCATGATAGATGATAACTCACATGGTGGATTAAGTTCCTTAAACAGACCATGGCCTTCTATTGTGATAAACATCTTCTGATGGCTGAAACAGATCATGATAGATGATATCTTGCATGGTGGATTAAGTTCCTTAAACAGACCATGGCCTTCTATTGTGATAGACATCTTATGATGGCTTAAACAGATCATGATAGGTGATGAATGTCCCTATGGTAAGTATTATTGAGGATACATGTGCAGATTACCTATGGACATTTTTGAGTACTTGGTGAGTATCATGCGACTTGATATTCTGTGGCCAATGCTTCAGACATCACGAGATGATATCTTTATAAATTTGAGTACTTGGTGAATATCATGTGACTTAATATTCTGTGGCCAATGCTCTCAATATCATGAGATGATATTCTTATGAATCTATGAGTTATGGTGAATATCATGCGACTTGATATTCCTAGTCAGACCATATCTCTGATATCACGGTAAATGATTTCTTCTGATCCTAATCATGTGTTTAATCTTCCCTGGCTAAGAGGGAGTGTTGATGTTTTGTAGCTTTAGTCGAATAAACACTATGAGTCAATACTAGTGAAGATATGTATATATATATTTAGTATATATGAGATGTATATATATACTTAAATATATATATATTATTATGTAAATATTAGAGAAATTAATATAATATTCAAGAGATATTATATATATATATATATATATATATAATCATAATTGTCATTATATTAATTACATAATAATGAATAGACATGTCCCATGAAGGGACATGTCTCTTCTTGGCTCATTCTCAATATAAATGCAAGAGATTGTTGCATTTGGAAAACACATACTATACTGGCAGTGCTATTACATTTGCAACAATCCTTAAAAAACCTTAACAACTGTCTTGTTTCTAACTTTTGGGTTTTGCATATTGGTCGGTATGCAGAGATGGTCTTTGCCTTTTTGAGTCTTTTTTTTTGTTTCGGTTTGTATAGGACTACATCGTGGTAAGCATACGTCCACATGTTGTGCGGATATCCTTGGCTGAGACACTTTGAATTGGACACAAAGCTCCCTATTGTCGTGCTTTCCATTTCTGCAATTAGAATCCCCTATTTCTTTATCTATAATTAGATATCTTCATAGTTTAGTTAGTTGGATATATTTGAATGTATGTTGTGAAACTACCTTTCAAAGGAACGCATTTTCCTTTTTGTGGAGTCAAATTTACATCATTACAATTGTTATACTGATTCATCCCTACACCCTCTCATCACATTGTTCCCAACTATTTAAGCCATTGCTTTCTAAAACTACATCTACACCTCCTACTGGGATAACAAATATTTCTAAATCTGGATGATGATCTCCCATTGAGAGCTATTTGATGTGATTTACCACCGCTAGAGAGTTATTTCACACCAGCTATCATGACCTTGAAGTTAGAGATTAGATACACAAAACATATGGTGCTCATCAACCAATCTTCTATCAATAAAGTTGTGTGTATTACTTGCATCACCTTTCCTTTTTTAATATAAGCAAACACTTTAGTGGTTTTAATGTGCTTGTAACATTCAATGCATGTAGGGATATAATGCTCCTTTGTTCTTCTGAATTAGCATTCAACAATTTCACATTTGCTTCTACTATAGCTACTTTTCCAGCTTCAACCTCATTGTCAATAATCATTAGAGTCTTGTCATTATTACCACACTTATGACCCTTGGACCATTTGACAATGTTAACATAGCCCTTTTTCTCTTTTCTCTCCCTTATTGGGGAGTGTTGATGTATGTAGCATTGGTCAGATAAATAAAATTGATTATATAATTATTATGAGAATTGATTTATTATATATACATAGATAGGTATATTAATATATTTAATAATTGATATTATTTATATTAATATACATATACGTATATATATGAAGTTAATATTTTATTTATTCTTATAATGATTATATAGTTAAATTAATAAATTAGATTAATGAATAGACATGTCCCATGAAGGGACATGTCTTTTCTTGTCTTTACCATGTATATATACAAGAGATCGATGCATTTGGAAGGTACATACTTTTATGGCAGTGCTATTACATTTGCAGCGATCTTAAACTTAAGATGGTATCAGAGCTAGACTGCAAATGTGAGAAAGAATAGAAATGATATGGAGGACCACAATCCGATGAATCGACACAGTCAACATCATATAAGTGTAGTCTCTTACAATATACAAGCGACGCATAAGAACCAGTGAACAATTATCTGAAGGTCGTCACCTGAGGTATTGAGCAGAGGCGATGCCTATTAGTCTCTTTAGCATTTGTGTTGGGCATAATAAAGAAGCGATTTGCGCCATGTATTGAGCAATCACCGTTGATTCACGTTGATTCCTACTGGTCACCCAAGCGAGATATATATAAGATGGAGTATATGTATCCTGCGGATTCAATATCTCTACAAACAGTTGCGGAAGGAGTATCAATGTGGCATTGGAGATCAGTATCATTGCGAGCTTCACTTCAAATTATTGTGATTACCTTCAACAACCTCTGTCTCATACACGAGAATTACACAAAATTTGGGTGACGGAAGACATAGGCCCTGTTCTGTTCGATAATCATCGACCAGGTGCATCACTGTAATGATGAAATGGCCAGCTACTTCGACAAGGCCTGGACATGGCTCCACACGTATCTCAGCCAACCCTACAAGAGGGCACTAGATCGCTCCAAAGCGAAGATTTGCTCTTTCGAGCTTGCACTCTCTGCAATTTGGCCTGGGCACCTTCCTTTGACATTTTACAAAGACAAAGATCGTGCAACGATAATTTACAGAGGATGCCCGATGACAATATCATCCTATATGATACACATTATTGCTGCAACTCCCTACCCGACACAACGCTATCATGGTCAAAGTTCCTTATTGATAGAGCAAACTTTATTCGCACCCTCGACATTGAGCAACGTCTCTTACATTATCATCATGTTGATTTTTACTGACATCATTATTTCTCTGCAACACTTGGAGATACAACAATATTGATATTGACAGTGATCACCAAATCACTGTGAGCCGAGGATCATTTTTTATGCCAATGAACGATTACCATTGTTGAGGTTGTGACTGCTATTGCCATCCTCGAATGATGTATCCAATTTTCTTCAATTCTGGTTCCGCCTGAGTATTGTCATCGCTCTGAGTATTCAATAGGGGATGATCAATATGTATGTGCTTCTTACACTCTAGTATGCTTTCATAGTGTTTCTTTGAGCTCCATCGGAAATGAGTGATTGTGCGGCACGATAAGAATTATGGTTTGAGCGATGGCTGTTGAGGGTTACATAGAACTTATTCATTTGTCGAATGATGTATCCAATTTTCTTCAATTCTGGTTCCGCCTGAGTATTGTCATCGCTCTGAGTATTCAATAGGGGATGATCAATATGTATGTGCTTCTTACACTCTAGTATGCTTTCATAGTGTTTCTTTGAGCTCCATCGGAAATGAGTGATTGTGCGGCACGATAAGAATTATGGTTTGAGCGATGGCTGTTGAGGGTTACATAAAACTTATTCATTTGACAAAAAATGATGAGGCTCTAAATGCCACTAAGATCTCGATAGGAGTTCTTAGAGCCATTTCTTAGGTGAGTCTTGTGCTGGAGAAGATGTTTTGAGTGGTCTATTACTATCCTGGAGCTCAGAGATGATTTAGATCTTGAGAAAATGTTCATACAATTTGAGTCAATTTATTAGTTCCCTTCGTTCTCCGAAGTGTTTTACACAATATGGGACAAAGTACCTGTTGATGTCTTAGGAGACGGGAAGTTCTCGCAGATTGATTTTAGACTGATGATAGTAGAAAGTGTTGTGTAGTTCAGGCTAGCCGACGACTACATGTGTCCAATCGATTTTCTTCACAACATGCAGGCGGTGACTCCGGACACTGAATACAATGATATTATTGGTATTTGTAACATGCCTATGAATTGGAATGAGATCGTCACTTATTTGCAGTGTGTCCTCAAATTAAAATAAGGAGCCGATCCTTGTTATCCTGTAATGAGGTAGTTGTCCAGAGATTGGTGAATTCAATTACCCCCGAATTAGCATATGATTGTGATTCTAAATGAGATATATAAGATGTGCATGTGAGACAATGATTTTGATCACCTTTGAATAGCCATTCATGAATTCACCATACATTATGAGAGAACAGAATAGTCGTTCATCAAGTATTGTAATGAACATTAACTTGTTCATAGTTGTAGCTACCATTTAGCACACGTGTTAAACATGGAAATGGAAGGTGGGTATTGATTAATAGCTAAAATCAAATGATAGGTGTGCGGATATGAGTGGAATAAAAGAGTATGCAAGTTATAGAAGATATATTCAGATCTAACAAAGATGATAGCTCATTTGTGAAAGGTTGCTTCTCTGGGTAAAGAGACATGTTGAAGTAATACATAAGAAGATGAATGAGAAGTGTGTAAGTACCTCAATAGAATATCTTATGCAGATTTGAGTAAAGGAGTCTAGCAGATTTGTAAGAAGGGTATTTGCAGAATTAAAGAATAAAAGTACATAAAGGGAGATTGCTTTAATTTTGAGAGATAGGATTTGTATATAAAAACTGAGCAAAATTGGGTCCACCAAAGTGGTTCCTTGCGGACTCAAATTGATGCAAAAGAGAATTAATTTTTGGATTGATTTTCTTTCTTCTTTTAAGGATGAGAGAAAACTTGTCTTAAACTATGAACCTCACAAATTTTCAATGCTTCGTTTGAGTTGTCAACTTGTGATAATATTAGAGTAGCCATGGTGGGCATTAGTCTATAACTCAAATATCTAAGAAGACTCTCCTTAGCCAAGAGAGAGTGTTGATTTTTGCGTCAGGAGGACAAACTAGAAGTTATCAAGAAAGATTCCTCCCTAGTTAAGAGTGAGTGTTGAATTTAGCTTCGGGAGGATCACAATAATAATTCAAGTTGGTGGATCACAATAAGAGATAAGTATTTCTACCCTTGAATAATGTTTATAAATTTTAAGTCATTAATTCGTGCAATAAGATTGGGATAGTAAATCTTTTAATACTTTTATAATTGATATTTTCCTTCAGGATAGTTTAGTTTTATGAACTAATTGTAATCTCTCTTTGAAGTGCATTCAGGATAAATCTAGAAGTGTACGAGATTGCATTCAAGGGAGAAATAACTTAATGCCTGCAATTATGGAACTGAGTTGAGAGTTGACATCAGATTCAGAGGGAGTCTGACAATCCATTAGAAGCAACCTTGGACGAGAAGGTCAGAAGGTTGATATCACATTCAGAAGAAGTCTGATGAACCATCGGAGGAAAATTTGGACAAGAAGGTTAAATGTTGATGTCAGTACTCAAAGATTCAGAGGGAGTCAGTATAATATCTAGAGGATATGCCTTATTTGATTTCCAAGGATCTTGGTCATATTGATTCAGAGGGAGTAAACCATATCGTGATAGTTTCCCTAGTGACCAGGAAACTGTGAAAGGAAAAAGAATTGCGATTAAAATGATGAAATTCCATGTATGTGAACTAGAAGGCTTTTATGCAGATATCTAGGTCATGATATTCCTAGATAGATGGTTGGAAATTCAAGAAAAGAGCTTAATGTAGACTAAAGAACAAAGACACAACTTTTTCGTAGAAGGTTGATATTAAGATTCAGAGGGAGTATAATAGTTCATCTAAAACAACCTTGGACAAGGAGGTGAGGAGGTTCTTACAAGACCTTAAAGGAAGCATCCAGAGGACTATGATCATGAGATTGAGTCTCATGTGTGCTGGCTGAAATGCCTTTATGCTATATTCTACACTTGGGGTTCACCTAGAGTGATGCAAAATATATAAGAGAATATCAGTATGCCATTCAAGGTGCATTATCCCTGTAGAACATATGGCTGATATTCTCACCAAGTTTCTTGCTAGAGGTAAGGTTGTGTACCTTCGGGATAAACTTGGCATGTTGGAGAATGAAGCCTTAGTTGAAAAGGAGTTTCAATATCTATGATCTATTATCTTGTATGTTATTGCATTCTTCTCCTTGAGAGAGAAGTCTAAGGTGAAAGCCCTTGTTTCACCCCTTGGGATGAGCCATGATACATCCACCCTTTGAGATGAGTCAAGGTGGATTTCATGTGTGTGACTCCAGGACTTATGGGCCCTCCTGTGAACATTGGAGAAAGGTGACAACTTTTTGACAATGAACACTTGTATTTGATGTTACAAGGCGGCGATCTTGTAATAGAGATTCGTTATGGTAGAGTCTTGATATGTTTGTGCACATACCATAATAGGGTTATATGTAAGGGGAATGCAATATTCTCAAATTTACTCTATCATTGTATCACGATCCGAGGTGATATGAAAATTAGGTATCACGATCTAAGGTGATTCCTCATATCACGATCTAAGGTGATGTGAAAATTAGGTATCATGATCTAAGATGATTCCTCATATTACGATCTAAGGTAATATGTAAAATCAGGTATCACATGTCAGGTGATTCCTCATATCACATGTTAGGTGATATGTAAAATTGGGTATCACATGTCAGGTGATTCCTCATATCACATGTTAGGCGATATGTAAAACTGGGTATCACATGTCAGGTGACTCCTCATATCACATGTTAGGTGATATGTAAAACTAGGTATCACGTGTTAGGTGATTCCTTAAATCACATGTTAGGTAATATATATAAAAATGGGTATCACGTGTTAGGTGATTCCTCATCTCACGAGTTAATTGATACTTATCATCACGTGTTATGTGATATCTGTGTTCATGATATATGTGAGATTTCTTATCACAAGAAATGTGATATATGATTTTATCTTCCCTAGCTAAGAGGGAGTGTTGATGTATGTAGCATCAGTTAGATAAATAAAACTGATTATATAATTATTATGAGAATTGATTTATTATATATACATAGATATATATATTAATATATTTAATAATTGATATTATTTATATTAATATACATATACATATATATATGAAGTTAATATTTTATTTATTCTTATAATGATTATATAGTTAAATTAATAAATTAGATTAATGAATAGACATGTCTCTTCTTGTCTTTACCATGTATATATATAAGAGATCGATGCATTTGGAAGGTACATACTTTTACGGTAGTGCTATTACATTTGCAGCGATCTTAAACTTAAGAGGGAGGAATCTTGGTTATTTGTTTGTAGTTAAAGGTGGTCTTTTTTGTGTTAATAGGAATAGACACATTCTATCGTTCCATCCAATGGTTTGACCTTGTGTAATTTTTGTTGTTTAATATGCAATGCTTATTTTATAGCCTTTCTAATTATACAAGGTTCCAACAAATGAACACCAAGTTTAATTTGGTCATTAAGTCCTTAGATGTATAGTTGTAAACCTTGGTAACGCATCCCTTCCTGAGCCTAAATTGCCAATCTCATATGCCTAGTATTATGTTTGGCTACAAACCTTAGTTTTTTTAAATTTGTTAGTTGTGTTTTTTTTTTCTTTTTAAATTTGTTAGTTGGATAACATCACTTCCCTTACATGGTTGCTCATAGAAGGGTGCTAAGTTATTATCAAACTACTTCGAACTAGGCATATTCCCCTGTAACTCATCCTTCATTGGCACCATTGATAAGGTTTTGATTTTAAATGTAAGGAGGCTATGTCAACCATTGCATTGTTTGGTATATAATGAAATTTAGTTTTTTGTTCTATGAGTCTTATTCTTGAAGTTACATGTTTGTAATGTCCCCTTCATGGGATTGCCCTAAATCTTTCCCAAGAACCTTGTAAATATCAAGATTGCTGACTCTCTCTTCGGATACTGATTGCTAATCGGAGTGTTATTGCTCAATGGTTTGTTTTTCCTTGTGTGATGGCTTGAGTTTGAGTGATTGATGATTGATAAGTCCCATTCAATGCTCGAAATGAATCTTCCTATATACTTAATTGGTGGAAGGATCATCACCTTTCATAAGGATTGTGTCACCCACTTTTTCATTGTTGCCTTTGAGAATAATATATTATTCCTCAAATTGATCTACCTTGGATGTCCTCCTTAAATGAAATCTTCTCCCCTTTATATCCTCCAATGTGAGGGAGAGTCACACCTTGTTATAATGGTCACAACCTTTCACATTTACCACCCTTGAAAAGGTCACAACCCTTTATCATTGCTGCCCCTTTGAAAGAGTCACTTCCTTATCTTCTTTCCATTAATGCTTGCTTGATTCGTTTTGCTCCCTTTTTCCTTCCTCCATATCTCCCCTTTTAAATGAATTCTTCTCATTGCATGCCTCCTGACCTTTCATTAAACTTATTTAATTTGTAATTATATTATATGATATCTTATGGTTTATTTATTATTTTTAATGTTTTTTTATTATTTACTCCCATTTCAGAAAGCGGATATTACAATGCGTGCCATAAGAATTATGGATGCCATAAGAATTATGGATGTCTTTTATGGGTATGTCTAATTTTGGACTTCATAAAAGTTGTCCTAATATGTTTTTGTCTATTAGCATTGTACCCACCATGGTGGTTTTGGTGATCTCTTAATTTTGACAAACATTTCTTGTTTAAACCTACTTAAACCCTCATTTAAAGATGTTGCAAATGGTTCAAGTAAGTTGTTTTTAGTAAAATGTACTATTGTTTCAATTTTTAGCTAGTGGGCAATTAAGAAGGTCCTTAAATTCAACATCTATAGAAAAATCCTCCAAACCTAAAGATGACATGGTTTTTGATGTGTTTATATTTTGAACTCTAGATTCTTTTTTATTAAGCAAGGGATGATATTATCTAGTGCAAGTTGTAACCATAAAATATTAGATTTTTGGCTATAATTGAATTTGATGTTTGTCTTTTGACCAAATTGATGAAGGGTACTCCCCTTACTAATTCAATCACAAAACATCATTGAGAAATAAATAGAAAATTGCAAGAACCAAACAACTGCAAAAACAAAAACACTTGCTTCCTATTATCTTCAATGAAATGACATTACAATATTCTTAAAATAACATGCTACAGCCACATGGGCATTTTTATTACAATTTGAAGGGATTTTATTTTTCCTCCCAATGTAGCGCAACTTTTGGAGGCCATATCTTGTGAACCGTGGACCCGATTGGCTATTATAACCACTTTTCAAAAACCTCTTGAAGTGCTCTACAGCCTATGAGTTGCAAAGTGCCACCTAAGCAAAGTTTGACCCCTTCTCAGAGCCTCTAAAGCCTTAAAAAATGAGCTCAAAGTTCTTGTACCAGCCTGCCAAAACAGAAAATTCAATATCTTCAAAACCAGACTTGATCTTGCCACAAAACTTTACTGACAAGCTTATATATCCAAAATAAACCTCCAGGGAAGAAATTGGAATGATCCGTGCTCAATGAACAACTTACTAAAAGTAGTAGACTTGCCAAAAATAGTAACTGAAAAACTAGACAATAATATTTTTTTGGGTGATGCAAGACTGCTCTACACCCTAGATGCTCGTACATCACAAACTTGGACCACTAAATTATGGAATGTATTTTGCTTGTAAAAATAAATTACAGAGAACTAAACCAGCCCAAATTTGCATAAGCTGTCCAATAGTATAAAAATATTTGAAATTTCTGGCCTATAGAATCAATTAAGGAAAAAACATAAAATTAAATAACAAGCACAAAAATTATCACAGAAAGCTAATTTTTGTATGAACTTTGTATAACTTGAAAAGCCACTATAACTCAGGTCCACATTTGTAATAATTTGGAAGTTATGGTGGAAATAAATATCCTGGACCAAATTGTAGTGCTGATACCACTTGTTATGATACTTTTGTAAATAAATTCAATAAACAGCAAGATAGCAGACTATTTTGAGGGGAGGACCTCCAATAATCAGAAAATAATACATTTATTTATTTTTAGCAGTTGTGATGTTTTGGGGAAGTCTCTCTCTTCCTTATTTATATGTAGAACTATGTAGGGATACATCTGTTAATATTATGGCCTTTACGGCAAACATCCTCTTGCTTGAGCAATAAATCGATATGATAAATAATAATAATAATAAATATTGGCAATATTTATTATTTATTGTTTATCACCAAAATCGATATATATATGTTGAATGAATTAATTGAGGGCCCAAGGTCGGCCTCTTGGCTTTAATACTTGAATGGATTTTATCAGACCAAGTCAGCCTCCTTGTAGCTGAATTCATCACATATATAAGGTGTTCGAATCCAAAGGAGGGAAGCACCAAAAACATAATGTGTCTTCCCTCCAGATTTGAAATTGCGAATTCTTTGTATGCAAACTTCTTCAGCGAATACGCCATTTTTGTTTTGCTGATCGGGTTCAATTTGAGTGAAGACTTTTGTGCATTGCAGGGGGAAATCAATGGTCTGATTCATATCACTTTCCATCTGCAAGTCGGAGCAGTTCCTTAGAAGCGAATTCAATGTCTCCATTGACATCTGAATTAGTGAATTCAGACATGCGAGTTTGATCAGCATTAACAGAACCGAATTTAGGTATTCGGCAAGTCAAATTCGGCCATCCGAATGTGAACAGATCATGTTTTATATCAAGTTTACTACAGGCAGATACTTCAAAGTACAAATCACATACACCATCTTCAGCACATTTGTCTGATATAAGTAGCATTCATTGGGACAGATCAGAGGTCTGATCTTCACTCCATATTCAGTCATTGGATACACTTTAGAGTGCTGGAGATCAAGCTGATTGGATCAGGATTATGTCTCATTACAAGTAGACTTCATTGTCATTACTCTGAGGTACCTTGACTGGAGTATTTGTGCTTGACTTCCGGGTATCTTCTATTCCTCCTTGTTTATCATCCTGTGCTTAGTTTTGCTAGATCTCTATGGATTGATCATATTCCTTGTGACAATCTGAAATATACTAACATGGTATCAGAGCGTTGGTAGAGTAAAAGATCTAATTTGAGATTTAGGAATTTCAGTCTAACTCTTTCAAATCTAAGAACGGTAACCGGGGGTTTGGCTTTATATAAAGAGCATAAAAGTAGGACTAAATTTTGCATTAAGGTTGAATATGCAAATTGCCTGAGTTAGTTCATACTACCCTAAGAGGGAGTCTAAGCTTAAGAAGAGTTTAAACATGGATGTGTAAGATCATCCCTTATTGGCATAGCTTAGCTTATTTCAAATTGCCCTTCCCTTACTGGTTGAGAGAGTCTTAACCTTGTTAGAGGGAGAAGATAGGATCATCCAGAGGGAGCAGGTCTCCTTGAGTAACATATACCCTGGGTAACTTAATTGTAGGCATATGGTTTAAGAGGGAGTTCAACTATGGGCTCACTTAATTTTGTGTTGTGAACTCCTTCCTTATGTCTTGTTGATCATATGTATGGGTAGGATTATACCTCATTGGCTTGATCATCATAATTGGTTAGTTTTTTGTATGTGTGGAACATATACAGCTGATTGGATTAGCTTGTTAGGAATGTCTAATTAGCATAAATGATTATCTATTTAGCTGATTGACATAACTGACATTTTATTTTGAATATATGAAGAGCATACTTCACATCATGTACATTGTGTTACATTTCTGTTATGTATGTTATAGGAACTATATTGCATCTTGCTGTGATCTCATTATATGTTGGATAAATTTGGTCACCTTTAGGTGATGAGACTTATGTGATTACTCTTATGCTGGATGAATTATGCTGGTTCTTTGAGAGAATTGCATTTGGATATTGGTTATTACATTTGGCTACTTAATATGATTATATGGAGCATGTATGTATGAAGCATACTTTAGTGGCTTATTGTATATGTATGGATCATACTTTCTTTTATAGCTGAGTCTATATTTACTCATACTTTCTTTTATAGCTGAGTCTATATTTACTAATTATAGCTGAGACTCTATTACATGTGGTTCTATGTGAACACATTTTCTTTACATTGAACTTGAATCTTATGATCATATTGGTTATTCTTATACTTATGTGGATTCATGAGATGAGATTTTGATTATGAGATACATTTGGTTGTGTCTGATTCATTTGATTACATCTATGCATATGGCTAAGTTGTTTCTTATGAATTGGATACTTAGAGAATATCATGGACTTGATATTCTTCTCATGGATCAGGGAACCATTGTTGATCATATGGTGAGATCATGGACTTGATGTCGGGAGACCATTACTCCGAGCATTTGGTGAATATCATGGACTTGATATTTGTTAAGCCAATGCTTGAGGATATCATGGATTTGATATTTGTTGGATCAGGGATCCACATTTAAGCATATGGTGGACATCATGGACTTGATGTCTGGAGGCCATTGCTCCGAGCACTTGGCGAATATCATGGACTTGATATTCGTTAGACCAATGCTCAAGGATATCATGGATTTGATATCTCGTGGATAAGGGATCCACATCTGAGTAATTGGTGGACATCATGGACTTGATGTCGATAGGCCATTACTCTGAGCACTTGGTGAATATCATGGACTTGATATTCGTTAGACCAATGCTCTTAACATCATGGACTTGATGTTGGTTTGATGTCATGGACTTGACATTTCTTGAGTCTTGGCGACTCGTGGATTCAGTTATCCACAGATTGGTTGGTATACATCATGGATTTGATGATATCATGAATATCATGGACTTGATATTCTATTGGCCGAGTCAAGAGGACTCATGGATCTAGGAAATCCACAACTTTTGTGATATGACATCAAGGACTTGATGCTACCTTGAATATCATGAACTTGATATTCTTAAAGTCTAGGAGACTAGTGGATCTAGGAAATCCACAAATGATTTGATATAGATATGAAATCTATGCTCGAGAATGATGTAAGAACATGTGTTCTACCTATCATAGATATGAGATCTATGATTCTATTGGATATGGAATCCATGTTGTTTATGTTTTTGGCATCTCTATCAAGGGTGATAGAGGGAGATCATTGGGTTGATCTTTGCCTCAAGTCCAAGAGGGAGTGTTAATATTATGGCCTTTATGGCAAACATCCTCTTGCTTGAGCAATAAATCGATATGATAAATAATAATAATAAATATTGGCAATATTTATTATTTATTTTTTATCACCAAAATCGATATATATATATATATATATATATATGTTGAATGAATTAATTGAGGGCCCAAGGTCGTCCTCTTGGCTTTAATACTTGAATGGATTTTATAAGACCAAGTCGGCCTCCTTGTAGCTGAATTCATCACATATATAAGGTGTTTGAATCCAAAGGAGAGAAGCACCAAAAACATAACGCGTCTTCCCTCCTCAAGATTTGAAATTGCGAATTCTTTGTATGCGAACTTCTTCAGCGAATACTCCATTTTTGTGTAGTTGATTGGGTTCGATTTGAGTGAAGACTTTTGTGCATTGCAGGGCGAAATCAATGGTCTGATTCATATCACTTTCCATTTGCAAGTTGGAGCAGATCCTTAGAAGCGAATTCAATGTCTCCATTGACCTCCGAATTAGTGAATTCAGACATGCGAGTTTGATCAGCATTAGCAGAACCGAATTGAGGAATTCGGCAAGTCAAATTCGGCCATCCAAATGTAAACAGATCGTGTTTTATATCAAGTTTACTACAGGCAGATACTTCAAAGGACAAATCACATACACCATCTTCAGCACATTTGTCTGATATAAGTAGCATTCATTGGGACAGATCAGAGGTCTGATCTTCACTCCATATTCAGTCATTAGATACACTTTAGAGTGCTGGAGATCAAGCTGATTAGATCAGGATTATGTCTCATTACAAGTAGACTTCATTGTCATTTCTCTGAGGTACCTTGACTGGAGTATTTGTGCCTGACTTCTGGGTATCTTCTATTCCTCCTTGTTTATCATCCTGTGCTTAGTTTTGCTAGATCTCTATGGATTGATCATATTCCTTGTGACAATCTGAAATATACTAACAACATCCTTTATCCAACTAAATCATCTTAAGGGATATCTATAACTTATAAATGAAACTAGCAAGGTTAAACATACGACATGTGCTTAGCCTTATTATACTTGGGATTATCAAATAGTAGGATCATAACAACGTGTGCCATGCTATCCAAAGTGGCAACGTTTATACATTAATTCATTTCGTGTGTCCAATGTCTCCCTTGGTACTCGGTGGGCTTTACCACCATGGCTTGACCTCCAAATTCCTCTTTGAGTTTGCCAATTTACTTCCTTGGAGACATCCTTCTAATTCACATCCTTCACTTTCAGCTCATCAACTTGTTTTTTTTGTTTTGCAACTCCGATTGCATGCCACCATAGCTCACAGACTCGGAATCGTATCCTTCGCTTTCAGCTCATCAATCTCTTTTTTGTCGTGTAACTCTGATTGCATGCCACCATAGTTTGCAGACTTGGACTCAGAGAGTACTTGGCAAGCCCAAAATTTTTACTCGGCAAATACTCAACAAAAACTCGGGAAAAACTTGGCAACTTAGATAGTACTAAAAATCATAATCTCTTAAAGAATCATCTTTTTTCATAAAATTCAATTACAAAATGTATTAAATTGAAAGTTGGCATCTTGAAAGAGGAAATATAAGGTTTTATAGCAAAAACAACAAGTCAAAAGTGCATTTTAACCAGTGTTTTACTGGTGTCAACATTTTCACCCGTGTTTTTTTGTGCCTATAAAAATGCAAGAATCAAGCTTTTGAAAACCCGCCCAGCAAAAAAAGATAGAGAGTACTTAGCAACTTGAAGAGCACTTGCTGAGTTTGCAAACCATGCTTGCCACCATGTCAACAAACACTCCTTGATTCTAGTCCAATGTGAAACATCCCAACCTAGAGTACTGTCAACTTATCTCAGCTACCTTACCTCTTGTGTCTGACGTCCCTTTCAATACTTTGCCAACATGTCAATTTAGCTCATCCTCCGAACTCCTCAAATTTGTCAACGCCATTCCCTTTGGGCAGCTACCTTACCTCTTGTGTCTGACATCTCTTTCAATACTTTGCCAACATGTCAATTTAGCTCATCTTCCGAACTCCCTGAATTTGTCAATGCCATTCCCTTCGGGCATCCTTCCACTATCTAAGTCCTTGATTCTGCCATCGTCCGATTCTGACCTCGTGACACAACCCCCTATCCTATCCCTTGGACTTGTGAGCTAATATGCTACCATTATTTTACTCGACACTGTATGTTGACTGCATCCATATAGGCAAGCTTCTCCTTTTAACTTACACTTCCATCACCTAACCATATCACCATACTTTTTGGCCCACCATCTACACTCAGCTCTCATGACCTTGCCATGATCTCCCGCTCTATGGTCCTACCAACAGGGCTCCACTCCATGGTCCACTATTGCTGCTTCCCCACTATGATCTCCTGCCATTCCCCTTTGTTGCTCTTGGGACCAATGACTTAATCATTGCCCTACACCTTGAACTTGTGTCTTTGCTATAGGATCTAATGTCTTTGTAATGTAAAGAATACAAGTTTGGTCCTTTTCATGGTGATATTTTTAATTTATTAGAATCTCTTATGGTTGACAAATATATAATAGGGACATGTAGTTTTGAAGCATATCCTCTGCTATTAGCTTGGTCAGAAGTAACTTGCTATCTTGTTGAGATCAAGGATTCTTGCAGCTTAATTTGAAATGGCAAAAAGCACAAACGTTTGTATAATTTTTCTTTCCAATGAACCATGAACTAAAATAATGAGAAAGTTCTTTTTAACATTCAAACTTTTTCATTAGAAGCAATGATTTCACTGAAGATATGTCTGCAATACGTTTAAAGCAGCTTGAGTCCGAGAACCTGGTTATGCTCAAACTAGAAAAGCTACTAGATTCTATAAAATAATTGCTGGGTTCCATATTCCTTTGACATTGGTTTGTGCATTTCTTGTATTTTGAATGCAAACACCAACATATGTTTAATACTCAATAAAAATGACAAGTTATATATAAATTGGAGTGGAGAAAATTTACTATCTTCATTGATCAACCTGTTCAGAATATTTTGGAATTCATGACAGCCTAAAAGTCTGCTTCAGCTGAATATTGCAAAACTTTCTCATTTCTTAAAAAAATGTTTTTAGAGTTTGTAGACATTGGTGATGCATTTAATTTGTCAGATTTTGAATTCTTCTGATAATTTTCATAAAATTTAATTTTTAACACAGTTTTTCAGTAATTAAAATTTGACATAGAACAGCTGCAGGATGTGGTTCGTCCACATTTATAGGACATTTGTGATTACTTCTTGAAACTAAATAGAATGTTTGGTAATGGATCCTCCGTGATGGATGCTCAAGACAGAATATTTAGTTTTCTCATTTATTAATCATGATATTCGGGATGGTCAGCTTCTTTACAGCTCTGGGAAACATACATAACTAAATTTTATACACTAATTTATGGTGCTCATTTTGTCACTCTTCAGTTGTGAAGCAGCCAGGCGTGAAGAAGGCGTTGGGCATTCCTCTTATAACTATGCCACCAGAACCTGCTGAGGCTTCGGTTATGTCTACCCGCCCCATTCTGAAAGGACCACCTTCCTCTTCTCTAGTTCATCAGAGGATGAAAGCACTAGAGAGAAAAGCAAAGATGAGAAGGCATAGTAGGAAGAGGTGATTTTGGACCTCACAATGGGACCACAGATTGATTATGGTGTTTTACATCTTTGCACTGATTTTGACCTATTTCGTGTTCTGTTCAAATTTTATTTCTTTAGGTTATGTCCATGTAGGGAATTTTACCTTAGCAAAATCTGAGCTATGTAAATCTAAAAATGGGAGGGGAACTTTGGGTCTTTTTGACTACCTTGAATACAGCTCTAAATAATTGAAAATCTGGTGCAGACTGGGATAATAAGCAATGAGACATCAGTCAAGGCAGTAATACGGCTGATGCAAATGAAAGTCTAGTCTAGCAAAATAAATATTATATCATTTTTTTGGGTATGTTTAGTGAATTTCCAAGTCTAATTGGATTCCGTGAAATCACCATATGTCAGAAGTGCCATAGATGTTAGGTCTGGATGGTAATTTGCTAGTGCTGGCAATTTGAAGATTAATAATTGAGCTAGTTGTCGAGTTTCTTAATTCGCTGTTAAAAATAGTTTTAGCGAATTCAAATTCCATGAATGATAAATATTCAGAAGATTGTGATGACAGAGAACTAGGGACAAGATGCATAAATCAAATACCGGAAGGGGATGTATATGCACGATATTTCTATTTTTTTTCATAATTATGTAAATCCCAATACGCCACTTACTGGATTCAAGGCTAAATTAGATTTTGACTTCAACAATTATTTAAAGATGAAAATGATCAAAATACATCTATAATTTTCACTAAATTACTGTTGTTTTTTAATGCTCGTTTAACCACGCAATGACTCAATCATCTCCACCCCTCCTAACCATAGATGATAAACGCTTATCATCTCCACCAAGGAGTGCTTATTCTCAATAGAACAGATTGAAGATTTACTCTTCCTTTATATCTATTGGTGGTGCTTTTTCACCAAGGGTCACCACTCTTCTAAGATGGTCCAATATAATTATATTAATATATAATTAATATAATTAATATAATTAAATTATATAATTAATATATAATTATATTTTCACAGTATAATATAATTATATTATCTCAATATATATTATAATATAATTATATTATTACAATAATTATATTATCACAACTTTTATGTTATCTATGTTGGCCTGAAAGATTTCAACCATAGCTACAATAACATTAACACTCTCTCTTAGCTAGGGAGGAATCTTTTTCGATATTTGAGTTATGTAGTACTATCCACCATGGCTACACCCAGAGGGTGGGTTCATCATGGTTGCTCCCATGAATATAAATGCAAATGAATATAAGTGCTCATCACGAAATCACTGAATGTGATGTTATTTCATCATGACGTTCAGTCCATCATGGTTACTCCCATGAATATAAATGCAAATGAATATAAGTGCTCATCACGGAATCACTAAACGTGATGTTATTTCATTATGACGTTCACCATGGCTACTCCCAGAGGGTGAATCAACACAAGTGTTGTGTCGTGGAGTCTCTCACATGACCACTTGGCTAATCCTAGAGGGTTGGTCCATCATGGCTACTTCCATGAATGGAAATACAAATGAATGTAAGTGCTCATCATGGAATCACTCAACGTGATGTCACCATCTTATAATGACGTTCACCATAGCTACTCTTAGAGGGTGAATAAACAAGTGTTAAGTCATGGAGTTTCTCACATAACATTCACCATAGCTACTCCCAGTGGGTGGAAAGAGCAAGTGCACACGTGCCCATCACATAATCACTCAATGTGATGTCACCATCTCATCATGACATTCACCATATCTACTCGCAAAGGGTGAATAAAAACAAGTGCAAAGTCCTAGATTCCCACTCATGACATCCACCATGGTTACTCCCAGGGGGTGGATCCACCATGGCTACTCCCAGAGGGTGGAACAAAGGCTTTCACCTCAAACTTCTCTTTCACAAAGAAGAATGCATTACAAGAGTTGACACCTAAAATATCTCTGTCTCAGAGAAAAATGCTACAAGGGTTGATACCTCAAATTTCTGTCTCATAAAAATGAATACAAGGGCCGATACTTCAAATTTTTTCGTCTTAGAGAAAAAATTCTATAAGGGTTGATACCTCAAATTTCTCCATCTCAGAGAAGAATGCATTATAGTACATCTCAAGGAATTATTGATGATGAGACTCCCTCTCAACAAGAGCTTAATTCTCCAAAACTCCAAACTTGTCTAAAAAATGCACAAACTTTGCTCTGGCAAGGTGCTTGGTGAGAATATTGTCCGATTGATCATTAGTGCTAATGTACCTCAACTGAATAGCATTCCTTTGCACCATATCTCTAATACACATGCTTTGACCTGTCATGAAATACAAGCTTGGAGTCTGCATCACTCTTGGTGAATCCCAAGCTCACCAAGTATTTATCTATTCAAGAATATCATGACCTAGGTGTCAGCATATAGGCCTTCTAGCCTACATACATGGATCTTCATTCCATGAGTCATAGTCCTCTGATTGCTACATCTCCCTAATAACTAGAGAAACCGTTTCGACATGGTCCACTCCTTTTAAACCAATATGACCAAGATCCTCACAGATCCTCTGTCTGCTCCCTCTGAAGCTCAAGTTCTCGCATCAACCTCCTGACCTCTTTGTCCAAGGTTGCCTCTAATGGATTGTTAGACTTCCTCGTCTCCAACTACCAACTCAGTCTCATAGTAGCAATTATCCAGTTCTTCCTTCCTTGAATGCAATCTCTTATGCTTCTTGGTTGATCCTAAAAACATTTAAGAGATTATCTAATGCAAATGAAACATAGATGATTCACTATCAAAGTTATAACATGAATTAATAACTTCAAAAACAATTCATGTGCATTAATCAAGCATGGAATACTTATCTTTTATTTGATAGATCTTAGAACCTTAGTCTACTTCCACTACGAGAGGGTCACAATATGAGCCACCAGGTTGAGCTTTTAGATCTAGTCGACAATCACATCACTATCATAATCAGTCATTTCCATCTGCGATCCAACAGTGGTTGAACCATGTTCTCCACAACTTGCTGAGCAATCAACTACTTTGTTTTTGACAAGATTGATTATGGAAAGTACTAATCCTACCTTTTGCATCATCACAAGCTTTTACAGAAGTTGCCACACTCTGCATCCAGTTATTCTGTATCTTGTTGTCGAGAGGTACCAAAAGAAGATGTATATGCAATCAGACTTGCTTCTCTCTCAAAGGCACCACCCTTTTCATCATAGGTCTAATTACTGATTAATCTTCTTCATCGATCTTATAATCACTTAATCATGGTTTTGAATCGTAACATATTATCTATGAGTTATTGACATTATAATCCCTTTTGTCTTCATTGATGTTTCCCTTCTATTTCCTAGACATAGCGATGATACATCACCTTTATACATAATGCTTAATAGAGTTTTAATATTATACTCCCCTAAAGCCATAGTCGATATCCATTGTTGTAAGTGGCCACAATTGAGTAGATCAATAGCTTATTCTACTATGTAATCTTCAACCACAATGGTGTCTTTGTAATATCCAAAGTTCTCATCTCAATATCATATCCAAAATCATATTGGCAAGTGGAATTAATTCGTGTCACTTAAGCCACTATGGACTTCATAATACAAGTTGCTAGCTATTGGATTGTCGACGTTGCATTCCTACTGAGTGGTGGAATCTATATGTTATCTATGTTGGACTGAAGGAATCTGACCATAGCTTCAATAACATTAACTTGTATTACGAAGTCTGCAGTGGTTGTAGTGACACAAATTAATTCCACTTGCCAATATGTTATCTATATCGGATTGAAGGAACCTGACCATAGCTACAATAACATTAACAATTGCCAACAAAAAATAGTAGTTCAAATGATGGCATGTTAAGTATCAAGCCAAATGAAATCTTATTAAAAGTAAAAATATTTTATTGGAAGACTTGGAGGTGTAGTTCATAGAATATTTCTCAAGATTTGATGAATGCTGGGCTAAAGCGAAAATATAAATGTATTTTTTTCTCCAATGTGGCGGCCCAATCATAGAAAGGGTGGGCAATTGAATTTTGAGTATTTAGTAGTTATGCGGAATTTCATAGTATTTTTTCTGAGAAATGCGAATTAGTCTCATCTATCCATAATTAAAGTTTGGAGGCATTATTCACCATACAATTTAAACAAGTGTATATTTAATCAAAACTTAATCATAGAATAGTTAGTAGTTGAAAATAATAATATAAAATGTTGTTATAACAATATTTTTCTTATTTGATACATAAGTTATATGCAACTTGAATGATCTTAATACTTTTTGATAATCATAAATCTTGTTATCTCTACAAAAGTACTATTTATTGTTATTAAATATGATTATTATTTAGTTGTAACTTGAATTCAATTTAAAAAATAATTTATTTTTGACCACTGATAAAATATAAAGTATATTTAATATGTCCACTTTTATGGCTATGATAGAACAAGAATGGAATATGAAGTTGGCTAGCTTGATGAGCATGTAATAGTTATATAGGACTTTATAGGACCTCCATTTAAAAAACTGACATGGCCTCTTTTTAGAATTGAGGTTTGCAAGTGTGACTTATTAATACACAACTCAACATATCAACATGTTTAGCAAGAAGTGCCTTGAAAACAATTTTTTAAAGATTTGATCAAAGCTTAGCTATGGAATTATAAGTAGTTGGACAAAAATGTCATTTGTTTTTTATTAAGTAGCTTAGCAAGGGGTTGACCCTTACACCACTACAACCCAAGGGTTGTACAAAACAACTATTTAGAACAAGGTCCCTTTAACAACAGACTAGTAGCACAACTTCTAAACCACCACAAGAATGGATAGACAACTCACTCAGAACCCAACGTAGAGGGAGGAGAGTGAGAGACTATTGAGTGATTCTTCATCGACAAACAACCATCTAGGCAATATTATCAGAAGGGTCCTCACTACAAAGGGATGGTAGTGGTACCCCCAAAGAGAGAATCAACACCAACAACATGAATAGAGTGCTGATAGTTTTGAACTTCAACAACCATAGGCTGGGGCATAACATGAGTAACAATAATTGTAGGAGGGTCCACATTATTAGAGGGGATTGTATCAACAACAAGAGGTGGAGTAGTAGGAGCACCTTGTAGGGAAACATCAACCTATAAAGAGTCATCGAAGGAAGAGTCAGAGGCTCGAATAGTTAGTCAAATGATCATTTGCATCCTTCCACCAAGTGGCACCACCTATTTGACGTGAGAGAATAATCTGTAGCCAAATGACCCATAGAGAAATACCGCCTACATTGAAAGGGGAGGCCCTCAAAATCAAGTGATTGGATCTAAGGCGTGTCCCCGACCATAAAAACTACATCCCCCAAAAGGGGTGTAGAGATGTTAATATCAACCAGAATGGGAGCAAAGGTAGAGTGACTCAATGTAGTTGTAGCCTCACCCACCTTTAAGAAACAACCAATAGAGTTGCCAATTGCCTTAAAGTAAGAATTCTCCCAAAAATGAAGGGGCGACGAGCCCATACTGGACATACATTGAGCAGTTCAGTAAGAGGGTTAAAGGAGACTGTTCAGGGTTTGGCAAAGAGTGATTCCCTCAAACCTATGATTTTCTCAATATGCAATCATGTTCTTCCTTAGAAGTAAAGGAAACAATAAAAAATCCCTTTGCACAAGGGAAGAGCTCAATGTTACCAGAGACAAATGATCATGAAGAATCTGCCACCCAATGATGCAAATCTAGAAGAGATGGCCAAAAAATAGTAAATCTATAGACTAAGCCACAATGTTAGTAAAAATCCATATTATCCAGCTCATCTGGGCCACACACCACCATAGGGGAGGTCTTGGCACAAGCAATGGAATGAGTTTTCGCCTTTGGAGTAGTGGCAACACATTTGGTAGCTTGAGCATAGCTCTGCCTACAAGGAGTAACATTTGGAAGGGAAGCCCCAACCATCACAACCTCAACAATAGAAACCCCAACACCACACGACCCAAGAAGAATCTCTAAGCCTTCCATAAGAAGAGGACTAGGAACACCCATCCCAAGGAGAAGCATGTTTACAACTCCAATCGACATAGCAAGGGCTCAAACAGAGCCCCCACCACAACTAAAAACATAGGGGAAGCAATAATGTACCTAGACAAATTTGAGAAGCTCGTCAAGCGAGAACTGTTGGCAGCGACAATGTCCATTGCAACAATAGCATCCATAACTCTAAATGTTCAAAAGAAAATGTCATTTGTTAAAATAATATCATATGCTTATTTGAGATATAGCTTGTATACAACCTAAATGATTTTAATATCTTTTGGTATGATAAATCTTGTTCTCTATTTGTAATATGCAACACAAATGACCCAATAGTTTTACACAAAATACTATTTGTTGTTTTGATTACATAAAATAGGTTTTGAAAGGACTCGAAACCTTTTACAACAAGATTACAAAATAAGCATTAAAGTTCCAGTGGAAACTGTGCAACAACACCAAAAAGAGACACCAAAAAACTAACAAGTCCAGCAAAAGAGAAATAGAGAGATAAAGGACAACAAAAAGATAGCAGGACAACAGGAAGCTGGCTAGATAGTCTTCATTAGTTCAACCGCCTGATCATCCAACATCTGCATATTTGCAGAGGACACTTTGAGTTCCTCTAGATCTTTGTTCTTGTGATCCTCCAGCTTTTTGAAGCTTGATCTAGTCCAATTATTGGGTCCGTGATCCTCCTTAACCTCCATGGGCGCCTGCTCCCCTTTGCCCTGCTCCATCTTTTCCACAAGTATCTTGACATGCTCACCCGAGGCCTTGAGAATGGCGAAACTCTGCTCAACGATGTTACCCATCGTCTTCTCCAGCCGCTCAATTCTGTTCTCCATTTTATCAATTCTCTTAAGCATGTTTCCACCTTTCACCACATCCCCCTCTTTTATTTTGTTCTCCATTAAAATGATTATGTCCGTGAAGGTTGTTATCCCCTCACCCCTGCCAACAACATCCTTCAATTCATCAATACACTGTCCCATAGTCTTCTCTCCCAAATTCATTTTTCCAAGAGCCCCAATTTCCTTATGAAGCTGCTGGATTTGGGTTTTAATAGTATTGATGTCATTTTTCATGGTGCTGAAGTTGTTAAAGAAAGCAGTACACCCCAGGTTATCAAAGTCCTTTTTCACACAAACCATCTCCTCCTTGGAGCTCTCCACCCTACCCCTGTTATCGGCTAGACTATCCTTCTCAATATTAGCCACATCTTGGGCTATATCCTGCATGATATTCTCACCTAGCAGAACATTCTGGTCTAATCATCAAAGTCCCCCATACTAGGTTCCTTCTCCACCCGCTTATCCTATTTTTCTTGAGCCTTCTCCTGTGAGGAAGAATCATCATCGGAAGAGATGACAACCCTCTTACCCCTCTTCTTATTCTTATTTTTGGCTCTGGTGCGCTTCCCTATAGTCTCCATTTCCTTTTTACCCTCCCCCTTCATCCTGTCATCCCTACTTTCCTCTTCCTCCATCTCCATTTCAGTAATCGAGTCCTCCATCTTGGCCTTCCTATTTTTCATTTTGGACGAGGAGCCACGACGCATGGAGGGATTGCTAGGTTGCACAGAATCAACCTCTTCATTTTCAGTGTCCTCCATAAAGGGTTCCTCTGAATCTTTTCCATCAGTATCATAATCTTCAAGGGCCTTTTGATTGAGCCGGGACCTCTCCACCTTCTTATATTTTAAAACCATCAACCCTTCATGACAGGCATGGTCACCTTCAGGGTCCCTCTACAAACTAAGAACAGTAGCATCTAAAGAACTCAAAAGATAAAAGGGGAAATTTACTTTAACCCCATGTTTGAATGATTTAGTAGAATAAGATGATTATAATTTTTGGTGTATCTCCCATTCAGTGTAATGTAACTAATAATCACAAAATCTCCACGACCTAGAAATCCATTTAGGGTTAAAATAAGAGTTATCAACCTTTACCATTCGCTTCCTTTCTTGTTCTGTTGCCGCAAAAACCTCTAGGGATTTATCTGACACCTTCCTGTCTCTATAGATCTTGATCCCTTCGATTTTGAGACTTGTTGCCTTAGCAATGACCTCCTCTGTTATCTCCATGCTCTGCGCTCCCACCATAATTTTCCCCTTATTCGAGGTCTTGAGGAAATGTTTGGTAACAACAAGCTTCCCTCCATGCAATCTCTCCAAATAAACCGCCAATCCCCCATTCTTAACAATATTCCAAACCTCCAGATTTTGGTTCCATTCATTACAGTTCCCCGACTCACACCTCTTCTTGCGACCTCCCATGACTCAGCAACTGAAAAAAATCCTAATTTTGAAGTTTTTCACAGAGCCCTGATTCTTAGGCTTAAAGTAATAATAGTACCCTCTAAAGCCTCGAAAGACCCATAAGCCATGCGAAATAAAGACAATAATAATCTCGAAATCACCACAATGCACTTCATCACCCTCACACGGATCCCTGCACTTATTACCCATTAATGTAATCTTCATTAAGTACATATTGCCTACTTTGCGATCGATCCATATCAATTAATGATGCCCCTTCAGGAGGAAGGACAATCCCGTCATCCCATTCAGTATCCACCTAATTTCGACACGCCACATTTGCAACCCAGTCATCCGCTGAGTTGGCTTCCCTATAGTTGTGGGTAACAACACACACATCAAAGGACTTTATGTTACTTATTGCTTTATTGATAGTATTAGTAATTGTCCACGAAGGAATCATGATATTATTAAGACAATAATATTAAGAGAATCCCCTTCAACCCACACTTTTCTATAATTTTTCCTTTTAGCCAACATAAGACCATAAAGAGCGGCATTGGCCTCAGCGACATGGTTAGTATTAAAACCAATAGGAATGGCCTTAGCACCTTTGCAATTCCCATTTTCATCTCTGATAACAATGCCACAACTTGCAATCCACGGGTTGCCCTTGGAGGCACCATCAAAATTAATTTTCATCCAGCCATTAGGGGGGCAATCACAATGGGCCTCATTCCTCAGATTCCTCTTGATATTATGGACTTTCATACCTTCTAACTTCTAATTTTTGAAGACTTTCACCTCCCAAGCATCTTTCGGTTCTTGATACTTACTAGTCAACCAAATGTTCTCCAACAAGGCTCTCTTAATCTTGTGGAAAATCAAGACACAACTAGACTCCTTGTTTCTAAAGATCTTATCATTCCTTTCTTTCCAAACCCCCCAACAGATGTAGGGTAAGAGAAAGTTCCAAATAGATAACAAAAGACTATTACTAGTAGGAGATCTCCAAGAAGTGAAAAGCTCCTGAATACCCTCTGGAAAGATCCAATCCATATTCATCAAATCCAAAAACTTCTCCCATATTCTTCGGACATAGGCACAATGAATAGTCATATGATTGATGTTCTCCTCATCATTCTTGCAAAGACAACACTTGTTCGTTAGGCGTAAACCCCTTTTTCTTAAATTATCAATAGTTAAACTTTTATCCTGCAATAAAATTCAGAAAAACACATTAATTTTAAGGGTTAAGCCTTTAAACCAAGCTCTCACGCAACAAGGTTCAAGGCAATTCTCATAATTCTGCTTATACAAAGAGGAGATCGAGAACGAACCATTAGAATTATATCTCCAGATTAAAGTATCCTCTTCATCAATGAGGAAGACAACATTCAAAATTTTATTCAAACTTCTAAGAGAGCCCGATCCACCCTAGACAAATCAGTCCAGTTATCCCCTTCCCAATAGTCAGCCACATGAGATTCAAAAACCAGTTTACATTGCAACATCTTATCTTTCCAATTAGAGTCAGAATTAAGAGGATGATCCAAAATCCATTCATCATCCCAAAAAAGGATAGTCTTTCCATTTCCAACCTTCCATTTAACACACTTCTTAATCAGCTCCTTCTTTCTCAAAGCATTATTCCAAATGACAGAACCTCCTTGTATAGATTCCCGATTCAAAAAATTTTGGAAATTACTCCTATCCTTGTTATATTTGTTGTGCCAGATAGTACTCCATTCTTCCAGGGTCTTGAATAATCTCCAAAGAAGCTTAGCCAAAAGAAAATCATTCATACTTCTTATACTTCGAAGACCTAAACCCCCCTTCTTACCAAGTTTGCAAACCTTGTCCTAAGCAATGAGAGCCATTCTCTTCTTATGCTCCACTCCAGACCAAAGGAATTTCTTTTGGATTTTCTCGATACTTTCAGCAAACTTCCTAGGAATTTTAAAAATACTTAAAGCATAGAGAGGGATACTTTGGAGAGTAGCCTTGAGCACCAAGATTTTACCAGCCTGACTAAGAAGAGCACCCTTCCAGCCAGCTAAACTCCTGTGGAATTTGTCAATCATAGATCTCTAAAAAGAATCAGGGGGTCCAAGGCATAGAGGCAAACCTAAGTAGGATCCTAGAAGGCATCCCACCTCACAACCCATCACCCTTTTATTCCTTTCTTGTCTCCGTTCAGGAACATTAATAAAGAAAATAGAGCTCTTGTTCCAATTTATAATCTGACCAGTGGCAACACCATAATTGTCTAAGGCGTTTTTGATGATTTTACCATTTTTTATAGAGGCTTCCCCCATAATAATAGAGTCATCCACAAACTACTAGTGAGAACAAATCTGCTCTTTTGAAGAAGGTTGAAGCCCTATAAACTCACCTTTGTTAACCAACCGGCCAATGTATCTACCCAAGCACTCCGCCATAATAATGAACAGGATTGGAGACAAGGGATCCCCCTATCTAAGACCTCTCGAAGACTTGAAGAAGGGAGTAGGAGATCCATTCACAAGCACCGAGAAGGTGGCTGAAGAAATACGACAATGTATAAGATCTCTACTTCTCTTATTGAAGCCAAAAGCCTCCAAAGTAGCCTTCAAAAAACCCTAGTCAACCCTATCATAAGCTTTTGACAAATCCAACTTTAGCAAAAAAACTTCCTTTTTAGACATCATTAGTGAATGAACATTTTCATGAACATAAATGATTGAGTCCAGAATTTGTCTTCCTAGGACAAAGCCATTATGCTATCTAGAAATCAAGGAAGGAAGAAATAAAAGAACTCTAGATGTAAGGACTTTAGAAATAATCTTGTAAACAGAGTTACATAAGCTGATGGGTTTGAACTGGTCCAAACTATCAGCACCCACTTTTTTTGGAATCAAAGCTATAGATATAATTAATTGAAATAGAATTTATATTCAACTTTAGATATAAGTCTTTTTGACAACATTTTAAATTTCATGATAAAATATAAGGTATGTATTGTGCTCATCTTTCATATTTGTGATAGAATAGCATATAATATGAAGTACTCAAATGCAAATATTGCCACCCTAATAGTTAATGCATAAGAATGATGTTTGTTCACAAAATAATATTTGTTTAGATACACACCTTATTTTATAAATGACATAGGGGAAGGGCACTAACTATGACCGGTGTTCTAATTATCGTTCACTCCTTGCTCACGCGCCCCAATTAACAACTTTTAAAAAAAAATGATAACTAAAAGTTCATTAATAAATTTTTAGTAAGAATATTTGAATGGTTATTGGAGTTGCACAACTTTATTATAATTCATAGTATGCATTTGTGCATACATATTGACAATTTTTGAGATGGTTTGTAGTGCGTGTTCATTTGGGAATCTTTAAGTAGGTATCAAGCGACAGTGTGAAATGACAACTTTTTTACCCTTGCATACATAGAAAATCTCATAGTGTCCATCATTATTATCCAGAGGCTAGAACATTAGCTATAAGTAGTTAAGTCACATTTGAAGATGACAATGATGGAAATTAACTACTTATTGAGAACCTAATCAAGCTCAATCATAAGCCCTAGATTTCACAAAACTAACCAACATTATATCAATGAAATTCTTCTTCATTAAGAAAAACAAAAATGAAATTAAGAACAAATATAGCCATATTGCCTTTATGGAATGCTTGATTCCATTGTCCTCCTATCCTTTAAAATCTTGTATGATAATGGGTCACTCTTAGATTTGTTAGCACATGCAAAAAAGGCTATAAAGGAATGGAGTATGGTTGATTGATGCAAGATAGTGGAGATATGAAGGTGATAATGGTGGTATGGAAATGATACTGATGATATTGATAAGATGATAGCTATGGTTCTCAAAGATAACAAGAATGCAAATTCTCAAGTATGCTAGGGCTCATATGATTTCATAAGGGTCGAAATGGGAGGAGAAAGTGTTCTTTTATAGAAGTCCTCATGAAAATCAAGGGCTAAGATTAAGATATGGTAAAATGAGTTGCTAGGATGAAAGAGTAGGTAGAAAATATTAGGATTAAAGGGGATTATGAGTTAAGAAAAATAGAGGGATGAGATGGAGTGGTAGGTAAAGGATATTGACTTTTCATAATATATCACAACGTGCATTGAGTCTAGACATATTTGAGAGTGGAAAAGTCAAATAAAGAGACAAGTGTCATCTTACATGCCTATAATTTAGGGAGTTGATCCATATGAGTGGAGATGATTGGTGGGATTAGAAAGAAGATGATAATGCGTTTATAAATAAATAAAGGTATTTATTTGATAAATATTAGAAAAGGGAGGTGCAAATGGGTAATTAATTAAATGAAAATTTATTTAATCATGAGATAAAAAAGGCTAATGAATTAGATAAATAAATAATAATATTTATTTAATTAAAATTGGAAAATCTAGTAAAGTAATTAAATAAATAATAGATATCTATTTAATTAATAGAGGAATTTAGAATATTTATATGATTGCATGATGACATTTTTAGATGTCTACAAGAGACATCTAAAAAAAAGGATGTCAAGATGCGATGTATCATTTAGGATTCGTAGGTACGTGAAGCTAGCTATAATGACTACTTGTACACTTTTACTTATATTGGATAATTTTGATATTTTATATAAAACATTTTTTTTTATTCTACTTGTTAAATAATGTATTTATTATCTGCATGTATGAAATTAATAAGTTCTCATGTGTTCATGTAAGCGTGCATTTTCAGAAGCATTTAGTCATTTGTTGATTTATGTGTGGAATAATTAAAAATCAATATATAATATAAATATGTTTCAAGACCAATTCTTATAACCACTAGTAAAATACCAACAATAACACCCAACTATTCGCTCCTCTTCCCTAATTTCTTGAAATTGGGAATTGGGAAATTTAGATTTTTCTTTATTGATACAATATCAAATGTCAACAAGATTAAAAATTTCCTCCAATTAAAAACATATTAAATTGATATTACTTTGTTCAGACACAACTAAATAAGCTTTGCCAAGTTGGGAATGTTATGCATCAAATTAGACATGGTCAACCCCCTTTACTTGAATACACCTAGTTTGTCACTATTCTCTTGCTTATTTAGCTATCATAAAAATATAGAATAATTAATATTATTTTATAATTTCAATTTTAAAGTTTTTTATAATAGGATAAAATGAGATTTGAGAGGGTCCAAATCCTCTCACAGCAAAAATGAGACACATGTAAAGTTCACTTACATATAAAGAGAAACAAATCACAAAATTATGAGGGTATTCTATTCAGATGCAGGAAATGCCACAAGATTGGCCATCTTGCTACACAATGTTTATCTGATAAGGTTAAATCGAAGAAACTACCTTCTTGGTGGTTGTGGGCTTCTGACCATCATTATATGGTTCGTAAAGCTTCTAAGGATGAGGGTTTGGCTGCCTGCCCTCCTCAAACTGATCATGCTTTGGCTGAAGCTACTGATGTTGTCTCTGATGCTACTGATGTTGTCTTTGTTGTGACTTTGGTTTAGACTATTAATGCTATCCCTTTTGGTGTTGCTGCTGTTGTCCCTGACTAGATCATTGATACTGTCTCTGGTTCATTGGTCTTGTCTACTGGTGCCGTAGGTTTTGCTGCTCATGATTCTCCTGTGAGGGTTTTGGGGATTGGTAGTGGTGCTATCCCTGTCCCCTCTATGGATGTTGATGCATCTTGCCCTTTAGTGGGCTCTTCTGGATTATCTTTGGATTGGCAGAAAGCTGCTGAGAAGGTGGAGGATGGATGGACAATAGTTAAAGGAAATAAAGTTAAATTATCCAAACCTTCTTTTGATATGTATTTACGTTCACATAAGGATGGGCCAAAATGTAAATGTTGATTTCCCTTTATTATGGTTAGCTGGGCTGGTTTTTGTCCCACTTGGTAGGAACTATGGTTAGTTCCTTTGGTCTGTTTGGTGGTGCATCACAGCTATTTTTTGATCCTTCATTGCCCTATCTTTCAATGCTTTTTATACAAGGTTTCAAGTCCTTTCAACACCTGCTTTTACTTAATCAAACAAATCACAAAAAAATGGAGACATGATGTTATGATGTTATAAGCTAGCAGTAGATAGAAAAACAGACAAACAACACTTGGGCAAAAAAGTTAATCTATTTTATGACTTGGAAAAAGAGAGGTTCTTAAATAAGTTGCCAACAGTCTGCTCTTCATAAAAGAATTTAAGATGATCCTCTAGGGTTTCCTTGTCCATGTCAATTTTTATGCTCTCCTTTTTTTCAATTGAAACTTTGTCCTCTTACTTGGGCTTGCCTCTTGAGAAGTATTGTTTCTTTTCAACAGGTTCTCATTGAGCATTATAATGTTGGTTGTAGACTATGTAAAGAAAAAAATGATTTTCTTGATTGCATTTGACTTTTTCTAGTATACCCTTTAAATATCCCAGCTTCTTATATTAATCACTTCCTTAATTCAATTTTAATGAACATCATTGGATTTTATCTTTATTTAAGACTTAGAAAGGTACCCATTAACTTCTTGTGAAATTGGTTCAACTTGTTTTCATTATTTTGTTTTCAAGAACAATCTGTTTTATGATGCTACTTTTGGAGCTTATAAGAGTTATCTAGGGGCTCCACCTTCACAACCAACTTAGAGTAAAATGGTTTCCCAAATTCAAAACCAATATTGATACTTTTTAGTTGGTCTTATTTATGGGGCTAATCAATTTTGTCATTGCTTGACTCAAGAGATTTATGAGGTGATATCATTTGGGGGAAAACTTCCAAGATCCCTTTACCTTTTTCTTTAGAAGCAACTTTACCAATCACTTTAGAGACTTCATTTTAATTATTATTTTGGAGGACTAGGGGCCATACTTCACTTATCATCTCTCATGATGGTCTCATATCAATTGGAGTCAACGATGAAGAAACTTCACATTGACTAACTTGAAGTCGATAATTAAGAAGTCTTATGCATAACAGTGTGAAAGATGTGAATTCAAAAAATAAAATATTTTCTCTAATGTCTTTTTGTAAATTGTTAATGTAAGATATAAAAATATATATTTTTATATCTACGTGGTTATGTGTGTAATGTGGTGTGTGGAAAATATTATGGAAATAATTAAATAAAATAATAAATTATAAAGAAATAAAGAAATAAATAAAACACTTATCTTGAAGGGTAGCAGATCTGGAAATTGCTATTTTATGGTGTCTGTACTCAGTTTCTGGAAATTCTGCAACTAGATTTGGCCTGGAAACACAGAGATGAAGAAAACCCATAAATCATTTTCTATTCTAAACTAGGTCGACCTTGACCCAAATAAAGGTCAACCTTGACCCCTTTATGTTGACCTTGACCTGCGCTGCTTTGATGGAAATTCTGTTTGCGGATCCCGAAAGTTTGCCAAAAAGGGTGTCCGAACATGCTCTGTAATTCACTGTTTCACACCTGTTCCTACAAGGAAAATGGTTTTGTTGTTTGGATGAGGGGTTTGCCTTGGTCAAACCTCGGTTTTGGAATTAACCTTGAAATAGAGAATGCTAGCAAGTAGTAGACGTAGATCTAACAACGAAGCTATGGTATTCAATAGATATGCAATTGTATTTGAAATGTAAAAAAGTATGTTAATACAGAAGCTTGGACTCAACACTAATAACCATAAATGTAAATCAAAACCTCCATGATTGTATGCTTGGAATCCACCTTGAAGGAAGAATGAATAGATATTGAAGATGAACATAGGATCTTGAAGGAAGATCACACCACCATGATGGATAGACCTAGGGTTTGAATGATGAATCTTGAATGCTTGAACCAAATCCCTTCAAAGGCTTGAATGCTTGAATCCTTGATCTTAAATGGAAAACTTGAATGCTTGAATGCTTCCTTGATTGAGTTGAAGGATGCTTGATGATGCTTGAGAGATTATGATGATCGGATGTGAAAATGAGAGGAGAAGGCTTCCTTATATACTAGTCTAGGGCACAAACTTCTAGAGAGGCCAACATAGGAGAAATGAATTCCCATTAAGCCTATACCCCTAGGAGTGGACCTAAATTAAATATCATTTAAGATTTTACTGTTTCGAAGCCCAAAACAACCGACCCAGAAGCGGAAAAATAAATCTTTTCAAAACCCGACATCCGAAAACCTTCAGAATCTAAAATTTGAACCCTGGGTTAGGGTCGAGGTCGACCCTGACCCAAAAGGTTGACCTTGAGCTTGAGGTCAAGAACCTCAAATTCTCAAAGTAGGATGCCAGAATTAGGCTGGAAATAAGTAGAAAATAGGGCAGAACAAGGGAAAAAGCTAGGTCCAAGTCAAAGACCCATTCAAGGCATTTGACATGACCCCAAATCACTTACTCAGAGGGCTAAACTAGTCCTAAATGGAAGTGCTTCCATTTTTTGACGATACATTTAGCCCCCACTTTAGCAAGAGTATGGACTCGATGCAAACTCTTGGTAAAGGAGAAGAAAAATTCCAGTGGATTCACAACAAGATAGAACAACACTTAGTTAGGAACATGAGCCCCCAGGCGAAGGATTATATCTCAACATACATGCACGAGGGTGCAAAAACAAAAATAAAGACAAAGCTAAAAGACACAAAAAGAGGGGTTAGTACAAAAACAAACCCAAATCAACTAGACAAGGAAACCTTGCTAAGAAATGCTTCCTATACTAATATCATATTTGGAAAGCTATCATAAAAGCATAAATGCTTACATAAGAAAGACAAGAGCAACACTATAGATAAAATAGCTTCATGATCTAATCCTACTAGCATGAAAGCAAAAAGAGAGAGAAGAAAGAATGATTACCTCGCCCAGTAAGATGCCCATGATACCGTGAATCACCAAGGAGGGAGAGCCCAATAGGTAGCCAAACCTGATAGTTCACCCATGAACTGCGCTTTGTAGTTGTAATGCATCTTCTGACAGCTTTTGGAATACCCATAGATCCACATTCTTGTATCACTATAGAATATAAAATGCGTGTCTCTTCAGGATTTATCAACTTATGTGTGTTACCTTCCGAGGATTTAGCATTTTTGAAATTGAAAATGCGTGTCTCTTCAAGATTTAGCAACTTATGTGCATTACCTTCCGATGATTTAGCATATTGAAATTGAAAATGTGTCTCTTCAAGATTTATCAAATTATGTGCATTACATTCCGAGGATTTAACATATTAAAAAATGAAAACTATAGAATAAGGGAGACCCTATATATGCCCCCCTCCTTATCGTGGCTACCTACTAGACAAGATAAGGAAGAGGAGGAGGATACCTACTTCACAAAGTAAGGAGATATCCTATTGACAACAATGTACACTATATTCTTAGTGAAGGGTATTGACCCTTACATCAAAGAGCATAGATAATTGTGAAAAAGGACATGCCACTTATGGAAAAAGGATCCTCAAAGAGAAAGAGATCTTATCAACAAGACCCCCACCGTAGATGAGTTCTTTAGATAAAATATTATCTTTCAAAGAAAAAAAAAAGAGAGACCAAAGATTCAATCATCAAGCCCCTTGTAATCAAGAGGAAGAGGAATCTTGGATCGAAGGAATCAAACTCTAACCCTACATCAAGGGCAATAATTTATAAAGAAAATAATTTGCAAAATAAAGAAGAGGTGATGACTTAGGACAACAACTTCTCACATAAAAGGATATCCATAGCCAAAACATCAGTCAGTATAATGAAATACTATTGCAGGATAAACAAATGCCACTAAGCTAGGGAAAGTAGATCCCTAGACAAAGAGAAAGAAGGAAGACCTTGCCCCCCAGAGATGAAAGAAAGGGATACCTTTGCAAAGCAAATGTCTTTAGAAAAATTTATGGATTTATTATGCTAGACACACCAAACAACATGGATCTTTCTGTTGTGAGTTCGCTAGGCGTTGGTGCTTCGCAGGCTGCTAGTGCGGCACCAGTCGATTAGGCTAGAGTTTTGTCTCTTGTTGGAGGCTTTCCTAGGAAGTTGTAGGCCTCGAAGGTTGCTAGAGATTCTAGGGTTTTTCGGTTGCTGTTTCTTTTCTATCTGTTGGGGCATCACTGGTTATTGGTGCTAGGGTTTTGTCTTTTGCTAGAGGTCAGCCATCGGTGGGGATATTGTAGGTGTCACTGGATGCAAGAAACTCTAAGGTTTCACCTATTGTTTCTCCTATGCATGAGGGTGGGGTGAAGAGACCTCGAGTGGTCTTTGTTGAGCCCTTTGCTTCTTTTAGGGATGCTGTGCTGTTGAATTTGGGGGTTGCTCGTGGGCCTGTCCTTGTCTCTCCTCCTTTATCTATTGTGGTGGATTCAGATGTTGAGGAGGATATGGCTCACAACATCTCCGCTTTCTCAGATCATGCCTTGATTTGTGGGTTTAGGGGTTTTTGGCCCAGCTTGCCAGAGCTTCATGATTGGATCTCTCATCATTGGGAGCTTGTCCTTGAGGATACGATGCATATCTTCCACTTGGCTAAGGGGTATTTTATTGCAAAGTTTGAATATTCCTCATACAGGAATAAAATGATGTGCGATCATTTCTTCAGCTGGGAGGATCGATTTATGCTCATGGTTAAACCTTGGCATATCGATTTTAACTCCATCTCAGATTCCTTCACTCGGTTCCCCATCTAGGTTCATCTTCCTTACTTACCTTTGTATCTCTGGATCGATTCTCTTTATGAGGAGATTGGTAATGCTCTTGGGGAATTTTTGCTAGTAGATAGTGCATCTTTTAATTTGTTCCACTCTACTTATGCTCATGTTCTTGTTGATATTGATCCTTCAAAGGGTCTTCTTGTGGAGATAGTGATCAACTCCTCCAAAGGAAGCTGGACGTAGACCCTGGATTATGAAGGGTTTCCCTTTAGATGTCATATATGCTTTAATACTGGGCATTTGGCTTCTTAATGTGGTGTGGGTAAAAATAAATCTACTACATCATGGTGGAAGGGTGCCTTGGCTCATCACTATTTGGTGGAGAAGAAACCTATTTTACAGAAAATATTCTCCCAAGTGGCAGCATAGGCCCCCCCCTCCATCTTTTGTTGGTTATGATTCTGCTCTTGGGAGTCTGCCAGTAGCTGGTGCTTTGACTAGGGCTTTGTCTCCCTCAGGAGATCTTTCTAGGAATTTGATGGCACCATTGGTTGCTGGTGTGTCTCTGGTTGCTTCAGCTAAGGTTTTGTCTCTTGTTGGAGCTTTTTTTGGGAAGTTGCAGGCTTCGAAGGTTGTTGGAGTTTCTAGGGTTTTTTCGGTTGCTAGATCTTTGCTGTCTATTGAGTCATTGCTGGTTGCTTTGGCTAGGGTTTCATCTTCTACAGGAGCTTTGCCAATGGTGGGGAATTTGCAGGTCTCATTGGATGATGGAGATTGTCCTCCTATCTCTCTAGTTTTTTCATTTTATGGTTTGGCTAGGGAGACATTGCTTTTGTTTTCTCTTGGTGGTATGGAGGCCATGGCTTCTATTCGGTCTATTGGTTCTGTGGCTGCCTCTATTGGTAGGTAGGATTTCTCTGGCTCAGGTAATGATACTCTGATTTGGTAGGTTGAGGCGGCTAGAGTTGAAGAGGGTTGGATCGCTGTCAAAGGAAAAAAACTTAAGAAGGCCTCCTCTTTGTTTGATATGACTCTTCGTTCCCATCAGAAGGGTGCTCCAGGAAAATCCTAGTGTTGGATTTCTTTATAGTTTTGGGTTGCATGATGGTTGTTTCATGCTTGAATCATCCAGGTTGTGGGAGCCTGTTGTAAAACCCTCTCTTTGGTCTTGACCCATTTCATTTAGTGGGATTTTGTTGAATATCTTTGGTTACCTTAATGTACAGGATTTTAGGGCCCCTTCAAAACCTACTTTTACCTTTATAAAAAACAAATGTCTTTAGAAAATATATCATGAATAATAAAAGAGAACTATGGATGATTATGATCATAATACAAAACCATAGGGATAGAATATAGAAAGAATAACCAATTATGCTCAAAACAGAATACATGCTAAGAGCATAATGGATTCTAGAGAAATGGAAGAGATACCTCTTGCCCCTAGTGAAGAGGCAAGAGGAGAAAATATCTACATTATAGAAGAATAAGGGGTATTCCCCGTATCAAAATTATGAAGGAATTGTAAAACCGCACGAGAGTGAGATATAATTCCTAAAGCAACTCTTTCTCTAACATACAACTTGAAATGCACACAATCAACAAGTAATTGTGTATTACTACAGTGAAAAGGACATTTGTACTTGGAGAGAGCATCTTTCGACATAGGTTTAAAGATTTCTTTCTTATAATTCATTAACTGAACATACACCTTCTTAGCCACATCTTGAGGAGTATCAGAGTAATCTAAGGAAGGTCTTGGAAGAAGAACATGAATAGGCAGGCGATGATCAAAATCAACCACCTTAAATTGAGATAGCGGAAAGCCAATACCACACATATCTTGTTTAGGGGATAGATTAACTAGATATTTAATACCATGTTCATTAGCACCAAGCCCTGAACCCTTATAACCTTGTTTAGCCATCATATTGTATCATGTAGTGTACATATCTTATAAAGCTTCTGCATGAGGTGATTGTTTACGTTGATCATGAGAAAAGGTTGTATAAGGTGGAATGATAGGTTTAGAAGAAGTCTCTTTTGTCTTCCCTTTAATATCATCATGGATCAGATAAGAAGGGGAAGGTAAATCCAATAATTATTGCACATCTACATCATGAACCATATTTTGAGCCTCATCATAAGTGTGGGAAGAACTAGGAATAAAAGATGGAGAATTGGGAATATTAAGAATGTTAGGAATTGGATTAGGAAGGATCAAATTAGGATTAAGAAGATTAGGAACTAGATTAGGAATGATAGGATTAGGATTAGGAAGATTAGGAAATGGTGTATCATCTACCAAATTCTTCACATAATCCAAAAGAGTAATAAGCCCGCGACACAAATCTTTAATGAAAGTTTTGAAAGTAGGAAGGATAGTATTAGTCAATTTCACAATAGCATAAGCAAGTGAAACATGAAGAGTGACAAACATAATGAAATGGATGATACTCTCATAAAAATCATAAGTACTATAAATAAATGCTAAGAGGAGAATAATGAAGAAAATAGCCATACACCAAAGCATCTTAAAGATCTTCATACTAAATGAAATGCAACAAATATTTTTGTATTTTGTAGAGTATATAGATTTTTTTTTTGTTTTTGAATTTTAAAATGCAAGAGCATAAAAAAAACTAATCTAAGCTAGTCTTAAGGAAAGGAGGCAAAGCATCCAACACCAAAAAGAAAGAGTTGTCTATCGCGGGTTCACCAAAATGTAAGATATAAAAATATATATAAAGATATATTTTTATATCTATGTGGTTATGTGTGTAATGTGGTGTGTGGAAAATGTTGTGGACATAATTAAATAAAACAATAAATTATAAAGAAATAAATCAATAAATAAAATACTTATCTTGAAGGGTAGCAGATCTGAAAATTGTTGTTTTCTAGTGTTTGTACTCAGTTTCTGGAAATTTTGCAATTGAATATGGCCTGGAAACACAAAGAGGAAGAAAACCCAGAAATCTTTTTATTTTTTGAACTAAGTCGACCTTGACCCAAATAAAGGTTGACCTTGACTCCTTTATGTCAACCTTGACTTGTGTTGCTCCAACAAAAAATTTGTTTGCAGATCCCAAAAGTTTACCGAAAAAGGTGTTAGAATATGCTCTGTAATTCATTGTTCCGCACCCGTTCCTACAAGAAAAATGGTTTTGTTGTTTGGATGAGGGGTTTGCCTTGGTCAAACCCCGGTTTTGGAATTAACCTTGAAATAGAATTGAAATAGAGAATGCTAGCAAGTAGTAGAAGTAGATCTAACAAAGAAGCTATGATATTCAATAGATATGCAATTGTATTTGAAATGTTAACAAGTATGTTAATATGAAAGCTTGGACTCAACACTAATAACCATAAATGTAAATCAAAACGTCCATGATTTTATGCTTGGAATCCACCTTGAAGGAAGAATGAATAGATCTTGAAGATGAACAAAGGATCTTGAAAGAAGATCACACCACCATGATGGATAGATCTAGGGTTTGAATGATGAATCTTGAATGCTTGAACCAAATCCTTTCAAAGGATTGAATTCTTTAATCATTGATCTTCAATGGAAAACTTGAATGCTTGAATGCTTCCTTGATTGAGTTGAAGGATGCTTGATGATGCTTGAGAGATTATGATGACCAAATGTGAAAATGAGAGGAGAAGGCTTCCTTATATACTAGTCTAGGGCACAAACTTCTAGAGAGGCCAACATAGGAGAAATAAATTCCCATTAAGCCTATACCCCTAGGAGTGTACCTACATTAAATATCATTTAACATTTTACCATTTCGAAGCTCGAAACAGCCAACCCAGAAGCGGGAAAATAAATATTTTTGAAACCTGACATCTGAAAACCTTCAGAATCGAAAATTTAAACCCTGGGTCAGGGTCGAGGTCGACCTTGACCCAAAAGGTCGACCTTGACCCTGAGGTCAAGTACCTCAAATTCTCAAAGCATGATGCCAGAATTAGGCTGGAAATAAGTGGGCAATAGGGAAGAACATGGGAAAAATCCAGGTCCAAGTCAAAGACCCATTCAAGGTGTTTGACATGACCCCAAACCACTTACTTAGAGGGCTAAACCAGTCCTAAATGGAAGTGCTTCCATTTTTTGACGATATAGTTTATAAAAATCCTTTGAATATCAACAGTAAGAACAAGATACAAAATTGTGCATACAAATGTTTATATCTACCAACAAAATCAATCACTTTTTTCTTTACAACTTGTTTGCAATGTACTAAATCAGTTAAAGTATCTTGCGGCCCAACATTATTTTGAAAATGTTGAATGAATGCATTTTCCAATAGCTTAAGAGTGAAAATTGAATAACTAGGTAGGGAACAAAACCATTTCAAAGCTTTGTCTTAAAATGAATGAGGAAAGATATTTACAAGATGTTTTTGGTCATAGAATTAGAAGTCACTGCATAAAGCGGAAAATATTTTACATTAGTGTGGGGGTCACCTTGTCCATTATATTTCTCCAAATGAGGAATTTCAATGTGTTTTGGTGGTGGGGTGTGAAGGATCTGAATGAAAATTGGGCTACTTGTGGAATATGCAGGGATATTAAGGTTGGATTGGGTTATGTTGGCCAATTGTTTATGCAAAGATGAAATATTTTGCAACAATTAGTTTATGGTAGATTTAGTGGATGAATTGGATTGAGGATTGTGGAGGATATGAAGGTGTTAGGATGTGGAACATTGTGGTAAGTGAGTGGAGGGTACAAATGAGAATTAAAAGAGATTAGTTGAGAGTAGAACATAAGAATATTGATATATAGGATTTCTCCCACTACTAAGATGGATAACATTACCATTTTGTGTAGCAGTAGCCATGATGGAAGATTTTGTTAATCTCTATTGAGCATTTAGGGTTGTCATTAGTATCAAAGGACAGTAAACAGATCAGTCGGTTACTTATATTGAGACAGTCGGTAACTAGAAGTAAGACAGAGCAGTCGGTAAAACCTTACACCGAGCATCATACAGTTAACCGAGCACCAACGACACCGACACCGATGGTCAGTAAACACCGAGCATTGTAGTATACACTGAGAAGATTATACAGTGTTTACCGATGATCACAGAAAATGGCATAGTAATCAGAAATGACACATTATTCTATGCAAACAGTTATAACAAATCGTAAAATGGTTTACCAAGATCGAGGAGCATTTATTATAAAAGATATTCATTAAATACAATGATTATCTTATTTGTATTAGTTGATCTAGGTTATTTTGCACCGTAGATCTTAGGGTTATGATGATTTTTGTAACCTAATTTTTGTTTAAGTGGCAAAACAAAACACTATATATTGTATATGTTCGCACCATTTTACAGGGTTGTTGAACTGATATATATGAATCACAGAGCACTTGAAGAAATTGCCTATCTTCAAGACAATCAGTTTATCGAGTAGAATAGAGTACAGAGGTTTTCAGATTGAGCAGAATCAGACAAGGCAATCGAGCAGAGAACCATGACAGATAAGGTGATATTTTGATAAGAACTTATAGATCTGTTCAGACAATTGAGTTGTCAATTAGCAGATAGTTTACCTATTACTTTCTGACAATTGTGATAGAGTTTTGATAAATCTCTTAACAGAGTAGACTTAACAGTCTTTGTATAAATATCTTAACCGAGTACACACTTCATATAGTGCTGTTAAATCCTATAACTAGGTAGATCTAGCTGATCTAATATGTTACTCCTAACAGGGTAAGATCACCAGAAGTGATCAAAACTTGTAGCCTTAACAGGAAAACCTTTTCTATCTGCAATGGTGAAGAATTTGTGGGTGTCATCCCCACCGCAGTTTTTACCTTCTAACAAGGGTTTATGCGTTACCAAAATACTTGTGTTATGTGATTGTCATATTGATTTCATGTTTAACTAGATGATTGATTTATGCAATTAGATTCAAGTTATTTTGATTAGTTATCACAGTATTCAATTTTAGATCAGAAAGTTTTTGCAACTAAAGTTTTGAAGGCACTGATTCACCCCTCCCCTCTCAGTACCTATCTCTCCTAATTATAACAATTGGTATCAGAGCTCAGTTCTCTTATTGAATAGTTTAACCACTGAAGGGAAAAGATCTAACTCATGGAGAGATACAAGCTTGACAAGACTATTGAGAATCAAAAGATACAAATGAAAATGTTTGTGGAACAATATAAACAAGCCAAGGAAGAAATGAAGAAATTACTGGTTGAAAGAAAGAACCTTGCAATTCAATAGAATGAAATAAGTTATCATGAAGAACCTATTGATGACATATTTGATCATATTGGATCAAGCTCTGGAAGCATCTCTGACGGATCCGAAATCATAATCTCTGAGTTATCTGAAAAGAATCAACATCTATCCGAGCAAATGAAAGCACTTCAAATCGGTCATGAATCTCAAATGGTGAGAATGGTGGAAATCATGAACAATGCTAGACAAGCTAAACAAGATCATAATCTGGCTATTGAAGATCGAAGACTGATGACTGAAAAACTTCAAGCAAAAGAAAGTGAAATCTAGAGACTCACTGATCGTCACTTCCAAGTATCAAATTAGATGATGATAGTTAATCAAGAAATGAACCGAGTAAATGGAGAATTATCAAGAAGACTTGAAGATGTAGCAACACTTAGAGAAGATAATGAAAAACTGAGAAATGAACTAAAAACACAAAAGCAACATAATGAGATGATGAAGATAGCCAAGGACAGCTCTAAAAAGATTGATGATTTTCTAACTAATCAGATGAGATTCGGAAGAAGAGCTGGTATAGGCTACACCGGTGAAGGAGAATCATCACAACAAGCTGAAGAAGTCAACAACAATCAAAGTCAAAAACTTAAAGTGTTGACATGTTACCACTGTGGAAAAATAGGACATACATCTAATGTGTGCAGAAGCAAAGCACAAGGTAAACCTCCTATCATTCCTAAGTTCAATGGATATTGTTATTACTGTGGTAAGTTTGGACATCCAGCTTATGAATGCAGAGAAAAGAAGAATGACATTGCTAATAATACTATTGAGGAGAAAATATGCTATACTTGTAATAAGTATGGACACACTGCAAGGGACTGTAAGGTGAAAATGAAGCAAGTCTAGACATCTAAAGAGAAACTACAATGAAAGCCTTATCAACCGAAGAGACAAGGTAACTCATATGTTTGGGATTATAATACATGGACTAATTGTACTGCATGTGGTCGGTATGGACATATTGCAGAAAACTATTATAGAAAGAGTCAGATTGGACAATCAAGTAACTGGACAAATGCAGGAATGGCATGTATGCACTGTCACAAGGTCAGTCATGTAAGCAAGAACTACAGAGACCGAGCACCTGATGAAAACCATATATTTGAGAGTGGATATAACATTGTCGAAATTACAAAGTTAAAGAACACAATGTGGAAGAAGGCATCTAATGAGAATGCTGAGTTTAGTAACACTGTCGGTGAAACCTCATCCACTGGATTGGGTGACATCGGTACCTCCACTTAAGATGACAAAGGTATGTATGGAACTGACATTTTAAATGATCACATTTTACATACAGTTCCTTGTATATGATGTACAAATACCAAATCTGCATGAATGAAGATGCACTATGGTTTATATATTATAAGTTTGCAAATGATATCTAGTTGGTAAAAGAAGAAACGTGAGTTGGTTACCCATTGGTAATCACTATACAAGGTTAACCGACAACAGTTCAAACCGATGAAGAAACTCTATGTTAACCGAGAAAAAGATATTGAAGACATTACTGAGCTGACAGCCATCTTGTACCGAAAGTTAGGTCACGCATTTAATGCATCAAAGTTTGAGCGGGAATATTGAAAAACCCTATATATATGCGAAAACAGAGTTCATTGTTACATTGCGATTTTGAAGAAAGGAGATTTTATAGAAAAGAGTTCGACCTAACAATTTTTAGAACAGATTCAAAGCTACTATAGATCGAACCGACGACAATTCTTCGATGAAAACTAGTAAGTTCATCCACCTACCGAACATTGGTTATCTATTTGTTTGCTGAAACCCTAGAAACAATTTATGGCATTGTCTTCGACCGCAAGAAAATCACAGAACATTAAGGAGGAAGTGGAATTAATTGTAAAGGCACACTTTGCCGAGGAGAAATTCAAACCTCATCCTAAGGTCGCAACACAAATAGACGATATGGGCACATTTTCTAGTATTCCTGATAAGGTTTTGTTAACAGAAGACATTAGGGCTTACATTCACTGCAAGATCGGTGAAGTATGTAACTTTGAGACCATAGCAGCTTATCAGCAAGTTTGTGGACCGGATGGTAAGATCAAATCTGAATATAAGAAGATTGAGGAGTCAGGGTTACAGTGTTTCACATACTTCCCGCAATCATTTCACAATGACTGGATAAGAATCATGCTAAGAAGATTCCATGATGGGAAATTTTGGCTAGACAAATCTGTTGAGGTCACCAAGAAGATTATCAGTAGGGTTACTGGGTACCCTACAACCGACAAAGCCAAAGCATTTCAAAGTTCATCTCGTCTCGACGTAGAAAAGAAAACTTGAGCTCAATGGGATGGTAGGGAACTGAAGATTTCAACTATCAAAGATCCAGTGGTAAAATTCGTAGCTCATGTCATCAGGTAAAAGATATTTCAATCGAGCAGACTGAATAGTGTACCCTGCGGCGCCGTGGACATGGCTTACAAAATTGTAAAGAAAGATCACCAGGTTGATCTTGCCGAGCTACTACTACACCAACTGTATGACAAAATGAAGACAATAAAAGCAAAGAAGTCCAATACATGTAAGTACAGATCACTGCTTGTCTGTACATTCCTCTACTTGCAAAAATATGTACTGGGTATTGGAAAAGTTAACTGGCAATCGGACAAACCGATAACTGCTCAAATTAGTGATATGATGAGAAGTCTAGGAGACAATGTGAACAAGGAGTTCAATGCATATTTTAAGGAATTTCAAACAAGAATGCAACAGAGAAGCAAAATTCCAAAAGAATTAGTGAACAAATTTGAAGATGACATATGCTTTGTGGTAAGCATAGACCATTCAATGATAAAGGCAGTAGAACCTAGAACAAAATGGCTAGCACCAATGGGTTATGAAATGAATCATGATTTCACTTTGAAATCTATCGATGCATTGGTGGCATTACCAATTGACATCACTGCCAGTAGGTTTGGAGTGTATGAGGAAGCTAAGTCCAGAATCACAACGGACATTGAGATCGGTAAAATGTCAAGAAAAGTAAAGAAAATGAAAAAGGATCTCACAACAAAATATGGAACTACATCTGACTCACCTAAGGAGTCACTGGTTGATGAAGCAACTAAAGGTTAGTTACAGTTGGCTGACAAACCCTATGACAGTGAGGAGACCGAGTCAGAAAAAGAAAAGGATAATACACTGGTTCCTCCCACCAATGATGAAGAAGAAAATCAATTACCTACAAATGATGAACAAGATATTCAGCTACCAGAACCTGAAGGAATGAGGACACATTCGTCAACTACAACACAATCAACCGAGCAGAAAGAAGAAGCAGTAAAAGTAGCAAAAAGGAGAGCAACTACACCGACGAAGAAATACATGAAGAGAAAGAACAAGACATTAGCTGAACCACCGAAGAAAAAGAGGAAATACATAAGGAGTAAGGAAGATATAGAGGAGACTGACACTGAAAATGACCCTGATTAATTTAAGCTAGTCCATAACAGGGATAGTACCATAGAAGAAATAATTGAAGATATTATTGAGAATGGAAATCTTAATGATCCAGGCATAGGCAAATTTAACAACATGTCAATTGAGGACAAGACAAAGATAGAACATGCTATTGTTCAAATGATGATCAAGTTCAAAAGAGTACCGTTGGAATTTACATGTCAATTGCTGAAGGAACTTGATGAAAAAATAAGTGAAAGATGGGCTATTGTACTAGACACAGAGAAGAGAAAAAGAGAACGATCTCTAGGCCGTGCAGCTACACACTTTAGCTATGCTGAGGTAAGTGAATACATGACAAGGTATCAGCCTAGATTTTCAGTCAAGAATAGAGCTATGCAGATTATGGATGAGAATGTAGATGATATGGATGTCATATGTGACTCTCTATGGACATCAATTTTGAAAGCAGAAGAGAAAGCTGAACAGGAAGCATTCCTGAAACTGTCTAAAAAGAGACACAGTTCAAAAGGTAAAAGTATTTTCATTGATGATAATAAAGGAAAGAAAATAGAAGACACCAGTATATCAGTTACCAATGTAATTGACATCACTGAGCAAAAGGAAGAAATCAAAATTTCACAGGATGCACCAGATCAAGCTAAGATCCACTTGCAAAAGAAAACCGATGATGATGCACTCATTGAGGACATCACTAACGGTGATCCTGATGATAAGGATGACGAAGATGTAATAATTACATAATACAAAGATGAAGTATTAAACACTGAAAATGTGTGTACATCTCTACCGGGTGAACTACTTGTACTTGCAGAGGCCGTTGAAATAATTTCAAAAGTACAACCTAATGTCTCTCATCCTGAGCCAACCAAAGATACAACTAAGATTCAAGCACCCGAGCAACCTGTAGATACAAATGAGCCTATCAAACTAGAGGCATAGTTTACAAAACAAAAGGAACCTAAAGAAACCAAGTCAACCGAGGTGAACCCACCTGACACTACCACCGAGACTCCCACTCAATCTACCGAGGAGCAGAAGAAGGATGATATAGTGTCAACTGGTAAGGATACTCCGAGGAGTGAAGAAAAAGCTATTATCATAAGTGAGAAGAAGTCACCTCTAGTCCTGAAGAAGAAGAAGAAGAAAGCCAAAGGGTCGGTCACCATTGATGAAGTTATCATTATACCCGAATGTGACCCAAGAACCCTAAGCCCTGAGGAACTAAGTCGGTATGGGGAGTTATGTTTGAGGACAGCGACACAAGCAAAATTAAGGCAAGAACAAAAACATAAAGAAGTGTTAAATGATGTACGAGATATTTTACAACAAATAGTACCAGAAATAAATATTGATGAGAATACTCCCATTTTAGATCAACTTGCCACCCTCGCCGACAAAATCAATGCCCCTAATATAGATGCAGATAAAAAAATAGAAGAACAGGTAGACTCAAAGATTCAAAACAAATTGGTAGAAAGGATTAGCACTGAAGTGGCACTAAACAAGGTGAAATTATCTGAGGTCATTACCGAGGTAAAATCTATTACCCAGATAATTTTTCAACTGCTAATAAAGCTTTGTACTACAAACACCTTCACTGTAGAAATCCATGAAAAGATAAAAGGATTAGAAGAAGAAATCAAGTTGAGTACACAAGCAACTATCACCGAGCCAACTGATTTCTTAAAGCATATTAACCAAGTTCAGGAACTCCGATGACTAATAGTAGACGTAAGGAAACAAGAAGTGCGCATCACCGATAAGGTTACAAAGTTACAGAAAGAACTCACTCCTTACCTGAAGATTTTTGAAACACGTACTGTCAGAGCTAAGCAACTTGTGGAAACACCAGAGATTTCGGTGTTGGAAAATATCTTTGACATGCATGCACAAGTCGGTCTTGAGCAAATTGCTCTTACCAACTTGAAAGAGGAATGGGAAAACCTCTTGGAGTCTGTGAAGAAAACCTATCAGAAATTTTTTGATAAGATGTAAGTATACATTACATATTTTTTTTTGGTATTTGGCATTATTATCAAAAAGGGGGAAAACAGGTATATGCCAAATAGTATACTTTTTGATATGTATATTACATAATACTAATATCGGGAGCATGCACCAGGGGGGAGTAATTTTGTACTTAGAAGTTTTTGTTGTGGATATGTATATGGCGGAGATATAAGGAATATATAGAAACATTTTGTCTATATACATTTTGAAGTTTTGATACTAATGCCAAAGGGGGAGATTGTTAATCTCTATTGAGCATTTAAGGTTGTCATTAGTATCAAAGGACAGTAAATAGGTCGGTTGGTTACTTATATTGAGACAGTCGGTAACTAGAAGTAAGACAGAGCAGTCGGTAAAACCTTACACTGAGCATCATACAGTTAACTAAGCACCAGTGACACCAACACTGACAGTTAGTAAACACTAAGCATCGCAGTATACATCAAGCAGATTATACAGTGTTTACCAATGATCACAGAAAATGACATAGTAATTAGAAATGGCACATTATTCTATGCAAATGGTTATAACAGATCGTAAAATGGTTTACCAAGATCGAGGAGCATTTATTGTAAAAGATATTCATTAAATGCAATGATTATCTTATTTGTATTAGTTGATCCAGGTTATTTTGCACCGTAGATCTTAGGGTTATGATTATTTTTGTAACCTAATTTTTGTTTAAGCGGCAAAATAGAACACTATATATTGTATATGTTCGCACCATTTTACAGGGTTGTTGAACTGATATATATGAATCACGGAGAACTTGAAGAAATTGCCTATCTTCAAGACAATCAGTTTACCAAGCAGAATAGAGTACAGAGGTTTTCAGATTGAGTAGAATCAGACAAGGAAACCGAGCAGATTAGAGTAGAGAACCATGACAGATAAGGTGATATTTTGATAAGAACTTATAGATCTATTTCAGACAATTGAGTTGTCAACTAGCAGATAGTTTACCTATTACTTTCTGACAATTGTGATAGAGTTTTGATAAATCTCTTAACAGAGTAGACTTAATAGTCTTTGGATAAATCTCTTAACCGAGTACACACTTCATATAGTGTTGTTAAATCCTATAACTAGGTAGATCTAGCTGATCTAATATGTTACTCCTAACAGGGTAAGATCACCAGAAGTGATCAAAACTTGTATCCTTAACAGGAAAACCTTTTCTATCTGCAGTAGTGAAGAATTTGTGGGTGTCATCCCCACCGCAGTTTTTACCTTCTAACAAGGGTTTCTGCGTTACCAAAATACTTGTGTTATGTGATTGTCATATTGATTTCATGTTTAACTAGATGATTGATTTATGCAATTAGATTCAAGTTATTTTGATCGGTTATCATAGTATTCAGTTTTAGATCAGAAAGTTTTTGTAACTAAAGTTTTGAAGGCACTGATTCACCCCTCCCCTCTTAGTACCTATGTCTCCTAATTCCAACAGATTTGTATGTAGACATGATGGCTATAGATATAGGTATACAAATGGATATCCAAACTTGGGTCAGTGGAGTGGAATGTCCAAGCACTTTTATAATAAGTAGTTAACTTAATAGTGTTTTCATCCACTATGTGAGCTATACGATGTAGAACATCCACACCATGTTTATCATTTTAAATACTTCCTTAAACCTTCAATCTTGGGGATTAGATCTCCAAAAAAGTGTTCTTGACTCACAAATTGTTGAAGGTCTTTCTTATCTTATCTATCTTCCCAAATAATTCATTAGAGGCTTGTGTTGAAGAGTCATCCTAATCATAAAAAGCGTGAAGGAAATGATTCTCAATGATGTTAGGCATGTGACATGTACTAAGAGAATAAGAGTTTTCTAAGATCCTTGGTGAAAATAAGTTAACAACCAATTTAGGCTCAAGACTTGTAGTGTTTAAAGTGTGGGAAGGCTTGAGTCTATAACTTTTTCTCATAGGGATATTGGATTCAGAATGTCAGGCTATGAAACTCAAACACAAGGACAAGTTTCAACAACATATAATTGCTCCTAGAAAGTAAAAAAGGAAAACCAATGGAGAAGGTAATGTAAATTGATTATGCTCTCAATTCTTTTTATAAAATTGTGAATGAAAATGCAAGCAAATAGTAAATGATATGCAATTATAGAAATTAAACAAGTGATTAAGTAATGCAATATGACAATAAAATGATCAATTAACAACTTAATTAAAAAACATGTCATAAATAAATGATTAATTTTAATGATTAATGTCTCAAATTATGACAATTAAATGCAAATAAATTTAGATCTGAATATTTAAATTAGAAACTATGCAAGCTATGTCAAATTTACCAAAGTGAAGTGGAGAGGGGATTAGAGTACTTCCTAGTCTAAACATGCAAATTAGGAATAATTTCCAATCTATTTCATTTTTATTAGAGAATAATAAATTAGGCCCAACTCTAGTCCTTAAGAGAGCTAGGCCCTTGGATTGATTATCCTATTTTGAAGGATTGATTAAGATTGGATATGATGAATATAAGAAATGATGTAAGAACTAGATAGAATGTTCAGAAATTGACCAAAATAATTATAAATAGAAATATATAGAATGGTAATGTATATTTTGAGACTAGATTTGGAAATGACATGCACAAAGGAAATTGTGTCTTAAATATGAGCTTGAAAATATTAGTTTATGGAATGAGACACTCTTAAACAAAGGTATCTTCAATTGAAATTTGCATATTTTAGGTTTGTATATTTTGTAGATCATTCTTGTAAAAGTTTAGTGAAAAGGCATTAATCATCGAAGTATATTAACAATGACCAAAATTTTTCACATGTTCAAAATGTAGAGTTGTATTATACTTTCTTCACAAATGAAGACTAGGCCTAGTAGCCTTCACTGACTTGAATTTGAGCCATAAATCTCTACCCCTTTACTTTAGGCACAAAATAAGAACAATATGAGATACCCATTAAGGTGTTATACAACATATTTGAAAATCACCTTAGGGTGTTTTGAGACACATTAACCAAACTTATACTGATACAAATTTTAAGGGCATAATTAGCCCACTTTTCTAGAGAAAGCACCCTAAATATTCACTCCATATCTTAACCAATACCACTAACAAATGTAATCCAACTCCAAAAAACCCTTCAACTTTTCTTGGGTGCCCAAACCAGTCAAATTGTCACAAGTTTACGAAATTGCATTGACAATCTAAGTTTAAGCATGTCACATAAGGAATGTCAGGCCTAGGGCATGAAGTTTCTTTTACCATACATGATCTCCTATGCTCCAATTGCCAAAATTATTGAGTGGACATCAGAACCTAACACTCCACCTAGTTTGAGAATTTTTTCATAATGGAATCTTGGGGAAATCACATTTTATTGCACAAACCCTTGATACCTAGGGTTTTGAAACTATTTTTAAAAAATTATGTATAACTTTCTTAAATATGAATGAAATTCCACCAAACCTTCACAAAAAATAAAGTATATTCACTATACTTTCCAATCATGTATGCATTAAATGGAAATGGTGCAGTATGAAACTGTACCAAGCATAATTATAGAGGAAAATTAGGAAATTGTGCAAGAAAATTAGTTTATTTCTCATTCATTTGCTTCCAACCTCAACCAACCAACATGTCTCGAACAAAATGAGGATATATAAACATATTTCTTGTTGGAAATCTAATATGAGAAAGTGAGATACTGAGAGGGGGGGTGAATCAAATATCCACTACTTATTCCACTTTGATACAAATTCAACTTGCATACCATAAACATAAATTTCAATACTGAAATAGATCTAGCAATCTGATCACATCCATCAAATGTAACATATAACACAAAGATTTTGGTTACCCATAAACCCTTGAAAGGTAAAAATGGGGTGGGGATGACACCCACAAATCTTCACTACTGCAATATTAAAGTTTGTCTGTTAGAGCTACAAAGTTTGATAATTTCTAATGATCTACCCTGTGAGGGGTCTTCCCTATTAAGAGCTTAAAAAATTATACAATCTACCTTGATTAAAGGATTTACAACTTACAACTAAGTAAGCACTCAGTTAAGATATTTACAAAGGCCTGCGAGGACCACTTTTTTAAGAGATTTACCCTGTTTCACTTGCTAAAATGTATTAGTACCTGATCCTTCAGTTTGCACTATGGATGCTAATAATAGATCTTCTCCTTCCAATACTTTTTTGATCTTCACAATCAAATATAGCTCTATTCCGTCCTTCACTTCTTTGCTCAGCCACTCTGCGTGATCTCTGCATCTGATAATCAAAATACTTCTCTTCTACACATACATGAGATCTCCATTGTTCTTCACACCTTGCTCCTGTTATGTTTTAGGGTTTAGATCTCATCTTATATATGCATCTAATCAATTTTCTAGATCAAGATCAACAATCTAGATTAACTACTTATGTCTCTTAAGCATTCCCTTTTTATGATAGGCTACATAGTTTACATAGGGATTAATGATGATAATTACAAAGTGTAATCATCTCCTTGATTAACTCAACAATTCTTAAATCAAACATAAAATTCAGCCAAAAAGGTTTACCTTGGTGTTTGTGCCATTACAAATACATATGTCAAAATTGGCTTGCTCGGCATATGAAGTCTCTGACACTAGGAAATTACTATTCTTCATATACTAGTGCTCGACACAGACTCTTCTACACAACTTGACGTAAACTGCTCGATGACTACTGAAGTACTCGGTGACCTCTAACTTGCTCAGTAATAAGTACTGCTCGGTAACTATACAAGTTTATACATGACTCGGCCTTAATAAGATGGCTCGATCGCAGTGATGACCGACCAACATTGCCTAGAAAATGACTAAGTGTTAGACACTAATAGATAGCAAAACTTAGGGATCAACAATCTCCCCCTTTGACATTAGTGGCAAAAACACTTTGTCATGACATTTAATTTTAAAAATAGTACTTAGTAGTTTGAGCACTCCCCCTAAGACTTTGACTTGGTCTTCAAAATATTTTACATATATACCAGACTCTTGACTCTTGACATATACTCAATATATATTTACATTACACTATAGTATGTCATACCTTTATGTATTTCTTCTTCGATGATCATTGTATATATATCCCTCAGTGTATCATGAAATATCTTTACTATTTCCCTTTGTGTATACTCATTGTCATGTCATTTCCCCCTTGTTTTTGTCACTTGAATCTGCTCGGGTGTAGGGGTTTGAAAATACTTGTCCAAAAATGGTTTAAGGAGCTGCATAATCATTGCTAAGGCATTGTCCCATCCAGACCTTATAGACTCCAAAACCTGTGTCTTGATTTCTAGATGGGTAGCTAGATCAACCAAACTTTCGACAATAGAGAGATGAGGATCTCTCTGTACTAACTCCTTTGACGATGCCAATTCTTTCTGCATAACCTCCACATGAGGTGTTAACATGGTCTAAATAGAAATTAGCTTGGCTCTTATTCTTCCATCATTAGCCATCAACTCGGATAATCTCCCTTGTGCATGAAGTAATCTTGTGAAATGAATCAAGCTAGAGCTTGCATCCGTGCTCAGTGAATGACCGGTAGAGTTCAAGTCTAGTTGCAGTTTATCAATCAAATCTTGATTGTCCTTAGTGAAGGTTTCTACATTACAAAGCTTCTTGTACAAAGAATAGACATTCTGTATAACCTCTTCTAAGTTATTCACTAAGGCATAAAGTTCTACTTGTTTAACTGCTATATTAGTTGAGACCTTGTCAAGTACCTTTGTCTCAAACTTTCTTTTGGACCATTGCATAAGATTTTCATTGGTTTCACTATCTTCACTATTCACCTTCTTAACAATATGAACTAATTGTTCCAAAATCGGTGAAGCTTCATTCACATCATCCATTTCAAAGGATTCTACAAATATACCTTTTATTTTATGCAGTACTTGTTTCTCATGATGTTCTCTCCTTAATTCTTCTTGCTTACTTTTTTCCTTCAAAAGATCTTGCAAAATTTGCATTTTCTCATATGTTAAGTTATCAGTGTCCCACTTCAGAATCACTATAAATTCATCAAGTGTAACCTAAGTACCTAGAGATTTCTCCTTTTTCTTATGGGATTTCTTCTCCGGTGTATTCCCACTCGACATCTGTACTAAAGATTTAGTAGCTTCTTGCTCCTTGGGCTCTGGATTCTCCTTGGTTGTTTCCTCCTTAGTCTTCTTCTTTTCCTCCATATGAGGACCTATCATTACTAATGCAGATTTATTTGCTTGATCTTTTAGGCTCACCTCTCCTTGTTCTTCCTTATCCTCCTCAACATGTGCATTATCAATTGTTATTGCTGGCTTGTCCTGTTTCTCGGTACTTGTACTTTGTAAAACTTGCTGCTCAACTGTGACCATGTGTGAGATTGAAGGTTCAATGTCTACAGTTGAAGTACCTTCAATCCCTGTATAATCATGTACCTATATGAGAATGAGATTGGTACTCGGTAGAGAGTGACCAGAAGTTGCCTCATCAAGAATTTGACTCTATCTCTTCCTCGGTCAATTCATTGGTGTTAATTGGTGTATCCTCAATAGTGATCACATCTTGTGATCCACTTACCTCTACCTTATGTCTTTCCTCTTTCTCAAGATTCTGAGGCTCATCAATATCTTCCTTATTATCTAGTTCTACCTGGCTAGATGTACCTTCACCTAGTTGTGGACTCTTATCAGTTAACAACCCAAAAATAATTTTCCACAACCTTTTACTCTGTTCGACAACATCTTCAACATTATGCTTCAAAATTGAATAAGCTCTTACCTTAGGTACAAATCTATTTCTATGTTGCACCATAAATTGTCCTATTTACTTAGGTGTTAGCTCAGGCATAATTTGAGCTAAAGTGCCTTCCCTTATTTGTCTGTGGGTCACAATGGCATACTGCTATTTATGATCAATCTTGCTAAATAGTTCTTTCAGGATCAAATTACCTATCTATAGAGGTGTCATCTTAAATTTCCATAGCATTTCTAACATCACCTCTTCAATTTTATCCTTGTCATCTCTTCTTATCTTTTCAAATTTTATAAATTTAAATCTTGCAATTCCTGTTGTACTTTTGATGTTTTGGCATATTTCATCTACACTAGTTGGATGCCTATGTGATGTGACTTTCAATTTTGTATTTTCATCTATATCAATCATTTCATCATCATCACCATCCTTCTCCAATACTAGTTTCCTTCTTGGTTTCTTCTTAGGATGGATCGACACAACTTTAGTTTGAACTAGTTTACTTTTACCTGACCCTTCCCCTTTTGTTTTCTTTGCTGGTGTCTTTTCTTGGGGCTCGACAACTGTGGAAGTTGAAGCTGCCCTGGTTCTTAGTCTAAGTGCTACAGGAGGAGTGAGCTTTTGTTTTTGTACCTTCTTTTTACTCAGCTTGACAACCAATTGATGAACTACAATTGATTTAGAACCTGATTGAAGAATCTGTGATTAGAGATCACCGAGTTGATTGATTAGATATGACATATGATTAAATTAGTATTATGTTGTCATTGATGTCAACTAGTTTGACAACACTTATCTTGTAAGTTACTATACCGAAACATCTATAGTAAAGGAGTGAAAGAGATGAAGTACAAAAATATCTACATGAGGAAGATGGATATGACAGATGAGGATAAAGAATACATTGAGTAACTTGTTGATGAGTCTATGACCTTATGCTATTGACTTGATTCTATTTCATTCATCTATGATGAGGAAAAGAGCTGAAAGACACAAAGCACTGTTGTCAGTTGATGAAGCATTTTAGTATACACCGACGAAGTGTAGTGTATACCGAGCACAATGTAAACTGAGCTTGTTTTCACCAATGCATTTCTTTGTTAACCAAGTAGAACAGAGGAACTAAATGACTAGCTTAGTGTATACATCTAAAAATGGTCACCTAGACTATTAGCCCCTTGCTAGCATTATTTGCTAAAATTATCAATTGCTTATTCTTGATCAAATCCTAGTTTTATCATTTATTCGATTATTTTCTATGGGCTAACCATTTTATCCTAAGTTTTTATTTATTTAAAAGGAATATTTCCTCCCCTTTTAAATAAATAAAAGCCCCCACTTTTCCTCTTATCCTAAGTTGCACAAATAAAGCATTATTCTTATTTTATAAAAAGGGAAAAATTACTTTTTGTCTCATATGGACACAAAAGTCAACTCTTATTTTCTCATTGGAGGATATTTGTGCACATGGATTGCTCTTCTTTGATGCTCCACCATTGATTAAATATTTTGCCTCTTAATCTCCATGGTCCATTCCTCCTTTCCTTTAAAAGGAGAGCTCTCTTCCTCATTTTGCATCTTAGATTTTTATGCTAATGTTATGCTGTAGGTTGTCTAGGTACATTTGGAGCTTTTGAAGATTTGGAGCATTCTTGGCTTTTGCATCTACATGTTATCATAGTTTCATTTCTTGCATTATCATGACATTCTTAGCTTAGATTTTCTTTATGTTTTAGATTAATTCATCTAGCTTAAATAAGAGGCTTTGTAATACTTGCATCTTTCATTTTCATAGCTTAGCTTGCATTTCTATTTCTAGCTTGCATTGCATTCTCATTTGATTCTTGAGGATATTGATATTTTTTCCCTTGTCTTCATTGAATCTCCCATTGCATGGTTTACTAGCAAGGTTATAGGCTAAATAGCTCTAGCTGAGAGCATTATTAAGACCCTTGCACTCCATGCCTAGGGAGCTATGGATTGATTTTTGAGACCTCATTCTTGAGTGTTCTTGAATGTAAGGATTCATAAAAGTGTGACACAATTATAGCACACATTTTTGGCACCCACCATGGGGCAACTCACCTCTTGCATGTTGGTTTTGATTATTTTTGGAGCTAACCCTTGTGCAGATTTGTTTGGAGATGGAAAACCCTAGATTTGAAATATTTGATCATATCTTTCAAACTACTTGATGTTTTGGTCTAAAATTTTTTTTACAAGTTGGCGACATATCAAAGAAGCTTTAGTAAAAAATTTAGATTTTTTAGAGGTAATTTGTATTTTTTTTTTTTTTTTTTTCATAAAAAATCAATTTCTGGCACATATCAGCATATTTTTTAGAAATTTTTACATTTCTAAAAAGGTCTTAAAATTCTATAGGGGGTCCATTCATTGTGTTTTTAATTTAGAGGTCATATCATAGCTGATTTGGTCGACTTATAAATACTAGTCTATTTTGGGAAAGTGGCTCTCTAGGGCACAAATAAAAAGATCTTATTAAAATTTTGACATTTTTGGAAAGCTCTCTATTTTTTGACAGAGGTCTCTTTTCTGCATTTTGGGTTTAGAGTCCGAATTCATGTGGTATAAGTCCAATCTTGTTGACTAGGTCAAATGCAAAAAAAATAAAATTTTGTGATGGGTATGCACTTATTTTTCATTGTTCAATGCATGATATGAGTTGTCATTTGGATTATTTTCTGGTTATCATTGCTCCTAACAATTGATTTTCATATCCAACCATCTTAGGGTTTGCATAAGTTGAATATACATTGCATATCTTGTTTGCTTGTTTGTTTGTCTTGTTCATTTGAAGGTTCATGGCTTGCTTTCATGGAAAATGCTTAAAACAAACAAAAAAATGGTAAAATCTACTAAGCGTGTTACTTTAGACTTGAGGTATTTTGTTACATCTCTACAACATTTGGATTTTGGAAATAACAATGAACCTCTCATGTGTTTGGCTTGAGTGTTTACATGCTTTCATAGAACACATTTCAATTGATGCTCTTAATGGGAAATGAATGAACATAGATTTGCTTTCATACAAGTTTGTGTAAGTGAATGCTTGTGTTTAAACCTTAAGTAATTCTTGGTTCTAATATCAAATATCTCATTGAGTGATTGAGGGCATGGATTCATTCCTTGTTTACATAGGGAGTTAAATGCACCACTTTGTGGACTCACTCTATGTTTACTTGGAAAGTTAAATATTCTATAGTTCAAACCCTTTTGCATTTGTGAGTAGTATTGATAAAAAACTTTAGAGTACTTTTGATTGATCTTGTTAGCTGAATTGGGTGTTGGACTCGCTTATCTCTAATCACCCCTTATTTTCGCCCTTTGGATGCAAGGTCAACATTCATACATAGGGGAGGGGTCTACTTGAAAAGAGCGTTAAGTGTTCCATAAAGTTTCCCTCCTTTTTATGCTTTCTTGATCTCATTAGTTTTATAAAGTATGGACTCACTTTGAGTTTGTGTGAGGAGTTAAATGTTCCACTTTTGGACTCACTTTGAGTTTGTGTGAGGAGTTAAATGTTTCACTTTTGGACTCACTTTGAGTTTGTGTGAGGAGTTAAATGTTCCACCTTGTGGACTCACTTCACATTCACTTGAAGAGTTAAATGTTCCACTTTCGGACTCACTTCACATTCACTTGAAGAGTTAAATGTTCCACTTTTGGACTCACTTCACATTTACTTAAAGAGTTAAGTGTTCCACCTTTAGTGCTTTAAATACTTTTGATAGTGAATTACTTACTTTTTATTTCTAGAAGGCCTGCTTGGGGACACACCACCTCAAGGGATGACCTTAAATTTTGTGTTTCGATGGAGTATAAATAGCGGGTGGTGAATCGAAAGACACCTCTCTTGGGAATTGAGTTTGATATCACTCTTGGCTAAGCCTCAAAGAACTTTATACCTTTGAGAAGTGAAGGAGGAGATTTGGGTTATTGTCTCCCCCCAGCTGTGTGATTTTGGATTCTTCTCATCTACAAATTTGGGCCTCACGTACCTTGCGTATATCGAGGACTCCCTTTAGAAAAACTATGTATATCCCGGTGGACAGCTTGATAGGATGTTGTTGGGTTTTAAGTGCCTGCTAAAATATTTTTAAGAACATACACAAGTAGAATCTTTAAGGAGTAGAAATACTAGGTCACTATTCTTGTTCATGTGCAAGGTTGCTTTGCCCCTTGCTCATTGTTTGAAGACAATTGCTTGCTTGAACTCCTTGATTGCTGTCTTATGTGCTTGATCAATGATAAAAATCTATTGATATATATACTTGATCTTTTAAAACGCTTCAAAACTGAGATTTTTATGTTCACTGGTCATAGAGTCGTACGACCCTAGAACAGTGTCGCGTCCTGTTCTGAGAATTGTCACGTGACAGTTCATCCTTGCAAGACTGTCACCCCGCTTGCCTGGAAAGTATCTACCAGAACCTTTTTTCTGTCTTGTTGCTGTTGCAATCCGGAGCTGCTAAACTTGCATTTTAACCTGTCGTAGAGTGTCTTTTTCTGTTCTTACTTGAAGCTGGTCTGTTATCTGCATGCTTAGACTTGTTCTAGATTGAAACAAATGAGCTAAAACTATTAGATTTGAGCTTAACGAATGCTACTCTTGATCACTTGTCGCATCACGGTTACCTCTCTAGCTACTTGCTTATTGAGCTTCTTGCTCACTGCTCGACTTTAGTCAATTGATTGCTGTAAGTGCTTGAGCACTTTTGATGAGCCATCTCTTTGTTGTTCTACTTTGACAAGTGATCTTTATTAGCTTTGCTTATCTTAAATCTGAGAAACTTTGTCTCATTCTATTAGTCAACCAACATCTCTTTTCATGCCGGTTACAACTCGGTCTCAATTTGAGCAGGAGAGTCATCCTCCGTTCAATTATACACAGTTACCTTCTCCAACTAGACGCTCATGAGTGCCCATTAGCAACAACAGTTCTAGTTCTAACCAATCTGAGGATTCTAAGGCTACCCCGTGGTACAAAGGAGGTTTCCTCTTTTCCGCATTCAAGACCCTCAAAAACACAGACAATGTCTCACTCACTTTAACTGAACAAGAAAAATTTCAACGCTTGCAAGAACATTTTGAGCATAAGGATAACCAAGCACGCTTAGAAAAAGAACACAATCAACAAAGGATGGATGCTGCTAGGCGCATGGCTTATAGAGGGACATTTCATGAACAACCTGAGACTAGTAATCATGAGCATAGACCTCTTTTTATCAATGAAAACAATGGCAACAACACGCCACCAAGATCTCCTCCAAGACCTACTTTTGGTATGCCTTCTTCACCTCCTAGATCTCCTCCCTCTCAACATGAGGCAGAGGCTGATGATGAGATTTCTAGTGAGGATCTTATGAGATTTGAACAAGATGTGGTCTCCCAACGAATGATGCATAAGCTTTTAGAGCGTAATGGCGACCAATATTTTCAATATATGACTTCTAGAGGATACAAGCTTCCTCCTGGCTATGATGTCAGACAAATTGTCCAACACAGAGTACCAACTAAATTGGAAGTCCTTCAGGAAGAATTACGTCAGACAAATCAATGCCTTACCCAAATGACAATAGACAGAGAGCCTCCAAAGGTCTCTTTTGTAGAATAAATTTGTGCTCTTCCCTTTGATAGGAGTCTATACATGGTCCCGTTTCCTAGGGATATTGAAGTTCCCAAATATGACAAGTATGATGGAAATGGTGATCCCCATGACCATGTGCGTCACTTTTATGCTCTTAGCATGGACTTCCTTCATGAAGACACATTTCTTCTAGGACTGTTCCCTAGAAGTTTAAGAGGCCAAGCTTTGGAATGGTTTGCAAAATTGACACCACCTCTTAAGACTTTTGATGAGTTGGCTCAGCGATTTACCCAACATTATTCTTACAACATCTAACAACCTGTCACCATGATAGATCTCGATAATCTAAGACAACACCAAGGTGAGCCATTTGCAACTTACTTACAACGTTGGAGGTCATTGTATTCTAGATATCCTCATCTGCTACCCGAAAGAGAAAAGATTGACATTTTCATCAACACACTTGTGCCTGAGCTATTTTATGATCTAAGGAAGCAATTGTTCTCCTCCTTCCATGACATGGTTGAAAGTGCATATCGAATTGAGGATGTAGCTATAAGAAAAGGGGATATTGTTATTAATAAAGATGCTAAAGGCAATGGCAAAGACAAGAACAGACCTTGGAATAAAAATAATTATGTTGTTAATGATGGGGTTGTTGATGCTCCTAAAGCTAAAGAGCCTGCTTTCAATCTCTCCAATGCTATCTATGTAACAAAACAACAGGAAGCTGGTAATGCTCATAGTACTCCTAAACCTCAATATGTAGATAAGCCTAAGAAGTCATTTTAAAAGCGAGTCTATACCAAGTTGACAGAACCTTATGATGTGATCCTTAAGACTTTGGTTGACAATGGATATCTGACACTTCCTGATAAACCTGGTAACTGGGATCCGCTAAATAGGCCTGATTGGTGGAGAGAGGATCATTATTGCGATTATCATAGAAACAAGGGACATCTGATAGACAATTATTTTAAGCTTAAAGATGATATTCAGGACCTCATTGATAACAACACAATCTCCACTGATGGCTTAACCAAAAATTCTGATCACACAGCTTTCAAAGATCCTCTACCTAAGCATGATAAGGGGGAAGCCTCTCAAGCACATAAGAAGAATCATGATGCTAAGATCAACTATACATATACTTCTGATACACCTGTGATCAACATGGTAGAGCCTATTGAGAGTGTTCTTATGGTGAGATCTCAAAATGATAATAAAGCCAATCATGGTAAGCCAAAATTGGTCTTGCAAACACGTGGTAGTTCATCTTCCCGAAGTGAGACACTGAATGCTATTACTAGGGGGCACGCCAAGATTGTCCTTAAAACTGTGCAAGATCCCAAGCAAGCTTTGCCTTCCAAACAAGCGGCTCCTTTGGCCACCCCTAGCTATGATCTTGTCCAACATTTGCAAAAGACACCAGCCCAGATATCTGTAATACCCCAAAAATGGGCTATATGTTCATTAACCTCCAATATCAACAATTCGAATGAAATTGACATCAAAGTCCTAACCTAAGGCACATCTAAACATCATCGAATCCTAATTGATTATCTTAAATTCTGCATTGGGGAATATTCCTAGTAATATTCCTAATTATCTTAATTATCTTTAATTTAATGATTATTTGGCGATAAATCCACATTTATCCTAAAATTTGATTAATTAAATATTTTTCATATTTAATTAATTAGATTTAATATTTGCCACTTAATTATTTAATTAAATTTAATTCTATCTATTATTAATTATATTATTTAATTTTGACAATAAATCAAAATTCCTATGAATAATTGATTAAATTCTTATTTAATTAATTAAAGCATGTTGTCATTATTTAATAACATAATTTTTAATAAAAGTTTGGTAAAATAGTTGATTAACCCATAAATCAATTGTTTTATTTTTAAAAATCAGTTAAGTTGGAAATAAATCACTTTATTATTAAATTAATTCATAATTAAAACATGCACAATCATAAAAGCAGACAACTATCAATTATCAATTAAAGCTAAACTCTATTTTGAGTTAAAACTTAGCTTTTGCATGTTTTTGTGAGTTAATTATCTTTTATTTAAAAATAACTCAAAAATCAAGTTGAGTTATTTGAGTGATTTATGCCTTTTTCTCATGCACCTCCAAAGCCTTGGATTTCTATAAAAACAAGGCTCAGCTCTTCATAATTCATCTCATAGTTTGCACAATCACGCTGGAGAATTGGAGGCTGAGGAATCAACTTGCGAATTCAAAGCTTTGTGAGATCAATTTCAATTGCATAGCTTTTATATCTTAGCATAGAATTTCATAGTTTTCATATCATTGTTAGAATCTTCATTGTTAGATCATTTAGCATCCATAGCATATCAGTTTATCATTCTTATTGCATAGAAAATATCAAAAATATAGATTAATTGCATTCAATCTCATATCTAGATCAATTGCATTCAAATCCTTCATTTAGGTGTCGTCTAGGTCACTGATCTCGATTACAATCTGAGAATATTAATCTCGCACCTATTAGAAGGCAGTAAATCGCTTGGTTAGATTAGATTTTAATTTTGCATGATTTTGATTATAGCTAACCTCTAATGTTTTACTGAAGTGTTGTGTCTACAGATCAGGTTTAGTAATTTTCTAAGTTGGGGACTCATTTTTAGCTTGTGTGAGGTGTTAAGTGTTCCACGTTGTGGACTCATCTCATATTCACTTTAAACGTTAAGTGTTCCTCTTTCTGCTTTTTGGGTACTTTTGGTAGATTTTCTTTTGGAAACATACATCTGTGCTCACATAGTAATTAGGCCCTATGAACACTATTCGTGATTCTTGAGAGATTGGATTCCTAGCGAAATCCTTCTTGACGATAGAATCCTTGTAGGTAGGGAGGATACTTAGTGCATTTCACATTCAACTTGGTTAGTGTGTCTTCTCTTATTGATCGATACATTCTCTCCCAGGAGAGGTTGATAGATCACGTGGGGTTGACATCACGAGCTTTGGTGAATCAAAATTAGTTAGTGTGTCTTCTCTTATTGATTGATACATTCTCTCCCCGGAGAGGTTGATAGATCACGTGGAGTTGGCATCATAGACCTTGGTGAAGCAAAACTTTGTCTTAGCGTGTCGGATTAATCTGCTTGCTTTGTTTGGGTTAAAAGTGAAGAGGTGTCAAAAACCTTGGATCTGGAGCCAAGTCCCCTTGTGGTATAAATCTGTGAGTCACCTTTAGAGAGGGTTAACCGTAGCGGACAATCCCTTCACAGGGCAAACTGCATTGATGGAACCTCAAGCGGTAATAGCCATTTTCGCCATGGTAGTGACAGTCGCTATATAAATGTCCTTATGGAAGAAATCTCCATGGGTATGGTTCATTGTTGGGTTGTCAAATCTCCCTAGCAGCTCTTGAAGATTAAGTTCTTGGACTGTGTCAAAACCCTGGTGCGCCGGGATTGGAGTTCACCCCTTTGAATCATAAAAGTTGCAGAGTCAAACCATTACTAAAAACCCTAGAGAGGCCAATTTTTCATTCTCAGGTATATGTGTGTTATTGCAAAACTTTTCAGAACATACACGATTAGTACTCTCAGGGATTAGCACAATTTGGTCACTTGATTGTTCATGCACAAGGTTGCTTTTGCCCTTGTTCATTATTTTCAGACGTGCTTGGAATCACTTGCTAGCTGTTCTGCGTGCTTGTTTATCTACTTGGCTATTAAAAATGATCAAATCTGGTATAACCTTCAAAATTTGGACAGTACAAACAATTCAAATCTGAAAACTCAAAATTTGCAAAATCTGAAGTAAAATTCTTTTCTAGAGTCAAAAGTCATCTCAGGAGGTCAGAAAGTCATACGAGTTTTGTCAACTGTCATTTCATTGCTACCCAACTGTCGTATGAGTTTAGCAATTGTCGTTTCATAGACTACCCAGTGTCGTGTGAGTCTGCAGTGTCGTTTGGAAAAATTTGAGAGTTGTCAGAAATTGTCAAATTGCAAGATATCCAATGTTTCCAGCCTAGTTCCAGAATCTGTCAAAAATATCATTGTGTCAGGAACAGAGCAGTAGCTATTGAGCATTCTACCATTTTCTGAGATTAATCTTTTGAATCCGATCTAGCCTTCTGTTTGATCAATTTGAGTCCTTTTTATCTCGTGTCAAAACCTTGTCATAACTATCAATCTTCAATCAATCTTCAAAAATAGACTGTGTTGAGAACTCGTGTCCGCTATCTTTTGGGCGATCTATCCCATACATCCAGGGCACAGTATCCTTCACCCACGTCTCATCAGATCTTCAAAACTATCATAATCTCGACAAGGTTGCGTCATCCAATTTTCTCGAATCAAATTGTTCTTCAGTTGTCTTCATCCTTTTCTTCTGTTTCATTCAAAGTTAATGGTGGAGACCAGAGCTTCTTCACACAAGAAATCAGAAGAAACATCTCAGAACTTACTTTTGACCAATACCCTAGGTCCAACTCTTGAACAACTCATCAAGTCAGGTATCTACGAAGACGACGGTCTCGGTAACTTTCGATTGAAAACTGGTTACATACCTCCTCTATCAACTCACAGAGGTAATCAACAAACTCCTCCTCAATCTATTCCAGGGAGCCCAAAAACTCCTACCATGTCTCAAGCAGGGACAAACCATGGTTCTCTAGGAGGAGGATCCCAAGGACACCATTCTCAACATAATGCCGACCAAGAACCTACACCCTCTGAAATCCATCGATGTCAGAATGATGATGAATTCAAGAGAATGATGAGGCATTTCTTAAAAGTGGATAGAGAGGCATACTTTTTGCAATTAGCCCAGGAAGGAGCTAAACTTCCTCCTCACTTCAATGTTGAAGATATCATCACGCATGAGGAAGAAACTCTGATGACGGCCATAATGAACCAGCTGCATGCTATGCAGGTCAAAATGAATAAAATTGAGAAAGAGAAGGAACCCAAGGAATTCTCCATGGAGGCCCTTTGTCCTTTCCCTTTTGACAAAGACTTGTATATGCCTCCATTCCCAAAAAGAGTGGAGATGCCAAAGTATGACAAATATGATGGACACTCTGATCCTCAAGATCATGTCAGAGAGTTCTGTACGCACTCCATGGAATTCATGCATGAACCGACCTATCTGATGCGTCTTTTTCCTAGATCCTTGGGAGGAGCATCCATTCAATGGTTTTCGAGATTACCTTCTACGATCAAAACTTTTGAGGAATTGATTAAATTGTTTTATCAACAATATTCCTACAATATTCAACATCTGATTACCATGATCGATATCTGTAACCTCAAACAATATCCAGGGGAATCATTCCTAACTTTTCTCAAGAGGTGGCGAAAGAAGTTTTCTCTATATGCTAGACCAATTCCCGAAATGGAGAAACTTGAAATCTTTATCAATAACCTTGTTCTAGAGCTCAACTATCCATTACAAATGCAAGATCATGTATCTTTTGATAAAATGGTGGATAATGCAATCAAGATTGAGAAAGTACTTGTCAAGAAAGGAGAAATCACACTTCAAAAGGACAAGTCTGAATCTGGATCTAGCTCAAAAGATAAAAACAAGAGCTGGAATAGAAACAAAGGTATCATCTCTGATGGTGTTGTTGACACTATCCACACCCCATCAAAGGCACCGGCCTACAATCTCACCCTTGCCACCAAAGCCATTGAAGCTTCAGAGAAAAAATCTACTGAACCATCTCCAAAGAAGCCATTCAAACGATGGGATAATAAATGAAAGTTTACTCCCCTGGGAGAATCTTTGGAATCTGCCCTGAGAACCCTGATAGCTGATAACATGATCTCTTTACCACCAATCCGAAACCCTGATCCGGATCCAAAACCATATTGGTGGAAAGATAATGAATTTTGTGCTTTCCATCAGACTAAAGGCCACAAGACTAATGGATGCTTCCACTTGAGGCATACCATTCAAGACTTGATCGATCAAGGGGACATCATGATCGATAATCTTACCAGCAATAATGATCACACAGCATTTACAGAACCGTTTCCACAACATGGCAAGGGAGTTTCCACTTCTCAGCCTAACATGGGGGCAAAAGTCAACTATGCCTACCCTGGAAACAATGCTGTCATCAATATGGTTGAACCATGTCTCTCTGAGAGCTGCAATGTCATCACAATTGTGCAAAGAGACCAAAATCATTCCTCAACTAATGCAGTTACCAGATCACAAGCTCAGGCTCATCTAAAAGGACAAACACCAAGTTCATCTAATGTCCCTAAGATACCTTTCAACCTCACATCTACTTCCAAACAGAAGGCTGCCTCGAAATCTTCCAATCCAAAGGATACAAGACCTACATCTTACAACATCGTCCAACAACTCTAGCATACCAATGCCAAAATCTCTATGTTTGAGTTACTTTGAATATCTCTAGCTCACAGAAATATCCTAGACAAAGCTTTGCTCGGCTCTAATGTTCCTGATGATCTAGATCTAGACAGGTTCCAGACTATGGTTGGTCATCTAACGTCTCGGCAATATATCTCCTTTTCAAAGGAAGATGACAACTCTTTGAGTCACCCACATAATCAGCCCTTACACATAGAAGTCTTGATCCAGAACCGTCGAGTCAAACGTGTGTTGATAGATGGGGGCGCAAGCCTCAACATTTGTTCTTACAACTTAATCACACAGTTGGGATTCTCAGAGATGGCTATTGATCCTCGAAAGAAGATCACCATAAAAGCCTATGACGAACAAGAAAGAGCTTTTAAAGGCACCATTGTCTTACCCATCCGAGTGGGTCCGGTCATCAAAGATACCACATGTCAGGTGCTTGATCTACCATTGGCTTACAATATCCTTCTAGGGAGACCCTGGATCCATGAAATGTAAGCCATTCCTTCTACGTACCATCAATGCTTGAAATTTCCCTATGAAGGGGTAGAAGTTACTATCCCAGCATATCTGAGTACAACTTGCAATACATTGAAGGAAAGTGCCGATAAGCTTGTACCTAATAACAGAGAATCTTCCATCAAGCAACAAAATATGGCTTCCACATCCAAGATGGAAGACATTGCTAAAGAGATCAATATCAAAGAAAATGGGATGGGAGAATACACTATAGAGCCAGTCTTGTCTCTGACATCTCTCCCAATCTCACCTAAGTCGTATGGACAATCCTTGAAGCAGTCTAAATCAGAACCTAAGGAACCTATGGAAGCATACAAAAGAAATTTTGTGGCGGAGCAAGTATCCAAACAAGAATTTGAAGAGGATGAAGCTGTGCTTGCATGGCTATACAAAGATGATTCTGAATCCAAAATTGTTCAACCTAGTGAATCTATAGCACCTACAATCCCTTCTAATTCATATGGTCCAGGGAACAGATTGATAGCCAAGATGGGATATTCCGGTCAAGGACCTCTAGGAATCAGAGGAAAGGGTCTTGTGACACCCATTCCACATATTGGTAGAGCCAACAAAGATACTGGTGGCTTAGGCTTTAAGAAGAAACCCTATCATCTCAAAGGTGGTTGTTTTCATGTCATAGAACAAATTGCACCAGGAGAACCCCTTCTCAAGAAAGAAGAGACAGAACCCTCAGATGATGATTCAGATAGTTCAGAACTCATCCCCTATGAAAAATTGCCTAAAGAGATCAAAGATCTTCTTGATGATAAAGATGATCCTATCAAAAGAATTAATGTAGTAGACACACAAGAACCTACTGTAGCGCAAGAGATGGTTGCACCACAAGAACCAGCCAATCTCGAAGGTAATCAAACTGATCAAGAAGAAGGGGGTAGTTATTCTGACACTGATTCCCATGAATATGAATTCAAGTCAGAGACTGAGGGTAATCCTTCTTGGGGTATTCATCCTGATTTCACACATTTTCTAAGATTTCCTAGAGATCTTGAATCAGAAGCTGAGTCAAATGACTATGAATGGGGTGCCATTCCAGAAGAAGATGAGCTTATCATAGAGAAATATATTGATGTTATTCACCAATATGTATCTCAACCCAATGTAGGTCTAGAGAGAAACAATGAACTTAACGTGTCTGATCCACCTATGGCTGAAGAGGACTCCCATGATGATGTTGAGCCTATTCACGAATTGAACATTTTGAGCTATAATATCACCTTTGAACTTGAGTGTCAGGTTAGGACCAATGATGACATATCCATGTTTGTGAACACCATATCCCAAGCCTTTCCCGCTTTGACTATCCAACGCCCTGATCTTATCGACCAAACTTCCACAAACCCAAGCCATGGTGTTTACACCTTTTCCAGTGACTATGCCCTTGCTTGTTACCTCAATGCAGTCGAGCCTATGAGGACTTCCATCAGTGAACCGAGCATCAGCATGACTGAGTCAGACATCAAATATCTTAGTCAAAAAAATAAAAATAAAAAGAAAAAGAGTTCTGAGGGTGAAAACCACTTTGTGGCAGTCTCAGATCCTACAAAAGTAAAAAGAAAAGACGTATCTGAAGATGAAAACCTCTCTGAGGCACCTAAGGATGAGATATTTGATGTCCTTCCGAGTCATTTATAGGATAGATCTCCAGTTCTGATTGAGCCCACTCAATCCATCAATTTGGGTACAACAGAGGAACCACAATTGGTACATGTAGCACAATCTCTATCAGAAGAAGAGAAATAGAAATTCGCTACATTCTTATCATAAAAAAAGATCAATTTTGCATGGAAATATTCAGATATGCCAGGATTGGATCCCAATCTCATTATGCACCATCTATCCATTGCTCCTGGAGTAAAACCAATCAAGCAAAAATTGAGAAAGATGCATCCTCATGTTGCACTCTTAGTCAAAGCAGAACTAGAAAAACTCCTAAAAGCTGGATTCATCCATGTCATAGACTATGCTGAGTGGATCTCTAACATTGTACCTATTTCAAAACCAGATGGTTCAATCAGAGTGTGCACAGACTTTAGAGATGTGAGCAGAGCATGCCCTAAGGATGATTTTCCACTGCCTAACATTGATTTGATAGTGGATATGACTGCGGGCTATGAAATGTATTCCTTAATGGATGGCTTTTCTGGGTACAACCAAATCAAAATTGCTCCAGAAGATCAAGAGAAAATAGCTTTCACATGTGCGTGGGGAACCTTCTGTTGGAATGTTATGCCATTCAGACTCAAAAATGCTGGAGCTACATATCAAAGAGCAATGACATCTATTTTTCATTATATGATGCATAAAAAAATGGAGGATTACGTAGATGATACCTTGGAAAAATCCATGATTAGAACTGAACATCTAACAGACTTGAGCATGATCCTAGATAGAATGGAACAGTTTAGTCTCCGACTAAATCCTAAGAAGTGTTCTTTTGGTGTCACTTCTGGAAAGCTCTTAGGATACATAGTTTCAAAGAAAGGCATTGAAGTTGATCCAGCTAAAGTCAAGGCTATAATAGAGATGCAACCTCCCACAAATATCAGTCAAATGAGGACATTGTAAGGCAGAGTTCAATCTATCAGAAGATTCATATCACAGCTAGCGGACATATCATAGCCTTTTACAAAAACATTACATAAAGGTGTGACCTTTGCATGGAATGAAGAATGCGAGAACAACTTTAACCATATCAAGAAGTATCTATCAAATCCACCTATATTGATGCCTCCTATTCATGGGAAGCCATTAATATTATATGTCTCCGCAACAGATACATCACTGGGGGCATTGCTAGCGCAACATGATGAAGACAAGAAAGAAAGAGCCATCTACTATATCAGCAGAACTTTGGTGGCGTATGAAAAGAACTATTCTATGATTGAGAAAGCTTGTCTCGCTGTGATCTTTGCATCACAGAAACTGAGACACTATATGTTAGCTCATACCACGCATCTAGTAGCAAAAATTGATCCACTGAAATACCTACTAAGCAAGGCTGCCCTCACCGGTAGACTGGCTAAATGGGTCATGCTTCTAAGCGAATTTGATATTGAATATGTTGAAAGAAAAGCTATAAAAGGTCAAGTTATTACTGATCAACTAGCAGATACACCCATGTTTGATGACACACCAATGCAAATGGAATTTCCAGACTCATCTATTATGCACCTCTCTTCTAGAACATGGCGGTTATTCTTTGATGGCTCCTACACACAGAATGGATCTGGAGTAGGCATATTGTTCATCACTCCTCAAGGATACTTGATACCCAAAGCATTTAGACTAAAGTTTCCTTGCACAAACAATATTGCTGAATATGAGGCACTTCTCAATGGTATGAAAATGACAATACAGTGGAGAGTTACAGAGATGCACATCCATGGAGACTCACAACTTGTTATCCACCAAGTCAATGATGTGTACCAAACCAAAGATGAAAAGCTCATTCCTTACAAGAGAATGGTAGATGATTTAAAGAAATACTTCATCTCTATCACATTTGAGCAAATACCCAGAATGGAGAATAAGGCTACCGATGCAATGGCGACATTATCTACTCTCTTATAGCAGCCCGAACATGAACTACGCTATGAGTTCCTGGTGGAAGCCTTATCCTATCCTGCATATGACTCCCCTGAAACCCGCATGATCTGCACTGTTGTAGGTTATGACTCATCTCACTATAAAAATCTGTTCTCCTATCTCCATGACCAAATCATCCCTGACTCCTTTAACCGTTTTGAGAAATGAAACCTTATTCGATCCGCATCCTGATATGTCATCATTGGTAATGATCTGTACAAATGAGGTCTAGATGGTACACTGCTTAGATGTTTAGAACGGGAAGTGTCTCAATGTGCATTAGAGGAAGTCCACGAGGGTATATGTGGGTCACACTCGAACGGTTTAACGTTAGCTCGAAAACTTATTAGGGCCGAGTACTATTGGCCTGAAATGGAGAAAGAGGCTATTAAATTTTCTAAAAACTGTCAACAGTGTCAAGTACATGGCAACTTGATTCATGCTCCAGGGAGAGATCTAATTCCCTTTACTACACAATGGCCTTTTCAACAATGGGCATTTGATCTCATAGGCACTATCCATCCGCACTCTTCTAATGGACATACCCATATCATCACAGCTACAGATTATTTTACAAAATGGGTAGAAGCAGTTCCTCTAACACAAGCAACGGGGAAATAGATCTCTATGTTCATCCTAAACTACATCATTTGTAGATATGGGATCCCTCATTCCATAGTCACAGACAATGGGGGACAATTCAAAAATAAGGACCTAGATGACTTATGTGCCAAATTCAAGATTACTCAACATTGGTCATCTATCTACTATCCTCAAGGGAATGGACAAGCTGAAGCTTCAAACAAAAATCTCTTGAAAATCTTGCACAGAATAGTGAATAAAACAGGAAGAGACTAGCATCTCATGATCAATCCAGCTCTCTGGGCATATAGAACTAGTATCAGAACACCTACAGGGGCTACACCTTTCACTTTAGTTTATGGGTCTGAAGCAGTACTGCCTATTGAGGTTGAAATCCCATCACTCAGAATCAGAATGCATGGACTTGTCACTGATGAAGACTACAGAGTGTCTAGGTTACAAGAACTTGAATTACTAGATGAACGCAGGCAAGCAGCATATGATCATCTCAGAGTGTATCAGAAAAGAATGTCTAGAGGCTACCACAAGAAAGTCAGACATAGAGAATTTCAGGTTGGCGATCTAGTGTTGAGAGAAAATCCTAAAAATCAATCACATCGAGAACGCAAGGGGAAGTTTGAACCCAATTGGCTGGGTCCCTTTGTTATCACTGCTACTTTTGGCTATGGTGCTTATCAACTCTCAACGACTGAAGGAGAAAAGCTCCGAGAACCAATCAACGTTCTCCATCTGGAGAAATTCTACGCCTAAGGCATTCAGTCTATGGTTAAATATCCTGAAAAATCCTAAAAATTAGAAAAAGTCCTGAAAAAATGAACATCTTGGTGAAAACCTAGCAATAGGCACCTTGATGATTCACAAAAAAATAAAAAAATATCAAAAATTCAAAAAAAAAAAAAAATATGAAAAATACAAAAAAAAAAGAAAAAAAAAAAGAAAAAGTGCCTTAGTGAAAACTTGGAAACAGGCGCCTTGGTAGCAAAAATAGAATCTCTGCCAAGATGGTGAAAACCTGGCAAACGAGTGCCACTTCTTCCAAAATGCTCCATCTATCAGCACAATCTTGGTCTTTCCCAGCTTTCAGTCTTGCTTTAGTTTGTACATATCTCCCAGTTTGTTTCTGCATATCCTGGTTTCAATAAGTCGGTCTGTACACCAATCAGCTCAAGTGTCTGTATCCTATCAATGTTCAAATTTGGGGGCAATCAATGTCATATCCTATGGTCTCCCATGTATCTTAGACATTTCCTATCTAGTCAGAGTCCTTTGAAGCTTCTAGTTGAGTCAGTCAGTCAGTCTCGTCTCCAGAAAGGATTTTGCATCTACAACAATCAAACATCAAAACTCAACTGAAAACAATTTGTGCTTTTCATGCTTTTATCTCCTTGTATGCTTTCTGATTCGCATTGAGATTTTTGCATATTGTGTCCCTTCGAGCTCCTCAATGATGTCCTTTACAGGATTTAGAGAGTGATGACTGGGGGCATAATCTTTTTTTGGTTTTCTGCTTGTATGTGAAATCTAATAACTTTGGAAATTCTGGATTGAAATGGTGTCCGACTGTAAGAGCCTCTATCTCGAATTGGATGGCCATGTGTACCTCGACCATTGATACCCAGAAAATTCAAGGAAGTTTGATCTAACTATTATCTTTTTAAAGTAAATTCTTTCTCCTACTGTGAAACACGATCTTACCTAAGGAGGTGAACAATAAAGGGTCACTACGGGTAATTCACACTAGATTTAGAATGATCTTTTGATTGTTTGATGTGTATGTTAAATGCAAGGCATACTCAGGTCATCACGACGTTTATGTTTTGATGCTTGTACAAATTGCTATATCAAAATGGACATGATATTCAGGTCATCCTAGCGTTTGTGCCTTGGTGCTTATATCTAATCCAACATTTCGAATACAAATCAATATTCATATGTCCATGGTTGTATAACCAGTGGGTGTTGTATTGATTCTTGCGCATACAAATCGATATTCATATGTCTATGGTTTCATGGCTAGTGGGCATTGTATTGATTTATCCGGTTACCTAAAAGTTCAATGATGATAACAAATTGACACATGATCAGTGACTAGGTCCTAGGTCTTAGGTTGCATTTCATTTTGCATGTCTCTTTGCATTTTGCATGTTGCATGATCTCACAATGGCTAAACGAACTTCAATGCTTAAATGATTCTTCAAATCGCATCTTCAAGTCTAACAAGAGCTGAATCTCACATGAAGGTTCCTCCAATGAAATAGCAGGTAGAATCCTTTTTGGGGATCAAAATCAAAATCTGAGATCATTTATCTTATTCACTGCTTGCATAATCAACCTTCCATCATCACAGAAATCTAAAATTCAACTTAACTGATTATCTTACATCAAACTATCAAAAATTCAACTTGGTCAACCATGGTCAACTCATGGTCAAACCTAGTCAACCTTGGTCTCCAGGACCTCCAAACGATGCAGAATGCGTTCTCGGACGTGTATTACCACTTTTTCAAATCAATTAACATGCTTCTGAACTATCAACGCTGACTTTTCTTGTCAGATTTCAATTTTAATCCCGAAGGGGGCATGGTATTGCATATCATTCAAAGTCTGTAATCAAATTTGAAATCATATCTTTTTTTTATCTATCAATATCTTTCATCAGTGATCAAGACACCAATCATGTCTAGTCACTGATTCATCAAAAGTCCTCATCGCTTGGGGCAAATCTATCATCACTTGGGGCATATCAGATTCATCGATCCATATCAATCTCGTATTCTCCTAATCTTGTAAACTGTATCAGTTTTTGCAACCATCGGATCATAGTGCTCTTTCCTTGGTTCTTCGGCAACTGAAGGGTTTGGATGTGATAACTGCTAGTTCTGCTAAGACAATCGAGTCTAGAATAGGTCACTCACTTCTTATCAATCCTAAGGTTCAGAATCAGGCATTTTGACACTTTTTCGCAATCATAGGTTCATCGCTGCTACAGTGAACATTATCTCTGGTCATTCAGGACCTCCTATCTCAATATCTCTCAATCGGTTTCTATCTTGAGATCAGTTTATCTTTTGAATCAGTTTCATATCTTCATCAAACACAGACTATCTTTGAACCACTGCGCTTCGCATAGTAATTCAAAGAGGGGCAAAATGTAATACCCCAAAAATGGGCTATATGTTCATTAACCTCCAATATCAACAATTCGAATGAAATTGACATCAAAGTCCTAACCTAAGGCACATCTAAACATCATCGAATCCTAATTGATTATCTTAAATTTTGCATCGGGGAATATTCCTAGTAATATTCCTAATTATCTTAATTATCTTTAATTTAATGATTATTTGGCGATAAATCCACATTTATCCTAAAATTTGATTAATTAAATATTTTCATATTTAGTTAATTAGATTTAATATTTGCCACTTAATTATTTAATTAAATTTAATTCTATCTATTATTAATTGTATTATTTAATTTTGACAATAAATCAAAATTCCTATGAATAATTGATTAAATTCTTATTTAATTAATTAAAGCATGTTGTCATTATTTAATAACATAATTTTTAATAAAAGTTTGGTAAAATAGTTGATTAACCCATAAATCAATTGTTTTATTTTTAAAAATCAGTTAAGTTGGAAATAAATCACTTTATTATTAAATTAATTCATAATTAAAACATGCACAATCGTAAAAGCAGACAACTATCAATTATCAATTAAAGCTAAACTCTATTTTGAGTTAAAACTTAGCTTTTGCATATTTTTGTGAGTTAATTATCTTTTATTTAAAAATAACTCAAAAATCAAGTTGAGTTATTTGAGTGATTTATGGCTTTTTTTCATGCACCTCCAAAGCCTTGGATTTCTATAAAAACAAGGCTCAGGTCTTCATAATTCATCTCATATTTTGCACAATCACGCTGGAGAATTGGAGGCTGAGGAATCAACTTGCGAATTCAAAGCTTTGTGAGATCAATTTCAATTGCATAGCTTTTATATCTTAGCATAGAATTTCATAGCTTTCATATCATTGTTAGAATCTTCATTGTTAGATCATTTAGCATCCATAGCATATCAGTTTATCATTCTTATTGCATAGAAAATATAAAAAATATAGATTAATTGCATTCAATCTCATATCTAGATCAATTGCATTCAAATCCTTCATTTAGGTGTCGTCTAGGTTACTGATCTCGATTACAATCTGAGAACATTAATCTCGCACCTATTAGAAGGCAGTAAATCACTTGGTTAGATTAGATTTTAATTTTGCATGATTTTGATTATAGCTAACCTCTAATATTTTACTGAGTGTTGTGTCTACAGATCAGGTACAATTTTCACACACACAATATCTATCCTTGAGTTGCTTCGATTATCCCCTTCGCATAGAGAGATTCTTGATGAGGCTCTATGTACAACACATGTTCCCAACGACATTGATCCAGATCGATTTCAGGCTATGGTCAACCACATTTCATCTCCGCTATCTCTCTCCTTTTCTGCAGAAGATGACATATCTATTACTCACCCTCATAATCTGGCTTTACACATCGAAGTTCTAGTCTACCACACCCGCGTCCACTGAGTCCTGATAGACAATGGTGTAGGGTTAAATATTGTTGTCATACAATAGTTGGGTTTGTCAGAATTTGCTGTGGATTCCAAGAAGAAGATTACTATAAAAGCTTACGATGAAGTGGAAAGATCTTCCAAAGGTCTTGTCACGCTACTTGTCCGAGTGGGCCCTATCATGAAAGATATTAGCTTCCAAGTATTAGACATCCCACTCGCATATAACATTCTTTTGGGTCATCCTTGGATCCATGACATGTAGGCTCTTCCTTCCACTTATCATCAGTGCGTCAAATTTTTGTCCAATGGCACTAAAGTTGTGATTCCTAGAGACCATACTATTGCTATTAATGCTCTTGCTGCTGCTGAAAAATTTGTTCCTCACAATGAACCTTCTGTTGATCCTAGTATGTCTTTAGTTGCTACTGAGAAAACACTTAAGATGATGAGCCTTGGTATGGGTGAATATATGCTGGATTCCTTTGCTTCTATACCTGTTTCTCCTAGATCATACGGGAAACCTTCTGATCAGATGAAGCCTTCCACTTCTGCTATGATGATCTTTGATACTTTTGTTCCTTCATCCATTCCTTTAGAAGCAAAAAGAGAAGAACAAGCTGTTCAAGAGTGGATCTATAGAGAAGATGAGGGTAGTATGGCAAATGCTCTCCTTGATCATTCCAGAAATACTCCCATGCTCAGTAATTCAGACATAGATATAGATGAGTCACCACTACACACTATGGCTCAAATGGGAGATGATCTTCCTTCTACTTCACTTCTTTGGGATGAACAAGGTACACCTAATGATGATATGGATGAGGCCTCTATGTCTAGAACCTATGTGCCTAAAGAATCATTGAACTATGATAGACAACTTCGCAGCATTGTATAGCTACTACAAAGAGGTGATCTATCACATAATGACATGAGTATCTCTACTTCTCAACATCTTAAGCCTCTCCCAAAAGATTCTTCCATGACAGATATGGATGTTGATGTGGTTCATACTTATGGTGACCAACCCGACATAGTTGATGAGTCTTGTGCAAGATTTGATGATTTTGTTCCCCGTATTGCCTTAGTTGACTACGTTGGTCCTTCTATGACAAGTCTAGATCTTAACACTTTTTGAGCTTACCCTATAGGCTCAACTTCTCTTGTCACCAGAGATGACACCCCTCACATAAATGTTATTGAACCAGTCACTTGATTTCATCTTGCATTAACACCTATTACTTCTTCCACTAGTGAACTAGTAACAAAAAAGATTGAATCAACAATCAAGCATCACAGTCATCAAGTCAAAAGAAAAGAGCAATGGTTGGATGGAGAAAACCACATTGTGGCGGTATTCGAACCTAAGAAAAGTAAAAATAAAAATCTGCTCAAAAATAATGATTGTCAAATAAAAGATGACAAGCTGATTCTCTACAAAGAAATGGTGAAATTCTTCAAGCATTATCTCATATCTGTTACACTTCAGCCCACTCCTAGAGCTGAGAACAAAGTTGGTAATGCCTTGGTTACTTCGGCATCCATCTTACGAATGAAAAGGCATAAATCTCGCTTCAAGTTCCTGGTGGATGAATTACGCTATCCTGCTCACAAATCTTACAATCCTACCCTCTTTTCATGTCTTCCACCTCATATTCCTCCTGAAAATCCACCACACCATTCTTTCCACCATCCCTTACACTTTGCCTTTGTCTTTGGTGACTTGTATAGGAAGGGTCTAGATGGAACTCTCCTTAGGTGTCTAGAAATAGAGGAGCTAGAAAAAGTGCTAGCTGAAACCCACTATGGCATATGTGGATCACATTTTAACAATCCTCTGTTAGCTCAGACATTGCTTAGGGCTGGTTATTATTGGTCAAACTGGTTGAGACCTCCTATCATCATAGTTGCAGCATTTGGGCCTGGGGCCTATTAGTTCTCTACATTAGAGGAAGCAGATTCTTGATGCCCATTTCTGTCTGGGGCATTCTTTGTACATACTTTATGATCCTAAAAAAATTCCAAAAAAATCATATATGATGCTAAAAAAATCCTAAAAAGCATAAAAAGTACTGAAAAAATGAGCATCCTAGTGAAAACCTAGCAATAGGCGCTTTGATGTCTCACCAAAAAAATCAAAAAATTCAAAAAATAATTTTTTTTTGAAAAAGTGCCTTGGTGAAAACCTGGAAACAGGCGCCTTGGTAGCAAAAATACAAAAAAATTATAAAAAAAGTCCTAAAAAAATCTATCAAGTGGTGAAAACCTAGAAATAGGCACTGCTTGAGACCCTTGCACCTATGTCTATCAGTCTTGTGTGGCGCTCCTTCGCTCCACTTCTCGCTTTGCCTCTCTTGGCTTGGAATCGACTCTTGTCTTAGTCTAGGGGGCATACGTTGTTTTAAGATTATCTTGGGTCTCTTTGTGCATCTGGGTTTCTTAGGCACCTCACAAATGGTGTTTTTCAACATCACCTCAACTATGTTTTTCAACACTACCCTAGCATCGAGTGTTTCTTAACACTTATCAGATGTCCTACCCGTAGTCTAGATGATGCAATATTTCTTACTGGTAGATGTGCTACTCAAAGCTTGACTCTATGACCTACACACACGCACTTGACTTGCTGAGATTTGTTTGACTTTATTTCTTTGTGTGCTGTCTATGATGATTTCTTTGCTGAGTGTTCTCCCCCTATGATCATTTTCGATGATGCATAGCTAGAAGATTGAGGGCATGAGGACATGTTTTATTTCTTTATCTACTTGTGGGTATATTTTGTTGGTCCTACTTGTCATTGGCATTTATGCTGGTTCCACTTGACATTGAGATCTACAAGGTATTATCCTTGACTATTTTATGCAAGTGCATGCTTATAGCCATCCTGACTTTCTTGTGTCTTGATGGGAGCATAATCTCGCCATATCAAAATTTAGGTAATCTCACTGCACTAGTCATCTTGACCTGCATGTCTCTGATGCCTAGGTGAGATTTCCACATTTTTATCTGATATAGATCATATTCAGATTCACATAGTTATGCTAGTGTGTATTGTCTGATCTTGCAACACTACCAATAACGCTCAATGATGAATATTAGATGTCTATTAGCATTGTGACCTTGCAAGTAAACCACTTTTCATGTAGCTTGCATTTTTAGGTTCATGTTAGTTTAGTTTTGCATCTTGCATATGGAGAGAGCTCTCCTTTTCCTCTTACGTGGACTTGTTAATCAACTACGCTCCTCTTTCGCTTCTTCTTGATCATGCCTTTCACTTCTTTTCTTTCATATCCTATCATTTTCTCTTCATTTCAGGATCGAAACCAAAATCCAAATTACATCTCTCCTTCTTCCGCGCAATTGGCTGACCTTTTGAGGCCTGATCCTTCGATCTTCACTGGGGCATTCTTCACCTCTTCATCCCCATCTCTCTCAACTTACAGTCTTTCATTCACTTTCAAATCCCAAGTTCAAATTCCTCCTCCGTGGTGTTTACGGGTTGAGGGACTGATAGGTTCGTGCTCCGTGTCCCATGTGTGGGGCATATCTTCATTGCTTGATGGTTATTCTATTCTCTCTCTTCAATTATGATTTCTAGTGATTTGATCATGTCTCTCTTGCTTCTGCTTTCCCTCTACCTGGATTTTGCTTTCGATCCCAAGGAGGCAGACACATCATATCTTATTGGCTATCTCTTTCCTAAGTGTTTAGTACTATCGCTACCAGGCTGATCATGCAGGATTTTCTATCTCTCTGCACTTCATTCTTTGGAGTCAGATCGCTATTTGCTTGCCTTCTTGGCTATCTCTTCCTTTCTTGGCTGATCTGAGTTGCTTTGTGATCCCAAATCGATCTCACGTTTCAACTTCATTCTTTGACTACATGTGTTCCTAGATCGATCACACATTAGTCAAAGAGGAGCAAATCTATACACCTAAAAATGGTCACCTAGACTATTAGCCCCTTGCTAGCATTATTTGCTAAAATTATCAATTGCTTATTCTTGATCAAATCCTAGTTTTGTCATTTATTCGATTATTTTCTATGGGCTAACCATTTTATCCTAAGTTTTTATTTATTTAAAAGGAATATTTCCTCCCCTTTTAAATAAATAAAAGCCCCCACTTTTCCTCTTATCCTAAGTTGCACAAATAAAGCATTATTCTTATTTTATAAAAAAGGAAAAAATACTTTTTGTCTCATATGGACACAAAAGTCAACTCTTGTTTTCTCATTGGAGGATATTTGTGCACATGGATTACTCTTCTTTGATGCTCCACCATTGATTAAATAGTTTGCCTCTTAATCTCCATGGTCCATTCCTCCTCCTTTCCTTTAAAAGGAGAGCTCTCTTCCTCATTTTGCATCTTAGGTTTTTATGCTAATGTTATGCTGCAGGTTTTCTAGGTACATTTGGAGCTTTTGAAGATTTGGAGCATTCTTGGCTTTTGCATCTACATGTTATCATAGTTTCATTTCTTGTATTATCATGACATTCTTAGCTTAGATTTCCTTTATGCTTTAGATTAATTCATCTAGCTTAACTAGGAGGCTTTGTAATACTTGCATCTTTCATTTTCATAGCTTAGCTTGCATTTCCATTTCTAGCTTGCATTGCATTCTCATTTGATTCTTGAGGATATTGACATTCTTGCCCTTGTCTTCATTTAATCTCCCATTGCATTGCATGGTTTACTAGCAAGGTTATAGGCTAAATAGCTCTAGCTAAGAGCATTATTAAGACCCTTGCACTCCATGCCTAGGGAGCTATGGATCAATTTTTGAGACCTCATTCTTGAGTGTTCTTGAATGTAAGGATTCATAGAAGTGTGACACAATTATAGCACACACTTAGCTGACAAGATTGATGAGCTGGAAAGTGTATGATTTCGAGGTAACATATAATGTTTGTTACACAGATCGACAACTAACAAAATTCAGGAAAGATCTAAAGGATGAGAATCAAACATGTTATTGACACATCAGCTGAGGTATGTTTAAGCGGCAAAATTAACGAAGATGATTAAGAGGCAAAATCTAATGGAGCAGAAGAAAATGATTTACTTGTCTATATAAGAGACTGAAGATTTCATAGTAAGAGAAAATGCCAGAAGGAGGAGACTGCAGAATTATCACGTGAACAAGTTTTCATGCATACTTGACATACTGGTTAGTAAGAACCGAACTACAGAGTTTTTACTGAGCGATAAGAAGCTATTACCGAGCGATAGTAAGTTACTAAACATTGATTGGAACATAATTGATTTAATGATCAAAGGATTGAATGAGCTTAACATTGATCTGTACATCTACAATTGAAGTTGTATTAAGGCAGATCACCTACTATTACATTTTAACCATTGTACACAGTCAAATCTCTTAACTGAGTGAACTAAAAAAGTCTTTTATGTATCATTCATAGAATGAACATTGTTATCCTGTCAAACCTAGAGTGACTGACGGTTGGACAATAACAGTTGGTCTAAAATCCTCTAACAAGGTCACACCTAACAATATGTTTGTAACCTTTAACAGGGTTAGGTCTTCACCGACCTCACTTCAGAAGAGTGAATATTTTGGGTTGCCGGTCCCAGGTGGTTTTTCCCTTCACAGGGTTTCCACGTTAAATCTCTTGTGTTATGTGTTGATTGTGATGTTTTTTTGATGTCATATTTGCATGTTGCATATTTGATTTAATCGGTAACTACTATATGTTTTAGACTGGTAATCGATAAAAGCACATACAGTACATTATTTTAAGTTACCGAGTATCAGAAGTTTTAAGTATTTGATTTTGGATTATAAAATTTGAATTGGGACATTGGATAACTAATTCACCCCCCTCTCAGTTATTCTAACAATTGGTATCAGAGCGTTGGTTGCTTAGAACAGAGTTTTAAGGACTTTAGTACAAAGATCTCAAAATGTATAAGAGGGAAGTGCCAAAGCTAAACAAAGAGAACTTCGTAGTATGGCAAAGCTGGATGAAGTTGCACATATCTGGAATTGAAAATTTTGCACTAGAATTGATGGAGAATGGCTATATAGAACCGACCGTTGGTCCCCTGACACTTGATCAACTGAGAGATAGGCATGAACACAATGTTACTATGATGGAGATTGTTGCTGCCTGTACTGATGCCGAATTTGAAGATATTAAAAGATGCACTACTGCAAAAGGCATGTGGGATAAACTTTCTCAAGTTTACAGTGGAGATGTGAATGTCAAAAGAGCCAGAGCAGAAAGCTTAAGGGGAAGATTCAATGATATGAAGATGAAGGAAGGTGAGAATATTGTGCAATACACAAATAGACTGAAAGAGGTAGTACATGCTATTAGAGCATCTGATGGAGTTATTAGTGAAGAGACAGTTGTAAGCAAAGTCCTCAGAACCTTATTGCTAGTTTATGCAATCAGAATATCTTCTATTCATGAAACAAGGTCTGCAGCTAGTAATGTCCTCACACTTGACAATTTGATTGGTGAACTTACAACCTTTGAATTGAATAAATTTGACAATAGTGTTGTTCCATCTGTGGAATCCACTTTCATGTCTTCTCTGAAGATTGGTAAGTCTAGTAGGAATAATAAGAATGATGATAGTGATAGCAATACCGATGATGAGCTTGATGAAATTGAAGCTCTTATGGCCAGAAGATTACCCAAAGGAAAAAGAAGGTATAGATGTAAGCTACCTTTGGCATGCTTTAATTGTAAAGAGGTTGGCCACATCTCTACTAGATGTCCACATAAGAAAGATGATGAAAGAACCAAATACCGATTTGAAGGAAGCTATGGGAGAAGAGTCAACAGAGGCTACTAACACAACAGACATAACCGAGATAGTAATGATAGAGGCAAAAAGGTATGTTACATAGTCAAAGATAATGAATCTGATGATGATGTAGAAGTTGTATTTGTTGCTATGAAAGATGACTCTGAGGAAGAAGAAAAACATGTAGAAACAACACTGATCTCTAAAGTTAACAAAAATAATACATGGATCATAGACAGTGGCTGTACACATCACATGACTGGTGATGAAGAGAAATTTGATCAACTTGAAGAATACAATGGAGGATCTGTTAAGATGGATAATGACACACCCTATATGGTAAGAGGTAAAGGATCCTTGATGATAAATGATAGGATAAAATGTGAAAATGCTTATTGGGTAGATGGATTGAACTATAACTTGTTAACTGTGGCACAACTAAACAATTCAGGTCACTGAGTTGCTTTTGAGAGCAAGAAAGTGAAAATCTTTGATGATGGTGGAAGATTAATTGGAACTGGTGCACAATCAAGAGGTAATCTATTTGATCTTGATACTAATGAATCTTCTTTCTTGATGATGAAAAATGAAGATGCTTGGTTGTGGCATAAAAGGTTATGCCATGTGAATTTTGATAACATGATTAAGATCAGTAAAAGGAAAAGAGTTAGAGGTTTGCCTAACTTGTCAAAACTGGATCATGTTATGTGTCATGAATGTCAGAAAGATAAGATGACTAAATCTAGTTTCAAAAGAAAGGATTATTCAACAAAGAAGATACTTGAGTTGGTTCATACCGACCTGTGTGGTCCTATGAGAACTCAGAGTTATTATGGTGATAGATACTTTATTCTTTTTGTTGATGACTATACTAGATTGATGACTGTTATGTTCTTGAAAGAAAAATCTGAAGCATTTAAGATGTTTAAGTGGTATAAAGAAAAGGTAAAAAAAGAGACTGGTAAAGAATTGAAATGCCTAAGATCTGATAGAGGAGATGAATTTATCTCTGATGAATTTACTAATTTCTGTAATGAGCATGGTATTAAAAGACAGGTCTCTGCACTGAGGACACCTCAGCAGAATGGGATTGTTGAAAGAAGGAATAGGTCAATAGTTGAATATGCAAGAACACTAATGCTACAAAAGAATGTTGCTCAGACATATTGGAGGGAAGCTGTCAGTATAACTATTTATGTTTTGAACCGAGGACAACTGAAGGACACTAACAAGACACCCTATGAGTTGTGGTTTGGACACAAATTGACTATAAGTTATTTTAGGAGTTTTGGAAGAAAATGTTTTATTCTAAAAGATGAGAGAAATGGGAAGTTTGACTCAAAAGGTGATGAAGGGATATTTCTAGGATATCCCAGTAAAAGCAAAGCATATATGTGTCTGAATAAAACTACTAATAAAATGATTGAAAGTACTAATGTTCGAGTTGATGAATTTGATGAAAAGAATGTAGAGGAAAGTACAAAGGAACTAGAAGACTATGGTAGATTCACTTACATTGAACACCTAGAGTATCTATCGAAGCCGTAGCCTGTGATAACTGGTTAGCAAGAAAAAAATACAGAGTAGGAAAGAGAAACTGACGAGCAAGATGGACCTACCGAGAAAGCAAATGAACCTGCACAGGATGAACAAGAAAGAAGAGATAGAGTATTGGCAAGATTTATCAAGAGACATCATCTTGAGACACAAATTATTGGAGACAGACAAGCTGACATGCAAACAAGGAGTAAAGCAAGACAAGGTACATGTCTAGTTTGTGATTATGAACCGAAGAATGTAAAAGTTGCATTAGAAAATGATGAATGAGTTAATGCAATGAAAGAGGAAATAGAATAGATAGAGAAGAACAAGACTTGGACCTTAATATCCCGACCTAAAGATAAGAATGTTATCGGTATTAAGTGGATATTCAGGAACAAGCTGAATGAAAATGGTGAGGTAATAAGGAAAACAACTAGATTGGTATGCAAGGGATATGCACAGGAGGAAGGAATTGATTAGGGTGAAAAATTTGCACCTGTTGCTAGATTAGGAGTTAGAATTCTACTTGCATATGCTGCACATAAGAAATTCAAAGTTTATCAAATGGATGTTAAGTCAGCATTTCTGAATGGAATACTGGAAGAAGAAGTCTACATAGAATAACCTGAAGGGTTCATTGATCCAGAAAAGAAAGACATGGTATGTATATTACATAAAGCTTTGTATGGTTTGAAGCAAGCATCAAGAGCCTGGTATGAGAGGTTACATACTTGTTAAGTATTGGATTTGTTAGAACTAGTGAGAACAATAATTTGTACATGAAAGGAGATAATGATGATACTGTTGGAGCTTTTCCTTGTAGGACCAAACTTGAATCAAATAGTTGGGCTTGATTCTCAGGGTAGGCACTCAAGTTTGACAAGAAAAAATTCCAATTGATGAGGATTGAAAGGAACCCTCCTTCTTCTTTGAGCTCCACATCACTCAAGCAGGTATTGCTTTATCTGCACACTAAAGACACCTCATGATAAACAATAGGCCTGCAAATAGATTATTGTGGAATAGTCTTCAAACCCCTTTAGGTATCCTGTACCCCAATAAAGCCAATCCTTATGCAACAACCCTATTTGCATAGAATGAGTCTAAAGACCAGAGAAAAACTCCTAATACTACCAACATGAAAGGGAAATGTATTGGTAAGGATGAAATTTGTGTTTGATGACTGAAAGGTGATTATATAGCAGAGACCAGACTAGTGCCTAATCCTTTGGGCAGAAGAGTCTAACATAAATCAACAGAGGGGTTTCTAAGAAATACAGTGATATGCCTTACAAACCACATACAATTTGGATAGAGTGCCTTACAAACTATCCCCTCAATCCTAGATTATTATCATCAAGATCCCAACAGATGTGTTCATTCCCTGAAATTGCACATAAGGATTTAATCCTTTCCTTGAAAGAAACTCATGCAACAATTAGAATAGCTACCTTACAACTAGTATGTTCTATATGCTTTACAAATGGAAACATACAAGAATAAACACAAAGCAAAGAGACAATAATAGAACTGGGATAGAAACTGTATTGTATTTCATGAGAGTGTATCAATACATACAAGGAAAACTCTTCACTCAAAGACTCAGAATGAGAATCTGCTATAGAATGGTTTTCTTTGCATTCAGCATCAAGAAAATGGAACTAGAGAATGGAATCCCTTGGTTACCAAAAACTAGAACTAGGAACCAAAAGATTGGAAAACCACAAAGCTTGGGAACCCAAAAATATCTTGGAACCATTACAAAATCAGAACTCTTACTACTTATACCACTAGCCATCTTGGAAACCCAAAATAGGTTGCAACAAGCTACAGATGACTAGGGTTAGGGCCTCAACTACCCAACCAATCAAAATAGCCAAGAAAATAAATGTAGGGGAAGAAACTTAGACAACCAGGTTGGAACAGATCCTAAAATGATCTTCATTCATGAAAATCCTTTGAAAATGTACCAAGGACCAAGAATTTGTCATGCCAATCAGTCCCATCACCCACCTGCAAATACACCTCGAGCACAAAACCACACTCCACTAGGTACAAAAAAATTACTATAATCAACCACAGGAGCCTCGGACCAGACTGCAACACCTACCACAACCAAACTAGATCAAATCCAGCCACAAAGCATTGAATTTCAATACTTCCTATCGCAAAAACTCTCTACAAGAAACCCTGCAATCATACTTGAATTTGGGTGCCAACGATTAGCTGGTCAACTTTAAAACACAGTCGTCGATTCATTCTTTCCCGACAAAATGGGCGGCCCATAAAGGAATCCTCGTTTACATTTATGCCTGGTCGCATGATCGCAAGACACCCTACTCACCCTTGTGATCATGCAATTGCAATCACTTAGCCACGCAATATCGATCATAGACCCTGCTAAAAAGTCATCGGTCACATTCCCTTCACAACTTCGCAACTCCGCAATGACGACAAATCCTTTTTAAAAATTCATGGGCTCCATGCACTTTACATTTCTTTAAACAAAATCAACGGTCATCGTTACACTGTGATGCTAAAAGTCAAGCATCTCACCTCAGCGGTATAACGACAACCACCCGATCTTCACAGACTTGCGAATGGTCTACTTCCTTTGAAAACTGTGGCCCCACTGTCAACACCCAGCTCGTCACCCCACTGACCAATGAGAATCAAGCACATCAACAACATTGGCACAGTGGACCTGCCTTAACTCTGCAACCACGATGTTCAACAGTTGTCACATGATCACATAGCTAGAAACTGGCTCATGCGAACATGTGACAACTCGCCTGCACTGCAACCCTTTACCTACCCCTAAGGATTGGACCTACCTGCATAAGCTAAAAATCAAATGAATGGTGCATAATCTCATGGCTTTGAAACACTTCATGAGATCATACACTGTCCATTAGATTTTCCACACTGGCATCTCTTTGAAATTCTCGGGCCAATCAAGAATGACCACGTCAACAAGACCCACCACATGGACCCACCTTTTGGTTTTAAACTCTACCGCTAAGTTTGGCGGTTAGTCACATGTTCGCATAGCATGAAATTGGCTCATGCGAACATGCGACAAACTGTTAACATTATGTCTCGGCCCTGCTAACAATCTACCAAGTCACCACCACATCTCTACGCTGCATCCAATAGAACATTGCCACCTCAGCATCCGGAAGATGCCACATCACCACCTGCCACCGGGCCCCAACACAACATGGCACCCTTGTCGCATGATCGCAAGGCCGAAAGATGGCCCTTGCGATCATGCGACAAGGCCAAAAGATGCCACATCACCACTTCTTCTGACAGCAGGACCGCACCGAACATATTTTTTTTGAACTGCATCGATGGCCCTCATTAAAGCGCGGAGATAAAAAAGCTTGCATCTTTTCCTTGCGGTATAGCGAGGATCGTTGATCTTGCACACCCGTTAACAATTTGTTAGAGCCCCCTGAGATGGGCCCGCTGGGACAGGTGTCAACCAGTCGCATGGTCGCATGTCAAATTTTTTTGACATGCGATCATGTGACAACTAATCATTTAAAACCCTTGAAGATTAGGGCCCACCAACCGATCACAACTGTGCAGATAGGAAACGCTGACAAAGAGGAAAAAGTGCGAGGTCAAAAACACACAGGGCTTTCAGCGAAGGATCGAAAACACAGGGTTTTTGGGTAGACCAAAAGGTAGCAGGGAGATTGAAAACATCATGGGTTTTCAAAAACATTGTGGGTTGTCGACACTGAGGCATATTCTAAAATTATTTTCTATAGACCTTAAAACATTAATAACTCCCTGGTTTTTATGAATTAGCTTATGCGATCTAGACTGGAGCTAGGTGACACAATATAGAGCACAGGGCTAAGGGCACACATCATAAAACCTCATATATTTTCATCGCAAGATAAAAGTGTGATTGCAGGCATGGTAGGACAACATTACAACAATTGCAGAGAATAGGCCATTTTCATAAGAATTTGCATTGATAGGAAAATGGACTAACAGATACTATTCTTATTGCTGACATATTTGTGGATGACATTATTTTTGGAGGTAAAGATAATATATGTAAATCTTTTGCTGATGAGATGAGAAAAGAGTTTGAAATGTCTATGTTTGGAGAGATTAAGTTCTTTCTAGGACTCCAAGTGATTCAGTAGAATGATGGGATATTCATCACACAATCCAAATATATCAAGGAAGTATTGAAGACATTTGGCATGGAAGATGCTAAACCCATGGGAACACCGATGGCTACTGGATGCAAACTGACTAAGGAAGATGAAACTATAGAGGTAAAATAGACACTATACCGATCTATGATTGGTAAGTTAATGTATGTAGTTCACAGTAGACCAGATATAGCACATGCTGTGGGAATTGTTGTTAGATTTTTTGCAAACCTTAGAGAATCACACATGATTGCTACAAAGAGAATCTTAAGATACTTGAAGAAAACATAAAATTATGGATTATGGTATCCTAAGGAAGGCAAATTTGAACTGAAGGTTTATACCGATGCTGATTGGGCTGGAAATGTGGATGACAAAAAAAGTACCACCGGAGGAGCATTTTTCTTTGGTGAAAGACTTGTTACATGGACAAGTAAGAAGCAAGCTTGCATTTCTCAGTCTATAGCTGAAGCAGAGTATGTTGCTGCTGCTACGAACTGTTCAAATATTGCATATATTAAGCAAGTATTGGAAGGTATGAATGAGGTAATCACTGAGCCGGTGATTATATACTGTGATAACAGAAGTGCAATTAATATTTCAAAGAATCCAGTGATGCACTCTAAGGCAAAGCAAATATATATTAAGTATCACCACTTAAGAGAACAAGTATAGGAGAAGCAAGTTAAATTAGAATTTGTTACATCAAAAGAATAACTTGCATACATATTTACAAAAGCTCTATCAAAGGATACATTTGAGTACTTAAGGACTAGACTAGGGGTTCGTCCCCTATCTACCAGTCACTAATGTGATCTGGATGTTGTATCAGCCTAATATTATTAGAAGATCATTCATGTTGATGCAACATAGTTCACACTTTGGATCATGTTCAAGGTTGTGATAAGTTTGGAGAACTGAAACAGATTGGGATATCAGTATACAAAGATATAGAGAATGCATTGGACAACCAAGCATTACTTGGCTAATAAAGAGCAGTGTGTTTCTTTGTTTCTTTGACATTGTTGTCAAAGGGAGAGATAAACAATATGAAACAATATACACCGATGAGAACTATCTAAGGGAGAGATAATCTGGAAGAAAGGATGAACATTGAAGATCAGTTAGTGAGAACATAAGTAGGAACCTGAGAGCTGAAAAGATCATATTTGCAGAATGACAAAGCTGCATTGTTAATGTTGTTGAGTAACGTAGTGATTAAACATATTAAGCTAGGGAGAGCTTGTACAACATTTTTTCATAGAGTTGTAGAATACATGTTTGGTATGTGTATGGTACATTTCATATTACTTGAGTTGCCATCAATGCCAAAGGGAGAGATTAATGAACTACAACTGATTTAGAACCTAATTAAAGAATCTATGATTAGAGATCACTGAGCTGATTGATTAGATATGAAATATGATTAAATCAGTATTATGTTGTCATTTATGTCAACTAGTTTGACAACACTTATCTTGTAAGTTACTATACCGAAACATCTGTAGTAAAGGAGTGAAAGAGATTAAGTACAAAAATATCTACATGAGGAAGATGGATATGACAAATGAGGATAAACAATACATTGAGTAACTTGTTGATGAGTCTATGACCTTATGATATTGACTTTATTATGTTTCATTCATCTATGATGAGGAAAAGAGCTAAAAGACACAAAGTAGTGTTGTCGGTTGATGAAGCATTTCAGTACACATTGATGAAGTGTAGTGTATACCGAGCACAGTGTAAACTGAGCTTGTGTTCACCGACATATTTCTTTGTTAACCGAGCAGAACAGAGGAACTAAATGACTATCTTAGCTGACAAGATTGATGAGTTGGAAAGTGTATGATTTCGAGGTAACAGATAATGTTTGTTACACAGATCGACGGCTAACAAAATTCAAGAAAGATCTAAAGGATGAGAATCAAATGTGTTATTGACACATCAACCAAGGTATGTTTAAGTGGCAAAATCAACGAAGATGATTAAGCGAAAAAATCTGATGGAGTAGAAGAAAATGGTTTACTTGTCTATATAAGAGACTGAAGATTTCATAGTAAGAGAAAACACTGAAAGGAGGAGACTGCAAAATTATCACGTGAACAAGTTTTCATGCATACCTGATCATACTGGTTAGTAAGAACTGGACTGTAGAGTTTTTACCGAGTGACATGAAGCTATTACTGAGTGACAGTAAGTTACTAAACATTGATTGGAATGTAATTGATTAATGATCAGAGGATTGAATGAGCTTAACATTGATCTGTACATTTTCAATTGAAGTTGTATTAAGGTAGATCACCTACTGTTACATTTTAACCATTGTACATAGTCAAATCTCTTAACCGAGTGGACTAAGAAAGTCTTTTATGTATCATTCATAGAATGAACATTATTATCCTATCAACCCTAGAGTGACTGCTGGTTGGATGATAACGATTGGTCTAAAATCCTCTAACAAGGTCACACCTAACAGTGTGTTTATAACCTTTAACAGGGTTGGGTCTTCACCGACCTCACTTCAGAAGAGTGAATATTTTGGGTTGCTAGTCCCAGGTGGTTTTTCCCTTCACAGGGTTTCCACGTTAAATCTCTTGTGTTATGTGTTGATTGTGATGTTTGTTTGATATCATATTTACATGTTGCATATTTGATTTGATTGGTAACTATTATATGTTTTATACTCGTAATCGGTAAAAGCACAGATAGTACAGTATTTTAAGTTACCGAGTATCAGAAGTTTTAAGTATTTAATTTTGGATTATACATTTTGAATTGGGACACTGGATAAATGACTCACCCCCCTCTTAGTTATTCTAACACCAATACCTCCTTTCCCTTCTTTTGAGTTTTAGTTTCCTCCTCATCACTTCCTTTAGATTCATTGGATTGATCTTCACCTTGAGATTGTGTTAGTTCAAGAGGTGCATTTACCTCTTCACTTTCTCCTATCATCTTTCCTAGATTCTTGACAATCTTCTTTCTTTTTCTCTCAATGCTTGTTGATTTTAACCCCATAGTTACTTTAGACTTAGCCTCTTCATAAGTCCAAAAAGGTTTTGCCTTCGTATCAATCTCTTCAGCTAGTATACCAGTAATTGCTGCTGCTGTCTCATCTACATTAACCTCATAAGGTAATGGCCTAAGCCATGCTACCCTAGGCATAAAAGACTGTACATAAGCATGGTAGGTATCCACTAGAAAGAATATGTCATTGTAGTGATTCTCTACTAGGGATACAAGGATTCTACTCCTCTTTCTCATTTTATTCTTGACATCCACATAGTAGTTATCCATAATACTATCAAAATTTTCACCTAATTGATGAATAAGTTTATTGATTTGCTGGGTGATTGATCGGTCCTTACTCCATACAACATATCCAATTGTAGGAAAATTATTTTGAACATATAATAATAAATTGTTAGATAAATGAGAGGGGGGCTGAATAAGTTAAATCAATTATCCTACAGTCCCAAACTCTCAGATGTACTTTTTCAAAATTATTCAATAAATCAAACTGCTTGATAAGATAAAACTATCTTTATGTTCATTTACCAAATACCAGTAATTATCCAAAACCATCTTTACCGATTAATCAAATATGCTACATGTAAAGTGTGATAGCAAAATAATCATAACACATAACACAATGATTTAACATGGAAACCTTGCTAAGGGAAAAACCACCTAGGGTCGGTAACCCAGAAATATTTCACTCTTCTAAAGTGAGCTCGGTTAGGAGCCAACCCTATTAAAAACTAAAATGCACACTTTCAAGTGTGACCTGGTTAAAGGATTTATCACTAATAGTTAACTTTTGACTAGCATTAACTATGGGGTCAACAAGATAACAATTAACATTCCTTGAATGTCATATGGAAATACAAAAGACTATTAAGTCCACTCAGTTAAGAGGATTTGCTGTAATAATGGTTAAACTGATACAATAGTGATATGATTCAAATAAAACTTAATTTGCAAGTATTCAGATATATGCTAAGCTCATAAAAACTCTTTTGATCAATAACCAATTCACTTCCTCATATCCTTCAACTTACTTCACTTGGTGTATATATATATATTTGACACTCGGTTATGCCTATAAATTGGTTCTGTCTGTAACCAGTTTGATTAGGAATGCATGAAACATGTCTTCATGTGAAATATTCTCCAGTATCTATTCACCTAACATAGTTCAACAATGAATCTTATGTCTCTTAAATAGACGAGTAAACCGTTTTCATATCAGCCATTAGATTTTGCCTCTTAATCTTCTTCGTCCATTTCACCACTTCAAAATTCCTCTGTAGATGTGTAAATAACACATTTCAATCTCTTCCCTTAGATCATCTATAAATTTTGTCAGCCATGGATCTTATAACAAACTTCATCTGTTACCTCAGAATCATAAGCAATTTCCCGCTCATCAATTTCAGTCAGCTATTATAACATTTAATATTTTCAACCATACTCGGTTAATACTAAATGCATCAGTGATAACTAACTCAGTTATTATTGTCACTCGGTATACACAAGACTGACTCTATGTATACATAAATCTTCAATTTACCGATAACATTAACTTGTTCAATTCTGATCTCTTCGTCATAATAGAATAATGTAACATTCTCAAGTCAACAATATAATGCCATACACTCATCAATACGTTACCCAATGTATACCTTATCCTTATCTATCATATCCATCTTTTCCTTATGTACTTGTCTCATTTCTTCACCATTTCTTCTTTCTACAGATATTTAGATGTTTGTAACTATCATGATAAGTATAGTCAAAACTAGTTGACATCAATGACAACATATTGACTGATTTAATCATCTTACATATCACTTTAATAGCTCGGTGATCTCTAATCATTATTTCTTTAGTTCATTAAGATATTCAATCAGTTGTAGGTCATCAATCACTCCCTTTGGCATTGATGGCAACACAAGAAATATGAAATATAACATACCATACCAAACATATGTTCTAACAATATAGATAAATGTTGTAGCTCAGTAAGCTCTCCCTAGCTTGATATTTAATATGTTTAATCACTACAAAAAACATTCCATGCAGACTCTCTGATGAAGGGTGCTCCTCTTAATATCACAAACACATAACAGAAATACAAAAATAACAACAATTTGCAAGAACAGAAAATGGGCTTCTTATTATCTCCACAAGTGTGGAATTACAAATTTTAAAATTATAATATGCAAAGCCACATGGGCATTCCCCTTACAATATTCTATAGGACAAAGCCTTGAATCATTACCCAAATCTACCCAAAACTACCCTAGACAACACTATGGGCCTTCTTTATATAGGCAATTTCCACCACCCGAGAAGGTTCCAAAAATTTTGCTATTAGGGCCGACTAAACTTAGAATTATTTTATTTTTTATTTTATTACATCAAAGTCGGCTCAAATTTTTTTTTGAAACCCAAACAGAAATTTTGAAGGAAATTTATTTTCTGCCATTTCAGGTGGCCCAACTTTTGAAGACCATAAGTCATCACCTGTTGACCCAATTGATTATTATTACCCCATTCTAAAAAGGGCACGAGGAGCTCTACAATGCCTGACTCGTGAAAACTCTAATCAATTGAAGTAGTGACCTCATCTGGGACCTTTAAAGCCTTCAAAATTGAGTTCAAAGTTTTTGTACCCTGTTGCCAATACCGAAAATTTTCAATATCTTCAAAACTAGACTTGATCTAGCAATGAAACTTTACTAGCAGGCTGATATGACTAAAATGAACTTCCACATGTGAAATCAAAACATTTTGAGATCGTATGACCAACTTACTAAAAATAGAAAGTTTCCATAAATAGTAGCTTTGCACAAGATAGCCCTAAACCATAAATATTTTTGGGTGATGCAAGATTGCTCTTACACCCAGGATGCTCCTGCATCAGACACTGGGGGTAATTTGAGAAGTGACCTTGTCACCTCTCAAGTGTGAAGAGGAAAACCAAGATGGTTAACCTCCTCCCTTGTTAGCCATGATGAATCTTCAATAGATCATCCTTTCCACTTGACCAAATATTTTTCATATGTCATGTTCCTTGTGCTTCTGCCAACATGACTATCCAGTATATCCTCAATCTCTTTAGTATCTGAACTAGTTGTTGGAATACTCCACTGTGCTACCATGATCTCATCTTCAACACCTCCTTTATGATACTCTATCAAATCTGAAATGTTAAATATTGGTGAAATATTCATCTCAGTAGGCAATTCTACCTCATAGACATTTCCTAAATCATGCTTCTTTAGTATCTTACATGGCCCAAACTTCTTCATTTTCAGCTTATTGTATGTACGAACTAGAAATCTCTCCTTTCGCAAATGAACCATGACTTCATCTCCAACCTGAAATTACTTATGCCTCTTTTTCTCATATGCCTTAGCCTTATACTGTGCATTCATCTTATTAATGTGCTTCCTCACCTCCTCATGGATGTTCTTCAAATGTTCTGCAAAATCTTCAGCTTTAGTACTACTTATTTCTCCTTTATCTATCTTTCTCAACTCAGATGCATTTCTGGGACTACTTCCATATACAATCTGGAATGGTGATATACTAGTACTCTTGTTAATAGAATTATTGTATGCAAATTCTGCCTATGGTAAAATCAAATCCCATCATGTTGGCTTATCTCCAACCAAACATCTCAGAAAATTCCCCAAACTCCTATTCACCACCTCTGTCTGTCCATTAGTCTATGGATGATGCGATGAACTAAACTTCAAATCTGTCTTCAACTTCTTCCACAATGTACACCATAAATATCTAACAAACTTAGTGTCTCAATCTGAAACTATGGTCTTTGGCAAACCATGTAGTCTCATTAATTCTCTGAAAAATAATTCTACTACATGAACAACATCATTAGTCTTCTTGTAGGGAATGAAATGTGCGATCTTTAAAAATCTGTTAACCACTATAAAAATTAAATCATGTCTCCGCTAAGTCCTTGGTAAACCAAGAACAAAGTCCATACTAATATCCTCCCAAGGCTTCTCTGGTACAGGTAATGGCTGATACAACCCTATATTCTACTTCACTCCTTTTGCTATCTAACATATTCTGCAACTCTGTACAAACTTCTTGACATCTTGTTGCAACTGTGGCCAATAATAATTCTCACTAACCAAAGCAAGGGTTTTATCATGACCAAAATGTCCAGCCAATCCTCCACTATGCTTCTCCTTGATGAGATTCTCCCTCATAGAACTTCATGAAATGCACAACTGGCTCCCTCTAAATAGCATATCATCCTGAATGATGAAATCCAACCACTTTGTTCTGTCTAGAGTAACAGGTTCTTTACAAGCTTTCCAATCTTCTCCAAAATTAGGATCCTCTGGATACAAACTCTTGAGTTCTTTGAACCCAACCACCTCAATCTGCATTTTTGTCAGCAATAGTTTCCTTTTGCTAAGCACATCTGCAACCCTGCTAGACTTTCCACTCTTGTGTTTTGAAACAAATGTATAACTCTGTAAAAAATCAACCCATTTCAAATGCCTCTGATTCAACTTTCTTTGACTATTCAAATATTGCAAAGCTTGATGATCAGTATATAAAACAAACTCTTTAGGAAGCAGATAGTGTCTCCACTTCTTCAATGCTTGAACTATATCATAAAATTCCTGATCATAAACATAATATTTTCTCTTGGCATCATTTAACTTCTCACTGAAATAAGCAACATGTTTACCTTCTTGGCTCATAATAGCTCCTATTGCAGTACCACTAGCATCACAGTCTACTTGAAACACCTTATTAAAATTTGAAAGTGCTAAAATAGGTTGTTCTGTAACTTTATGTTTCAATAGTTTAAAAATCTTATTTGCTCCATTAGTCCATTTGAACTCTTTTCTATCCCCTCTCATTGTTTCAGTCAGGGGTTCACAAATACTCCTAAATTTTTTGATAAAATTTTTGTAAAAGCTAGCCAAACCATGAAAAGATCTTACCTTAGTTGCACTCCTTGGAGTAGGCCATTCAAGGATAGCATGTACTTTCTCTGGGTCCATTTTTAGATCTTCTGCTAAAACTACAAATCCCAAATACACTAACTCTTTCTTCACAAAACTGCACTTCTTCAAATCTATCAACAATTTCTCTTCTCTCAGCTTCTCAAACACCCTACAAATATGCATCATATGCTCCTCCAATGTCTTACTAAAGATCAAAATATCATCTAGGTAAAAAATGAAAAACTTACCCAAATTTTTTTTTAAAATCTCGTTCATGAGCTGTATGAAAGTGCTCGGTGCATTGGTTAGCCCAAAAGGCATGACTAACCACTCATATAGTCCTTCCTTTCTCTTGAAGGAAGTCTTCCACTCATCTCCTTCTCTGATCCTAATCTGATGATATCCACTCTTTAGATCTGTCTTTGAGAAATATATAGCTCCACTCAAACAATCCATAATATCATCCATTCATGGCAATGGAAACTTGTACTTGATTGTGATCTTGTTGATAGCCCTAGTATCTGTACACATCCTCCATTCTCCATTATTTTTTGGTGCTAATACTTTTGGTACATCACCTGGACTCAAGCTCTCCCGAATCAACCTCTTTTGTAACAACTCATGTACTTGTCTGTTCAAATCTTCACTTTCTGCTGGTGTCATTCTGTATGCTACCTTATTTCAAAAACTAGCTCCTGAAATCAAGTCCATCTGATGAATAATCTTTCTTATTGGTGGTAATCTATCAGGTACATTATCAGATACAATATCCTGAAACTCATTCAACAAATCTGCAACTTCTACAGGTACATCTTCTACTTCCTCTTTACCAGCTTTTGGAATTAAAGAAAAACACACATGCTCATGCCTCATACCATCTAGGAACTTTCTTCCATCAACAAAATTTATTCTTGCATTACCACATACCTTTTCTTATGTTTCATTCAATGGATTTAGCTTATGTCGCACTCCATCCTTTGTCAGGGAATAGGTATTCGCATGACCATCATGTACAACATGATTGTCAAACTACCATAGTCTACCCAACAACATATGACATGCATCCATAGATATGATATCACACAGTACCTCATCATGGTATCTGCCAATCTTGAACTTTACTAGGCATTGTTCATTGACCATGACCTTGTGGTCATCCTGCACCCAGGTAATCTAGTATGGATGTGGGTGTTTCTATCTTTTGAGCTTCAAATTTGTCACCATCTCTTCTGACACCAAATTGTCAGTGCTTCCACTATCAATAATCACATCACAACACTTACCCTCACACTTGCATCTAGTGCAAAACAAGCTCCTCCTTTGTTCAGGTTCATTCTCACCACTCAGTAGGACTCTTCTGTTAATCAACATTTTTCCTCTTTCAACATCTTTAGAATGTGATGATCTGGCATTTTCATCTACATGTGCAACCCTAGCCTAGCCTTTGTTTCTCTAGTTTGTCCTTCCTTGGCATTAAGGACATTCAAATGCCCTATGACCTTCTTCACAGTGAAAATATGTTCCATGGAAGCCTCCTCTTCCTGATCCTTGTCCTCTTCCTCTTCCTCTCTGATCTCTATTATTTCGATCATGGAAATGATTAGAAGTGTTTCCTCTCTGATTTTGACTACTATTGGCCTCATCCTTCTTTTTCTGATCTTCATTTTGGCTATCATAGGACCGTCCATTATGTTAGGAATAAGGTGTCTCAACCTTGGATAATTCTTATTCTTATTATTTGTTTTGTAAAATGTATTTCTTGCAAATAATGTTGATGTGTCAGCATCTTGAATTATGTGTAAGGAGATCATGGCTAAAATGGTTATGATGGATTCCTATGACACATAAGAGCTATGTCAGGAAGATTCAATGACAGGTGAAGACATGTGGCAACTGATAAATTTGAGTACTATACACTCTTTCCCAATTGTGGGGTTCTCAGAGAATGGTAAAACCCTAATACGGTTATCTTTGGGAGTAGCCCTAAAAAGTGAAGCACATGATATAAGCTTTTTTAGGGTTGTGAAGAGATGTGATGCGAGTGTATTGTTGGAACATTTTATGCTACCGTGATTTGTCTTCAAGGGTTTTGAAATCTTCTGAAAGAACTTGCATTGAAGTGTATTGTAAGCTATAATAGTTTTGATCAATACATTGTGTAGGTTTTGGAGTGCTGGGGTTTTTACCGAAAGGTTTCCCCAGGGTATATCATTGTGTCATTCTCTATTTTTTTGTATGCATGGTATGTGGTTGCAATATCTTTGTTAAAGTAGTTAATGAATCTAAAATTGTAAAGATTTATAAGAATTTGCACAATACTCTCCTATAGAGATTAGCGTAGGAAGCTATTTCCACACCTGAGTTTCCTTACACACTAGATCTTCCACCACGACCTCTTCTATTTTGTCTGTTCTCAAACTTCTTGTTTAGCTTTTCCTCTACTTTTAGGGAAAAATGGTATGCCTCTTCAATACTATTCATTCAAACCAAATTTAGCTCCTCCTGAATGCTCGGCCTCAACCCATTAAGGTATTGGGAAACTTTCTCCTTATCAGCTTCTGCATGGCTTGTTCTGATGAGGATTCGATAGAACTCCTCCCTATACTCTTGAATAGATCTTCCTGCTTGCTTCAAGCTTTGCATTCTCTTCAATAAGTCAAGCTCATAATCAATAGGAATGAACTATTGCTTCAATTTATCCACCATCTGATCCCACCTTGTGATTTTATCCTTTCCTCTTCTATTTCACTCTAACTAAATCTCTTGCCACTAGATCTTCGCATGACCCTTCAGTTTGGCCTTTGAAAACTTGACCCGATCAGGATCCTTGATATCTTAATACTCAAAATATTATTCTAATTCATTGATCCATTTGATAAAATCCTCTGGGTTAAAGATTTCTTGAAAATGCAGGAACCTCAATCTTAGGTCTTTTCCCAATCTTGGAAATGGCCCGAAAAAGTCTTTCTTCCTCCTGGTTCAGAATTTCGCCACCTTCTTGATCAAAATTTCCTTCTCCCTTGGCTTCATCCTTACTTTCATCTCTGAGATTAAGATTCATTCCTATGCGAATCTCTTCTTGCAATGCTCGCACTTGTCTCTGGAGTGCTCTAACCTCAGGTGTCACAACACTAGCTCTTCCACCATGTTCCCTTCATGGAGGCATTTTCACACTGCTCACTGAAACCCTAAACCATGGTCTTGGTGTAAACTACCTCATAGTCGGTGATTTGTTTACACACTTAGGAACTCCCACTCTGATACCACTTGATGAAGGGTGCTCCCCTTAATACCACAAACACATAATATAAGTAGAGAAACAACAACAATTTGCAAGAGCATAAAATGGGCTTCTTATTATCTCCACAAGTGTGGAATTACAAATTTCAAAATTACAATATGCAAATGCACATAGCCATTCCCCTTACAATATTCTGTAGGACAAAGGCTCGAATCATTACCCAGATCTACCTAGAACTGCCCTAGAGAACACTATGGGCCTTTATATAGGCAATTTCCACCGCCCAAGAAGGTTCCAAAAATTTATCCCTTAGGGCCGACCAAACTTAGAATTATTTTATTACATCAAAGTCGGCTCAAAACAACTTTTGAAACCCAAACATAAATTTTGAAGGAAATTTATTTTTTGCCATTTCAGGTGGCCCGACTTTCGGAGACCATAAGTCATCACCCATTGACCCGATTGACTATTATGACCCCATTCTGAAAAGGGCACGAGGAGCTTTATAGTGCTTGACTCATGCAAGTTCTAGTCAGCTGAAGTTTTGACCTCATCTGGGACCTCTAAAGCCTTCAAAACTAAGTTCAAAGCTTCTGTACCCTATTGCCAATACCGAAAATTTTCAATACTTCAAAACTAGACTTGATCTAGAAATGAAACTTTACTGGTAGGCTGATACGACTAAAATGAACCTCCACATGTGAAATCATAACATTCTGAGATCGTATGACCAACTTACTAAAAATAGCAAGTTTCCATAAATAGTAGCTCTGCACAAGATAGCCCTTATTAAAAAGAAACTAGTAATATTTTTGGGTGATGCAAGATTGCTCTTACACCCAAGATGATCCTGCATCACTCTCCTTGCAGATTTGATCTTTTACAATTCTTTGATTCTTTCTCATTTTCTCATCAAGAGATATTTCATATAATCTCTCTCTCTCTCTCTCTCTCTCTCTCTCTCTCTCTCTCTCTCTCTCCCTTTGACAATAATGCCAAAACAAAATAAACAACTCTGCAACAACCAAGTTGTTCTTTGTTGTTCGGTCCATATCAAGTACCTTCATGTACTAATATACAATTCTCTATTCCAGCTTCTACAATCTTCCACAACCTTAGGAATCCTAAAGTGTGAGCTACGTACATCAACATGAATGATTTTTATGATAAAATATAGGTTGATGCATTCTCCTGTTCACCTTAGTGATCGATAGACAGGGGACAAACCCCTAGTTTACTCCTCAAGTACTCAAAAGTGTCCTTCCATAAGGGCTTGGTAAATATATCAGATAATTGTTCTTTAGACTTCACAAATTCTAGTTTCACTTTCTTTTCTTGTACTTGTTCCCTCAAATAGTGATACTTAATAGATATGTGCTTTATTTTTTAATGTATCACTGGATTCTTTGAAATGTTTATAGCACTTATGTTGTCACAATATATAATCATTGGATCAGTGATCACCTCCTTCATTCCTTCCAACACTTGTTTTATCCAAGAAATATTTGAACAATTTGAAGCAACAACAACATACTCTGCTTCAGTAGTAGATTGAGAAATACATGCTTGTTTCTTACTTATCCATGTTACAAGCCTTTATCCCAAAAAGAATGCTCCACCGGTTGTGCTCTTCCGATCATCAATGTTTCCAGCCCAATTTGCATCAATGTAAACTTGGAGTTCAAAATTGCCTTCCTTTTTGTACAATAAACCATAATCTTCAATTTTTTTCAAATATCTCAGAATCCTTTTAACAACAACCATATGTGATTCCCGAGGATTAGCATAAAATCTTGCCACAATCCCAACTGCATGTGCTATATAAGGCCTACTATGTACCACATACATCAATTTTCCAATCATTGATCTATACAGTGTCTGATGTACCTCAGTTGATTCATCATCTTTTGTCAACTTACATCCTGTCACCATTAGTGTACCTATAGGTTTTGAATCTTCCATGCCAAAAGTTTTTAACACTTCCTTGACTTATTTTAATTGAGTTATTAAAATCCCATTATTTTGTTGTATAATCTGCAAACCTAGAAATAATTTAATCTCTCCAAACATTGACATTTAAAAATATTTTCTCATTTCATCAGAAAAAGATTTAAAAATCATATCATGTCCTCCAAAGATTATATCATTAACAAAAAATTTAACAATCCAAATATTGTCATCAAATTCTCCTTTCATGTACAAATTTCTATTGTCACTTGTCCTTACAATGCCAATACTAATAAGATAAGCATGTAATCTTTCATACCATGTTCTCAGTGCTTGTTTTAGTGTATACAATGCTTCGTGCAGTCTACATACCATGTAATTTTGATTTGGATCAACAGAACCTTCAGGTTGTTCTATGTAGACCTCCTCCTCAAGAATTCCATTCAGAAATGCTGATTTCACATCCATTTGATATACTTTGAATCCCTTATGTGTAACATATGCAAGTAATGTTTGGACTCCTTCAAGTCTTGCTACTAGTGCAAAAGTTTCACCATAGTCAATTAGTTCTTCTTGTGCATATCCCTTGCATACAAGTATTGCTTGTTTCTAGTAACTTCACCATTCTCATTCAACTTGATTATGAAAATCCACTTAGTACCAATTACATTTTTATCACTCGGTTTCAGTACCAATGTCCATGTTTTGTTTTTCTCAATCCGTTCAATTTCTTTATTCATGGTCTTTATCCATTCCTCATTTTCAAGTGCATCTTTAACATTCTTAGGCTCAAATTCAAAAACTAAGCATGTGTTCTGTCTTAACTTACTTTGTGTCATCATGCTAGCTTTATTGTCTCCAATGATTTGGTTATGTGGATGGTGTCTTCTAATAAATCTCGCTAGCACTTGTTCTCTTCTTTGCTTATCATTCAGTTCAGGTTAATTTTCTTCCTCGGTAGCTTCTTCCTGGTTCTCGGTTTGCATTTGTTGATTCTTGGTAGAATTTTACTATCCCTTGATAGATTTAGCCTGTGGCTTGGGTAGATAGTCTGGATGCTCAATATATGTAAACCTACCATAGTCTTTCGGTTCCTTCCTTCTTTCTTCATCATTATTTTTCAGAAAACTCATCAAATTTCACATTAGCACTTTCATTCTTTTTGTTAGTATCCTTGTTCAAACATTTGTATGCTTTTCTTAGTAGAATATCCTAGAAATATTCCTTCATCACCTTTAGAGTCAAATTTACCATTTCTATCATCTTTCAGAATGTAACATCTACTTCCAAAATTTTTGAAATAACTTGCATTCAGTGTGTAGCCAAACCATAATGCATAAGGTGTCTTATTTGTGTCTTTCTTCAGTTGAACTCGGTTTGAGGTGTATAAAGCAGTGCTAACAACTTCTCTCTAGTATATTTGTGCAACATCTTTCTCAATCATCAATGTTCTGGCACAATCAACTATAGATTGATTCCTTCTTTCTGCAATACCATTCTGCTATGGTGTCCTTGGTGTAGAAACCTGTCTTTTAATTCTATGCTCATTACAAAAGTTAGTGAATTCATCATAAATAAACTCACCTCCTCTATCAAATCTTAAGCATTTAAATCTTTCCTAGTTTCCCTTTCAACTTTAGCTTTATACCACTAAAATAATTTAAAAGCTTCAAATTTCTCTTTCAAGAACATAACTGTCATCATCCTAGAGTAGTCATCAACAAATAAAATGAAATATTTATCACCATAATAACTCTGAGTTCTCATAGGACCACATAAGCCAGTATGTGCCAACTCCAAAATACCTTTAGATGAATGGTCTTTTCTTTTAAAACTAGATTTACTCATCTTTCCTTTCTGACATTGATTGCACATAACATGGTCAGGTTTAGTTAGACTTGGTAAACCTCTAACTCTTCTCTTTTTACTAATCTTAACCATATTATCAAATTTCACATGACACAGTCTCTTATGCCACAACCACACATATTCATTTCTAGCCAAAAAATAAGAAGTTTCAACATTGTCAAGATATAATAGATTACCTTTGGATTGTCCACCAATACTGACCAGCTTTCTGATTTCATCATAGATTTTCACCTTCTTACTTTCAAATGAAACTCAGTGACCCAAATTATTTAGTTGTGCTAGAATCAACAAATTATAGTTAAGTACTTTCACCCAATATGAATTATCACATCTAATCTTATCATTCAACAAGATAGATCCTTTTCCTTTCACTTGATAAGGTGTATCATTTTCCATTTTAATAGATCCTCCATTGTAGCATTCAAGGTATTCAAATTTATCTTCATCACTAGTCATATGATGTGTACAACCACTATCAATAATCAATGTATCATTCTTGCTAACTTTAGATATAAGTGTTGTTTCTACATACCTTTCTTTTTCTTCTGAATCATCTTTCATTGCAACAAATACCACTTCAATTTCATTATCAGTGTCAGTGTCAATGTCATTATCATCATCTCCAACAAGGTAACATGTCTTCTTGTCTTTGTCTTTGTAGTCTTGGTTGTTTCTTCTGTCATAGTGTCAGTTTCCTCTGTTATCTCTTTTGCCAAACTTTCCACCACTAGATCGGTCATTGTCTTTATCTTCATCTTTCTTGTTAGGACATCTAGCAACAATATGGCCAATCTCTTTACAATTAAAACAAGCTAAAGGTAAATTTTTTTAATACCTTCCTTTACCTTTTTGAAGTCTTCTAGCCATAAGTGCTTCAAGCTCATCAAGCTCATCTTCACTGTCACTGCCACTTTCATTCTTTATGTTATGCTTATTGCTAGACTTACCAATCTTCAGGGATGACATATAAGTAGACTCAACACTCGGTACAATACTATTGCCATAGTTATTTAGCTCAAAAGTAGTCAACTTACCAATTAGACTATCAAGTGTAAGAGTACTACTAGGTGTAGATATCATTTCATGAATAACATAGATTCCAATAGCATAGATAGGCAAAAAGGTTCTTAGTATTTTACTTACAATAGTGTCTTCAAAAATAATACCTCCTAGTCCTTGGATAACATTGACCACCTCTTTGATTTAGTTAGAGTATTGTGTGATGTTTTCACCTTCTTTCATCTTCATATCATCAAATATAGACCTCTTAGGCTTTCAGATCTGACCCTCATTACATTTGCATCACCACGATAAACTAGTGCAAGTTTATCTCACATTTCTTTCGTTGTAGTGCATACTTTGACATCTTCAAATTCTACATCAAAAAGAGCAACAACAATCTCTATCATAGTTATATTGTGTTCATGTATGTATCTTAGTTGATCAACTGCCAAAGGTCCAATAGTTGGTTGTATGTCGCCATGATCTAGGAGATGGAGAGAAGATTCTACAATTCTAGATATGTGTAGCCTCATCCTACTTTCCATATCGTGAAGTTATCTTTGTTCAACTTAGGCACTTCCCTTTTATACATCTTGTGATCTTTTGCTCAAGACCTTAAAAATTTCCTCCAAGAAACCAATATGCTTTGATACGAATTGTTAGATAACTGAGAGGGGGGTGAATCAGTTAAATCAATTATCCTATAGTCCCAAATTCTCAGATGTAATTTTTCAAACTTAATCAATAAATCAAACTACTCGGTAAGATAAAATAATTGTCTTTCTATTCATTTACCAAATATGAGTAATTATCCAAAATTTTCTTTACCGATTAATCAAATATGCAACTTGTAAAGTATGATAGAAAAATAATCATAACACATAACACAATGATTTAACATGGAAACCCTGCTAAGGGAAAAACCACCTAGGACCGGTAACCCAAAAATATTTCACTCTTATGAGGTGAGTTCAGTTAGGAGCCAACCCTGTTAAAAGTTAGAATGCACACTGTCAGGTGTGACCTGGTTAAAGGATTTATCACTAACAATTAACTTTTGACCAACATTGACTATGGGGTCAACAAGATAACAATTAACATTCCTTGAATGTCATATGGAAATACAAAAGACTGTTAAGTCCACTCAGTTAAGAGATTTTGCTGTAACGATGGTTAAACTAATACAGTAGTGATCTGATTCAAATACAACTTAATTTGCAAGTATTAAAATCTACACTAAGCTCATAAAAACTCTTCTGATCAATAACAGATTCACTTCCTCATATACTTCAACTTACTTCACTCGGTGTATATATATATCTCTGATGCTCGGTTATGTCCGCAGCTCAGTTTTTTCTGTAACCAGTTTGATTAAGAATGCATGAAAAATATCTTCACACAAAATCTTTTGCAGTCTCTATTCATCCGATACTTTCATTAAATGTTTCATACACTTTGTAGGTGAATACAACTATCTCGACCTTTGCATGTCGAATCAGTTACCATATACTCAGTCAATACTAACATTTCATTTCTGCTCAGTAGATATCACATCTCGGCTATCACAAGAGCTCAAACCACACTGAGTGACTCGGTCACTATAGACTTTAAATATTGATGCTCGACATCAATCATGCAATTTTACTCTTTTCTCAAATATATCCTAATGCATCTTAAATCATGCAGATATGGACTTCAACATATCATATGTTAGGAATTGATGTAAAATAAATCATTAGAAAATTCAATTCCTCACATACCCTCCTTGCTTATACACTAGTACAAAAACAACAATATATGACCAAATAAACTACCAAAAATTGTAGATAAATGACCAAATTTGGTCACGTGACCAATGGTAGTTTATTGCCGGTCATTTATCTCATGACCAAATTTATGACTAAACTATTTTAGTCATTTATTTGGTCATATATTTAGTCATTTGGTAGTTTATTTGGTTATTTATTTGGTCATTTATTTGGTCATATATTTAGTCATTAATTTAGTCATATATTTAGTCATTAATTTAGTCATATATTTAGTCATTAATTTAGTCATATATTTAGTCATATTAGGGCATGATGGAATCGAACCATCATCCTCCTACTTGTAAAGTAGGTGCTCTTCCATTGAGCTAGTACCCTTTAAAGAATAATCATACCATGTATACTAGTACTTTCCACTAAACATGATTTCAAGTTTTTCCATCTATGGTTCAATAGATGCTGCTACTAAAATGCTACTAAAATCTATAGTCCCAAGTCAAGTGTAATCTGCAGGGAAAATGCTACTAAAATCCCTAAGTGGTGAATGAACGTATTGTATAGATGCATTTCATATTACCAGTGAATGATAGTTTTGAAAGTAAGAGATACATTGCTTGAGGCAGCTTTGGGATAATATATTTGGAAGTTTTATTGACAACATTCTGACATATATTTGAGCCATTTAGAGAATTATTGTAAGATATGCACAAAATGGATTTTTTGAAAATGTTTTAAAGACTAGAGTATATAAAAAAGTCATTTAAAACTAACAACTTAAGAAAATTAAAACACTAAACATTCTAAGCTGCTGCAATGCATGTTCTAATCTCTTAACAAGATCTCAAACATTCAAGAAGCTACAAGATAAATCACACACCTCATAATATCTACACAAGTATACGCCATACCTGTATAAGATGAGAAAAAACTGTAACGTAAGATAATGAACCAAGCTAATTGATCTAATCTATAAATTATGTTACTATTGAACCAAATGTTATAAGGGTTTTTAGAAATAAGTATGAAAATCACATACATGATATACACACAATGCAACCAACATCAAGTATGGAGCACCAAAATATACATAGGTTTGAATATACTGAAATCTAGCAAATGAGTAGAGCTCGGGGGTGTGTCTCAGAAAGATCATACCTGTAGAAGCACATATAATTTGTATGAAAATTATTGGTCATTCTTTAAACTGACCTTGTCTAGGTAACTTCGTAGTAGTTGAATCCTACCAATATAATCTTGGTCTTCAACACATAGTGTTATAGTCTTTATGTCTGCTCCAGGACCTTCAAATTGAAGAGGACCAAGATTCCTATAGATATCATCCATTAAAAATCTTGTTGAATTGCGCATTAGCAACCTGTAAAAGACAACAAAAAGATAAGTATATCAATTTATGACTTTTATGAAAGGGCAATAAGAAATTAATCCATGAACAAGTTAGACACCTAAAGACCCTCACTGAATAATTAGCATGTGAGTCTTTTGATCATTTATAGCATTTGCAATTCAGTTGTAGATACCAGAAACCCACTTGTACACAATAATATTTCAAATTGCAAAATGCATGCACACCATCCCACAACATAAATATTTCATTAAAATGTAAAATATTCTTTTATAGTTAATATACAAATTTTGAATTAGTTCATCATTATCAAATCACAACAAACCTATGCTATAACCAAATGTAAAACAAATCAAACAATGCAATTGTCTTGTTTACAGAACAATTTGCAGGTTCCATACTAATAAAGGAAACTTAAATGACATGAATAAACAAAACCAATCAACATGCATGATTTTATATCTTACTCATATGGCATGCCCTTCAAATCCACCTTAGTAGGATGAATAGCAGGCTTCCCTATTAGAGATACACCTGGCCCCCATAGCCATCTCTTCACAGTCATCATTGCCTGCATATATAACAACCACATTGTATTATCATGTAAAGACAAGAAGAAAAAACATACTACCGTGTTTAAGATTCCAACATATATTTTTCCATACTAAAAGATTAATTGAGCTAAGTTTTATGAACATAATAGAACTAGTGTAAATAGGATATATACGTCCCATAAAGCATCACACAATAAACCAAAGTCACTAAATATATAGATACAAAGGTGATCATTCAAAATAACATTGTGCATCATTACATTTAGAGCTAGTCTGAAGTGTGTGGGAAAATTTAACCATAGCTTTTTATACAATGTTTATGAACTGCAGTGCTCAATCTCTAGCCAAATACTCATAGGGGGGAAAAGTCTAAATCATACAGTCATCAGAGCACCACCACATTTCCACTCGGATACAGGCCTCTTGAGGTTTGTTATAGTTGCCATGTAACCATTCAAACCAACACCTATGAGATGATAAGAAATATGACCAAGATCCTATAACGGATAATACCAAAGATGTAAGTATACGTGTAAGGAGAAAATATAAACCAAATCAAAGATGCAAACAATAACTCCCATACATATGCATAGTCACAATCAAAATTTGATGATAAAGCTCCTTGAGCTTGATAGCCAAAGAAGTGACAAATAGCATTTAATTTCTTTCCAGTATATTCACCAAATTTTTGCAAAATTCAAAGAAAAAAATGTTAAACCCAAGATACCTCAACACCATATCCAAAAATTAGTGTATCACACCAAATGTTTGTGTACCAATCGCCTGTTCATTTTTGTCTCCACCAACTGAGCCATAAGCTTCTTAGTCTCAATCTGTATACCCAATAACAAAAATGCAAGGAAATATAAGTTCTATTTTTGTGAAATTTTTGGTCCCAGAATATAACTTGACTATAGATTATTACCTGTGATAACTATGCCGTGTCATCAGATTCAGGATGAAGGAGAAGCTATTGTAATTTTAAAACATTGTTTAAGGCAAACATTAGTTAGTTAAAAAAATGAATTATTAAAAATTGTTGTTCCTCGATATATAGGCCACAATGGCATTGAAATGTAGAAAGGCTAAAACCTATTTCATGATGAAAGCTGGTAGAAACTCAAACAAAGCAGATGCCCATGGTGAAAGTTGCGATGAAATTTTTTCAATAGGAACGCCATGGCCATGCAAACTATGGATTTTGTAATAATTTACATAAAACCAGGTAAAAATAAGGGTATTTCCAATAATCATTCTTATGATTCATTTAATTCTATACAGTAAACCTACAATTGAGCATGTGTTATTCCTAAAATATTCCTACCAAAAATGATATTCAAAGAGATGACTCATATAAGAAGGCTTAAAACAAGAATTCTCTTATATGAGTCACTCTTAATATGAGCTAAAATAGAATTGGGATTACATTATTTATATGTTTTGCATAACCAATGCTTTTACATATAAAATAAGATGCAATGCAATTACCTGTAATAGGGCATAGATTTCAAGAATATTCTCTATAAGACCCTTAGGTAAAAGGATCACTCCATGATACTTATCTGACAAGAAAACATGTTCTTGTAATTATATGGTGAAACAATGTGATGCAAAGGGGACAACGAAATTGTCAAATATGACTAAATTTGTCCTTCAAAACCTTCAAAAGGTTAGTAGAAGGAACTAGTAGGAGATATCTAAGGTTTGTGCCTCTCAAAATTATCACAAGTGGAGGAATCAACTTGTCTGAAGGTTATCACAACCCTCCCTAATCAGAATAATCCAATCATTGGATTCCAAAGAGTCTTTAATACCAACTCTAACTGGCTAGTTACTAGGCATTCATACCAAACTGAATCAAATCCCCAAGGAATGATTCAAGGGACTAGGGGTGATCTATATCCTAAGAAATGATTGATTTAGGTCCCTAATGAAGAGATCCAAAGGTTTTAGCCATCCTTTGAAATCTATAAAACATAGTTGTTGTATCAACTAATTGCCAGGCTTGTAGCCTTATGTCAAAAAATTTCTTGACCTTACTCAAGATACTTCCACAAAACACATTGATCAATTTGGAGATTTAGATACCCTTTATGGTTTGAGGGATCATGCTAAAGAGCCAAAACTGAGAGTGAAAGGAAGACAGGTTAACACCTAAACTGGTCAAGGCAAACAGGCCTAATTAAGCCTGCAGTTGCACTACAAGTGCTACTTCCTCTCAAAAAGTGCCCAATCCAATACCTAAGATCTGTGGGGGCATGCATAAGGGTTTACAATAATAATTATGAGGTCTTGATGAATCCCCAAACTCGAGTTATGTTGACTGTACTCAGTCGCCTGAAGGTGCACACTTGGTTATGTACACCTAGGGCCTCATGGCACTCCCATCTTCCTGCATCCTGATGAACCAAACCTACAAAATATTAATGACTATCCTCCAAGAAATCTTTCCACCAAGGGTCACTTGATTCCCATGGTGGAAACGAGAGTTTTGGTCGATGGTTTGGGAAAAACCCTGATTCAGGACTACAACTGGGAGGGTTTGAGAGAAAATGCTATAACTTGAGTTATATAATGAATCAGGACATGAGACTAGGTGAAAATGAAAGCTACTTCATAGGGCTATTAATAAATGTCGAGCTTTCCTCCAAAAAATTCAGTTCCAGCCCGTACAAAGTCATTGTTACTCAAAATTGCAAGAAAAATGATTGATTTTTATTTATTTTGAATGCCAGAGTTACATGCCAGCCTACCACCCACCTGAAAGGGATTTTTTAGGCACTCCCAATGGTTACATAACATATTTTAACCAACTAGCCATTTGCGAGTTGTTTTTACAAATTTAACACAAGTTTTCTCAAGGTTGCTTAACAACCTTTGAGCAAATTTGCAAGATTTTGCAATTCTGTGAATTTGGTGACCAAAACTTGGTCCCAACCTTATTTGTGTGATCCTAGGTGGATCCAAACATAAAAACATAAAAACATAAAAACAACCTATTCCTAGGGGTTTGGACAATCATTGACCAATAGTTAACCAAGGGCTCATAGGATGCCAATCTTGGAACTATGGTCTTACAAAGGAGTCCAATGATTAACCCACAGTTCTAACAAGACTAGAGGCCTCTTAGGGCCTTGAATGGAAAGCCTAAGTGCCAAAGGAACACTTAGTTCATTTAGGGTTCTCCTAGATGTTAGAAATAGGGAATACTGAGAGGGGGGGTGAATCAGTATTCTACAAACTTTTACTTTCACCCAATTATGGATATAATAGATTATCTTGATACATGCATAAAAGAGTAAAATAAATAACATGCATAATAGTAAAATAAATGAACTCATAACACATTATTTGTTCTCGAGGAAACCTTGGCCAAGGGAAAACCCTGGTGGGGATGGTACCCACAAAGATCCACTAATCAAAAGTATCTTATTAAGGATGTTGACCCTGTTAGGAGCCTATTACATGCATATAGTGTCTTAGTCCTGATTAAGGGACTTTAGTCCTTGTTAGAAGCCTCAACCCTGCTAAGAGTTGGTAGTACAAAATATGATTAGAAGATGAGCCTACTGCCCAAACAAGTAATGTACAATGATTACTGATTACAAAATAGGGCAAGGTACATAACCTTATGCTGCTTGTTTTGCTTTCACAACTTCACATCAATATCTTTCACACATATGTTAGCTATATCATCTATATCATTACAACTCTTACTTCTTCGCATTCCATATTCCTTACATTTATACAAGTTATTAGGGCTAATAAATCTTACAGTCAGCTTCACATAAGCTTATTACAAAATACATATTTACCCAAGGGTTAACATCTAGGATTTCATCCCTTCATATTATTAAGACATTATTTTGATAAAAAAAATAATCCCTTAACTCTTTACCAATTCTATATTCATATTCTGTCCTGTCGGCTTAACACTGTCTCTAGTAAAACTACCATAACTTCTTCCGTACATGCCATACAAACTTGCAATCTTAGGTGAGTCTTCAATAGTCATCATAGTATCTATGTTCAAGTGCGCAACCACTAAAATTACTCTAATCGACATCACCAATCAAAACTATCTCCAGGTACACTGGGAAAATACTGCTTAACACTTAGACAATTTTGCTTTGCGCTCTGTTATACTTGCTCTCTATCATATGTGATCTTCACATAGATTATATGTTGCCATAATGACAACATCTAGATATCTAACTCAGCCAAATTACCAATAATCTCCCCCTTTGTCATTGGTGGCAACATATGAGAAAATTGGCTAAGTCTCAAAACTTCAAAAACTCAAAATTGTGGCCATAACAAAAAATATATCTTCACTATCCTTATAACTTCATAAATCTTATCTATATTCTGTACTCCCCCTAAGAATATACTTCCTTATCAATTTTTTGCTATATCTCTCCCCCTTTGACAACAATGACAAAAAAAGGGTGCCAAAAAATGTTGTATACCTTGATTCAAAATTGCAGAGCTGGTAGGCTTGCAACACAATCTATAAAATTCACTTTAATGCTCTCTATCTCCTTCTCCCAAGCCTTCTTAATGGAATCTGCAACACTAAGTAGTGCACACAATCCATAAGATGCAATTTCACATGCTTGAAGGTTTGCAAAACTAAACTTCTCAAAAGATGTCTTTGATGAAAGACATTCTTCCAACTGTTCTTCAACAATGCTTATCTTTATTGAAATGTGCTCTCTTAGAAGAGAAAATCTTTTCAATTTCCTATCCTTTTCATCATTGAGAATCCTTATTTGATCATTTATTTTTCTGATTCTTTTCTCAATATCCAATATCTTCACATTAGGGCTGGCTAAAAGATTTATCTCTAACTGAATTTCTGCTTCTTTAGCCTTAATCTTCTCAATTACTTTAGATACATGGTTTTCAGATTTTGTACACTGAATGTACAAAGTTTTACCTCTGTCCAAATTCCTTGTCAAGTCTTTTATACAAATATCTAGATTGTTAATATCATTTCTGATATTCTGACTTATATCATGAAATATCTTGGCCTCATAGGCTGCCTAAACCTTTACTTTAGCTATGTTTGATAAGTTAGTGAGCTCATTATCAAATGCATTCATAACTTTCTTAGCTCTTTCTAGTGGATATGCCTCTGCTATCTGGTTAGTCACAACACTTTGTAACTTCTTTTTTATTTCCAACAATGATCCTTCAAGGTTTTTCACCTTCTTGTTCTTTCCAATTATTTTGTTCAGGGATGTGATCAATTCCATTTGATCATCATCATCAACCTCTTTCCCAAAGCTTTCAAATATTGATCCAATTTGTGATTTCTTTGTTGTCTTAGGTGTAGGACTGATTTCTTCTTTGCTAGGGGCTTCTTCCTATCCTTGAATTTCTGCACTTTCTTGATTCTCTATTTTCTTTAATTCTTCCTCTTTCCTTATTTCTTTCTTTCCTTCTTCACTAGATCTGTCCTGTTCTTCTAGAGCCGAATTGTCAACAATGTTTTCAAGATTTTTAAAAGGATTACCATCATAGTCCAATGTGATCTTAGTGCCTTCCATGTGCATTGATTCATCTTCAATGTTAATTGATGGTGGAGAGGGACTCCTCTGATGCTCAGCTACTACTACACTTGCTGTCATTACCTTTACTATTGCTTGCTCTATTTCTTTGTTTATCTCTTCATAGTTTCCTCCCATTATCTAAATGGTTCTTCTCTTTGTTCTCAGATGAGTATTAAATTCATTCATAATTTCTAAAAAATGATTTTCATCTCTAACATCACAAATTTTTCTGACAAGATTTTCTCTGATTTTGTTGTCTTCTTCTATTTCTCTCTTTTTCCTGTTAACTAGCTTCTCAAACAAATCATTAGGTATCTTACCTTGAATTCTGTCAAACTTCTTATCTGCTAGGATCATATGTCTCACAACTGCATTCTCCAAATTCAATCTTTCTAAATAGTTATAAAGATCATAGTACTTTTTCATCTTAGAAAAATCTCCATCATGAATAATCTGTTCATTTACCTTCTCAATCTTTGGTTTCCATGTCTTCTTTTTCACTTGAATATCTTCATCATCTTTTATCTCTGCTATTTTCCTTTGTACTGGTGGTACTATTGTTTTTTGTCTTTTTCTCAGTCCAGTAGCTATTTCTTTCACTCTTTTCCCTGGTGGAGTTGAAGATGATCTTGTAGACTTCCTTATTTCTTGTTCTTCTTGCTCTACTTTCACCACATGCTGCAAATTTCCAAATTCAACTGTTGACAGGGGTGGAATAGACAAAGCTTCCTTTTGTCCAATGTCTCTAATAGTTGTTACTATCTACTTTGCAATCATAAACTCTTGTTCTGTCATTCCTGTGTCCTTTAGAATCTTCTTAATTGTAATTTCTACTCTCTTCTTTGAATGTTTTTCTTCCTGAATAGACTTTGCGGAGTTGAAGTTCTCCTCAAAAGTCCCAAATCTATTGCTGTGTAAATCCAACTTGCTCTTAAACAATCTACTCACATATTCTTCTGCTTCAGTTTCAGAAATTTCATAGCCAAGAGGGTCTATGAACTCTACTCTAGGTTCAACTGCTTCAATGAATGTAAAGTCAGTTTCAACCATAAAACATATCTCAATTTTATACTTTTCAACTAATGACTGAGGGATCCTTGATCTATTTTTCATCAGGTTCTGAAATGTCTTTATTACCAACACTGCACTCTCATTGACCTTGTCAATAAGGTGTCTCATATACACTTTGTTTATCCTTTCCATTGTGGTCTTACCATCATTCCAATCATCAAAAATAGTGTAAGGGAATCTTCTTAACAAATGGAAAAATATATAAGTGATCAATGATGAGAATCTAAACTGGGAGTTCTTAATCTTCTTTATCTTCTCCAAGTTCTCAAATAACTGAATTCTCAAAATCTCACACATGTCTACTTGTACTTTATCAACACACATCAAATAGGCTGCATGAATCATTCTAGTTGCCATGTCATCTTATCTTGAATTAGCACAAAATTTAGCTGTAAGGATCTTGCACAAATACCTAACATCATCTTGTTGTATCTTGCTAATCACTATACCTTTGCCATTGTAAGATGATTTTGTTAATATGATTTAGAACAATAGAGAAGGGGGGGTGAATCAGTTGTTCTTAGGTCCTGATGTATAAGACATACTTAAAAAACTTTTCCTTAAATTAGATCTTATAACCAAAACAAACTCGGTCATCACTAATTCAATAATAGAAATATATAACATTGCAGTCCACTACCCATCAGTAACTTAACTTGTAAAACATAGAAATGTTCAAACCAAACTATTCACACAAGTATTAACACAGAGATTTATAGTGGAAACCCAATGTGGGAAAAACCACTTTGTAACATGCTACTATTATTTTCACTCTTTTGAAGTGAGCTTGGTTAAAAGCCAACCTTGTCAAAGGTTACAATACACACTGTTAGGTGTGACCCGGTTAAAGGATTTCAATCACCCTGTTAAAAGTGAGCCTTGTTATAGGACTTACATACACTCCATTAGAATGCAACCTTGTTTAAAGGATTTAACATATGACTATTAGGTCAACCTCTGTTAAAAGGATTTTGACTGTTACAATGGTTAGAAAGTAGCAACAATATTGATCTTAAAAACATACAACTCACTTTGCAAATATTAGATCCGATTCCATACACTAATGCTGGTTTACTGACTTTGAAACTTTGTGATCTCCATCTCTGATCTGCTCGAAACTTTTCTTCAAGCAACCACCACAATTCTCCTTCAGCCTTTCCTACTTATACAGTCAATAAAACTTTACCGATCTTCCAACATTCTCTGTTTCACCCATGCACATGCATATCCAATGCTTAGGTTCCCTTAATACTTTCCTTAATTAGGTTAAATAATCTTATGCTTCTCAATCTCATTCATCTTAGGGTTAGGTCAGATTCATTGAATCTACCCGCTTCATGTTCTTCGACTTCATTTCTAGAATCATCTCAAATCTCTTAAAGATTTACAATAAAACATTTTACAGTGCATTTAATGCTTTCAAACAATCAATAAATAAAGTCAACACATTTTACATAATCCAAGAATTCAACAATGTCGGTTCCAAAACTAAATTCTCTTCAAATGTAAAAATGCTGATGCTCAGTCAATACTGCGATCAACTACTTGGTCTTCATGTAGAAAGCTCGGTCATTACTAAAAATGTTTCCTTAGCTTATACTATCTTCCTCGGCAATTAACTGTTGTTTGGTCGACACTAGAATTTTTCTCGACACACACTGACTTGGTTGACACTAACATTACTCAGCTTAAACATAATTTCTCCATTTTTTGCTCAGTCAAGCCTACCAGTTTAGTCTTCAGTCTTACTAGGATAAACAATACATTGTCTCATCATTGTACAACATAGTCAAGTACACTTTGTAATATCAAGATAACTCAACCTTTCCCTAGGTGCTATTGTTACCAACCTTGCCCCAATCCTTCACAACAATACAATAGATATAGTACTTTCCTAAGTAGCAACAGTCTTACCAATTAAAGTTTGACATCAATGACAATACAACAATTGTTTCAATTGCAATTTCCAACAGATTTAGTGTTATCTATTACAATTTTTCTCATGTTCTTCTTATTTAACGGTATGACTCCAGATTTAGACAAACCGGTTACTTCATGAATTAGGTCAGCTGTAATGTCTATCACTCTGTCATCTAACCAAAACTTTCCATTATGAATTCTGCTCAGAATTATCTTAGTCCATTCTTCATCATCAAATTCATACTGTAAAGAATACTTTATGATTTCATTATCCTTCAAATGCTCAAACCCTACTTTCAATGACATATCCTGATTGTAAAGCTTCTCATACTCTTTAGTAAAATCACTATCACTGAGGGTTTCAAGTTTACATACCAAATAGCTTCTAACATTCTCTAAATGTAGAACTCCATCTGGTATGGACAATAAAGCCAATTTAGGGTCTTCTTCCAATGGTTCTACTGGTTCTCTTTTGATCTTAGGTCTATTTTTATCTCTTACATTATGAATCAATGAAACATCCATATCTTTTGCAAATTCTCTAACTGACTGATAGATTTGCTTAGTAAAATACCTCAATTCCATGATTGCATAGATCCGACACAAAATTCTTTCACAAAATCTTTGCAAACTTCTTCCAATCACTGCTCCTTTGATCTCCTCAATACTTTTATTCACCTTAATGATCAAATAATACCAATCATAAGCTTTTAATCTTTCAATCTTACAAAATTTTGACATCGCATTCAATTCCTTTGCCACTTCTTTCCAAAAAGTTGTTCCTACTTACCTACAAAACTTAAAACTTCTTGCAATCTCGTATAACATCATATTATATTATGCGCTCTTAACCATAGCATCACTACATCATATACTACCTTGCATCAATTGCGCAAGACTCAATTCATCCTATACTAACTTCTACACTATCCTAAGTTCCTATTCTACTGTATCTTTTCATGAATTAAGTACTTTGAGATGGGTTAGGTAGAGATTCACTCTTACCATTAGATACTTCACCTTTCTGATTACCTTCAGTGCTGAATGTGTCTCCTTGATCTTTAGCTTTAACAAACTTCACTTCTTTTGAATTACTACAGCATCCTCTTTGATTGTTGCTTTCATTTTCATTTCCCCTTGCATGACTTATAGGGTTAGGGTTTCTCATGTTATTCATCCTGCAAAACCTTGCTGTATGACCAATCGTGTTACATATCTGACAAACTACTCCATTGTTTCCATATCTCGGTCTTGACTAGTTAATTTGTGATCTGCAATTCCTGGCAATGTGTCCAACCTTGTTGCATCTATAACATACTATTCTATTTTTCCTATTCATATCTTCAGTAGTTCTCTTATCTACATGGTTAGTATCTCTAAACATTCTACTATTATTATTATTCTCATTAAATTTAGGCTTCCTACATTCAATAGCTCTATGTCCAAAACCATGACAATTATAACAATATCCATTAAGAGGTTTAAATTGCTTACCTGTACAATCTTTCTTCATATGACCAAAAGTATTACATGCAAAACATATACCTTTAAATTCTCTTTGCATACCTTTAGGTGATTCTTCTTTCTTAGGTGGTTCTTCTTCTTTAGGTGTATCTTCAGATTTGTCAACTTCATCAGATTTCTTTTCTTCTATGTTCTTAGAAACTTTCAGATTTGGTTCTTTTCTTTCTTCACTCACTTTAGATGAGTTAAATCCAAGACCAGTTTTATCATAGAATGGGTTTTGATAAGACATTTGTTCATCAATCTTCTCACTAGTGGAATATAGTCTCTCAAGTTGTTTCTTAGACTGAGTCAATTCACCTTTCACAATTGTATTATACTTTTTAAGTTCAGCATACTGCAATTTGGTTTTCTCAATTTTAGATGTCACTTTACAAAGTTTAGCTTTCAGATCTTCATTCTCAGATTTCAGGTTTTCATTCTCAGATTTTAGATTTTCTTCATTCTTGCTATTTCCATCTTTCAAACTCAACTTCAGATTCACCATCTTTAGTTCATGTTTAAGGATCTCATTTTCTTTTTCCAGGTTATCATCACAATCTTCAATTTGAATTGTAGATTCCTTTTCTGATTTCAGTTCCTCTAGCTTATTCTTCAACTTTTCAATGAGGTTGTTTGCATCATCATATTTTCCTTTCAAAGTATCTCTTTCTTCAGTAAATATATCAATCTATTCAAGAGCTTCTTCAAGATTCTTCTGTAGCTAATCCATATCCATAGAGATCTTACTCAAGTTGCTAGGCTTTTCTTGAATGATTCTTTTTCGAGTAACTAAGCTCTGATACCAATTGTTAGAAATAGGGAATACTGAGAGGGGGGGGGGTGAATTACTATTCTAAAAACTTTTACTTTCACCCAATTATGGATATAACAATTTATTTTGATACATGCATAACAGAGTAAACTAAAGAACATGCATAACAGTAAAACAAATGAACTCATAACACATTATTTATTCTCGAGGAAACCTTGGCCAAGGGAAAACCCCGGTGGGGATGGTACCCACAAAGATCCACTAATCAAAAGTATCTTGTTAAGGATGTTGACCCTATTAGGAGCCTATTACATGCATATAGTGTCTTAGTCCTGATTAAGGGACTTTAGGCCTTTTTAGAAGCCTCAACCTTTCTAGCCCACTACCCAAACAAGTAATGTACAATGATTACTAATTACAAAATAGGGAAAGGTACATAACCTTATGCTGCTTGCTTTTCTTTCACAACTTTGCATCAATATATTTTGCACATATGTTTGCTATATCATCTATATCATTACAACTCTTTTTCTTCTTTGCATTCCATATGCCTTACATTTATACAAGTTATTAGGGCTAATAAATCTTACAGTCGGCTTCACATAAGCTTATTAAAAAATACATATTTAGCCAAGGTTTAACATCTAGGATGTCATCCCTTCATATTATTAAGACATTATTTTGATAAACAAAATAATCCCTTAACTCTTTACCAATTCTGTCCTGTCGGCTTAACACTGTCTCTGATAAAACTGCCATAACTTCTTTCGTACATGCCGTACAGACTTGCGCTCTCAGGTGAGTCTTAAATAGTCATCATAGTATCTATGTTCAAGTGCGCAACCACTGAACTTACTCCAATCAACATCGCCAATCAAAATTATCTCTGGGTATACTGGGAAAATACTACTTAACACTTAGATGATGTTGCTTTGCGCTCTGTTATACTTGCTCTTTGTCATATGTGATCTTCACATAGATTATATGTTTCCATAATGACAACATCTCGATATCTAACTCAACCAAATTTCCAACACTAGGAACACTTAGTTCATTTAGGGTGCTCCTTCACCAAAATGCATCACAAAAATAATGCCATATTCAGAAATCAACATAATGACTCTACAACAATATAGAGAACATAGGAATCACCTTTCTCTACCCTAGCCTGGACAACATCAGAAATCTATCTAGTCAAATAAAAAAGTGTCATCTTTGATGTGACCACTTCCTCCCCAAGGATGACCTACACAAAAACAAAAATTTACGAAGTTACATTTTGTAAAAGAAAAATCAAATCATATTCGTGAAAACAACTATATCACATGTTTTGGATAAATGCTCGCACTACTTAGAATACCATGTTATGATGTGACTGCAGAGCATACTCCAAAGCAACATGAGAAGCTTTCCTGCCCATTAGCTGAATGCAATAGTAATGTTGTAGAATGGTGGGGTGTGATGTATATTATATCTTCCTAATGTTGCAGATCAACATGCAGGGTCTGGCATGTGTTTTGAGAAATGAAAAGTGACTGCAACATTGTGTCAAAATAGTGGCAGGGGTAGTTGAGAAGGAATTCATCCATACAAGTGTTTGGTAAATGTATGAGTGTCATGAGGAGTGTAAGAAGAACATTGAGGAATATAGAGGAAGCCCAAGTGTCTGAAAGAGGCTTTGGGTCCAAGGTAAGGTCAGTTTGTCGATTATTTTCATAAGTATATATGATTGTCGTAGTTGGACAGTAGGAGTATTGAGTCTTGGTTAGAAAGACTAAAGGTTACTAAGGTATTAGGAATTAGAAATAGTATGAGAAAAGTATAGAGTGTTGAGAGGATTAGAATCCCATGGGTGAGGGAATGAACCAAAAGGAAATCCTATTTTCAATGACCGAAGAAATAGGATAGTGGAAGAGTTATGTGGACAGAGATGTTTGGGAAGAGTGATAGCCTTTTCAAACAATAAGGAACAAAGAATTCCAAAAGGTAGAGGATACACTAACTTAACATAAAGGGATAGGTACTCATTGGAAGGAAATAACACAGTTTGTTCAAAAAAAAGAAAGAAGGAACTAGAAAAAGGAATATATAGAGGTTGCATACTCATCAGGAGAAGCATTAAGAAGAGTTTCTTGTTGAGGCCACAATACCATAGTTGAATAGAAATAAGGAACAAATAATTCAATTAATTATTGCAAAGGTTGGTGTGGATGGTTTTATTTTAGTTCCTATGATGTATTGCTTGGAATGATCCAAAAAATAATGGATATGGTTTAGGATAGAAAGAAAGGCAAAGAAAATCCTAGTTTTGGGTGTTTCCATTGATAGTACAAGAAAATCCTGTTTGTATCTGATGTTTCAAATGCCAACCAATAGTTGCTTCCTACTTGAACAACTTGCCATATTGCTTGAACTATAAACAACATTAAAAGAATAGGCCAACCATATGTTTTGGTTAAGTACAACCAATAAACTTTCCAACTCACATGCCCTGTCTCTCTTTGTTCATCTTCTACAATCTTTGATGTTCCTTTACTAGCCTTCGGTGCTGATTCATAAGGTTGTGCTTCAAAGTGAATATTGTGAAGTGTGAACAGAGATTATAATATGCTTGGTGGGATAAATATGGGGTTTAGTATGATGGACTCTAATTGCAGTGCTTTCACAGGCATAGCAGTAGGTTAGAAAATTAAAATTTTAGGTTTATTCTTTTAATGTCCGCTTTATTGGTAGTTTACGTTATTTCAAAATAGTTGAGGTTCACATAGATTTATTTTCTCTAAATGTATAGCAGATTTTGGTGGTTGTTTGAGTGGTTAGCTCTTTTTCTTCCTCTATGGGATGATTCCATGCTAGCCAACATTTTTGTTTTGCTAGGCAAGATCTGAGATGCATTTGTTTTGAAATTTGACTTTACAATCAGCTCCAAAATTGCAAATTGGGTCTCTCTCTCTCTCTCTCTCTCTGGGCTCCATTTGCTTGAACAAACTATAATTAAATAACACAATTCAATCAAATTTCTTAGTTGTGGATAAATAAAGTTGTTAGAGATGGCTTCAAGAAACTCATAGACCCAGACTTCGGCAAGGAAACAGAGTATTGGCAATTCCATGCTCTTCCAATACATACTGTAAACAATGAATTGTGAGAATTCTATACACTAGCAATTGCTTGAGTCCATAATAGTTTTTCAATATTATGCATTCACAAGAAGATAGTTTCAATTGTTGGATTTTGACCATCGCATTTGTTTTAACTATTTTTCATTAAATTCCCAATAATTACATTAATGGAGCTCTAAAAGCCTGTGATGTGTGTGGTAGTTTTGGGTTCCAAATTAAATTATGATGCTCTCAAGTATTCTTCTATTGACACCTATCCTAATGCCATTTAACATGACATGTCACCAAATGATTTTTACTCTAGAGAAGTTGTATAATTGAACAACATATTTTCTGATGTTTTCATTACAGTTGTTTTTCTTTGTGCAACTTTGGAATTATTGAAGAAAGATGTCGTGGCAATAATAGGTCCACAATCATCTGAGCTTGCTCACATTATTTCACATTTGTCAAAGGAACTCCAAATACCACTTTTGTCCTTTGCAGTGATTGATCCCACTCTTACATCACTTGAGTACCCATATTTTATCAGGATGGCTCACAATGATTTTTCTCAAATGTCTGCAATTGTTGCTTTAGTGGGTTATTATGGATGGAGAGAAGTTGTAGTAGTGCACGTAGATGATGACTATGGCAGAAATGGAGTTTCTGTATTAGGGGATGCTATTGAAAATATGGGAGCTAAAATTACTAATAAGGAAGCTATGCTTCCTGATGTCAGCCAGAGTGAGATGGGTAATATATTAGCAAAATTGGATTTAGTAGAGGTGTAGGTTTTTGTAGTCCACATGAATCCAGATGCTGGTCTTAATATTTTCTCTAAAGTTAAGGAAATGGGGATGTTGAGTAGTGGATATGTTTGGATAGTCATAGATTGGCTATCCTTTGTTATAGATTCAACTGTACTTGCAACAAATGACATGAAATCACTTCAAGGGGTGATTGGCCCGCGACGGCAAATTCCATATTCAGAAGAACACAATGAATTTACAAGAGAGTGGAAAAGGTTACAAACAAATCACATTATAGATGTTTCTTTAAATGTGTTTGGGCTGTATGATTATGACAATATATTGATGATTGCCCACTCTATCGATGCCTTTCTAAATCAGGGAGGAAATTTCTCTTTTGTAGAACTAAACACGCTATCAAATAAGAGTCGAAACAATTTAGAACTAGTAGCTTTGAAGGTCTTCAAAGAAGGAGCCCAGTTGCGTAAGATAATGTTAAAAACTAATTTCAGTGGTGTTTCAGGTCCTGTGCAACTAGATAAAAATAGGGATATGATGGGCTCTACTTTTGAGATTATTAATATTGCTGGTACAGGATTTTGCAGCATTGATTACTGGTCAGATAACACAGTCCTCTCAGTTACACCATTGGAATATCCAACTACCCTCAACCATAACCAATTAAATGTAGAACCAAAACTTCATGATATCATATGGCTTGGTGAAAGAAAACTAGTGCCACGGGGCTGGACATTTCCAAACAATGGCAAGGAACTTATGATCGGTGTACCCCAAAAAGTAGGTTTTAAAGAATTTGTTTCCACAGTAAATTATAGCGACATACCAAAAGGATTTTGCATTGATGTGTTTATGGATGTGGTGAACTTGCTTCCTTATGCCGTTCAATACACATTTACATCTTATGGAATAGGAAATGCTACACCTAGTTATGACGAGCTTGTGAAGTAGGTTGCCTTAAAGGTTGGTATCTACCATAAATTTTGTATCATTTCCATACTTGTCCCTATATTTTGGTATCAAAGTTTGTTTCCTTGATGTTGATCCCACCATTATTCTTTCACAACAATGAAGAATAAGCCATATGATCTCAATGTAAATATATGCATGCTACTTCAGTTAGGCTATTTATAAATGGACCCTTGTAGAATTTTGACGTAGTCATTGGAGATGTTTCAATTGTGACAAATTGAACAAAGATTGTGGATTTTACACAGCCTTATGTAGAAACAGGCTTAGTTGTGGTGGTACTTGTTAAAGAGATTAATTCCAATGCATGGGCTTTCTTGCATCCGTTTACACTAGGAATGTGGACATACAAAAAACTTCCTTCTCTAATTTAGCAAAAATGACAATGAAGTTTTCCCAAAAGCAATAGCACTATCAATCATATTAGAATGTTTGAAAGTATGATGTTAATGGAGCACAAAATCAAAGACCATAAGCACAATGATATGAATTTTTCTTTAGAAATAAATTAATAACTATCCACATTGGATACTAACAGGTAATGAGAGATGGCATGATAGTGAAATCAGGAAAGTATAATGAGCTTATGGGGATAGGGACAGATTTTGAAGCACTAGTTGCAGCACACAAGGATGCTATGGGATCAGCATCTACATATCAAACTACAATTATAATGCCACTAGAAAATTAGAGGAACCCTTATATATTTGATGCTTGAATAAATAAGAAGATATTGTTTATACGTACCAAAATAAGGTTTGTTGCATGGAAGAAGTCTACTTGGTGAGTAACCAGTAAAATTATCTTTTGACCGAGAGCACCCTTGACCATTCCTACAAGATGAATAATTAGAAAAATTAAAGCTCCAATAAACAGATATCCGCATTGTCAAATTGGAAGCCCTAAAATACAAGAGATGCCTAAGGAAAAATGCTCTTCAAATAAATAACTCAATATAAAAAATCAATGAGCATTATGAGTAAACATAGATCAATGAAAATAGAACTCTTGTACCTTGTAAATTTCAGAGCCAGTGTGAGCATCCACAACACTGAAAACATCATCCAGAAGATAAATATCTGTGTCCCGATAGACAACTCTTGCCAGTTGAATCCATTGTTTCTGCCCACCACTAAGATTAATCCCTTGCTCCCCAATTTCAGTATGGTCTCCAAATTCCATCATTTCTAAATCCTTTTCCAATGCACACACCCAGATGATGTTCGAGTACTTAGAAATGTTCATGGGAAGTCCAAATAAAATGTTTTCTTCTATTGTCCCATTTTGTATCCATGATGTTTGCGGCCCATACCTTGTCGTACCACTTACCTTTACCTGTAATTACAAGAAAGTAGAGAAAATAAACTACAGAGTCAAAATAAACCTATGATAAGATTACTTTCAGCCTCTTTTCAGCAGACATCGTTAACAACAATTTGATGCCATCTAGGTATGTACGACATCATAGCCAGTTATACATTCTCTAGTTTTCCATGTCTAACTAGCTAGATTTTCTATTTTATAATGCTAGTTCCTCCCTATTTGTGCCTGTAGTAATTCAAGCTTTGAAAATGATTATCATACCCACTAAAGAGGAAAAAGCAGGAAGTATCAAAAGTGTACATGATTGTCATACCTTCCCAGAGATTTTTGGCATCTCCCAGAGAACATATGACAATAAAGAGGATTTCCCACATCCAACAGTGCCAACAATAGCCATCAAAGATCCATGCTCAATCTTCACAAAGAGGACCCTACAAACACCAAAATGTACATTCATTTTAGGCACTCATTTCTATTGATGAGACACATTTAATTCCTTTTATTACAAAGGAAAATGAAGAAAGGAGACCACTTACTGGAAGCCCTAATATCATCACTCTCTTACCTTGTGAAATAAAAAAAGAACAAACATACAAAATTCCATTAACTATGCCATTATGATCTTTTGAAATAGAAGAATAGAAAATGCCTAAATACGAATCAGTAACATAAAAACTTACCTGAAAGAGTTCAAAGAGTGGGGTTGTAAAAACTTGAGAGGAAACCCCCTCATCCCATGATCTTTCCCTCTGTAGCTTCACACCAGGCGATTCATTGAAAATGTCTATTCCTGCAGAGGCTTCAATACCCCTCGCGAAGGCCCATGACAGTCTCATAGAACATGCATCGCCTATCTCAAAAATGCCTCCATTCTTTCCAACTTCTTTGATATCTTTCCTGCTTCTTTTTTGGTTGGATGATTTTTTTGTTGGGAGGTAGTTGTAGGGTTTATCTACTTGGATTGTTTTATTCTCTATAGATGGAAGTCATTTGGTATTATTTGATTTGCAATTGAGCTAAAGTTGGGCAAGAATTTTGTGATGTGAAATCTTATTTAAATTTAAAAATATAGGATAAAGGATTTAGTATTTAAGCATATTGTAATAGTAGTTTTTATTGTTAATAATGACTATTCATAATTTAATGAGATGTATTGTTTAACTTTCTAAAAAGAAATCAATCATATAATGTCACATGAGCGCACTAGTATGGGTATCCCTTTTGCACGACCATCAAGATCACCTTTTTTGGATTATTTTGGACCCCTTGGAAAAAAGGTGTGAGATGTCAACAAATAAGATGTCATGCGTACGCTACACAATTTTAGTTGTTAATTGAAGTACCCTGGAGAGATTTAAATGCTTCTCCTCTTGATAGCTACCACAGTATAGTAACCAATCTACTACCATAAATAACACTTTAAAAAACCTTGATAATGTCTACGAATTATATGCACCTCATCTATATAAATTCTAATTTCAAAATGCTTAGATGAGTTTTAAATATAGTTACCATTTAAAGATATTGGAAAATAGTGGCTGGAATAATGTTCACATAATAAGTCTATTGGCGAACACACATTACTGGTGAAATGCAACTTCTAAGATATAAGTATATGATATTATCAAATGTTAATGTGTAAAGGATTATTAATCATTCATTTAGTCATTTTTATCAGGGTAACTAATTATTTAGTCATTTTAGTTGTGATTTTACCCGATGACCAAATTGGTCATTTATTTAGTCATTTCTATTTGTAGAACATGATCTATTTAGTCACGTGACTAAAAAAAATGGTAGAACATGATTAGTTTTAGTTACGTGACTAAAATTTTTAGTCACCTGGTCATTTATTTCCCAAATTATACTAGTGTTAGTTAGAAGTAGTGTGATCAACTTATCCATTGGATTGGGTGACCCCAGGTTCACTAGATCCACTACTGCTTGCTTCCTCTTTCTTTCTCCATGTCTTATTCATCTGATCCTTTATTTGTTCAACAGTCTCATCACCTTTGAATTGTTCATTATGATGAACTACAACTGATTTAGAACCTGATTGATGAATTACAAAGTGATTAGAGATCACCGAGCACTGAATGGATATGTAAGATAATTAAATTAGTCTTTATGTTGTCATTGATGTCAACTAGTTTTGACAGTACTTATCATGTTAGTTGAAAATATCTAAACATCTACAAAGAGGAGAGAAAAGATGAAGAACTGAGACATCTACATAGAGGGAGATGGATATGATAGATGAGGATAAGGAATTCTTTTGGTAACTTATTGATGAGTCTATGACCTCATATTGCTGACTTGATTATGTTGCATTGATCTATTATGAAGTTGGAAGAAAAATGTTACAAAGCAGTGTGGTCAGTTAATGAAGCATTACAGTATACACTGACACAATGTTTTGTATACCGAGTGATAGTATCAAACAAGCTTGTATTCACCAACGCATCTCTTTGTTAATCGAGTATGGACAAAATAACTAAATGATTAGTTTAGCCGATGAAATTTGATGAGCTGTAAAGTGTAATGATTTCGAGATTGGAGATAAAGTTTGTTACGAGATCAATGGCTAACAAAATTCAAAGAAAATCTAAAGGATGGGAACAAAACGTGTTATTGACACATCAATCGAGGAAGGTTTAAGCGACAAAATCAATGAAGGAGATTAAGCAAAAAAATTTGAAGGATGAAAATAAAATAGTTTAATTGTCTATTTAAGAGACACTAATTTCATTGTGAAAAGGATGCCAGAAGAAGGAGACTGCAGAGATATCGTGTGGACAGAGCTTCATGCATGCTTGATCAGACTGGTTAAAGAAGAATCAAACTGCAGAGATTACTGAGTGTTACAGAGATTTTACCGAGGGACAACAAGTTATTGTATGATTGAAGAAATGCATTGAAATATTGATTAGAGGATTTGTAAGGACTTAAAATAGATCTAAACATCTGCAAAAGAAGTTGTATTGTAATCAGATCACCTACTGTTATAGTTTAACCATTGTAAAAAGATAAATCTCTTAACCGAGTAGACTTGAAAGTCTTATATGTCATTCATAGAATGTACATCATTATCCTATCAACCCCATAGTGAATGCTGGTTGGACGATAACTATTAGTTTTAAATCCTCTAACAAGGTCACAGCTTACAGTGTGTATTGTAACCTTTAACAGGGTTGGCTCTTCATTGAGCTCACTTCAGAAGAGTGAAAATATTTTGGGTTACCAGTCCCAGGTGGTTTTTCCCTTTACAGGGTTTCCACGTTAAATCTCTTATGTTATGTGTTTATGTTGTGATTGTTTGGATATCATACTTTACATGTTGCATATTTGATTTGGTTAGTAATCACTATGAGTTAGTAACTGATAATCGGTAAAGTCACAGACATATTATTTTTCTTGTTTACCGAGCTACAGAATTAGCTGAATTTGGTTAAAGGTATACATTTTGTATTTGGGACTGTGGATAACTGATTCACCCCCCTCTCAGTTATTCTAACAATTGGTATCAGAGCATCTTGGTTGCTTAGAATAAAGTTTTAAGGACTTCAGGACAAAGATCACAAAATGTATAAGAGGGAAGTGCCAAAGTTGAATAAGGACAATTTTACAATATGGCAAAGTCGAATGAAACTGCATATATCTGGAATAGGGAATTTTGCCCTCACTCTATTGGAAAATGGCTACCTTGCACCGACCACTCGACCTTTGGTTCTTGATCAATTAAGAGATAGACATGAGCACAATATTACCATGATCGAGATTGTTGCTTCTCTAATAGATGCCGAATTTGAAGATGTCAAAGATTGCACTATTGCTAAGGATATGTGGGATAAACTTACTCAAGTTTATAGTGGTGATGCATTAGGTGAATATAGCTATCTCGACCTTTGCATGTCAACTCGGTTACCATATACTCGGTCAATACTATCATTTCATTTCTACTCGGTAGATATCACATCTCGACTATCACAGGAGCTCGAACCACACTGAGTGACTCGGTCACTATAGACTTTAAATACTGATGCTTGACATCAATCATGCAATTTTACTCTTTTCTCAAATATATCCTAATGCATATTAAATCATGCATATATGGACTTCAACATATCATATGTTAGGAATTGATGTAAAAGAAATCATTAGAAAATTTAGTTCCTCACATACCCTCCTTGCTTTGTTAGAAGTAGTGTGATCACCTTATCCAATGGATTGGGTGACCTCAGGTTCACTGGATCCACTATTGCTTGCTTCCTCTTTCTTTCTCCATGTCTTATTCATCTGATCCTTTATTTTTTCAACAGTCTCATCACCTTTGAATTGTTCATTATGATGAACTAAAACTGATTTAGAACCTGATTGATGAATTACAAAGTGATTAGAGATCACCAAGCACTGAATAGATATGTAAGATAATTAAATCAGTCTTTATGTTGTCATTGATATCAACTAGTTTTGACAGTACTTATCATGTTAGTTGCAAATATCTAAACATCTGCAAAGAGGAGAGAAAAGATGAAGAACCAAGACATCTACATAGAGGGAGATGGATATGACAGATTAGGATAAGAAATTCTTTTGGTAACTTATTGATGAGTCTATGACCTCATATTGTTGACTTGATTATGTTGCATTGATCTGTTATGAAGTTGGAAGAAAAATGTTACAAAGTAGTGTGGTCGGTTAATGAAGCATTATAGTATACATCGAGACAATGTTGTGTATACCAAGAGATAGTATCAATCAAGCTTGTATTCACCAACGCATCTCTTTGTTAATTGAGTATGGACAAAAGAACTAAATGATTAGTTTAGCTGATGAAATTTGATGAGGTATAAAGTGTTATGATTTCAAGATTGGAGATAAAGTTTGTTACAAGATCAAAAATTAAAAAAATTCAAAGAAGATCTAAAGGATGGGAAAAAAACATGTTACTGACACATCAGCCGAGGAAGGTTTAAGCAGCAAAATCAACGAAGGAGATTAAGCGGCAAAATTTGATGGATGAAAATAAAATGATTTACTTGTCTATTTAAGAGACACTAATTTCATTATGAAAAGGATGCCAAAAGAAGGAGACTGCAGAGATATCATGTGAATAGAGCTTCATGCATGCCTGATCAGACTGGTTAAAGAAGAACTGAATTGCAGAGATTACCAAGCGTCATAGAGCTTTTATCGAGGGACAGTAAGTTATTGTATGATTGAAGAATTGCATTGAAATATTGATCAGAGTATTTGTAAGGAATTAAAATAGATTTGAACATCTTCAAAAGAAGTTGTATTGTAATTAGATCACTTGCTGTTACAGTTTAACCATTGTAAATAGATAAATCTCTTAACCGAGTAGACTTGAAAGTCTTATATGTCACTCACAGAATGTACATTGTTATCCTGTCAACCCCATAGTGAATGCTGGTTGGATGATAACTGTTAGTTTTAAATCCTCTAACAAGGTCACACCTTATAGTGTGTATTGTAACCTTTAACATGGTTGGCTCTTCACCGAGTTCACTTCAGAAGAGTGAAAATATTTTGGGTTACCTATCCCAAGTGGTTTTTCCCTTTATAGGGTTTCCACGTTAAATCTATTATGTTATGTGTTTATGTTGTGATTATTTGGATATCATACTTTACATGTATATTTGATTTGGTTGGTAATCACTATGAGTTATTAACTGATAATCAGTAAAGTCACAGACAAATTAGTTTTCTTGTTTACCAAGCCGCAGAATTAGCTGAATTTGGTTAAAGGTATACATTTTGTATTTGGGACTATGGATAACTGATTTACCCCCCTCTTAGTTATTCTAACAATTTGTATCAGAGCATCTTGGTTGCTTGGAATAAAGTTTCAAGGACTTCAGCACAAAGATCACAAAATGTATAAGATGGAAGTGCCAAAGCTGAATAAGGACAATTTTACAATATGGCAAATTCGAATGAAACTGCATATATCTGGAATAAGGAATTCTGCCCTCACTCTATTGGAAAATGGCTACCTTGCACCGACCACTGGACCTTTGAATTTTGATCAATTAAGAGATAGACATGAGCACAATATTACAATGATGGAGATTGATGTTGCTCTATCAGATGCCAAATTTGAAGATGTCAAAGATTGTGCTACTGCTAAGGATATGTGGGATAAACTTACTCAAGTTTATAGTGGCGATGCATTAGGTGAATATTGTCATCTCGACCTTTGCATGTCGACTTGATTACCATATACTCGGTCAATACTAACATTTCTTTTCTTCTTGGTAGATATCACATCTCGGCTATCACAGGAGCTCAAACCACACTGAGCGACTTGGTCACTATAGACTTTAAATACTAATGCTCAACATCAATCATGCAATTTTACTCTTTTCTCAAATATATCCTAATGCATCTTAAATCATGCAAATATGGACTTCAACATATCGTATCTTAGGAATTGATGTAAAATAAATCATTAGAAAATTCAGTTCCTCACATACCCTCCTTGTTTAGTTAGAAGTAGTGTGATCACCTTATCCATTGGATTGGGTGACCTCAGGTTCACTGGATGCACTACTGCTTGTTTCCTCTTTCTTTCTCCATGTCTTATTCATCTGATCCTCTATTTGTTCAACAGTCTCATCACCTTTGAATTGTTCATTATGATGAACTACAACTGATTTAGAACCTGATTGATGAATTGCAAAGTGATTAGAGATCACCGAGCACTGGATGGATATGTAAGATAATTAAATTAGTCTTTATGTTGTCATTGATGTCAACTAGTTTTGACAGTACTTATCATGTTAGTTGCAAATATCTAAACATCTGCAAAGAGGAGAGAAAAGATGAAGAACTGAGACATCTACATAGAGGGATATGGATATGACAGATGAGGATAAGGAATTCTTTTGGTAACTTATTGATGAGTCTATGACCTCATATTGATGACTTGATTATGTTGCATTGATTTGCTATGAAGTTGGAAGTAAAATGTTACAAAGCAGTGTGGTTAGTTAATGAAGCATTACAATATACACTGAGACAACATTATGTATACCGAGTGACAGTATCAACATAGCTTGTATTCATTGACGCATCTCTTTGTTAACCGAGTATGGACAAAAGAACTAAATGATTAGTTTAGCCGATAAAATTTGATGAGCTGTAAAATGTTATGATTTCAAGATTGGAGATAAAGTTTGTTATGAGATCAATGGCTAACAAAATTCAAAGAAGATCTAAAGGATGGGAACAAAATGTGTTACTAACACATCAGCCGAGGAAGGTTTAAGTGGCAAAATCAACGAAGGAGATTAAGCGGCAAAATTTGATGGATGAAAATAAAATGATTTACTTGTCTATTTAAGAGACACTAATTTCATTGTGAAAAGGATGCCAGAAGAAGGAGACTGTAGTGATATCATGTGAATAGAGCTTTATGCATGCCTAATCAGACTGGTTAAAGAAGAACCGAACTGTAGAGATTATCAAGCGTCACAGAGCTTTTACTGAGAGACATTAAGTTATTGTATGATTGAAGAACTACATTGAAATATTGATTAGAGTATTTGTAAGGACTTAAAATAGATCTGAACATCTGCAAAATAAGTTGTATTGTAATCAGATCACTTGCTGTTATAGTTTAACCATTGTAAACAGATAAATCTCTTAACTGAGTAGACTTGAAAGTCTTATATGTCATTCATAGAATGTACATTGTTATCTTGTCAACCCCATAGTGAATGATGGTTGGATGATAACTGTTAGTTTTAAATCCTCTAACAAGGTCACACCTTACAGTGTGTATTGTAACCTTTAATAGGGTTGGCTCTTCACCGAGCTCACTTCAGAAGAGTGAAAATATTTTGGGTTACCGGTCCTAGGTGGTTTTTCCCTTTATAGGGTTTCCATGTCAAATCTCTTATGTTATGTGTTTATGTTGTGATTGTTTGGATATCATACTTTACATGTTGCATATTTGATTTGGTCAGTAGTCACTATTAGTTATTAACTGATAATCAGTAAAGTCACAGACATATTAGTTTTCTTGTTTACCGAGCTACAGAATTAGTTAGATTTGGTTAAAGATATACATTTTGTATTTGGGACTGTGGATAAATGATTCACCCCCCTCTCAGTTATTCTAACAATTGGTATCAGAGCATCTTGGTTGGTTGGAATAAATTTTTAAGGACTTTAGCACAAAGAGCACAAAATATATAAGAGGGAAGTGCCAAAGCTGAATAAGGACAATTTTACAATTTGGCAAAGTCGAATGAAACTACATTTATCTAGAATAGGGAATTTTTCCCTCACTCTATTGGAAAATGGCTACCTTGCATCGACCACTGGACCTTTGACTCTTGATCAATTAAGAGATAGACATGAGCACAATATTACCATGATGGAGATTGATGCTACTCTATCAGATGCTGAATTTGAAGATGTCAAAGATTGTGCTATTGCTAAGGATATGTGGGATAAACTTACTCAAGTTTATAGTGGTGATGCAGATGTCAAAAGAGCTAGACCAGAAAGTTTAAGAGGAAGATTCGATGATATGAAGATGAAAGAAGGAGAAAATATAGTGTAGTATACAAATCGAATAAAGGAGGTAGTAAATGCTATCAGAGGATCAAGTGGTGTCATTAAGGAAGATATAGTGGTAAGAAAAATTCTGAGAACCTTATTGCCTGTTTATGCTACCAGAATATCTGCAATACATGAAATGAGGTTTGTACCTGGCAATACTCTCACTCTTGATAATCTGATTGGTAAGCTAACAACTTTTGAGTTAAATAATTTTGATAATAGTGTTGTACTGTCTGTTGAATATGCTTTTATGTCTTCTTTGAGGATCGGTAAGTCTAGCAGTAGAAATAATAAGGATGATAACAATGACAGTAATACTGATGTTGAACTTGATGAGCTTGAAGCTCTTATGGCCAGAAGATTACCTAAAGGTAAAGGTAGATATAGAGGTAAATTACCTTTAGCATGTTGTAATTGCAAAGAAGTTGGTCATATTGCTGCTAGATGCCCAAACATGAAGGAAGATGACAGAAACAAAGATTGATCTGGTGAAGGAAGCTATGGGAGAAGAAGCAATAGAAGTTACCAACACTACAACAAGGATAATTGAGACAACAATGATATGTTAAAAAAGGTATGTTACATTGCTGAAGAGAATGATACTGATTCTGATACAGATGATGATGTAGAAGTAGTATTTGTTGCAATGAAGGATGATTCTGAGGAATAAGAAAGGTATGTAGAGACATCACTCATTTCTAAGGTTAATAAAAATGATACATGGATCATTAATAGTGGCTGTACACAATATATGACTGGTGATATAGAAAAAATTGATCATCTAGAGCAATACAATGGAGGATCTATAAAGATGGGTAATGATACACCATGTATGGTAAGAGGAAAAGGATCTTTGCTGATAAATGATAAAATCAAATGTGATAATGCTTTTTTGGTAGAAGGACTAAATTACAATTTTCTAAGTGTGGCACAACTGAACAATTCAGGTCATCGAGTAGCTTTTGAGAGCAAGAAGGTAAAAATATTTGATGATGGAGGAAAACTTGTTGGAACAAGAGCACAAACCAAAGGTAACTTGTTTTATCTTGATAATGATGGGTCTTCTTGTTTAATGATGAAAAATGAGGATGCATGGTTGTGGCATAAAAGGTTATGTCATGTGAATTTTGATAACATGATCAAGATAAGTAGAAAGAAAAATGTTAGAGGCCTGCCTAGCCTAGTGAAACCAGATCATGTAATGTGTCATCAATGTCAGAAAGGTAAGATGATAAAATGATGAAGGGCCACACCACCCTTACCAACTCATAACCAAAGACATAACAACATGGAGACAAAGAGAAGACAAAATGCTTTACAAAGCATACATTAATACTTGAAAATCATTACAGCTTGAGATCTTCCTCCAAATATGAGATCTACAACATGAGATCTTACATCCTTTGAGCATACAACCCAAGAGATTACAATCCAAGAGCTTGCAATCCAAGAGCTTCTTCCCCAATACAAGATCCTACAACTTGAGAGCTTGCTTATGAATGCTTCTATGCCTTCTTTATATAGGCTTTTATCACCTAAGATATTACAACATAGCCAATGTGGGATAAAAGATAGATGCAACTACCTTGATACAAATATTAAATACCCACCCAATTAATATTAAGCACCACCATGTGGGCCAATTAGAAAATTACATTGCCTTTGTGGGTCAATAAGAAAATATAAAGTTGTAACTACCTAGCTACAAATATTAAATGCAAGAAGTTTTTACAAATTTCTAAAATGCCACCTACACACCTCAATAAATGAAATGTTTTTTTTTTTCTTCCCTCTTTTTTTTTTTCCATCACTTTCTCTCTCCTCCATTTTTTTAAATTATGCCCCCTTTTATTTTGTGATGCAAGATGCTCCTGCATCAGACACCCAAGGTAGGAAAATTTTGTGAGTATGGATTCACAAAATGAAGTAGCCACTACTGATATTTTTTTTTTGTTCTCTTCCAACACCTTGTTGGAACAAGTATCCGCTGCTGACAATACTCCTCTATAATCAACTTCATCCATCTGTAACTCTCATTCTCCTCCAATCTTCTAGGATCTAATGCAGCTATAATAAACTTTGTAATACGATACAAATCTTCTTTTTCATACCAAACATCACTTGCAAGGTCCTCACATAAACCATCATCATTATCTTCCAAATCCATCTCAAAGTTAGCATCCCATGTTTCGTAAAAAATTACCTCTTTCATATCTTCATCTTTGTTTTCTTCTTTCATGTCTTTGTAGACACGCAAAAATGGACAAGTGCTTATAAAGTGCAAAAATCAATAAAATGGCTCAAAATCATCAAAATGCATTAATTCAATAAAATGCATTAAATGGATTAAATCAAGTAAAAATGGACATAATTAAATAAAGAGGGACAAAATCAATTAAAGCAAAGGAGAAATTAAATAATGATATTAAATAATTAAATCAAAGCTTAAAGGGGCCAAAAACAATATATAATTGATTTTAATCAATTAATTGTATAGTTGTTTTAATCAAAAATCAAAATGAGCCTATTACCCTTACATGGCTAAATTTAATTAATTAATTGAATTTAATAAATCCTAATTTCTTTCAACAAAGTGATGAACCAATGAAAATTGAGGACAAAAAGACATAAATCACTCAAACATTTAAATTGTCCAAAGATTTGAAACCATTTAAAGGCTTGTCCCCTCATTTGTCCCCCCATTTATGGACAATGCAAAGTTTTTGACTCAACCAAGGGATAACCATGATTACTTCACTCCACCCCCTACCCTTGGACATTTACTATAAATATGAGGCATTTTGGAGAGCATTTCCATCTTGGAATTTCATTTGCAAAGCATTGTTATTATAGGCATTTGAATAGCATTCTAAGAGCAATTTGAGCATTTTAGAGCAATTATCATTATAATTTGTCAATTTGAGCTAGATTAAGCATGGAATCATCATAGAAGCATTGTAAAAGCATAATAGTAGCATAATTTCTCATTTTAGAAGTGTCACTACTGAGGATTTAAGCTAAGAGCTTCATTTACCACTTCTTTCTAGAGAACCATGGGATACTATATATTATAGTTTCATTTTAAAGTAGATTTGCATTGTATTTAGTTTAAATTGATGCTATTAGATCTTAATTCCATGAAGGTGATATTCATCATCACACAAATGGCACCCACTGTGGGGCTCTAGGCCTCATTTTATCTTTTATCATCATTTTCATCTTCATTTGCATGCTTGTTTTGTATATTTTTCATGTTTATTTTGTAGAAAATAGGTAAAGTCACGCCTACAGAGGATTCAAACATGCCTACAGATAGTTTTCTATCGCTTAACAGCTCTGAACTACCACTGATTAACTAGAGACTCACACCTAAGCTCATAAAGCATTCAGCCTTTGCTTCGTAAAGTCACGCCTGTGACTCAGGGAGTGTCGCCTAACCTTTAATTGCTATCACTTAAGTTTACACTTTGCTACACATGTTATAGTTTCAGTCACACTTTGTAAAGAAAATTTATCGCTTGCTATTGTTAACATGTCGCTTAGCATGAATTATTTTGTGCAATTTTAAGTTCTATTTACACCTTTGAATAAACTGTTCATGCCTGTGAAACTTTGAGTAACACTTGAGCCGCTGCAAAGTGACGCTCGCTACTGTAAAAGTTACGCTTGTCAGTAGTTTGTTTATGCCTATTAGCTGGATAATGTCACCTGATGTCTGTTGTCTATATTTTCTGTTAATTTGATCCAATCAGTTGTCTAACTCTCTATCTTTGGTGTTTTGATAGTAAATGAACATGCATCCGAAACTCCAGAAACCAGAAACTCGATTTAATCAAGAAGAGAAGGTGCTTGCTAAAAAGATCAAAAGGGAGAATCAAGCACATATCAAAGCTATCCTTGAATCAACACAAGAAGAAGACAATCAGGTATACCAAAGATATCTTGCTGTGATTGAAGCTTATAAATAGAAATATGTCTCTTTAAATTGGATTTTCAGTCCTTAATTTCAAGTTTTTGCATGGAAATTTGTAATTAGAGTTCTCAAATTCATTACATAAAGCTTGGCTTTGTCAATTCAATTTTGGTTTCCCCTCACTTTGATTGTTAGTGTTGACTAACTTGTTGGAGTATAAGCACATGGAAAGGAGCTATTGCCAAGGTGAGTAAAAAAAAAAAGATGACAAAATACTCTCAAAAATGCCCCTAGCTTTATGCTAGCTACAAGGAGAGGTATTTCTCTATTCAAGCTTGCACTTGATTAGATTGTGGCATTCCTTTTAAACATAGCTTAATTAAAAATGGGAAATGAACCAAACACTTCTATTTCTAAGAATCTCTATGTAATGAGATTGAAAAAGAACCTTATTGCTTGAAGTGTTTGAGAAACTAAAGGGAAAGTTAATGATATGCTCTTCACCTTTTAGGTGAAAAAAATTCCCAAACACTTAACCTTAATTCTATTTTCTTGCTTTCCATGAACATGTTAGTTAAAATAGAGATTTAGTGGGCTCACCTCCCGAGTTTTCCTTAACGAGGCCAGTGAGAGGTGTTAAGTCTACAACTAATTTATCATATGGAGAGATTGTTGAACAAGTAATTGAAGATTACAGAGCTGAAGATGGATAGATAATACTATTTACTAAATCAGTATAATGTTGTCATTGATGTCAACTAGTTTCTTATTAGTTTGACAATACTTATCTTGTGAGTTATTCATTACTGAGACATCTGAAGAATGGTGGAAGGTCACAGTAGATGAGGTTATGGAATGCTTTGGATAACTTATTGATGAGTCTCTGATCTCATTATGTTGATCCTAGTATGCGGTATTCATCTATTATGAAGAAAGGAATTCAAAGATACAAAGCAGTGTTGGTCGGTAAAAGAAGACAATTTAGTGTTTACTGAGATTCTTAGTATGAACACCGACGACAGTATACACTGACATAGTGTGTTGTATACCGAGCACAAGTTTAATCGATAAGGTTTACTGACACATTTCTTTGACTTGACCGAGAAGAACAAAAGAACATTTAATGATGTTGTAGGCCAGGAAGATTGATGAGCTGGCACCTCGAAATCAGCGTAAAGATATGAAAAGGAATAAAAGTTTGTTTCAAGATCAACGGCTGAAAAAATTCAAGAAAGATCTGACGAAGAAGATTGAAATGTGTTAAAGACACATCTACCGAAGAAGGTTAAAGTGGCAAAAGCAATGAACAAGATTAAGCGGCAAAATCTAATGGATGAAAATGAAACAGCTTGTTTATTTAAGGAGAAAGAAAATACATTAAAAAAGGGACAAAAAGAAAAAGAAGGAGATACTGTAGAAGTTGAGCATGAACTAGCATTCATGCATTTCTGATCAAACAGGTTACTAAACCGAGCTGCAGAAATTGAGCTGCACAATGAACAAATGGAGCTACACAGAGCATAGTATTGATTGATTGTAAGCGAAGTTGATTTAAGATCTGAAGTGTTAAATGGTTAGAAAATATTGTTTGAGCATAACATTGATTCGTAATCTACAATTTGTTGCGATAAGGTGAATCAAAATACTGTTACTTTCTAACAATTGTAATAAGTGAAAATGTCTTAACCGAGTGGACTTTTAAGTTCTGATTGGTGTTTCATTCTAATCAGTGAAACATGGTTATCCTGTAAATCAGCACAGTGAGTGACAGAAGATTGAAAGATAACTCCTAGTGTAAAATCCTCTAACCAGGTCACACCTAACAGTGTGTATTGTAACCTTTAATAGGGTTTGGTCCTCATAGGCCTCACTTTAGAAGAGTGAAATTTTTGGGTTGCCGGTTCCCAGGTGGTTTTTCCCTTAATAGGGTTTCCATGTTAAAATCTTTTGTGTTATGTGTTGAGCGTGTTATCTATTTGTTATCATACTTTACATGTTAACTATTAGATTTAATCGGTAAATTATTTTGAGCTTATCTGATAATCGGTAAATACAGTGATAGTGAAGAAGATATATGTTTACCGAGTGACAGTATTTGAAGATACAAGTGTTAAGTTACTTATTTTGTTTTTAGGACCTGGATAACTGATTCATTCCCCCCTCTCAGTTATTCTAACAATTGGTATCAGAGCATTGGTTGCTTGAAACAGAGTTTTAAGGACTTGAGCATAAAGATCACAAAATGAATAAGAGGGAAGTGCCCAGACTGAACAAAGACAACTTCTCAGTATGGCAACAAAGAATGAAATTGCATATAGTTGGAATTGGTGGAAATGCACTACATTTTATAACAACTAGCTATAGTGAACCGACTGGTCCTCCGACTGTGGAACAACTAAAAGATAAGCATGATCACAATGTAGCAATGATGGAACTTGCTGCTGCCTGTACTGACGCTGAATTTGAAGAAATCAAAGGATTGAGTACTGCTAAGACAATGTGGGATAGACTAGAGCAAGTATACAGTGGTAACACATCTGTCAAGAGAGCTAGAGCAGAGAGCTTAAGAGGAGAATTTGATGAAATGAGAATGAAAGAAGGAGAAAATATTGTGGAATATTCGAACAGAATCAAAGAAGTTGTTTATGCTATAAGAGCTTCTAATGGAGTCATTGATGAAGAAATAATTATCAACAAAATCCTCAGAACTTTGTTACTTGTATATGCCATCAGAGTGTCTACAATTCATGAAAACCGAGATTCTTCCAATCTCACTCTTGATACTTTGATCGGTAAGCTTACTACCTTTGAGCTAAATAATTTTGATAATAACATTGTACCTTCTGGAAGTAATATTGAGTCTGCTTTTATGTCAAAACTAAAGATTGGGAAATCTAGTAAATATGATAGTGACACTGATGATGACCTTGATAAGCTTGAAGTGTTAATGGCTAGAAGATTATCAAAAGGCAAAGGGAAGTATAAAGGTAAAATACCCTTGGCTTGTTTTAACTACAAGGAAGTAGGCCATATCGCTGCTAGATGTCCTCATAAAGGAAATAATGATGATGATGAACCTAGAGATAGATCTAAAGGAAGTTATGGAAGGAGAGTTCATAAGAATTACCGACATAAAGATAGAGATGACCGAAAAGATAAAGGTAAGAAGGCTTACTTTGCTACTGAAGAGACTAACTCTGAATCTGATTCTAGTGTAGAGATTGTATTTGTGGCAATGAAGGATGATTCAGAAGAAGATGAGAAACATGAAGAATCTACCCTAATTTCACAAGTAAGAAAGAATGACACATGGATTATTGATAGTGGCTGCACACATCATATGACAGGTGATGTAGACAAATTTGAAAAATTAGTTGAATATAATGGTGGTTCTATAAAAATGGGAAATGATGCTCCGTGCACTGTGAAAGGTAAAGGTACCCTAGTAATAAATGATAAGATAAGATGTGAGAATGCTTACTGGGTATATGGACTAAATTACAATCTGTTGAGTGTTGCACAACTGATTAATTCAGGTCACTGATTGGTATTTGAAAACAAAAAGGTGAAAATCTATGAAGCTGATGAAAGACTTGTTGGGACTGGTACTAAGACTAGAGGTAACCTTTTTTTATCTTGATATTGATGAATCTTCTTGTTTACTAATGAAAGATGAAGATGTTTGGCTATGGCACAAGAGATTATGTCATGTAAATTTTGATAATATGATCAAGATCAGTAAGAAGAAAAGAGTTAGAGGTTTGCCTAACTTACATAAGCCTGATCATACTCTTTGTCATGAATGTCAAAAGGGAAAGATGACTAAATCTAGTTTTAAAAGCAAAGATTTCTCAACAAAGAAAATTCTTGAGTTGATACATACCGACTTATGTGGACCGATGAGAACTCAAAGTTACTATGGTGATAGATATTTTATTCTCTTTGTTGATGATTACACTAGATTGATGATAGTGATGTTTTTGAAAGAAAAGTCTGAAGCATTTAAGATGTTTAAATGGTATAAGGCTAAGGTTGAAAAGGAAATTGGTAAGGAGATTAAATGTTTAAGGTCAGATAGAGGTGGTGAATTTATATTTGATGAATTTACTAACTTCTTCAATGAGCATGGAATCTAGAGAAAAGTGTTTGCACCGAGAACACCACAATAGAACGACATTGCTGAAAGAAGAAATAGATCAATAGTTGATTGTGTGAGGACACTGATGATACAAAAGAATGTTGCACAAAAATTTTGGAGAGAAGCTGTAAGTACTGTTGTCTATGTACTTAACCGAGTACAGTTAAAGAAGGACTCCAACCGAACACCATATGAACTTTGGTTTGGACACAAGCCTAATGTAAGTTATTTTAGAATCTTTGGAAGTGTTTTATCCTGAAAGATGATAGGAATAGTAAGTTTGATTCCAAAGGAGATGAAGGAATATTCTTAGGATATTCTGCCCAAAGTAAAGCTTACAAATGTCTGAACAAGTTGACTAACAAGATTATTGAAAGTGTAAATGTTCAAGTTGATGAATTTGATGACAAGCTTATAGATGAAGAAAAGACTAAGGAACTTGAAGACTACCGACAGTTTACATACTATGATGTCCCTGAGTTTCAACTAAGACTATCATAGACTACTGTAACCGACAGATAGACAAGCAATGCACAACAACCAGCACAACTGACCAAATAGAATGATGATCAAGGAGCACCTACCGAGAAAGTTAATGAACCTAAACTGAATGCATAGCAGAATATAGAGCAAGATGCACAAGATAGAAGATCCAGGATCTTAGCAAGATTTGTAAGAAGACATCATCCTGAAAACCAGATTATTGGAGACAAGAATGCTAGTATGCAAACTAGAAGTAAATCATGACAAGGTACGTGTTTGGTTTGTGAATTTGAACCTAAAACTATACAAGTTTCTTTGAATAATGAAGAATGGGTCAAGGCAATGATTGAGGAAATTGAACAAATTGAGAAGAACAAAACATGGACTTTAGTACCCAGACCGATGGATAAGAATGTAATCGGTACTAAATAGATTTTCAGAAATAAGCTGAATGAGAATGGTAAAGTGACAAGGAATAAGGCTAGACTTGTATGTAAAGGATATGCACAAGAAGAAGGAATTGATTATGGTGAGACATTTGCACCTGTTGCAAGACTTGAGGGTGTTAGAATGTTATTGACATATGCTGCACATAAGAAATTTAAAGTTTATCAAATGGATGTGAAGTCTACTTTTCTGAATGGAATACTTGAAGAAGAGGTCTACATTGAACAACCTGAAGGTTTTGAAGATCCAGACAACCGAGAAAAGGTTTGTAGACTGCACAAGGCATTGTATGGACTGAAACAAGCTCCAAGAGCATGGTATGAAAGACTGCACACATATTTGTTAAGTATTGGTTTTATTAGAACAAGTGATAATAGTAATCTATACATGAAAGGAAATTCTGATGACACTATTATCATAGCTGAAATCTTTGTTGATGATATAATTTTTGGAGGAAAAGACAATGTGTGTAAGGCATTTGCTGGTGAGATGCAGAAAGAGTTTGAAATATCAATGTTTGGAGAGATTAAGTTCTTTCTAGGACTGCAGGTGATTCAACATAGTGATGGAATCTTCATCACTCAATCAAAATACATAAAGGAGGTCTTGAAGACATTCGGTATGGAAAATGCAAAAATTGTAGGAACACCGATGGTTACCAGATGTAAATTAACAAAGGAAGATGATACTACCGAGGTTGATAAGACTCTTTATCGATCCATGATTGGTAAATTGATGTATGTAGTACATTCTAGACCGGATATAGCTCATGCTATTGGAATTGTTGCAAGATTTTCTGCTAACCCCAGAGAACCTCATATGATAGCTACAAAAAGAATCCTGAGATACCTTAAGAAAATAGAAGATTATGGCCTTTGGTATCTGAGAGATGGAAAATTTGAATTGAAGGTATATACTGATGCTGACTGGGCTGGTAATGTGGATGATCGTAAAAGTACAACTGGAGGTGCATTTTTCTTTGGAGACTGACTTGTTACATGGACTAGCAAGAAGCAGAGTTGTATTTCTCAGTCAACAACTGAAGCTGAATATGTTGCTGCTGCAACAAATTGCTCCAATATTGCCTATATCAAGCAAGTGTTGGAAGGTATGAATGAGGTGATCACAGATCCAGTGACTATATATTGTGACAATACTAGTGCTATAAACATATCAAACAATCTGGTAATGCACTAAAAAACAAAGCATATATCAATTAAGTATCATTACTTAAGGGAACAAGTGCAGGAAAAGAAAGTTAAATTGGAGTTTGTAACATCTAAAGAATAGCTTGTTGATATTTTTACAAAGCCTCTACCGAAAGAAACTTTTGAATACTTGAGGAATAGACTTGGGGTCTGTCCCTTGTCTATAGGCCACTAAGGTGATCTAGCATGCTACATCAGCCTATTTTATCAGAAGATCATACATGTTGATGCTAGCATAGATCGCACTTTGATTAAGTTCAAGGTTGTGATTAAGTTTTTTTTGGAGATATCAGTATTCCAGATACAATGGAAATGTTAGTATACTCATACTTTGTTATTATTTTCATTTGGCATTGTTGTCAAAGGGAGAGAATAGCAAATATGAATGAATGCTAGAAAAAGGAAGAGTTAAGGATGAACTATATAAAGAAGAGTTAAGGATGAACTATGACAATGTTGTAGAATAGATATTGGTATGGGTTTGGTACATTCATATTATTTGAGTTGCCATCAATGCCAAAGGGAGAGATTGTTAAGTCTACAACTGATTTATCATATGGAGAGATTGTTGAATCAGTAATTGAAGATTACAAAGCTGAAGATGGATAGATAATACTGTTTGCTAAATCAGTATAATGTTGTCATTGATGTCAACTAGTTTCTTATTAGTTTGACAGTACTTATCTTGTAAGTTATTCATTATCGAGACATCTGAAGAATGGTGGAAGAAGGTCACAACAGATGAGGTTATGGAATGCTTTGGATAACTTATTGATGAGTCTCTGATCTCATTATGTTGATCCTAGTATGTGGTATTCATCTATTATGAAGAAAGGAATTCAAAGATACAAAGCAGTGTTGGTTGGTAAAAGAAGACAATTTAGTGTTTATCGAGATTCTCAGTATGAACATCGACGGCAGTATACACCAACACAGTGTGTTGTATACCAAGCACAATTTTAATCGATAAGGTTTACTGACACATTTCTTTGACTTGATCGAGAAGAACAGAAGAACATTTAATGATGTTATAGGCCAGGAAGATTGATGAGTTGGCACCTCAAAATCAGCGTAAAGATATGAAAAGGAATAAAAGTTTGTTTCAAGATCGACGGCTGACAAAATTCAAGAAAGATCTGACGAAGAAGATTGAAACGTGTTAAAGACACATCTATCAAAGAAGGTTAAAGTAGCAAAAGCAATGAATACGATTAAGCGGCAAAATCTAATGGATGAAAATGAAACAACTTACTTGTTTATTTAAGGAGAAAGAAAATACATTAAAAAAGGGAGAAAAAGAAAAAGAAGAAGGAGATACTGCAAAAGCTGAGCGTGAACTAGCATTCATGCATTTTTGATCAAACAGGTTACTGAACCGAGCTGCAGAAACTGAGCAGCACAATGAACAAACCGAGCTACATAGAGCATAGTATTGATTGATTGTAATTGAAGTTGATTTAAGATTTGAAGTGTTAAATGGTCAAAAAATATTGTTTGAGCATAACATTGATTTGTAATCTGCAATTTGTTGTGATAAGGCGAATCAAACTACTGTTACTTTCTAACAATTGTAATAAGTGAAAATATCTTAACCGAGTGGACTTTTAAGTTCTGATTGGTGTTTCATTCTAATCAGTGAAACATGGTTATCCTGTAAATCAACACAGTGAGTGACAGAAGATTGAAAGATAACTCCTAGTGTAAAATCCTCTAACTAGGTCACACCTAACAGTGTGTATTGTAACCCTTAACAGGGTTTGGTCCTCACAGGCCTCACTTCAGAAGAGTGAAATTTTTGGGTTGCTGGTTCCTAGGTGGTTTTTCCCTTAACAGGGTTTCCACATTAAAATCTTTTGTGTTATGTGTTGAGCATGTTATCTATTTGTTATCATACTTTACATGTTAACTATTAGATTTAATCGGTAAATTATTTTGAGCTTATCTGATAATCGGTAAATACAGTGACAATGAAGAAGATATATGTTTACCGAGTGACAGTATTTGAAGATACAAGTGTTAAGTTACTTCTTTTGTTTTTAGGACCTGGATAACTAATTCACCCCCCCCTCTTAGTTATTCTAACAAGACGGACAACCCAAAGTGGGATACACTCACTTTTGCCGTGGGAATCCGACCCACTCTAAAATGAAACGCATGTATCCTTAATGGGGTGCATGACAAATGGATTTTGATTTTTCAACCTTCCTCTAGTAGTCTTAACGGATTGCGCAAAATCATACTTCGGTGCATGTGGGAAGCCTCCTTGGAGGATTGAGAGATTGAAGTCTATTTGAATAGAATATTTATTAAAACTTGGTTAAAATAGCAAAGCCACCTTTTTAGAGCCATGTTTACAAGACAATTTGACTTTAGGTAGGCTGTTTGGAATCTATTCTTGTGCTATACTTGGGAAAACATTCGAGAATATACACATTAGATTATTTTTAGAGACATTGATGTGTGTGCTGTGTTTGTTTTTAATTTTTAAACAAGAAATTTTGAAAAAATCTGATCTGAAACTTTTAAAGAATTCAAAATTTTACAACCTGGTCAGAGAAGTGTCACCTGGGTACAAAATAATCATGCCTATCAGAGGTTTAGTCATGCCTGTGACTAGTGTAAAAATGCGTAGACAGAGAAAAGTCACGCTCAGAACATTTGTAAAAATGCTTGTGAAATTTGAAAAATCGCCTATCAAAGGAAAAGTGTCACCTGCATCCTGCAGAGTTCTGCCTAACAGAAAACTAGTACATGCGTATACCAAATTGGGTCACGCCTATAATCAATTCAGTGATGCCTAGAAACAAAGAAGGGAAAATAGTGGACATTACCCGAGGGTTTGGTAAAATTTTGAAATCATTTTTGGATACCCTTTGCAGAGATATTCTTCATTAGTGCAACAAATAGATCATATTCTTGAAAATAATTTATAATGATGAGTCTATTTGAGAAATGAATTAATCCTGCTATGGAGCATAATTATCGAAACCAAGATCAAAATCTCCATAGGAATCAAAATGATGAAGTATCTAGAGAAGAATTTTCAGAAGCAATCCAAGATCCCATGTTTATGGAAATAATGAAATTAGTTTTGGAGAAGAATAAAGAAGCATACTTCATGAAGTTAGCTCAATCAGGAGCTAAGCTTCGTCATGATTTTGACACATCAACCTTGTGGGAGAATGAGGAAAAGCAAAAAGAGACATCATCTACAAAGTCATCGTTAAGATCAATGTGTCCTTTTCTTTATGATGATGGGCCATTTGTATCTTCATATTCCTCACAAAAAGAAACATTTAAGAGCAACAAACCTATCTTGGATCAAAGGAAATTGTAGGATCATCCTATTTGTGATCAAGGTAATAAAGAGTATGAAGAGAAAAGTATCACTATCAAGCAAGATCTAATGCATGAACCTCTATATAGAAAGAGTAATCCTTTCATCCTTCATCCATCTTCTCCCATAGCATGTACTCCTTTCATCTTTCATTCATCTCCCAAAGCTCCGCAACTATCCAAAATTCCTCCATCAAAGAATGAGCCTAATGATGACACTTTTCAAGTTGACTATGTCTACCCTCAAGGGCTACCTCTAAAAGAAACCCAAGCTAATTTACACCTTGCTGCAGATCATTTCCATGCTTCAAAAATCTTGGATCCCAAAGCTTCATGTGCTTCAATTCCTATTATACCCATTCAAGAAGATCCTACATCATTCTTCCAAACATCCCCCACACATATCCAAACATCTACCTTGTCCTTAGAAGTGGCTCCATGTCAACAGGATAGTCCAAAGAGAAAAGAAACAAATGTTGATAAAGATCAAGATCAAGATTATATACAATCCCCTCCCATATTTGATGAAGGTCCCATATCCATAGAACCTTGTGATGATCCCCTTGCATCCTTTCATGTCTTCCAAGATGATGTCCTTCCATTCCAAGAACAAAGTACCCTTCCAAGTTCCATATTTTCTCCACTTCCCAAGCAAGATCAAGATATCCCTTCTACAATTTCCAATGAGCATATTGAAAATCAAGAGAAAAGTACCCTCTCTACACCATTCGAAGATCCTTGTCAAGATCAAAATATCCTATCATTTCCTTGTCATATTCCTCCATGTTCACCTCAAGAAACCATCATTCTTCCAAATCATTTGCATGATAATAAATCCCTTCAAGTGTCAATTGAGTCTATCAAATGTGTTCCTATCAAAGTTATTCATCATCCTATTGCTATAAAGATAAATCTTAAAGATGAGAACCTTGGCAATGCAGCTCCTTTCAAAGATGTTGATATCTCTTTCACACCTTATATCCCTCCATTCAAACGCAACCATATACCTCCACTATCCTCCAAATCCATTTTGGGTTCCTATGTCCCAAAACAAAATTCTTCATCCCTTCCATCCATATTAGGTCCATATATTCCTCCATCCTCTATTCCTATCATCCCTAGCTCTTCATTCACTTACCCTACCATGTATCAAGATTAATGAAGGCACACATACTTGAAGAATGTCCAAACACCAATCCATATGAACCCTCCATATTATTCCTATTCATCCACAATTCCTAAGTCTTTTGGAAGCAATGTTGATGTGAAACATAACAATCATAAATCCAAGAATCCATATGTGTATAAAAATCACAATGTCCCATCTAATCGACATGTGAATGAAAAGAAAAATGAAATATCCAAAAGGCCGCAAAGGTCCACAAAGCAAAAAGAAAAATCAAATAAAATGTGGGTTCCTAAATCCCTCATTGAAGAAATGCATTCAAAAGCATCATAAAAGAAAGAAAAATCAAAGACTATGTGGATTCCCAAGTCACTTTTGAAAGACTTGTACACAAAAGAAACATCAAAATTGATGTTCAAGCTTCCAAAGGCTTCCATTCCATCTCCTTCCAAACATCCTCCACTTTCCAAGTTTGATTTGGGTTCCTATATCCCAAAATCCACTACCTCAAAAAGATCCTTACCTCCTTCATCTATTGTTCCTCCATCATTCCACCATCCTTCAAAGTGTGTGTCAAAGTTGATCTTGCCAACATTTCCATCTACAACATACCTTCTTCTTATCCTCACATTCATTTTCCAATGCATACTTTCCATACTTCCATCCCTCTTATCAATATCTTTGAGCATCCTAGTCATAGCCATGGTTTATTATAGCATATCTTTTAGAGGAGCATTGTCCGAAGAGTCTGATGTTGGGAAAATATTGAAAAATACAAAAAAAGAAAAAAAGAGAAAATTAAAAAAAAAAAAAAAGGAAAAAAATACGTGCCTTGGTGAAAACCTAGCAATATGCACCTTGGTAGCAAAAGTAAAGAGAAACAAATCTGTATACCATGATGAAAACCTGGCAAACATGCCTCATGTGTAATTCCTCCTTCTTGTACTCCACACTTGGGGGTAAGTTTCATCCATATTTCCTCTATCACCTTCATCTTGACAAGGTTGAATATATCCATGAGCATTAAGTATCTTGACATCCGTTATCTTTCTATCAGCTTATGTACTTGTTGCATCCATGTTACCCTATCATGATCTTGCTTATCCCAAATTCACCTTCATTATTCCTTGACAGTCTTTCCATAATCCCAAAACATCCCTTCATAGACTCCATCACTCCTTTACCCTGATTGTGTTATCTTATCCCCATCTTATCCAAATTGATCATTTGGTCTTGATCAAAATGAAGAACTTAAAGTACAAAAAATTGTTATCAAGAACTTCTTGACATGTCCACTTCTTTTGGATCCCTCATTTTCATGATAGTAGATCGTTATCCTATAGGCTATCTAGCACTACATCATTGGCTTCCACGACTTATCCAAAAAAACATGCTTCACATTGCTATATCATTTTTCTTTAACTTGGGTAATCTTGAGGAGATGGTCCTACGGGTCACATTCGCATTGCTTCATCCATCATGGCCTTTCCATCTCTAATCCATCAGCTTGAGAATCTATCCTTCATGTCCTATATCTTGCTAGACATTGGGGGCAAACCAATGTGATCTTGTTTGAGAGCTGGTAAAAAGGAAAGCATAAAGTGCTTTGAGCTGCATCTTGCATAACCGAGTTTTTGTAATATCTTGGAAGTTTTCTCAAGTCCAACTTTTTTTTTCCTATCCAATTAGGGGCATTTGATCTTAATCAATGGATTTCAACAAACGACATCAATTCACATGAAGCAATGCATTAAACTTAGAACAGATTCAATCAGTTGCACATCAGAGGACTTATCAGAGCTTCAGAAGCGAGAGATTTTTGGTGAACCTTTGATGGATATCATTGTTCATACCCAAGTATTTGATCCTACAACTTGATCCTTGAGCCTTCATTGCCTTTATTATTCAGGATTAAAAATTAAAAAAACACCTTAAAGATCAGAATGCTTGGAAATACTTTTTGAAAATCATAAAACATTGCAAAACACTTGAAGCTTTCTATTGATAATATTTGTTGAATTGACTTTTTATCACATCTTTTTAGCTAATCAATGATGTTTTGACTAGATTGGCAATGATGGAGACATGATATTTTTCTTGCCTTTGAGTGACTGTCTTGAGGGAGATCCAACATCTTATGTGAATTCATCTAACAACATGGTCATCAAAGAATCATTGAGGACTTTCATATAGGGTGGAAGGTTGACCTTTGTTTGTTTACCAAAATCCAATTGCAACATTGAATTCGATGAAACTGGTATTCATACTCCCATAGTTTGGTCATCCAACTAGTGAGGGTTGTACTAGTTTCCAAAAGGGTGTTACCAAAAGTGATATAAAAGCAGTATTCATATCATCATGATGTGGTCAGTGATGATTGTACTTGCTTTCCGGTCCCAAAATGCTCAATGATGAAAATTTATCCTCACGGCATTTCTTTGCTAAAAGCTAGTGACACTTAGTTGCATTGCATTATCATGTTAGGTTGCATTGCATTTTTCATGTTAGATTAAGTGCATTTGTTTGTAGTTATTTTTCCAAGGGAAAAGGGGGTTTAGTTATCAATCTTGATCAATAAAAAAGGGAAATAAAGGAAAAGTCCATATCATCATATAAATGTTCATAACATCAAAGATCCATCAAATCAGTATATCAAAGATACAATGTCATTAACAAAGTGGCACATCAAAGTCCTGATCCAATCTGCCAACAACTGTTGTCATGCCTTTCTATAATGTCCGCACTACCTAAATCTAATATCCAAGAAGCTAGGGACCGTATGTATAACTTACGAAAATGTGCCTGTTTTGCAAATCAATGGAATCATATCAGTATTCTATATTAGTGAATCATTTTAAGTCAATCACTCCTATCAGAATCAAGTATCAAGCAATCACACCCGGTACCATTTTTTTGTGTCTCTGTGTCCTGAGAACGAAGCAGCAGTATCAAATCATATAAGTTTTCACACTGATTGATTTATCCTACCAGTGACCTACCTATTAGTTATCCCATATCAGTTTTACTATCCTATTAGATTGACAAATCACATTCATTGGTACTATTATCCTAGTATCCTAATCACTTGTTTTGCTTAACTACAATAGACCTAGCTATCTTGGACGTTCAATCATTCATCTAGAGACATCGACAACATTTTATCAATCATGGTTTTCCTATATCAGCATATCAATCAAACCAAGGCAATTTATCAAAAATCAGCACATCATCAATGTTTTTCAGAAATGAAAACATATTCGAGAAATCAAACATCATCAAAATTTTCAAATCAAGCAATCAATATGTTTTAATTTCTTAGGGGACATCAGGGTATCAAATTGAAATTGAAATCAAACATCATTGGAATTAGTGGGGCATCAAAACAATTTTTTATCAGAGGCAGCAATCATATCATATCATATCAGAGGCAGCAATCAATCAGTATCAAAGGCATATTAGCAAATCAACAATCAAGACCTAAAAGCAATCAAGACTCAAAAGAATCTTTGAATCAATGTTCTTCGCACATTAATTCAAAGAGGGGCATTTGTAGACACGCAAAATTGGACAAGTGCTTTTAAAGTGCAAAAATCAATAAAATGGCTCAAAATCATCAAAATGCATTAATTCAATAAAATGCATTAAAGGGATTAAATCAAGTAAAAATGGACATAATTAAATAAAGAGGGACAAAATCAATTAAAGCAAAGGAGAAGTTAAATAATGATATTAAATAATTAAATCAAAGCTTAAAGGGGCCAAAAACAATATATAATTGATTTTAATCAATTAATTGTATAGTTGTTTTAATCAAAAATCAAAATAAACCTATTACCCTTACATGGCTAAATTTAATTAATTAATTGAATTTAATAAATCCTAATTTTTTTTAACAAAGTGATGAACCAATGAAAATTGAGGACAAAAAGACATAAATCACTCAAACATTTAAATTGTCCAAAGATTTGAAACCATTTAAAGGCTTGTCCCCTCATTTGTCCCCCCATTTATGGACAATGCAAAGTTTTTGACTCAACCAAGGGATAACCATGATTAATTCACTCCACCCCCTACCCTTGGACATTTACTATAAATATGAGGCATTTTGGAGAGCATTTCCATCTTGGAATTTCATTTGCAAAACATTGTTATTATAGGCATTTGAATAGCATTCTAAGAGCAATTTGAGCATTTTAGAGCAATTATCATTATAGTTTGTCAATTTGAGCTAGATTAAGCATGAAATCATCATAGAAGAATTGTAAAAGCATAATAGTAGCATAATTTCTCATTTTAGAAGTGTCACTAGTGAGGATTTAAGCTGAGAGCTTCATTTACCACTTCTTTCTAGAGAACCATGGGATAATATAGATTATAGTTTCATTTTAAAGTAGATTTGCATTGTATTTAGTTTAAATTGATGCTATTAGATCTTAATTCCATGAAGGTGATATTCATCATCACACAGTCTTCAACAAGGCATGTAACGACTTCTCTACTTTGACCTCCAACCAAGGTATTCCACTCTTCCTCAACTGCTGCAATCTTCATTAATAAATCATTTTCATCAACTTCAGGCTTGCAAATCTTTTCATCTTCATGCTCTTCCTCTTCTTTTGTACTGCTTGCGTGATACTCCACTTTATCTTCTATCTTTCCTGCATCCAAAGAATTATCATCATCTCTTTGAATCTCTCTTCTCTTTTTCAGCTCCACTTCTAATTCAGCCACTTGCTTCTTCAAATCCAGTATTGCAACTCTTGTCTCTTCTTGATATCTCTCTCTAATTTTCTCAAGTCTAGGAATTCTAAGAGTCCATCCAATCACAAAATTCATCTTCTTCGTTCTCTTCACCATACTCACATCCTCTTAAGAAAAACTTCACCCAATCCAAGCTCCTGGTGTAAACTACCTCATAGTCGGCAATCTGTCTACACACTTAAGAACTCCTACTCTGATACCACTGATGAAGGGCCACACCACCCTAACCAACTCATAACCAAAGACATACCAACATGGAGACAAAGAGAAGACAAAATGATTTACAAAGCATACATTAATACTTGAAAATCATTACAACTTGAGATCTTCCTCCAAAAATGAGATCTACAACATGAGATCTTACATCCTTCGAGCTTACAACCCAAGAGTTTACAATCCAAGAGCTTGCAATCCAAGAGCTTCTTCCCAATACAAGATCCTACAACTTGAAAGCTTGCTTATGAATGCTCCTATGCCTTCTTTATATAGGATTTTATCACCTAAGATATTACAACACAACCAATGTGGGATAAAAGATAGATGCAACTACCTTGATACAAATATTAAATACCCACCCAATTAATATTAAGCACCACCATGTGGGCCAATTAGAAAATTACACTGCCTTTGTGGGCCAATAAGAAAATAGAAAGTTTTAACTACCTAGCTACAAATATTAAATGCAAGAACTTTCTACAAATTTCTAAAATGCCACCTACACACCTCGATAAATGAAATGTTTTTTTTTATCACTTTCTCTCTCCTCCATTTTTTTTTATATCATGCCCCCTTTTATTTTGTGATGCAAGATGCTCCTGCATCACAAAATCTAGTTTTAAGAGTAAAGCCTATTCAACAAAGAGAATTTTGGAGTTAGTTCACACTGACCTGTGTGGTCCCATGAGAACACAGAGCTACTATGGAGATAGATATTTCATTCTGTTTGTTGATGATTACACTAGATTGATGACTGTAATATTCTTAAAGGAGAAATTATAAGCATTTAAGATGTTTAAATGGTATAAAGCAAAAGTAGAGAAGGAAACTGGGAAAGAACTAAAATGCTAAAGATTTGACCGAGATGGTGAATTTATTTATGATGAATTTACTAGCTATTATGATGAATTTACTAACTATTTTAATGAGCATGGTATTAAAAGATAGGTTTCTGCACCAAGAACACCTCAGCAGAATGAAATTGCTAAAAGAAGGAATAGGTCAATTGTTGATTGCACAAGGACATTGATGATAGAAAAGAATGTAGCTTAGACATACTGGAGAGAAGCAGTTAGCATAGCTGTATATGTGTTAAACTAAGTACAATTGAAGGACACAAACAAAACACCCTATGAATTATGGTTTGGTCACAAATTGACTATAAGTTACTTCATAATTTTTGGTAGCAAATGTTTTATTTTGAAAGATGATAGAAATGGAAAGTTTGATTCAAAAGGAGATGAAGGGATAGTTCTTGGATATTCCACTAAAAGAAAAGCATACAAGTGTCTAAATGAAGTTACTAATAAAATGATTGAAGGCACTAATGTCAGGGTTGATGAATTTGATACTAAGAATGGTGAAGAAAGCACTAAGGAACCAGAGGATTACGGTAGATTCACTTACATTGAACATCTAGAGTACCTACCAAAGCTGCAAACTATGTCAATCGGGCATCAGGAAAACAACACTGAGGAATAGGAAAGAGAAATTGACGATCAAGAAGGAGATACTGAGAAAGGGAATGAACCTGAACATGATGAGCAATAGAGAATAGATCAAGAGCTGGCAAGATTTGTCAGAAGACATCATCTTGAGAACCAAATCATTGGAGACAAGCATGCTGGAACACTGACAAGAAGTAAGTTGAGACAAGGTACATGCTTAGTATGTGAATTTAAACCGAAAAATGTTAAAGTTGCATTAGAGAATCAAGAATGGATAAATGCAATAAATGAAGAGATAGAGTAGATAGAGAAAAACAAGACATGGACTTTAGTACCTAGACCTAAGGATAAGAATGTTATCGGTGCTAAATAGATTTTTAGAAACAAGCTGAATGAAAATGGAGAGGTTACAAGAAATAAATCTAGACTAGTTTGCAAGGGGTATGCACAGGAGGAAGGAATTGATTATGGTGAAACCTTTGCACCTGTTGCTAGACTAGAAAGAGCTCGAATGTTATTGGCCTATGCAACACATAAGAAGTTTAAAGTCTATCAAATGGATGTCAAGTCTGCATTTTTGAATGGGATACTAGAAGATGAGGTCTACATAGAACAACTAGAAGGGTTTGTTGATCCAGACAAGAAAGACATGGTATGTAGACTATACAAAGATTTATATGGTTTAAAGTAAGCACCGAGAGCCTGGTATGAAAGGCTGCATACTTATTTGTTGAGTATTGGTTTTGTTAGAACTAGTGAGAACAACAATTTATAAATGAAATGAGACTCTGATGATACAATTCTGATTGCTGAAATATTTGTGGATGATATTATTTTTGGAGGACAAGATCATATTTGTAAATCATTTGCTGATGAGATGAGAAAAGAATTTGAAATGTCTATGTTTGGAGAGATTAAGTTCTTTCTAGTCTTGTAGGTTATTTAACAGAATGATGGAATATTCATCACACAATCCAAGTACATAAAGGAAGTATTGAGAACATTTGGCATGGAAGATGCTAAACTAGTTGGAACACTGATGGTCACATGATTTACACTGACTAAAGATGATGAAACTACCGAGGTAAACTAGACATTGTACCGATCCATGATTGGTAAGTTAATGTATGTAGTTCATAGTAGAGCAGACATTGCACATGCTGTGGGGATTGTTGCTAGATTTTCTGCAAATCCTAGGGAGTCACACATGATTTCTACAAAAAGAATCTTGAGATACTTGAAGAAAATAGAGAACTATGGATTATGGTATCCTAAGGAAGGGAAGTCTGAACTAAGAGTCTACACTGACACAAATTGGGCTGGAAATATAGATGAAAGAAAAAGCACAATCGGAGGAGCATTTTTCTTTGGTGAAAGACTTGTTACATGGATAAGTAAGAAACAACCTTGTATTTCTCAGTCTATTGCCAAAGAAGAGTATGTTACTGCTACTACAAACTGTTCAAATATTGCCTATATCAAGCAAGTGTTGGAAGGTATGAATGAGGTAATCACTGAGCCAGTGATTATATATTGTGACAACACTAGTGTAATAAACATTTAAAAGAATCCAGTGATGCATTAAAAAACAAAGCACATATCAATCAAGTATCACTACTTAAGAGAACAAGTATAGGAGAAGCAAGTGAAATTGGAATATGTTACATCAAAAGAGTAACTTGCTGACATATTTACTAAGCCTTTACCGAAGGAAACTTTTGAGTACTTGAGAACTACACTTAGGGTTTGTCCCCTATCTATCGATCACTAATGTGATCTGGAGGTTGCATCAACCTACTCTTATTAGAAGATCATTCATGTTGATGCATCAAAGTTCACACTTTAGATTCTGTCTAATGTTGTGAAAGATTTGAGAAACTGGAATAGAGTTCTGCATATCGGTATATAGAGATACATAGAATGCATCAAACAATAGTGAGTTATTTGGCTACTACAGAGCTGTTGGTTTTATATTTTTCTTTGGCATTACTTTCAAAGGGAGAGAGATCTCAATATGAAATGGAGAACCTTAAAGGGAGAGAGATCTGAAATGATAAAAGAAGAGAGAAGTCACAAAGAGAGAGATGTGAATGAGAAATTAACTGAAGAAGTCAGGGAGAGTTTTTTTTTGTGAAGACTTGTTGTTGAGAACAGAAGGAATCTAATATCAAGCTAAGGGAGAGCTTACAACATTTCTTACATAGTTGTAGAATACATGTTTGGTATGTATGGTATATTTCATATTGCTTGAGTTTCTATCAATGCCAAAGGGAGATATAGATGAACTACAACTAATTTAAAACTTGATTCATGAATTACAAATTGATTAGAGATCACCGAGCACTGAATGGATATGTAAGATAATTAAATCAGTCTTTATGTTGTAATTGATGTCAACTAGTTTTGATAGTACTTATCATGTTAGTTGCAAATATCTAAACATCTGCAAAGAGGAGAGAAAAGATGAAGAACCGAGACATCTACATAGAGGGAGATGGATATGATAGATGAGGATAAGGAATTCTTTTGGTAACTTATTGATGAGTCTATGACCTCATATTGCTTACTTGATTATGTTGCATTGATCTGTTACGAAGTTGGAAGAAAAATGTTACAAAGCAATGTGGTCGATTAATGAAGCATTACAGTATACACTGAGACAACGTTGTGTATACCGAACAATAGTATCAACTGAGCTTGTATTCACTGACACATCTCTTTGTTAACTGAGTATGGACAAAAGAACTAAATGATTAGTTTAGCTGATGAAATTTGATGAGCTGTAAAGTGTTATGATTTTGAGATTGGAGATAAAGTTTGTTACGAGATCAACAGCTAACAAAATTCAAAGAAGATCTAAAGGATGGGAACAAAACATGTTACTGATACGTCAGCCAAGGAAGGTTTAAGTGGAAAAATCAACAAAGGAGATTAAGCGGCAAAATCTAATGGATGAAAATAAAATGGTTTACTTGTCTATTTAAGAGACACTAATTTCATTATGAAAAGGATGCTGGAAGAAGGAGACTATAGAGATATCATGTGAACAGAGCTTCATGCATGCCTGATCACACTGGTTAAAGAAGAACCAAACTGCAGAGATTACCGAGCGTCACAGAGCTTTTACCAAGGGACAGTAAGTTATTGTATGATTAAAGAACTACATTGAAATATTGATTAGAGGATTTGTAAGGACTTAACATAGATCTAAATATCTACAAAAGAAGTTGTATTGTAATCATATCACCTACTGTTACAGTTTAACCATTGTAAACAGATAAATCTCTTAACCGAGTAGACTTGAAAGTCTTATATGTCACTCATAGAATGTACATTGTTATCCTGTCAACCCCATAGTGACTGCTGGTTGGACGATAACTGTTAGTGTTAAATATTCTAACAAGGTCACACCTTACAGTGTGTATTGTAATATTTAACAGGGTTGGCTCTTTATTGAGCTCACTTCAGAAGAGTGAAAATATTTTGGGTTACCGGTCCCAGGTGGTTTTTCCCTTTACAGGGTTTCCACGTTAACTCTCTTATGTTATGTGTTTATGTTGTGATTGTTTGGATATCATACTTTACATGTTGCATATTTGATTTGGTCAGTAATCACTATGAGTTATTAACTGATAATCGGTAAAGTCACAGATAGATTATTTTTCTTGTTTACCAAGCTGCAGAATTAGCTGAATTTGGTTAAAGGTGTACATTTTGTATTTGGTACTGTGGATAACTGATTCACCCCCCTCTTAGTTATTCTAACACATTACTTGGTACTGATGTTTTGTAGTCTCTTTTTATGTGATGAATCTTGTGGCATTTATAATAGACCAAACTTCCATTCATCCAACTCTTGGATTTTCCTCTAAAGTGTGTCTTCATACAGGTTAATCCAATATGACCATATTCTCCACAATAATGACAACTATACCATGTATTATAATCCCAATTATGTGTTACCTTTTCTAGGTGCTTTATTATTCTTGCTAGATGTACACCTTGATTTAGTATTGGATCTGCATTCTTGTGCTCTATGACTATATTTCTGACAGTTAAAACAATGTCCTTTAAATCTAGGTGTAGTAGGTGCCTTACTACCTTTGACCTGCATTCATGTGCCTGATGTCCATGCTTCTTACAGTTAAAACAATTTCCATTAAATTTTTGTTTGGGATAGGACTTACCATTCTTGCTTCTGTAGATATTTTTTGTGTGTCCTAGCTTTCCATAGTGATGGTATGTGGGTTTGTTCCTCTTTGGTTTAACATTCCTCTATTCTCCATTCTTTGATGATTCTCCTTCCTCAGCAGATGTTAGGTGCTCATTATGTCCAAGTCTAGTAGTGTCACTAGATCTTCTTGGTGACCTCAACAGTTCCTGAAAGTATTTCACAGCTTCATTTGGCTTGTTCATCCTTTAATTAAGTTCCTTTTTAGATCTCAATTCATTCTTTAGTTGACTATTCTCTAATTTCAGATTTTTGATTTCCATATCTTGCCTACTCAACTCTTGATTGGAAAGTAATAGTTGATTTACCATGTCCAATTGTATGTTTGTCAACCTCTACATATCACATGACTCCTCATAAAGTCTTATAGACATTTGTCTTTTATCTTCTTCTGCCATTGTCTTTTCTTCTTCAACTTTCCTTTTCTGTTCGATCACTTCACATAATCTGTTGGAAATATTCAGGAATTAACCAAGTTACTGAGAGGGGAGGGGTGAATCAGTAACTCCAAATTTTCTTCTAATTTTAACATGTATTTTACTTTTAACCTTTGCATACAGAAAGCATGAAACTTAAAAAGCATTCACAATAAAGACACATGGATTTGGTTACCCAGAAACCTTCCAAAAGAAAGTAAAACTGGGGTGGGGATGAAACCCACAAAGATTTAATACTGCAGAATAAAGTTGGCCGGTTAAGGCTTACAATTTGATCACTTCCGATGATCTGCCCTGTTAGGAGCAATAAGGATTGCTAAATCCACCCTGTTAAAAGATTTACAAACATACAGTGAAGTATGCACTCGGTAAAGAGATTTATACAAAGACTGTTAAGTCTACCCGGTTAAAGGATTTAGTACTGATTCACCTGTTAGAATGAAACAGTAGATCTCTGCATTGCAACTGGATTGCTGAATGAGATTCGCTGATGTACTGATCACCTTCTGTGATGAATTTATCTTTTCTGTATCTTATACTTCTGTGCAATTCGCTTATTTCTGCCTTTGTTACTCTTTTATATATTCTATATCATACATTTCATTACTTGCGCATATATCTTTTATTTCTACATCATTGTTTATATACAGGTTTCAAACAATTAATTACAATTACAATTGCACAGTCGGCTTGACAAATAAACATAAGTGCTACTAAGTCGGCCCAAATATGGTTACTCGGTTCCTTCACACTGACTCGGTGACTTTCTGATACTCGGCGTCCACTGCATTACTCGGCATCGTCATGCACTCGGTAGAAGTGAAGGCACGGTTCATACTGATCACTCGGTAGGTATTGAACTCGGTAAGCATTGGTGACTCGGTAGACAAGATGTTACTCGGTTTTCATTGTCCTGATCGGTTTGTACTAACTTGCTCGGTTTCCACTGTCTGCTCGGTTTGCACTGTCTGCTCGGTTTGCACTGTCTGCTCAGTTTGCACTGTCTGCTCGGTTTGCACTGTCTGCTCGGTTTATACTGTCTGCTCGGTTTGCACTGTCTGCTCGGTTTGCACTGTCTGCTCGGTTTACACTGTCTGCTCGGTTTGCACTGTCTTCTCGGTTTACACTGTCTGCTCGGTTTGCACTGTCTTCTCGGTTTGCACTGTCTTCTCGGTTTGCACTGTCTGCTCGGTTTACACTCAGAATGCTAATAAGTGTTGTCACTAGTGGCAATACTGCTTAATGCCAACAATCTCCCCCTTTGGCATTAGTGACAAAAACACTTATTGGCCAAAATTTATATACACCGAATCATGCTGAGTTTTATTTTGATTTTTCAAAATTTGTCTTTGTTATAGGGCTATATACATTGTCTCCCCCTTTCAATGTGCTAACCGTTTCTTATACAAATCTATACAGTATACATCTCTCTCCTTCTATACATATCTCCCCCTTTTTGACGATAATGCCAAAGGTGCATATACAATTTATTTACAGAGAGAATCCAAAATTTGATAAGAAATCAGAATGTACCTTCATTATTAGTGCCAGGGTTCTGTCCCAACTTTCTTGCAGAATCTTACATGTTTGTATGGCAATTTGGATTTCTGCAGAGAGTTCAATCATGTGATCTGCTATGGAGAACTGATTGTCATGAATCAATGTTCTGGAATGTTCAATGTGCTTATACATTGTATTCATGATGGGAAGGATCATGTGTTGGATGTCTAGCAGTGTGGACCGGATCCTTGAGTCTTCTTTCAATAGATCAGACTGCATATTGGATAGATGTGAAATTTTCATGTGATGAGCAGAGCTTGAACTTGGTTCAAGTTGCAGCTTCTGTATGCTAATCTTCATATCTTCATCCATTTTATTCATTTTATTTTTGACATCCTTTGTGAACTCGGCAAAATTGCGTAGTCTGGCCAAAAGAGAGGTAGCATTCGAATAAATAGACTCTGTGTTGGACAAAACTGAAGACAATTCCACTTGGTTAATAGCTATGTGCTGAGCAATGTGCTCAAGCACTTTATTGTTGAATCTCTTCTCGGCTCTTTCAACTAACTTTTCTGTCCCGGATGAGTCCTCATTGTATTTCTCAATTGCTTCTGCCAATTGTAACAAAACATGCTGGGAGGAGTCTACTTTAATGCCTAATGCATCAGACAAAATGTCCTTAGCATCCTTGATGATTTGATACTCCTTGTCTCTCTCCTCCTTAAGCTTCTTTTGTTTTTCTTTCCTTTGGAGGATCTCACCTATATTCTGCATCTGGTCTGCTGAGAGATTTGCAAAATCTAAAGTAGGAATCTCTATCTCTTCATCTAGGTCTATATCCTCAACTATATTTTTACCCAAAAATTTTATACTCGGTAGAGCCTTAGGCTTATCTGTACTTAATACTCTTGTAGTAGTGATAGTAGATAAAATAGGGCTAGCTATTGACACTGGTATACTTTCTACTGGAGAACTTACAATATTTACACTTGATGATTCAAAAGCTGGAAAACTTACTGGTACAGGAGACTGCAGCTCGGTAGAAGAAATGGTAGCTGCCTCTGATATTGCTAGGGATGATTGGACAAATGTGGAAGTTGTCACAACCATGCTTGAAGGTGTCTCTGGGCTGGATGTAGAGATTTTCACTGGAGAGGTAGGAAGGGATGCAATGACTTTTGCTGCTATCCTTACAGTATCATCTACCTCGGTGTCTTCTTCTTGCTCATCGCTGTCATCTTCAATATCCTTTATAATTACAGTTTCAATGCTCGGTTGGTGAAGGTGGTAAATGTTCTTCCATGTGGCTTTTGCAGCCTTCACAACCGATTCAATATTGTTGATCAAAATCAAACAAGTATTGAACTTCAGTGTCATCTTGTTTTCATTCTCTTTTAGTGCCTTCTTCACTTCATCATTGTTCAGGCTCGGCATCAACTGTCTTAGGTTTTGATCAAATATGTCTATTACAGTTTGCCTTGCATTGCTCCATCTCATTCTTATCGGATTCAATAGAACTGTAGGAACCTGTGGGGTAATTTCTTCAGGAGAGTATTTCCACTGTCCCATCTTCTCAACAACAGCATCTTCTATTTCCTTCTGCTCTGCTTCCGATCTGGTTTCATATCTCAAGGATTTTATGTTACTTACTCCAGATCCTGATCCATCTCTGAAGAGTTTGAGCTTTTCTTGAAGGGATAGAGGAGGCCTTTTGAATACTATGTCCTTATCTACCTTTTCTGCCTTGTCTGCCTTTCCTCTTGTATTTCTCCTTGTGAACACAGCAGTGGGAGGCACAGATGCCTTAGTGATAAAAACTTTTCCTTTCTTCTTTGCAGGTTCTGGTTCCTCTGTTTTCTCATCCTTTTCCTCTTCTTTTTCACCTATTTCTTCTTTCTCCTCGGTTATCATTTGCATTTTAGCTATTCTTTTCTTTCGTTTGTTTACCGCCTGTGGAAGCTTTATGCTTAGTTCAATTCTCATCTTAGCTTCATCATATGTTCCAAAATATGGGCTTTGGGATTGACAGGCTGATTTAGAAGTGCTTCAATAATGTTCTTGGTTTCATCAATATTTACCTCATAAGGAAGAGGTTTTGCATACACAGTTCTTGGTTTAACTGCTTGAATATACACATTATCACAATCTACCATAAAATAGATATCATCTTTGTAATCTTCCACCAACTTCTGTGGAATCCGGAATCTGTCATTCATTTTCTCTTTGAAAGACTCAAAATAATTATCCATGATGCTTTCAAATTTTTCACCCATTTCTGCGATGTATTCATTAATTTCATAAAGTACAGGCACATCTTTTCTCCATACAACTTTTCCTTTTGAAGGGAAGAATTTCTGAACATAGAAGAATAAACAGACTATCAAAGATCCAAACTTACATGGATTGTTTTTGGAAGTTTTGATGCTTTCCATGTTCTTGTTGAACTGTTTCAACAATAAGTCTGCTAGGTCAAATGTCAAGTTGTTTTTGACCACTTTGTATGCTAGGTCAACAGCTTCACATGAGACACTGTTCTATCGACTAGAACTGTAAATCTTGTGTGCAATGATATGTGTACCAAACTTCAGTTCGGCGTCGGTAATGCTGCTAACCTTCATGCCTCTACCATCCCACTCGGCTAGGGTTTTCTTCTCTAGTTCCGTCCGACCTAGGGTTTTGGTAGTTTTCGCTTTGTTCAACATGGGAAGACCGGTAACTTGATGAATCATTTTCCTTGTGATCTCAATAGGTTGCTCAAGCCAAATCTTGCCATCGTGTACTCGGCTGAGAATGTACCTAACCCATTTATCTCGAAAGTTTTGAGGAAGATGTGCAATGTGGACTAAACCCTTATCTTCCAGATGTTTGTGCTCGGGTTTCAAAGTACCATCCACACATAGTTCCTCACGCACAATGTCTAGTTCTAGGTTTCCCATTTCTTGAATAGAACAGTTAAAATGATTACGGATATCGTTGATAAGCAGTACCTTAGGAGGAATCTGAGATTGGGCTCCGTTCGGATCTAGGGCGGCTGCAACTGCGGGCACGATCTTAAAATCTGGTGCTTTCCACTCCCCTTGGACTAACATGTCTGATCCTTTCTTCGCTGAGGTGCTGGATGATGCCATGGTAGCTCACAGAAAATTCCTTTCGCAAGAGTATTAAATCGCCGGGTTGCCCTTGAAGTTTTCTGCTCTCAAAGTGCTTAAAGATTCGCGGTGAAGAATGAGTTCGATTACTTGCTTTTTGTTTAAAAATTCTGTCATTAATGCTCATTTCAAATTAGGGTAGGAATTCTGACAGACTGTCACCCACCAAGAATTAATTGCTCGGAAAAGACTTCGCAACTCGGTGAACTCGAGAATTCATAATGCCCCGACCTCGCTCGGTGAAGACTATACCGACCTCGCTCGGTGAAGACTATACCGACCTCGCTGTGATCTCACTGCATCTTGCATGCTGATTTAGACTTTTCTTTTAATTTCGGTTCTGGAACTGTTTGAGATTGATCTATGAGAGTACAGTTCCAGTGCTTCCTTGGAAATTTAGTCTGAGTCGGTAGAGCCATCCATTCCAATACTTGGACTGGATTGCTCGGTAGCTTTAGGAATCCATTTTTGTCTGACCTGTTTCCTGACCTTAGTTGCTTCATTCTTCTTTCCTTCTTTAATTTCACTGGCATTCATGCAGTTTCTGGCTATGTGACCGAGTTTAGTGCATTTGAAACATCTTATGGTAGTATCTCTTTTCCTTAGATGATGTTTTATGCAATTCATGCCAATGTGTCCATATTCTCCACAGTAATGACATCTACACCAGGTGTTGTAGTCCCATCCAAACATTGCTTTCACAATTTGTTCTTCTGGATTAAATATCTTGGATCTGCACTCGGATGCCTTGTGACCTTGTTTGTTGCACTTGTGACAATTACCTCTGAATCTAGGTTTTTCCCTGCATTCATTTGCTTTATGACCAGGTTGATTGCAGCTATAACATTTTCCATTGAATTCTGCTTTTTCATTGTTCCAACATTTATTTGAAGTATGTCCTATTTTACCACAATGATTACAAGTAGGTTTTTGATTTCTTTTAGTACCTTGCTTAGAGGATTCACCTTCTTCTTTGTATCCAAGTCCTGTTTTTCCTTTTTGCCTATGAAGATTTCGTTCATACAGCTGATTCAAGTCTTCTTGACTTTTCAGCATTCCTTCATTGATTTGTTTTTCAGCATTTAGGTCATCCATCAATCTTAGATTGATTTCCTTTTCAGATCTTAGTTCTTCTTTTGTGTTTTCTATTTCTGAACTTAGATTTAGAATTTCTTCATTTGTATGAGAGATCTGATCAATTAGGTTTTCTAGCTGAAGGGTTTTGTTTTGGACTTCAATGTTTCTTTCATCTAATTCATCTTTCAACTTGTTTTTCTGTTCCAAGATCTCACAGAATCTTGTAGAGTGTAGTTCTTGTTCTCTTTTCAATTTTCTCACTTCTTCCTGCAGAGACCCATTCTTTTCTAGGAGTTCTTTGATAGCATTGTTTGCTTCATCTGAGTTATTTGAGGGAAGAAGATCTTCAATCTTTTCTTCAATGTAATTCTGATCATTCATCTGATTTGCAAGTTCCTTCCTTCTTCTTAGGGATTGGGAAAGATGTTCTTTTGCTTCTTTGAGTTTAGCTATGGCCATTTCCAGATCTAGCTTTTCATTTTCAATCACCTTGTTCAGTTTGAATACCTCCATTGTCCTGGATCTTTGCTCAAGCTAGTTAAGCTTTGTCTTGAGAACTAATGTAGCTCTGATACCAATTGTTGGAAATATTCAGGAATTAACCAAGTTACTGAGAGGGGAGGGGTGAATCAGTAACTCCAAATTTTCTTCTAATTTTAACATGTATTTTACTTTTAACCTTTGCATACAGAAAGCATGAAACTTAAAAAGCATTCACAATAAAGACACATGGATTTGGTTACCCAGAAACCTTCCAAAAGAAAGTAAAACTGGGGTGGGGATGAAACCCACAAAGCTTTAATACTGCAGAATAAAGTTGGCCGGTTAAGGCTTACAATTTGATCACTTCCGATGATCTGCCCTGTTAGGAGCAATAAGGATTGCTAAATCCACCCTGTTAAAGGATTTACAAACATACAGTGAAGTATGCACTCGGTAAAGAGATTTATACAAAGACTGTTAAGTCTACCCGGTTAAAGGATTTAGTACTGATTCACCTGTTAGAATGAAACAGTAGATCTCTGCATTGCAACTGGATTGCTGAATGAGATTCGCTGATGTACTGATCACCTTCTGTGATGAATTTGTCTTTTCTGTATCTTATACTTCTGTGCAATTCGCTTATTTCTGCCTTTGTTACTCTTTTATATATTCTATATCATACATTTCATTACTTGCGCATATATCTTTTATTTCTACATCATTGTTTATATACAGGTTTCAAACAATTAATTACAATTACAATTGCACAGTCGGCTTGACAAATAAACATAAGTGCTACTAAGTCGGCCCAAATATGGTTACTCGGTTCCTTCACACTGACTCGGTGACTTTCTGATACTCGGCGTCCACTGCATTACTCGGCATCGTCATGCACTCGGTAGAAGTGAAGGCACGGTTCATACTGATCACTCGGTAGGTATTGAACTCGGTAAGCATTGGTGACTCGATAGACAAGATGTTACTCGGTTTTCATTGTCCTGATCGGTTTGTACTAACTTGCTCAGTTTGCACTGTCTGCTCGGTTTGCACTGTCTGCTCGGTTTGCACTGTCTGCTCGGTTTGCACTGTCTGCTCGGTTTGCACTGTCTGCTCGGTTTATACTGTCTGCTCGGTTTGCACTGTCTGCTCGGTTTGCACTGTCTGCTCAGTTTACACTGTCTGCTCGGTTTGCACTGTCTTCTCGGTTTCCACTGTCTGCTCGGTTTGCACTGTCTTCTCGGTTTGCACTGTCTGCTCGGTTTGCACTGTCTGCTCGGTTTACACTCAGAATGCTAATAAGTGTTGTCACTAGTGGCAATACTGCTTAATGCCAACAATAATCTAACTGATTGAATTTCCTATTCTCTCTTTAGACTTATGACATCTTCATTTAGTGAATTTTTTCTTTCTAACATATCTTCTATAGCTTCATCACTTTCAGTAGAATTACCATTATCAAATAGACCTTTAGTATCCTCTTCATGATATTGCGTGTCATTTAGTTGTATTGCCAACTCCTTCCTTTTGTTCAAAGATTTCTTCAATTATCCTTTGGCTTCTTCAAGCTGGATGTCAATCTTCTAATTCTCTATGATCTTTCCCAACTTATAAACCTCCATCTCCAAGACCTTATCTCTCAAGTGGTTAGACTTCCTTTAAGAGATCAATAGCTTTGATACCAATTGTTGGAAATATAATATGAGAAAGTGAGATACTGAGAGAGGGGGGGAGGGGGGGGTGAATCAGATATCCATCACTTATTCCACTTTGATACAAATTCAACTTGCATACCATAAAAATGAATTTCAATATTGAAATAGATCTAGCAATCTGATCACATCCATCATCTATAACGTATAACACAAATATTTTGGTTATCCAAAAACCCTTGAAATATAAAATTGGGGTGAGGATGACACCCACAAATCTTCACTATTATAGTATTAAATTTTTCTTGTTAGGGCTACAAAGTTTGATCATTTATGATGATCTACCCTATGAGGGGTCTACCTTGTTAAGAGCTTACAAACATACAATCTACCTTGATTAAAAGATTTAAAACTTACAACTAAGTAAGCACTCAGTTAAGAGATTTACAAAGGCCTGTGAGGACCACTCTATTAAGAGATTCACCTTGATTCACCTGCTAAATTGTATTAGTATCTGATCCTTCAGTTTGCACTATGGATGCTGATAACAGATCTTCTCCTTCCAATACTTGTTTGATCTTCACAATCAAATACAACTATGTGTTTTCCTTCACTTTTTTGCTCAGTCACTCTGCCTGATCTCTGCATCTGATAATCAAAACACTTCTCTTTTGCACATACATGAGATCTCCAATGTTCTTCACACCGTGCTCTTGTTATGTTTTAGGGTTTAGATCTCATCTTATATAAGCATCTAATCAATCTTCTAGATCAAGATCAACGATCTAAATTAACTACTTATACCACTTAAGAATTCCCTTTTTTCTGATAGGATATATAGTTTACATAGGGATTAATGATGATAATTACAAAGCGTAATCATCTCCTTGAGTAACACAACAATCCTTAAATCATGCATAGAAGTCGGCCAAAATGGTTTACCTTAGTGTTTATGCCATTACAAATACATATCAAAACTGGCTTGCTTAGCATATGAAGTCTTTGACACTCGACAATTAATATTCTTCATATATTGGTGCTCACCACTGACTCTTCTATACAACTCAACATAAACTACTTGATGACTAGTGAAGTAATCGGCGACGTCTAACTTGCTCGACAATAACTACTTCTCAATAACTATACAAGTTTATACATGACTCAGCCTTAATAAGATGGCTTGGTCACAGTGTTGACCGACCAACATTGCCTAGAAAATGACTAAGTGTTAGACACTAATAGACAACAAAACTTAGGGATCAAAAATTTCTACCCATTTTCAACAATCCCCAACTATTTTTTAAATGGGTGACTGTTGGAATGCAAAAGGTGCACCTTTTGCAACTCAAACTTGTAACAGTTGTTAAGCAACTTTTACAAGTTTTTGACAATTTTTGTCCAACTTGACTAAATGACTCAAAATCATGTATTTTCACCCAAAACATGCTAAAATAGACTCAATAAGATTTAATACATCAATTTCACCCATATTGGGAACTTTTTGAATACTCTGATCATGTTTGACCAGATCAGGACCATATTGGCCTACATAGGCTAAATGGTTTAAAATGTCTTACAAATTGAGTTGAACTTATTAGAATTGGCCCTTAGGACCTTATTAGACCTCAAAAAGACACAAACAAGAGAAAAATTACAAAAATCCTTCATGAGGCATAGAAATGACTTGGTTCCCCTACACTATATACTCGGGGAAGGAAAAATCTCAAGTCCCATATAAGATAAGGTCTTGGATAGTGGTTCCACACTACTTAATGCCTTCTCCAATCATCAAAATAGAATCCTAATGTGGGAGACCCTACCATTTGACCAGGTATTCATTTCAGACCTTGTTCCTAGTCCTTTTCACTTCCCTTGTATCCAAGATACCTTCAAGTTTGACCTGTTCAGGTGGTGGTAAGTCCTTTACCCAATCTTCATTAGGAATGTCTTCTTCATGAATTATACCTGCAATCACCAAGATTTTAAAGGGACACAAATTAGAGACATTAAATATAGGTGAGATAACAACTACAAGAGGGAGTTCTATCTCATATGCATTAGCTCCATATTTGTGAAGCACTTTACAGGGTCTAATTTTCTTCAGAAGGAGTTTTGTGTGCTTCCCCTTGGACAAACTTTCCTTCTTCAAGTGGTAAAGAACCAAATATCACACCTTAAAATGCACTTCCCTTCTCTTCTTTTTAGCTCTTTTCTTGTATTTATCCACACTTTCTTGTAGAGTTTTCTAGACTTGATGATGGATTTTATGCATAGCCTCTACAAATGCTTCCCCTTCAACACTTTTGTTCTCTATCATTATCAAATATCTGAGTTCAAAAATTCCTCTTGAATTAATCCTGTATACAACTTCAAAAGGAATCTTCCCTATGCTCCTCTTTATTTAGTCCTTATAATAAGCATACTCTTCTTGAGGAAGGACTAGGTCCCATTGCTTCCCATGCTCCTTTGTTAAACATGTTATGAGGTTTCCAAGTGACCTATTTACAACCTCAGTCTATCCATCAATTTGTGGATGGTAGGTAGTGCTAAAAATCATATTTGTGCCAAGATTTTTCCATAATGTTCTCCAAAAGTGGCCTATGAATTTAGGGTCTCTATTTGAAACAATAGTTAGGGGAAGACCATGTATCCTTACTACTCCCTAAAGAATAGGTTTTCACTATGAGAATCATTATTTGTGCATTTGCAAGGTATAAAGTGAGCCATTTCACTAAACCCATCCACCACAAAAAAACACCATCATATCCTCTTTATGTTCTTGGTAGGCCTAATACCAAATCCATACTCAAGCTCTCCTAAGGTATTTTGGGGATTGGTGGGGGTTGGTAAAAACTTGCATTGGATGTGGATCCCTTGGATCTTTGGAAAATTGTACAATTTTCCACAATCGTTCTAACATCCACTTGTATCCTAGGCCAAAATGGAACCTTCTTACCTGATCTAGTGTTTATCAACCCCAAAATTCCCTTCAAGACTTTTGCAATGCTTTTATTTTATCAAATTTTGCCTCATAGGTCACCGTGGTATGCACAACCAAACCCCCTTGAATAAAAAACTATTTTGTAACACAAAGTCAACATGATCACTGTGAAAAACATCTAAGAATTGATTACAAACAACACATGCATCTTTGAAGTCCTCATCATCTTGATAAACACCTTTGAGTGTGTCTATGCCTACATAAATTTGTATTTATATCTCTTGTACCTATTGGAAACTAGAATTGAAACAATTGTTGTATTGTCATTGATGTCAAACCTTAATTGGTAAGACTATTGCTACTTAGGAAAGTACTATATCTATTGTATTGTTGTGAAGGATTGGGGCAAGGTTGGTAACAATAGCACCTAGGGAAAGGTTGAGTTATCTTGATACTACAAAGTGTACTTGACTATGTTGTACAATGATGAGACAATGTATTGTTTATCCTAGTAAGACTGAAGACTAAACTGGTAGGCTTGACCAAGCAAAAATAGAGAAATCATGTTTAAGTTGAGTAATGTTAGTGTCGACTGAGTCAGTGTATGCTGAGCAAAATTCTAGTGTCGACCGAATAATAGTTAATTTTTGAGAAAAATAGTATAAGCTAAGGAATTTTTTATAGTAATGACCGAGCTTTCTACATGAAGACTGAGTAGTTGATCATAGTATTGACCGAGCATCAACATTTTTATATTTGAAGAAAATTTAGTTTTGGAGCCGACATTGTTAAATTCTTGGATTATGTAAAACATGTTGACTTTATTTATTGATTGTTTGAAAGCATTAAATGCACTGTAAAACATTTTATTGTAAATCTTTAAGAGATTTGAGATGATTCTATAAATGAAGCCGAAGAACATGAAGTGGGTAGATTCAATGAATCTGACCTAACCCTAAGATCCACAAATGAGATTGAGTAGCATAAGATGAGTTAACCTTATTGAAGAAAGTATTAAGGGAACCTGAGGATTGGATATGCATGTGCATGAGTGAAAAAGAGAATGTTGGAAGATTAGTAAAGTTTTATTGATTGTATAAGCAGAAAATGCTGAAGGAGAATTGTGGTGGTTTCTTGAAGAAAAGTTTCGAGCAGATCAGAGATGGAGATGGCAAAGTTTCAAAGTCAATAAACCAACATTAGTGTACAGAATCAGATCTGATATTTGCAAAGTGAGTTGTATGTTTTTTAGATCAATATTGTTGCTACTTTCTAACCATTGTAACAGTCAAAATCATTTTAATAGAGGTTGACCTAATAGTCATATGTTAAATCCTTTGAACAAGGTTGCATTCTAATGGAGTGTATGTAAGTCCTATAACAAAGCTCACTTTTAACAGGGTGATTGAAATCCTTTAACCAGGTCACACCTAACAGTGTGTATTGTAACCTTTGACAGGGTTGGCTTTTAATCGAGCTCACTTCAGAAGAGTGAAAATAATAGTAGCATATTACAAAGTGGTTTTTCCCACATTGGGTTTCCACTATAAATCCTGGTGTTAATACTTGTGTGAATATTTTGGTTTGAACATTTTTATGTTTTACAAGTTAAGTTACAGCTGGGTAGTGGATTGCAATGTTATATGTTTCTATTATTGAATCAATGATGACTGAGTTTGTTTTGGTTATTGGATCTGATTTAAGGAAAAGTTTTTAAGTTTGTCTTATACATCAGGACCTAAGAACAACTGATTCCCCCCCCTCTCTATTGTTTTAAATCATATTAAAAATTGGTATCAGAGCTTTGTTGCTTATTATTAGTGTTTACATAAATCAAGTTTAAAGGGACTTGAAGCAAATGATCAGGATGTATAAGAAGGAGGTACTGAAGTTGAATAAGGAAAACTTCCCTGCATGGAAAATCTTGATGAAGTTGCATCTAGTCGGTATTGGTGACTCTACAAAGTACTACATTGAGAATGGCTATGTCTCACCTGTCACACCTTTGACTGCCAAAGAAATGAGAGCTAAGAAAGAACATAATCAGGCAATGCTGGAAATTGCATCTGCCCTAAACTATCTAGAATTTGAGGACATTAAGGATTGCACAACTACTAAGGAGATGTGGGACACTCTTGCAAGGATCTATGGTGGTGACTTAAATGTACTGAAAGAAAAGGGCAAGAGTCTTAGAGGTAAGTTTGATGAAATGAGAATGCAAGAAGGTGAGAACATTGCACAATATTGTGGTAGAATAAAAGAAGTTGTGAATGCTATTAGAGGAGCAAATGAGATTATTGATGATAAAACTATAATTGGGAAAGTACTAAGAACCTTGCATCTTATATATGCTATTAAGATCTCAGCTATTGAGGAATCTAGATGCAACTCTACTAATGTGCTTACTTTGGAAAGTTTGGTTGGTAAGCTGACTACTTTTGAACTCTCTAACTATGATAATATCACTGTTGGTAGCATTGGTAATGTTGAATCTACTTTCAAGTCACAACTAGTTCTAAACAAGCCAAAGAAAGAAAAATAAAGATGCATAAGTGAAAGTGAAAGTGACAGTGACACTTCTGATGAAGAACTGGAAGATCTAGAAGCTCTTATGGCTAGAAGACTGAGAAGAGGAAAAAGAAAGTATAAAGGTAAACTCCCTATTATATGTTTTGCATGTAATAAAGTTGGTCATATAGCTGCTAGATGTCCTAACATGAAGGATAAAGAAGATGAAAGAAAAATCAAACACAAAGATAGAAGAGATGACAGAAGCTACCAAAGGAACAAGGACTACAAAGGAAAAGGTAAGAAATCTTGTTACATTGCTGAAGAAGAAATTGACACTGATAGTGATGATTTTGAAATTGAGGTAGTCTATGTTGCAATGAAAGATGAATCTGATGAGGATGAGAAAACTGCATTGATATCCTATGTGAACAAGAATGATAAATGGATTATTGATAGTGGTTGTTCACATCATATGACTGGTGACAAAAATAAGTTTGAGACCTTACATCATTACAGAGGTAAAAGTGTAACATTTGGTAATGATGCACCATGTCTTGTTAGAGGAAAAGGTTTGATTAAACTAACTGATAATATATCTTGTGAAAATGCATATTGGGTTGAAGGTCTTAATTATAATTTGTTAAGTGTTGCTTAGCTCAACAGAACTGGTTCTCGAGTGGAATTTCATCACAAGCAAGCTAAAATATTTGATGCTACTAGAGAACTAATTGGAAGTGGAGATTAGATTAGAGGTAATTTGTTCTATCTTGACCTATCTGAAGAAACATGTATAATTTCACAGCTTGATGATATTTGGTTATGGCATAAAAGGATATGTCATGTTAACTTTGACAATTTGGTAGAGATAAGTAACAAGAAAAATGTAAGAGGTCTACTTGACTTGAAGAAACTTGAAAATGTAAGAGGTCTACCTAGATTGAAAACATTTTAGATTTGGTTCATACTGACCTTTGTGGACCTATGGGTGTACAAAGTTACTGTGGTGCTAGATATTTTATCTTGTTTGTTGATGATCATACTAGGATGATGCATGTAATGTTTCTAAAAGAAAAATTTGAAGCTTTTTGATTCTTTAAGTGGTATTTGGCTAAGGTTGAGAAGGAGACAGGTAGGAACCTGAAATGTCTTAGATCTGACCGAGGTGGAGAATTTACATCAAATGAATTCAATCTATTTTGCAATGATAGAGGAATTAAAAGACATATGTCTACACCTAGAACACCTCCACAAAATGGTATAGCTGAAAGAAGAAATAGATCTATCTTGGAGTGTGCAAGGACATTGTTGATTGAAAAGAATGTGGCACAAAAATACTGGAAAGAAGCTATAAGCACTATTGTCTACACTCTTAACCGGGTACAGATCAAGAAAGGTAGAAATCTGACACCCTATGAATTATGGCATGGGCATGCACCGAGTGTTAAATACTTTAGAATCTTTGGAAGTAAGTGCTATATATTAAAAGATACTAGAAATGGAAAGTTTGATGCTAAGAGTGATGAAGGCATATTCCTAGGATATTCCACAAAAAGTAAAGCTTATAAGTGTTTGAACTCTAACACTAAAAAAATTGTGGAAAGTGTGAATGTCAAAATTGATGAGTATGCAGAAAAAAATGAAGCTGACAGCAAAAGAGAACCAGAAGATTATAGATCTTTTGTGTACATTAAGGAAGAAGAAGAAGAGGCAAGTAACATACTTGCACCTGATGCCGAGTCTCGGGTTAGCAATGCCGAGCGACAGACAGATGCTACTGAGCATTAGGAAAATAGTGCTGAAAGAGAACAAGAACATGCCGAGCTACAAGAAAATATTGCTAAGTATCAAGAAGAGGTTGTCGAGCTACAAGAAAATATTGCTAAGTATCAAGAAGAGGTTGTTGAGCATTCAGAAGCTGAATTTGACAATCTTGTGATATTGCTATTAGGATTTAACAGTGTAGTTTTTTTTTGAGTCAAACTCATTGACCCATGATTCATGAGTTTGAATCATGAATCATGGGTCAATGAGTTTGACTAAAAAAAAAACTACACAGTTAAATCCTGATAGCAATATCACATTTTGACTTGCTGTGGAAAATATCTCCTACTTATAAATTTGATAATCTTGTTGGGGAACTTGATGAAATAGAGGAGAGAAGAGCTAAACCTATTTTGGAAAAATATGTAAGAAGACATCATAAGCCTGAACAGATAATTGGAGACAAAAATACTGGAATTCAGACCAGAAGTAAGACTAAGTATTCAACATGCCTACTATGTGAATTTGAACCCAAGTCAACTAGGGAGGCATTGGAGAATGAAGAATGGATACAAGCAATGAATGAAGAGATTGACCAAATTGAGAAGAATGATACTTGGTCTCTGGTGCTGATACCTAAAAACAAAAATGTTATAGGAACAAAGTGGGTGTTTCAGAATAAGATGAATGAAAATGGTGAAATAACTAGGAATAAAGCTAGGCTGGTCTGCAAAGGCTACGCACAAGAAGAAGGAATAGATTATGGGGAGACATTTGCCCTTGTAGCTAGATTGGAAGGAGCAAGAACTCTGCTTGCATATGCTTCTTATAAAGATTTCAAAGTATATCAAATGGATGTCAAGTCTGCATTTTTAAATGGTATACTAGAAGAAGTTTACATAGAATAGCCATAAGGTTTTATTGATCCAAACAGAAGACACATGGTGTGCAAACTAAACAAAGCACTATATGGATTGTGTTAGTCCATTTTCCTGTCATTGCAAAATCTTATGAAAATGGCCTCTTCCCTGCAAATGTTTTTGTAAAGTGTCCTGCCCTATGTTCTTCAATGTGTCACCTTGCTCCAGCCCAAATTTGCATGTGCTGAATCGCAAAATCCTGAAGGTTGTTCAAGTTCTGAGGTCTGCAGAAAATAATTTCAAAAATTTGCCACAGTGTCGAAAACCCACAGTATTTTTGAAAATTCATGATGTTTTTGACCTGTGTGTTGTTTTCGACCTTGTGCTTCCTGCTTTTGTGTGCTTATCCTTTGGTGTTGAAAACCCTATGTGTTTTCAGCCATTCTCTATGTCGAATACTTTATGTGTTTTCGACCTTGGTCTTAGCTGCGCAAGTGCGATGGATGGTGGGGCCCAGTCTTTGCAAGGTATTAGTCGCACTTTCTCCAAGTCTCTGGGTGGTTACATCTTTTATTCAGTGATCTGGCGACTGTGTTGTCGTGCAATCTCTTCACTTCTGGCAGTTATCTACTAACATCTCATGACCTGGCAGGCGGTTAGTTGCGTGGTCGCCAAATGCTTGGCAGTTATGTGGCGGCCTTTCTTCTCATTGCTTCAACATGGTTAAAGTTTAGATAGGATCAGCAGTTGTCATATGTTTGCGTGGTGAAGATGCATGATGTTTATCCTTCACACTCTTACGACAGCCATTGGATTTTTCTTGTAGGGTAGAGATGTGGGTCTAGATCTGCGCATGTTCTTATTGGTTGTCACATGGCTGCATGTCAGAGTTTCCTGATATGCGATCATGTGACTGTTTACCACATATCCGCATGGCTCCCAGTCTTCTGTGGTGTTCAATTACTTGGCGGTTAAGTTTTCATTCCATGACCTGGCGACTAACGGTTGTCTCCTTGTCACTTGATTCTGGTGGTTAAGTGGCTAACATTTGGTGACTTGGCTGGCGGTTAAGTTTGCCTTAGTCGCGCAGTCGCATGATGGTGGGCTTGGATTTTCAAAGCTTTTAGAGGTGGGGTCTCTTTGGTGGTGACTGCGCTGGTGGTTATGTGGTGGCTTGTGATTGGTTGCCGCATGATCGCATGTAAGAGTTTCCTGACATGTGATCATGCGATCTATTGACACCTGTGCTGTGGTCTCGCTGTCAAACAAGGAGGGTACCGTGGTAGATCTAGTGGTTGGCGTATGATCTCATAGGAGGTTTCAAAACCCATGCGATCATGCACCTGTCGTTCGATTTCGAAGGCTTATTTATAGGTGGCATCGCAGTTGCAGAGTTAGAGGTGGAGCCGATGGGTTTATAAAGTGACTAAAAGGCTGACAGATCTTGTGGTTGTCATATTACCATTTGGGTAAGGTGCGAGGAAGATAGTTTGGTGAAGTGGCAACAATCATTGATCGTGTTTAAAATTTGAGGCCCACGAAGGAAGATTGATCAGATAGCTGCGATATAAAGTTGATAAAGTTTTAATTTTGGCCGCCGTTTCTCTGTTGGCGCCAAAGAAGTGACTGTTGGGATTTAAATTCAAATTCTCCAAGGGTTTGCAGTGACAAGAAGGATTGGTTTTTATTGCTTTCACAACTAGATTTGACTGGTTTGGTGGCGCTTGTTGCTGCGATGTGGTCCAAAGTGTTTGACAGCTGATTGCAAGGATTTGTACCATAAAGGAATGATACAATCTTGGCTCGAGGTGTATTTGTGGGATTGGATGTGTTTCTCACCCTTGAATTAAATTTTTGATTGTTTCTAGCAGGTTGGGTGGTTGAAACCCTAACCCTAGTCATCCGTAGCTTGTTGCAAATTTCCAAGATGACTAGGGGGTATAAGTTGTAGACTTTTTGTGTTTGCAGGGGTTCCAATTCTTTTGGTTTTGGTCCCAGATTGTTGATAGTGAAAATTTGAACAAGGAGAACCTGGATTTTGGGTTTGTTTCCTTTGTGCATGTTGTCATTTGGTAATGTATTGATTCTGCAAGTCTTAGTGAGAATATTTTGGATTCCAATCTCATATTGGTGTATGTCTTTTTGTTTTTCTCTTGAGCTCATATATGTTGATTGCACAAAGTGGGTTAGCATATGGTAAACAAAGAGTATTTTGGCGTTATCTTGGAGTTCCTAACAAAGTTAGGATTAAAGTCTTTAAGGTAAGTCCAGTGAGTTCATGGAAAGATAAAGATTTGATGTCCTGATATGTGAGTGAGGGGAGCAATAGGCAAAGCACTTACTCTGAGTCTATATATGTTTGAGTTAAGGTTTTAGGATGATATAGGTTGTTAAGTGACTCTCTATCCTAGGATAAGGCACTGATCCATTCTCTGGAAGCAGTCCATCATCAGCAATCACACACACATAATTAAATGATAAACATTTCAATCAGATAGTAAAGGGTATAGTTATATATATTGTTTAGAGACTCCTTTGAAGAAGTGAGTCAAGGGTACACCCGCTTGAGCATTGAGGCTCAAAGTGTAGGAGGATCTCCTTGATCCTTGTTAATTGGCCCTCTTCCTTGTAGACTTTGGAGTGGTGATAGAGTCAGAGTTTCATTATAGTTATACATCAAAGTATAAATCTACAAGTTTTGAAGATCAAAGGGAACAACAAACAAAATGGTGACTCTACTGGGGAGGACGATTATGAAGATATGCATATGTTAGGTCTCTGGTTGCAGTCATATTGAAGTATTCAAAATCTTATTGACTAGATAGACCTGCCCATCCAAGCCATCAACAAGACCATGATTCTACTGGTGAGGATCTAGAGAGGAAGGTTATAAGTGTGTTCTTGTTTTCCTGTTGCGTTTCAAAGATTTCCCATCTAGGTGGGTGGCGACTCAAAGGTTAGAACCAATGCTGCATATTGATAAATCATGGATAAGAGGAGAAATACTAGGTCTTTTGTTAGAAAGAATCCAGAGGTCACTTTGGAGTAGCTACCTAGACAAGAAAAGAAGAGCTGGATTAAAAGGATTGGTGAGTCTACTAGTGCTCCCATGAAAGAACAAAGAAATGCTAGAGCCAGAGTTCCACATGTATCTTCAACTGAGGATGGTTCACAAGATAGAGTTTCTAGATCAGATGGTGGTCACTCTGAAGAGAGATTCTATGATACCCTTGAGGCTGCATTTCATGACAAAGGTCCATTGCCTGTAGGTCAGAATGAACAAAACAAAGATATGGGTTTAGAGGTTGACCTGGATCTTGATGAAGATCATTTTGGAAGAGAACCCATGAGACATAGGCAAGTTCACTTCCCATATCAAAATCTTCTTGATATGGATGTGTCATCTGGTTCTGATGACATTATGGTAGATCCTGATGACTTGAATGCACTAAGGTTGCAATTAGCAGAGCAGGATGCCATACATGAAAGATTACAGGAGGAGAGAGAGGCTGAAAACGTGAATGCTTTAATAGAGAGGTAGTCTCTTCTTAGAAAAATAAATGAAATGAAGGAGAGAAACAAAATGATTGCTTCTGCTCCTAGAACTTTGCAGCATGATGTTTTTGGTGATCTTGATGCCTTGAGGAGTGAGCAAGAGCGCTTCCTTCAGGATCATGAATTTGATAGGGAGGAACCTGTGGTTAGACAAGTGCAAAGTTATGTCCCTTTGCCTAAAGATAAAGATGGGCATAGGATCACTAGACCTACTGTTATCATCAATGAAAAAGGAAAGTAGAAGATGGTGGGTGAACAAGCAAGAAAATTAGTGAAAATACCAGGGATCCCACCACCTGATTCAAATAAGGACACTGAAATGGAGAGAAGGAGAAAAGAAGATGAGGACCTTGCAAGAGAATTAGAGAGAGCTGAGGTTGATGCTTCCATTGTAGAAAAGAAAAGGAAGATCCAATTTTTGAGGGCTTCTTCAGCTAATGCTCTTGGCCCATCTGCTACTGAACTAGGTATGCCATCTATGACTACTGCTATTCCACTTAGTAATGCTACTAGTTCATTTCCTTCTTCATATGCTAGGATAGGTGCAGATCCTAGGCAGCAGTCAGATGCACAAATAAATATAGATGCTAATGTTGATCCTAGGGTTAACACTAGTTTGAGCTTTCAAAGAAGACCTATGCAACTAGAAGGCTATAGGCAAATAAGTTTTGATGGAATTCCTAGCTATCCAAATGCTTTTCCAAATGATATTAGAGATAAGGTACCTAAGTTTGCTGGTAATAATGCTATTAGTTGTGAAGAGCATCTTAGGTTATTTTTTGATATGCTTAATGATTATGAGGTAGAGCATGAGGATGTAGTCATGAAACTATTTGTTCAATCTCTAATGGAGGATGCTAGAGATTGGTTTAAGAGGATTCCTGATAGATGTATTGATACTTGGGACTCTTTTGAAATTTTTTCAAAGAACAGTATGGTGATAGGCCTAATGCTAGTTTCATGTTGAATGAATTCAACACCATAAGGAAAAATTAGAATGAGTCTGTAGTTGAATTCAACATGAGATTTCAGAAGGTTATGCATAAGTTGTTCCAAGTTATGTAGTTAGATGACAATGTTTGTCTAACTACATACTTCAATGCATTTGATGGGAAGATGAGATATTTATTGAGGGATAGAGAACCAAGAACTCTTAGGGATGCTTTTAGGATTGCTGTCAATATTGAGAACAACATGAAAATATCAGGAAAATTGGGTGTAAAGAGAGATGACCCAAAGTTGTTTGGGGACAAGAAATATAAGAAAGAAAATGATAAGAATGTTGGATCTAGGAGGCAAGAAGAAGATAAATTGGATAAGGTGCTTGATGCATTGAAGGATTTGAAGACACTTGCAAATAGGAACATTAGTGCTCCTACCAATGAAAGGCCTCAATTCAACAACAATTTCAATAAATATAATAGATTGCAGAACTACCCCTACAACACCTAATGGAAGGATGGCAAGCCTATTATCCCTGTTGCAAGAGGAAACAATGACAGAGGTGTCCCTGACCCTCTGCATAAGGCTTCAATAAATGTCATGGATAAAATATCTTGGTGTGTTGCATGCCAGTCCCCTCATTCTATAGAGCATTGTGTGGTTGCACAATCTATGGCTGCAAATCAAGATTGTGGCAATGAGGAGATAGAACAAGAAGAAGAACAAGATGATGTTGGATGCAACATGATTTTTTCATATCTAGGATATGAAGATGATTCTGATTTTGATGAAGAGGCAGATGTAAATGTGAAGAGACATAATCAGGTCCTTTTTCATCAAGAGGTTTTTTCTGATGGAGAATGCATTGATCAGAAAACATGTAACATGATTTCTTCTCCCAAGCTAGTAAATTTGAGAAGACCTTCTAGAGAAGAGATGGATAGGATTACTGCAGAAATGATTGCCCAGGTGCAAACTAGAGGCATGGTGGCAAGGAATACAAATGAGGAAGCTGCAGGAATGTTTATAAAGAGTACCAACTCTGGAGAACCTAATGAGAACAAATCAAAGGTTGATCACATGGTGAAATTCAAGAATGTAAAAGGTAAGCATTGTGAGCCTAAGGGAGTTGGAATTGAAAAGGTTTGTAGTGAAATTGAGAAGCTAGTTAACACAATGGCTAGGATTGAAAAAGTGAGGGTGGTCAGTACACCTAATGTGTCAGACAAGCAAAAGGATGTTAAGACAGTGTAGATTGAGATTCCTGCTTCTACCCCTGTTGACATGTTATCTGTATTGTCACAAATTATAGTTAAGGTTCCATTGTTAGAATTGTTGAGGATCCTTGAACATAAAGATAAAGCTATTGCATGGGTTGGTAATACTCACAAAAATGATACTTCATGCAATGGATCTTTGGATAAAGCTTTGAAGAATGTTGCTACTTAGGGAATTGTGTCTCAAATTCCTCCAATATATTTGGACAGTTCTATCAATGCCAGCCTTGAAAATATTGACCCATTCTTCTTAAGTGTTCTTGTGAATGGGATGAAGTTAAGAAATTGTATGATTGATAGTGGTGCCTCTAATACTATCATGCCTTTCAAAATCATGGAGAGGTTGGGCCTTAAAGTTGATACAGTGCAGGGCAGGTGTTGTGCAATGGATCAGAGGGAGGTACTAGTAATTGGGACTATCAATGCAATGCAATATAGGTTGGCAACATATCCAGAGAAAGAGATAACAATGAGTGTTTTAGTGGTGGATATCCCTCCTCATTATGGGATGTTGCTGTCTAGAAGGTGGAGTGCTACCATGGGTGGAAGTTTACAGTGTGATTTGTCCTATGCAACTTTCAAGATTGATGATCAGTTTGTCAAGATTGAACGAGAGCCAAGAGTATGCCACATGATTGAGAGAAATATAGATAATGAAACTACATGTTTTGTGGATACTGATGTTAATACTTTTAGGGAAAAGATCCCTGTATTTGAAAATGAACATATTTTGTCACCTATCTTTGTTGAAGTAGGTGCTGATTTTGTGAAGAGTAATTTGTGGGTAATGTACTCTGATGGTGCGATTTGCAAAGATGGTGCAGGAGTAAGTATTTTACTTATTTCTTCTGATGGAAACACCTACAAGTTCTCTTTCACATTGAATTTCTTTTGTACCAACAATATAGCAGAATATGAGGCCTTGTTGTTAGGATTGAGGTTGGCACAAAAGCATGGTATTAAATGTCTAAATGTTATTAGTGATTCTGAGTTGGTGGTGTCCCAAGTCAGGTCAGTGTATGCTTCCAAGAATAGAAGGTTGAAACAATAGAGGAATGCAGTTTGGGATTTGATTGAATATTTTGATGCCTTCAATATTGAGTGGAAGGATAGGAGTAACAATAAGGTGGCTGACTTGTTAGCCAATGTTGCAATCAATCCCAATGATGTCACTGTGTGTGAGTGATTTACACCTTCATGAAATTACAAGATTAACTAAGAACAACAAGAATTAGAGCAAAATAATCTAACAAATGCACAATTAATCTATCAATATCTCATGGTTCTCTAAATTGAAGTAGTAAGTGAGGCTCTCAGCGGCAAATCCTCACTAGTGACACTCTAATTATGAGAATTGAACTAAGAATGATATGCAAACTAGATTTAATTATCAAATTCTAGCTCTATTTGATAAGAAAATCTCTAAAATGATCAACAATTGAAGCTAATTATCAATGAAAATGCTAAGTGAGTGGTGTGGATGCAAATTGCAAGAGCTTTGCTGCAATTCAAAGATATGGAGTGGATGAATAATGCCTCAAAATGCCTTCTACTTATAGGATTTTCCCAAGGGTAGGGGGTAGAGTGAGATAACCATGGTTATGCTTGGGTAAGGTCAATTGGCTTTGCTTTGTCCCTAAATTGGGGGACAAACATTTAAATGGTTTCAAAAGGTTGGACCATTTCAACAAAAGTGAGTGATTTGTGTCCATTTTGTCTCCTTTTTCCTTTGTTGAGGGAATTTAGTATTTATTAATTAATTAAAGTAATTAAATTTAGCCATGAAGGGTAAGAGGTTCATTTTTTATTTTTGCTTTCAAAAACTATGTCATCAATTGAATTTAATCAATTTGTTAGTGTTTTTCCCCTTTTCAAGCTTTATTTAATCATTTAATTGAATTTTCTTTTGATTTGAATTGCCTTTGTTCCATTTATTGATTTTTCGTGCTATTTTGATGATTTGATTGCACCTTTTGATTGATTTAAGCCTTTGCCCAATTTTCCATGTCTACAAATGCCCCTCTTTGAGTCGATGTGCAAAGAACACCGATTCAAAGATTCCCTTAGTATGATGATCTGATTCAGGTCCTGGTTCTGATATGCCTCTGATAGTTCTGATTGATGTACTTCCTGATGACGATGATGTGCCTCTAATGATGGTGCTGATATGATTCTGATGCCTCTGATATGATACTGATTTGATATGGGTCCTGGTTTGATGATAGGTCCTGGGTTCACTGATAAAGGTCCTGGGTTGATTGATTGCTGATACGTTGATAGGTTTGATATGATGACAGATTTGATATGAAACTGATATGCAATTGATTTGCCTCCTGATATGATAACGATATGATATGATACCGATATGATACTGATATCTTGATATGATACTGATATGATATTGATATGCCCCACTAATAAATGTTTTTTTTTTTTGTGATGGCCATTTGATACTCTGATGCCCCCTCAGAAATAAAACATATTAATCTCTTGATTTGAATGATTTTGAGTAGTTGGAATATGTTTTGATTTCTGATACCGTTTGAAAGAAACAATCAAGTTTGATTCATGCCCGGATTAATGAAAATGTCCTATAATAGGTCCAAAGTGCATTTTTAAGTATTTATTAGGACCAATGTCACCTTAAATAGGGTAAAACCCCTCATTTTACTATTCATTTGCACCGTTCCCTCTTGAGATTTGAGCTTTGATTTTAGCCTTTTTTACACGATGGTGGTCCCACATCGCGAGCATCAGTTTGAGAGAGTGCACCGGTTCAGTCGGAGAGCGACTGATGGTCCTCCGGTATGTCATTCAAATTTTCCTCATGTTTTTAAAGTTGCATTTATGACCTCATTTAATGCATTTAAAAATTTTGATTCTGCGTTTGTGAAAAGAAATGTCGCCTCCATGCTTTTTAATTTCGCCTGAAAATTTAAAATGTCACCTTTCGTAAATTTGATGTCGCCTTCCTTAGGTTTGCTCACGCATTTAGAAAATCATTTATCGCCTAAGGATAATTTAATATCGCTTAGGGTTTTAATCATTTTAATTGTGTATCGCGTGATAATAAAATGTCGCCTGCGGAAAATCTTATACCGCTTCCATGAAATTAAGTTAGGTTGATGAATAAAATCATGCGTATGGAGAAATAGATGTCACCTCTGGTAAAAGAAATGACGCCGAAAAGAAAAGTCGCGTAAGTAAAATTTTTTTTTGTTTATTTGAGACTTTTCTAGGACGTCTGATTGCTTGATTGCGTCAACTTGATTGATATTGATCACGTCAATGAATTCAATCGAATGTTCAGTTAGGGTGTTCCCCTTTGTTTGATTTCAACAATGAATTAGGACATAGGTAACTATAATATCGAAGAATAAGGTAACTCAATCTTCATCACGAATGATAGGTCATAGATCTAAACGTCCATTCATTTTATGCTCAAATGCTTAGAGACATAAAACTAGGATCATCCTTCCTCAATGCTTAGAGTTAGGATTGGTAGGTCTGATAGGTATATTTAAATTGATGACTATGATTGATTGTTTGATTTCCTGATAGTAAGTTACTCATGTGATTCTATTGTTTTGATTAAATAGGAGGATGTCCCTGTTCTGTACCTTCAGACTGTACCACACTGGGTGATGGAGCTTAGGGCACAGTTGACTGACGCCGAGAGGCGAGTGATTAGGCGCTGCAGTTTACTATGTGTATTAGAGCTTCCTCGGTTCCAGATGAACCGAGATTTGATTACCACTGTTGTAGAGCGTTGGCACTCTGAGATAAACACATTTTGGCTACCACAGGGCGAGATGACGATTACACCTGAGGATGTTTGTAGATTGCTACGGATCTTGACTCATGGACAGATAGCATATTATGATGCAGTCTATGATGGGACATATTGTCGATGAGTATTCAGAGATTCATCTATAGGTGATGATTGCATCCTATGGCCTCAGTTTGCCTCATTTCCTATTTTACCAGCATTATTAGGTGCTATCATTGGTGGTGTATTATTACCTGATCGGTGAGGTCACAGATTTTCAGTGGGATGGGGCAGGATTATTGAGGATTTGCTACATCAGCCTCGACGCTTTGACTGGGGATCATGTGTGCTGGCACAGCTTTATCATGATCTTCATGAGGTGGTTTACAGGAGATCAGCTTCGTTATCTGCTGGGATTCATATTTTACAGCTGTGGATATGGGAGCACTTACCAGTCAGTCGTCCTATATCAGATCAAGATCGTCCTCTAGGATATCCTTTTGCATGGCAGTATACTGGTATGGTGACACAGCATCACTTGGGTCATTTGGAGTATTGGCGACGTCAGATTGATGACATGGATAAGGTCTATTGGAGACCATACGTCAAGGTCGAGGATTGGAGAGAGGATAGCTTGGAGTTACCATATATGTTTTCTCCTCGATGGATGATCGGCAGGCTCAACTCTGTTCTTGAGAGATTCTTGGTAGGTAGAGTGCTACGGTAGTTTGGGTGGATTCAACCTATGCCTCAGGGATCTGCAGTATATGCTCATTCTAGTGCAAAGCGTGCTACTTGGGGTCACATGCCTTCATACGATGATGATATAGAGCAGATATCACTACTGGGTTATATGGATTGGGACATGAGGTTACACATCAGAGATGCCGGAGTCACGCAGGAGTATCTAGCTTGGTTGATGGAGCATCCGATGCCTCGATTTATAGACCCTGTAGAGCTAGTGCCTAGGCGAGATGATGATGGTGATGATGTTGGTGGTGGGAGGAGACGCAGAGGTAGACCACGAGGTAGGGCAGTGATTAGACTCAGAGGACGAGCGAGAGATGTACATATACAGGCACCACCTCCTCCTCCTCCTCGTCCTGCAGTAGCACAGAGACAAAGGATAGATCGTCAGGATCATGTGAGGGCTGCTAGATAGGATCCAGGTGCAGGACAGGATATGGGAGCAGGATTACAGCAGGCTACCGTGGATGGTCAGGATACAGGTGCACAGCAGATGCCAGCAGCTTTTTCCCATGATCAGGGAAAAGCTCCTATAGATACAGGTGATCCTCAGAGTACCTATGAGGTTGGGGAGAGTTCTAGTACTACCCAGCTACGAGCAGATGTGGGAGCATTACAGACAGAGGTATCACAGATGTCGTCTATGATTCAACAGTTAGTATCAGGGTTGGCTCCATTGGTTCCTCTCCTTGTTGCTATGGTTGGTCAGACGCCTCCTTAGTCGCCTCAGCAGCCTGCATCACAACCTCCTCCATAGCCTCCTCCAGGACCTCCTCCCAGTGGTGACGAGAGTTGAGCTATGAGTGCTCTTATTGATCATTTGTGTACTGATGCTGAGATACTTGATGTTGTACCATAGTCTTGTGACCTTGGTGTCACCTTTCCAGTTGTACTTTGATACTTATTTGACATTGATGCCCCTGTTGATGGGTGATTATAGAGTTGATTTGTGATATCATTGTTATACTTGATGTATTGAGTTGTGAGTAGACGTGTGACATGAGGACATTTATGATCTTTCCTACTTTTACTTGATGATATATGAGATTTCCTTTAGATGCTGCTATATGTGTTTATCTAATGCATTTGTTTTTGGATGGATGTGTCTATGGATGCAATGTATCTTATGTATGATATAGATAGATGGATGCATTTCTTTCTCATGTATGGATGCAGTTTTGATATGTTATTTCTCATGTATGCAATCTGTATGTATAAAAATGTAAATGATTATTTCCTTCTTTTCTTTGATAATATCTATGTAATGATTAATGATATGGAATGAATGCAAAAATTATAATCTCATGTTTTTATTGTAGAAAAGATGATATTGAAGTGATGTTGTCCTTGCTGATTTAACCCTGTTGATGATGTTATGTACCCCCTTTTTGATGCAAAATGAAACCCTTGGGAAAAAATGCATGTGCAATTAATCTAACATGAGAATGCATTTAACCTTTTATGAATGCAGCTAAGTGTCACTAGCTTTTAGCAAATAAATGCCTTGAGGATATATTTTCATCATTGAGCACTTGGGACCGGAAAGTCAATATAATCACCACTGCCCACTGACATGATGATATGAATATCGCTTTTTTTTTTTGCATTTGGTAACCTCCATTTTTCTTTCCCATCGGTCTCGCCGATACGACTATCACTGATTACCAACAATCATGAGAGTACGAATACCGATTTTGTCAGATTCTATGTTGCAAGTGGATTTTGTCATTTAGATATGAAGAATCTAAATATCCAAGGTATCCAGTTGCGTAAACAAACAAAGGTTAACTCATTGTTTTATAAGATAATCCTCGATGGTTCTTTGATGACCATGTCTTTAGATGAATTCTCATAAGGCAATGAATCTTCCTCCAAACAGTCACTTCATAGTCAAGAAAAATATCATGTCTCCATCATTGCCAATCTAGTCGAAACATCATTGATTAGCTAAAAAGACCTGATACAAATTGAATTAATGTAAGTAAACAGATTTTTAACCAACTTTTCAAAAGAATCTATCTAAGTGTTTTGCATTGTTTTCTGATCTTCAACAAAAATATTTCCAAGTGTTTGATCATGGAATGATGTTTGATTTTTAATCCTGAATAATAAGTCAATTTAGGCTCAAGGATTTTGTTGTGGTAATCAACTTCTTGGTTATCAATCAAAGGTTTACAAAAATCTGATCTCTCTTCTGAAAATGTTGATCCCTTTCTGCTTGTGACTGAATGTTGCTCATTTGAATCCTTTTTGAGGTACCCACTTTCCAATCCGTTTATGCTGCCCCCAAGTATTTGATGTATCAGTTTTAACAACTTTGGGCAATGCAAAGGATGATGCTACAAACTGTTATTATGACTATGTACAAATGACGGATGCAATGAAGGTTTAGACAAATGGGATGATGAGATGCATTATGTACACATGTGGCTAGGAAAGAAATGACTTAAGGGAACCAAAAGTGCTTGTTGCCAAGTTTTCACCTTTGGGTGCTCTCTTTTTTTTGCTACCGAGGTGCCTATTTGCTAGGTTTTCACCAAGGCACTTTTTCTCTTTTTCATTTTTTTTGTATTTTTTGTATTTTTCTTTTTTTGTATTTTTCTTTATCACCTTGGCGCCTATTTGCTAGGTTTTCACCAAGAGATAGTTTTTCAAATGTTTTTGCTTTTTTCAGGCTCAATTTTCTACTGTTTTTGATCTTTCTTCTTTTCCAATGTTTTTGGATTTTCCATTTTCAAATGTTTTTGGTATTTTCAAGATCCCTTTTCAATTATGTACAATAATTATGATGCTCTCTCATCTGATACTCTTTAGACTCTTTCATCTGCTTTAGGTGTAGAACCTCTTCAAATGAATGCTATTTATGGGTTCTTGTAATTCTTCACCATTACAATCTGATAACTTATATGTTCCATTTCCAAAGGATGACACTATCACAAATGGGCCTATCCAATTAGCTTCCCACTTTCCTTTCTTTTCCCTTTCAGCTTGATTTTTGGGATTTTCTCTTAGTACCAAGTCTCCTATTTGAAAAGTTCTTAGTTTGATGTGTTTGTTGTAATTGCGTGCAATCCTGTTTTGATAAACTTTTAAATGCTCATAAGCTTGAGTCTGGTGTTCCTCTAACAATTCCAATTGTTGTAGTCTGGCAATCCTGTAATCCTCATCAGTGATCAATCCTCTTAATGAAACCCGTAGAGATGGAATTTCAACTTCTAATGGTAGAACTGCTTCGGTTCCATAAAGTAAAGGGAATGGGGTGACTCCTGTAGGTGTTTTGATACTAGTTCTGTAAGCCCATAGTGTGGGATTTATTTGCACATGCCAATCTCTTCCTGATTTGTTAACTGATCTTTTTAATATTTTGAGGATATTTTTGTTCGTTACTTCAGCTTGTCCATTGCCTTGTGGATAATAAATGGATGATGAATGATGTGTAATGTGAAATGTCATGCAAAGTTCATCAATATCCTAATTTTTGAATTGTTTCCCATTATCCATGATAATGGCATGTGGAATACCATAGCGGCAAATTATGTGGTTCAAAATGAACATTGAAATTTGTTTGCCAGTTGCTGTTGTTAATGGAACTGCTTCCACCCATTTGGTGAAGTATTCTGTTGCTGTGATGATATACTTGTGTCCATTTGAAGATGGAGGATATATGATTCCAATCAAGTCAAAACCCCATTGATAAAAAGGCCATGGTGTAATGAATGGGTGTAATTCTTGAGCCGGTGCATGTATCATATTACCATGATATTGACATTTGCTGCATGTCTTCACAAATTGACAAGCATCCTTTTCTAATGTTGTCCAAAAGTACCCTAAACAAAGGATTTTCTTAGCTAGATTAAGACCGCTTGAGTGTGACCCGCAAATGCCTTCGTGGACCTCGCGTAAAGCTAACTTAGACTCTTCTTCCTCTAGACATCTAAGTAACGTCCCATCAAGACCCTTATGATACAATGTGTCTGAAAGGATTAGGTAACGGGCGGCTTGGCGTATGAAGTTACATTTTTGGGCATGAGTTTGGTCTATGGGGAGTACTTGGTCTTTAAGGTAAGTATAGATGGGTCCATACCAAGGAGAGTCATGTCCATGTAAAAGAGCAATAATTTGGGTGTCAGGAAGGTTGAATGCCGGTTTTACCAACTCTTCCACCAAGAACTCATACTTCTCATTTTGATCTGGTTTTTGTAACAATGAAGCCAAGGTAGCCATGGCATCTGTTGCTCTATTCTTTTCTCTTGGAATCTGTTCAAATGTGATCAAAGCAAAGTACTTCTTCCATCCATCAATCAAGGTTTTATATTTCATCAATGTTATATCTTTGGTATTGTATTCATTATTAACCTAATTGATTATGAGTTGGGAATCTCCATACACTTGTAATTCTGCAATATTCCATTCCAAAGCCATTTTGATGCCAATGACTAATGCCTCATATTCCGCTATGTTATTGGTGCATGGAAATAAGAGTTTATAGGACTTTGGAATGGTGTACCCTTGAGGGGTAACCAATAATATACCTACTCCAGAACCTCCTTGTGTGTAAGATCCATCAAAATATAATTTCCATGTCTTTGCTTCTATGTTGACAATTTCTACATTTGGAAATTCAATTTGCATGGTTTGTGTAGACTCCATTGGGTTATCTGCTAAGTGATCTGCTATCACTTGTCCTTTAATTGCTCTTCTATCAACATATTCAATGTCAAATTCACTTAGGATCATGACCCATTTTGCTATTCTACCTGTTAAGGCAGTTTTACTTAGCAAGTATTTGAGAGGATCAATCTTGGCAATTAATTTGATCTTATGCATCAACATATAATGTCTTAGTTTTTGAGATGCAAAAACCACTGCTAGACATGCTCTTTCCATGAATGAATAATTGAGTTCATATTTTATTAAGGTTCTACTAAGATAGTAGATTGCCCTTTCTTTTCCTTGCTCATCTTCTTGTGCCAACAATATGCCTAGAGACCTTTCTGTGGCTGATATGTATAACAATAGTTCTTTACCCTTGATAGGTGACATAAGAATAGGTGGGTTTATCAAATAAGTCTTCAAAGTAGCGAAGGCCTTATCACATTCTTCATCCCACATAAATGTAGTGTCCTTATGTAACAATCTGGTGAAGGAGTGACACTTTTCTGCTAATTGAGAGATAAATCTCCTTATTGATTGAATCTTTCCTTGTAGTGACCTCATTTGGCTAATATTTCTTGGAATCTCCATTTCTAGAATGGCTTGTACTTTTTTAGGATCAACTTCAATGCCTTTTGCTGACACTATATAACCCAATAACTTGCCAGATTGGACACCAAAGGCACACTTCTTTGGGTTTAGTCTAACTTTGAATTGTTCTAACCGAATGAATATTTTTCTTAGGATTTGTAAATGCTCTTCTCTATTGTGGGATTTTTCTAGAATGTCGTCCACATAATCTTCTAAGAAAGTGTGCATCATGTCGTGGAAAATAGTTGTCATGGCCCTTTGATATGTAGCTCCAGCATTTTTTAAACCGAAGGGCATGACATTCCAACAAAAAGTACCCCAAGGGCAAGTAAATGCTATCTTTTCTTGGTCTTCGGGAGCAATTTTGATTTGGTTGTAACCACTAAATCCATCCATTAATGAGTACATTGCGTGACCTGCTGTCAAATCCACTATGGTATTAATGCTTGGCAATGGGAAGTCATCTTTGGGACATGCAAGGTTTAAATCTCTAAAATCCGTACACACACGGATAGATTTATCATGCTTAGTAACCGGCACAATGTTAGAGATCCAATCAGCATATGCTATTGTTCTTATGAATCCCACCTTTAACAATTTTTCCAATTCTGCCTTGACTAGGAGAGCCACATGTGGGTGCATTTTCCTTAGTTTTTTCTTCACAGGTTTAACTCCGAGTTTAACATTCAGATGATGCATTATGAAATCAGGATCCAATCCAGGCATATCGGCATATGACCATGCAAAATTTACTTTTTGTTCTTGGAAGAATTTGATAAAGTCCTCTCTTTCAAGAGATGTAAGTGATGCAGCCAAGTGTACAACCTTTGGCTCTAGTTCTGTACCAATGTTAACTTTTTCTGTTGGTTCTATAAGAATAGATGACCGTTCTTCTTCATGTTCAGGCAAAGTGTCCAATCTCTCTTCTAATGGTGCCACAGTTGGGTTTTCACCAAAAGAAACATCTTTTATTTTCATTGTTTTTGGTTCTAATGGTGCCACAGTTGGGTTTTCACCAATAGAACTTCTCATTTTTTTATTTTTTTTCATTTTTTCATTTTTTTGACTAAGAGATTGGACCCTTGCTATTGTCATCATGTCCGTATTGAGTTCGTTGGTGAAAGAGGGTTCAACCGCATTGAGGTATTGGTTTGTTGCTTGGTCATTTGGGAAGTAAAGTAAGTCATGTGGTTCAGTTTGATCCCAATCAATGAGGTCTGGATGTATCAAAATTAAGGAGTTATTGGGTAAGGTATCATCAATAGGATTTATGGACATGACTTCGTTTGAGGGTTCATACATTGTATCATTTAGATCTATGATGTGCGCTTCCTCAAGATGATCCATGGAAGCAGGGTCAAAGTCCCCTTCGCTTGAATCCTCGTCGACCTCTACGGGAAACAATGTGGGAAAAGCCACAAGCGGGTTAAAATGAACGTTTGAATTTCCCTCCTCTGAAGGTGTCCAAAATGTTTCTATCCATGCTCCACTACTAGATGCTTGTTCTATATTAGGCCTTTGAATAGGAGATTCTTCATTAATTAGAGCATCTTGTGTTGGGATTTTTGCATAAGTATGTATAGCAATGACTTCTTTATCTTGACATGACTCATCTGATAAAGTATCCCATTCATAATCCCTAGAGTCATCACTATCTCCTTCAGATTCTAATGCATTTATTTGAGGATGAAAATCATGCATTGGACTTGAACTTTCTCCCTTATATTGAAAACCTACTCCAGATTTTTCATGACTTGCCCTCCAAATAGGTTCAATAGGTTCTAATAATCCTCTATTTCTTTGGCCTAGGGGTCCTCTTCCTTTGTATCCCATCTTTTGCATAATATCAAATCCTTTCCCATATTGTTCTGTTTGTATATTGATATGCTGAATTCTTTCCATGGGAGTGTCTAAGGTACCATCCTCATCATGATAAAGCCATTGGAGGACATCATCCTCTTCCTTATCCCATGTTGCTTTGCTATCTTCCCTCACAAAATAAGAATTATACTTATGTGGAAGATGTTCTTTTGAGGGTTTACCATGTGATTTGGGAGACATGGGCATGTCAAATAGAGAAACTGAATATTCTTCTACCCCTTTTGAACTAATCTTGCATTGTTTGTCAAATTTGTTCATCATCTCACTCATGTATTGATAATGAGCTGCTTTAGCTTGCTCTTTTTCCTCTTTAGTAGGTTTGTAGATCACTGTCTCCAATTTAGGTGCCACATATGGACTTTCCATCACATTTGGACCCTCGTAGCTCACTTTTTCCTTGCCCTTAGTTGATGTAGTTGAGCTAGCTTGAAGAGGATTTTGTACATCTTCATTGGTGATTCTTGGAACAACTCCTTCACGATTATGTGGAATGTATAATTCATGCAAGGGTTTCAGTGCATTACAATATTGAAATGGATTTGAGTCTCCTCCAACTGTGATTTCTTCACCCATGTATGGGAACTTGATGCATTGGTGGTATGTGGATGGGACAGCTTGCATCTCATGAATCCATGGTCTTCCCAATAAGATTTTATAGGTTAATTTCATGTCCAACACTTGACATTTGGTTTCCTCCTTGACTGGTCCCACTTGGATGGGCAACACAATCGTGCCTTTAGAAGCTCTTTCAGCTTCATCATAAGCTTTTATGGTGATTTTCTTTGTAGGGTCAATGCAAGACTCAGATAGACCTAAGGATTTTACAAGAATCAATGTGCATATGTTAAGGCCAGCCCCTCCATCAATAAGAGCTCTTTTGACTCTATGCCTTTTGATCAAAACCTCTATATGTAATGGCAAATTTTGAGGATGAGTTATAGACATGTCATCTTGATCGGAAAATGAAAGACAATGAGGAGCCACAAGATGTCCTACCATATTTTGAAATTTTTCTTCCCCTAAGGTAGTAGAAACATGTGTCTCTTCCAAAGCTTTTTCCAAAATCTCTTTATGATTTGGTGACAGCTTCAATAACTCTAAGATTGAGATTTGTGCTGGAGTACGTTGCAATTGGTCCACCAAACTATAAGGCCTTGCTGTTGTAGGAGGTTGTTTGACCACAATGTTGGATGGTGGGATATTGGTGTTTTGAGGGACTATCCCTTGTAAAGTCATTCTAGAATTCTGCCCTCTTGTAATGACATTTGTTGCTTCCTTTTGAGGCTGTTCATTAATGATGATAGCATTAACAATATGATCATATGATGGCACAAAGTTGAGATTATTGGCACTTTGTTTCTTGCCATTTGATGACTCACCTTTATCATGTTTGTAAAAAGGTTGTTTGAAGGCCGTATGATCTTCATTATTTTGGGGTCCATCAACAGTGATTATGTTATTATCTATCAAGTCTTGCACCACATTCTTTAATTGTAGACATTCATTTGTAGTGTGCCCCCGAATCCTATGATATTCACAATGATGCTTAGCATCCCAACAACCCGGCTTGTGGTCTGGTTCATAAGGCTTAATAGCGGGTAATGTAATAACATTGTTAGCTATGAGAGCCTTTAATGCAGTTTCAAGTGATTCTCCCAAGGGTGTAAAGTGTCTTGCAGGAGTGGGCTTCAAATACTTATCATACTTGCTGTTTTGATCCTTGTTTCCTTGATTATTCTTGTTGGCATTGTTGTTGTTGTTGGAAGGTGCATTATATGCTTGATTAGCATTATTCACTTGATTTGGTGTCTTTGTAAGGGCAAATGGAATCACCTTCAAGTTGCTGGATTCCACTACACCATCATTAACAATGCCTTTGTTTTTTACTTTGCAGCATAATAGCTATTGTTGTTGTACCAACTTTTATTTGGATTGTTGTTATTGTTGGTATTGTTGTTGTTGGAGTTAGAGTTATTCTTATTTTCCTTGTACAATTTCAACTCTCCACTCTTAATCAACACTTCTTCCGTTGTAATTCTGTTATCAATCAAATCTTGGAAGGTTTTAGGACATTGCATCCTTAGTCTATAATTCAGTTCGCTTCTTAAACTGTTAATAAAGATATCCATTTTTTCTTTCTCTAGTACACTTCTTGGATATCTAGCAAATGCAGTCCTCCATCTTTGCAAGAATGTGAGAAAGGCTTCTCCATCTTGTTGCTTCGTGTTACATAACGTTATCATTGTGACCTCATGTTTGATGTTATAAGAGTAATGAGTCACAAATTTAGAAGCTAACTCTTCAAAGGATTTTATGCCAGATGGTAGTTTTGAAAACCAATCCATGGCCGTTCCTCCCAAGCTTCTTGGGAATAGTCTCATTAAATAGGTTGATTCATGCATGAATTCAAGACTCAATGCGCAAAACCCCCGAAGATGATCATGTGGGTCAGATGTTCCTTCATACCTCTCATATTTAGGAAATGTTACATTAATGGGAAAAGGCACCATGACCAAACTCTTATCGAATGGAAAAGGACATAATGTTTCAATAGAGAAAGGCTTAGGAGCCCCGTTTTGTTTCAAACTGTCAATTTCCATTTGTAATGCCTTGAATTGTTCCCTTATTGTTTCCATAGGGTCTTCTATTTCCTTGGGCTTTAATTGCTCTATGTCAAAATCTTTAGGTAGCTTTACCCCCGTTTGTATTAAGTCCATGAAGTGTTTTTCTTTATCCATAAGCATGGTCTTTTTCATTAGTTCTATGAAATAAGGACATTGTCTTGCCTCTAATGCTCTTTCAATCATGGCTTCTTCTGTAGTTGGGGGTAAGTTTGTATTATGAGGAGGAAATAAGTTGTTGCCTTGTGAATTTGCCTCTTGAGAATTAGGATCTCTTCCTCCATTATTAGAATTTCCTTGATTGTTGTTAAGATCCATACCCCCATTCATGTTGTTCCCTTGATTGTTGTTAGGATCTATACCCCCATTCATATTGTTCCCTTGGTTGTTGGGATCGATATTTCCTAGGGTATCACTAAACATCTTGTTAATGTCCTTTGCCTTAGCGGGTTTTTCAGTCACTCGTGAAGTAATGAAAGTGTTCTTTGGAAATGGGAGCTCTTCTCTGTTGTAGGTCCCGTATGTTTGTAATGCTTTCCTTATAGAGAGTGACCTTGTAATAACAGGCATGAACAAACTTTAAGGGTATGTTGACTTTCTTCTCTTGATAAGCTATTTTTGGAATAAGGTAAAAGTTTTTGATCAATTTTAAATGGTTTAAAATTTTAATGGTGTTTTGATCAATAACTTTGGAATATCTTGTTTGAAAATAAAAACAATCTCAACACACACATCAATTGGATACCATATCCCTAGAATGCTCTAATGTGTATATTTTTGAACGTTTTCACAGGTTTAAACACAAGAATAGCTTCCACACAATCTACCTAGCACATAATTGGTTCGTAAACATGGCTCTAATAGGTAGTTTTGCTATTTTACCGTTATGTAGTAAGTTTTCCGTTCAAAAGAGATCTTAGCTTTTCATCCCCCAACTATGTTAAGGGGCTTCCCACATGCACAAAAGCATGATTTTGCGCAATCCGTTAGGACTACTAGAGGAAGTTCGAAAGAGCTAAAATCCTTTTTGTCGTGTACCCCATTAAGGATACCCGCGATTCATTTTATAGTGGGTCGGATTCTCGCGGCAAAGGCAAGTGTATCCCACTTTGAGCTGTCCCTCTCACCGGCCCTTCTAAGGCAATCTCGGGAGGCGAGCCCACTAAGTTTTAAACATGTTCATTTGAAAGCATGAAAAGTGGATTTGGTAGAGCAAGTTTGGGAATTTGATTCACTCAAAGAGTGAAGAGCATATCCCTATTGCTTTTCCCTTATCTCAAACACTCACAATCAATTTGGTTCTTTTTCAACCCCGTGACAAAGGGGTTCTTAGAATTGAAGTGTTTATTTTTTTCTTTTATGATTAAACTATGTTTTGAACTTTCAAAATGCCACAATTAAAGGGAATGTGCAAGCTTGATGAGAAAAATACCTCAAACGATGCTAGCAAAGGCTAGGCGCATTTTTAAGTAGTAGATTTTTCATTTTCTCTCCAAATCCTTCTCTTACCTTAGCAAAACGTTCCCTCCACCAACAAGTTAGTCAGCACAATACAAACAAAGTGAGGGGAAACCAAAATCAAAGCTTAAAATGATATAATTGATTATGCTTTTGATTCTTTTTACCAAAATATTTGCAAAATTCTTACAAACTTAAGGACTAAATTCCCAATTTAATGAGACATATTTTCGTTTGTAAGCATCTACAACAGCAATGTATTTAGCATATAATTCTACTTCTTTCTCTAAATCATTGTTGAGAACAAAGGTAGAATGTACCCGATTTTCTTTCCTTATCCTTTTAGAGATCAATTTCTCCTCTAAGTTGTGCCTTCTCTCTAGTTTTTGCACTTTCTTATGACAGACCATGCTCCTGAGACAAAAAAAATGACAGTGAAGTTAGCATACAGTCCTTATTTTATCATTTTTGACAAAATAGAGAAAATACAGTCAGGTGACATCATCCAGACTACAGGCGAGATAAAATTTAATAAAGACGTGACTACTTTAACCGCGAGCGTCACCAGAAGGGGCTCAAGCGAGATTAAAATAGACAAGTGCGATATTAAATTTTTCAAACGCATGAAATCTTTAATACATGTGACAACAACAATTATTCTGATATAATATAAATGCTAAACCAGGCGACATTGTCCATGCTAAACGCGAGATCTAATTTAATAAAGACGTAATTACTTTAACCGCGAGCGTCACCAAAAGGGGCTCAAGCGAGATTAAAGTAATCAAGTGCGATATCAAATTAAAATAACACATGAATTCTTTCCTAGAAGCGATAAATTAATTCAGAGAAGCAACATTTAATTAATCCAAAGTGACATTTAAAATACTCAAAGCGAGAAATTAAATGCGAAAGGCAGGAAATTCCCTTTACATCAGGTGTAAACTTATTCCTCGGCCGCGGCTTTTAATTCTGTCCAAGCGACATCTAAATGACCAAAGGCATCAACTGCTTGTCCGTGACGCGAGAATTTAATTTTCGCAGGCGTGATTTCTTTCTCCAGAAGCGTGATTCTGCAGGCTGATAAGCGTGATCGTTCAGACTCCAGGCGACATTTTAATTTCTGCAAGTGACATCTCTTTGCTTTAGGCATGATTTCTTTACCAGCAGGCGTGATTTCTTTCCTGTAACCTACAAACAGTGAGCAAAATCATGCAATTCTAGCCTAAATTTTGCAAATAACATGAAAATTATGATAAATTTGAGGCCTAGGGCCCCACGGTGGGTGCCATTTGTGTGTGAGTGATTTACACCTTCATGAAATTACAAGATTAACTAAGAACAATAAGAATTAGAGCAAAATAATCTAACAAATGCACAATTAATCTATCAATATCTCATGGTTCTCTAAATTGAAGTAGTAAGTGAGGCTCTCAGCTGCAAATCCTCACTAGTGACACTCTAATTATGAGAATTGAACTAAGAATGATATGCAAACTAGATCTAATTATCAAATTCTAGCTCTATTTGATAAGAAAATCTCTAAAATGATCAACAATTGAAGCTAATTATCAATGAAAATGCTAAGTGAGTAGTGTGGATGCAAATTGCAAGAGCTTTGCTGCAATTCAAAGATATGGAGTGGATGAATAATGCCTCAAAATGCCTTCTACTTATAGGATTTTCCCAAGGGTAGGGGGTAGAGTGAGATAACCATGGTTATGCTTGGGTAAGGTCAATTGGCTTTGCTTTGTCCCTAAATTGGGGGACAAACATTTAAATGGTTTCAAAAGGTTGGACCATTTCAACAAAAGTGAGTGATTTGTGTCCATTTTGTCTCCTTTTTTTTTGTTGAGGGAATTTAGTATTTATTAATTAATTAAAGTAATTAAATTTAGCCATGAAGGGTAAGAGGTTCATTTTTTATTTTTGCTTTCAACAACTATGTCATCAATTGAATTTAATCAATTTGTTAGTGTTTTTCCCTTTTTCAAGCTTTATTTAATCATTTAATCATTTAATTGAATTTTCCTTTGATTTGAATTGCCTTTGTTCCATTTATTGATTTTTCGTGCTATTTTGATGATTTGATTGCACCTTTTGATTGATTTAAGCCTTTGCCCAATTTTCCATGTCTACAGTCACATTCTCTGGTATCTCTAAAGTTGAAATTCAGGCTAGGCCTAGTATACCAGATAATGTTGAGAATTGGCAAGTTTTTGATGATGATAATGATATTTTGAAGTTTATGGATTGCAAGGATCAGTATCATGGTCAGAAATTTGATTGTTCAGCCTTGGTTGAGTCAGTAGGAGAAAGGGAGGTTGTCTTAGGCAATGAGGTCATTCAGCTTAGAACTAACAAAGTGCCCAAGGGGCTTGTTATTTTGGAGACTGTCTTTGACACCAAGATAGAGTTCAAAAGAATATCAAAGGAGAAGATCATGCTGATCTTGAGGAGATAAATCTTGGATCACATGAGGCACCTAAGAAAGTATACATTGGTAGAGATATATCTCAAAAAGTTCAGAGACCTTTGATTGAATTATTGAGGAAATTTAGGCATGTTTTTGCATGGTCATATGATGACCTAAAGGTTTATAGAGAGGATTTATTTCAGCATGTTATTCCATTGAAAGAAGATGCTAAACCTTTCTGACAAAAATAAAGGCCTATTAATCCTACTTTGGTGCCCAAGATGTAAGAAGAATTAATGAAGTTGAGAGATGCTGGCATTATCAAGCCTATAAGGCATTCTTCTTGGGTGTCAAACCTTGTTCCTGTAAGAAAAAAAAATGGTGACATCAGGCTTTGTGTGGACTTTAGGAATTTGAACATCAGCTCATTGAAAGATAATTATTGTTTGCCCAATATGGAGGCTATGTTGCAGAGAGTAACCAGATCAGAATTGATGTCAATGATGGATGGTTTCTCTGGCTACAATCAGGTCATTGTCAAAGAATCAGAACAATTCAAGACAACATTTACAACACCTTGGGGAACATATGTCTATGTGAGAATGCCTTTTGGTCTCACAAATGCTGGTGCTACTTTTTAGAGGGCAATGGATGTTGCCTTTTCAGATTTTATTAATGCTTTCCTTGTTGTGTATCAGGATGATTTAACTGCCTATTCCAAGAGGGAAGAGGACCATTGTGCTCATTTAGAAAAAATATTTGTGAGGGCCTTGGAATTTGGCATTTCTTTGAACCCAAGGAAATGTGCTTTTGGTGTCACAGAAGGTAAGTTGCTTGGCAACTTAGTTGGGAAGCAAGGAGTGAGAATTGACCCTAAGAGGGTAGCAGCCATTGATAAAATTTAGAGACCAAAGAATTTTAAAGGGATTCAGTCCTTCTTTGGTCAGGTCAATTTTCTAAGGAGGTTTGTGACAAACTTTGTAGAGGTTACTAGACCTATTTCCAAGATGTTGAAGAAGGGATCTGTAATCAATTGGGAGGGTGAGCCTGATGAGGCCTTCAAGAACATCAAGCAGGCTATCAAAGATGCACCAGTGCTTATGGCACCTGATTATAATGTCCCAATGCATATCTTTTCCTTTTCATCTTTTCATACTATTGTTGCAGTTTTGTTACAAAAGAATAAGGATGGTTTTGAGCAGCCTATTGCATTTTTCAGTAAATCTTTGTAGGCTGTAGAATTAACGTATGACATAAATGAGAAACAAGCTTATGCACTTGTGAAAGCAATCAAGGCTTTTAGGTGTTACTTAATGGGAGCAATTGTGATTGCTTTTGTGCCAAGTGCGGCTATGAAGGATATTTTCTCATAGCAAGAGGTGTTTGGAAGAAGGTGCAAATGGATCAATAGAATCCAGGAATTCAATGTTGAGATCCAGATCACTAAGTTGGTTAGAGGTCAAGGATTGGCAAAACTGATGGCTCAATCCAATCTAGATGCAAACCAGGTAAATCATTCTAAAATTCATTATACATGTGATATGGATGATTGTATTTGGTATCAGGATATTATTTACTATTTGAGAAACATGAGGTGTCTAGAGAGTATGAATGATAATCAAAAGAGGACATTGAAGTTACAGGCCATCAAGTATGTAATTGTGAAATGTAAGTTGTATAGGAAAAATTTGGATTGCATACTGTTGAAATGTGTAGATGAGAATCAAGCTAATGTATTGTTGAAGGAGATGCATGAGGGAGTTTGTGGTTGACATTATATGGGTAAAACAACTACTCATAAGATCTTGAGAGCAGGATTTTGGTGGCCCACAATCTTCAAGGATGCAGAACAGTTGGTAAGGAGATGTGATGCTTGTCAAAGGTTCTCTGGTAAGCTTAAGTTTTCAAGTAGTGTACCATTAAAGCCAGTAGAAGTTTAGGCTCCTTTCCAACAATGGGGAATTGATTTCATAGGGGAGATACCAAATAAGTCAAGTGGAGGACATTCATGGATCTTAGTTGCCACTGATTACTTTACAAAGTGGGTAGAAGCTATACCTACAAGGAATGCAACTAGCAGGGTGGTAATTGACTTTCTGATGAATAATATTATTACAAGGTTTGGGTGCCCTGAGAGGATAGTGAGTGATAATGCTATGTGCTTTAGGTCTGCTGAATATAAGGACTTTTGCAAAGGTTTGGGAATTTAGATTTCTAATTCTGCACCTTATCATCCACAAGAAAATGGTCAGGCATAATCTACTAATAAGAGTCTGATTAAGATCTTGAAGAGAATCCTTGAGAAAAATAAGAGGGCATAGAATTCAAAGCTGCCATTAGCTTTGTGGGCTGATAGGGTAACTATGAAGAGGGCAATTAGTTGTGCACCATTTGACTTGGTATATGGAATTCATGCTAGAATGCCTTAGAATAACTTATTGGGGATGTAAAAGTTTGTGCAGTTATATGATGATGACATTGATGATGAAATGCAGTTGAGAATTGAGGACCTCATTAGGTTGGATGAAACTAGAAGATAATCAGTTGCAAGGAATGCCAAATTGTAGTTGTAGGTTAAGAATCTATATGATAAAAGGACTGTTGACAGGAGGTTTGAACCTGGTGATTTGGTGTTAGTTTGGAATGCCAAATTGGAGGATAAGGGGAAGCATGGTAAATTTGATCCCATCTAGTTAGGGCCATATCTGATTCATGAGAAATGGGGCCAAGATTCTTACATCATCAAGGATTTTAATGGTGATATTCAAGAGTTTCCAGTTCATGGACAATTCTTGAAGCAGTACTTCTTTTGAAGTACTCTATTTTCCATGAACTGTAGTTAGGGTTGTACATTTTGTAAATCTTTATATATAGGTTGCTTGCCCTTGCCTTGTTTTGCCCTGGTCTTTCAATTTTTGGTCCGGTTGCTTGTCTTTCCCAGCTTGTTCCTTGATGTCTGAAATTTTTATCCTATGGGTGGTCTGCTCTGCTAAAAATCCTGAATTCTCACATGGGCACAAGTTACCCATCATCCCCAACCAGAGCCACTTTTAGTCCATTTTTCTGTCATTGCAAAATCTTATGAAAATGGCCTCTTCCCTGCAAATGTTTTTGTAAAGTGTCCTGCCCTGTGTTCTTCAATGTGTCACCTTGCTCCAGCCCAAATTTGCATGTGCTGAATTGCAAAATCCTGAAGGTTGTTCAAGTTCTGAGGTCTGCAGAAAACAATTTCAAAAATTTGTTACAGTGTCGAAAACCCATAGTATTTTTGAAAATTCATGATGTTTTTGACCTGTGTGTTATTTTTGACCATGTGCTTCCTGCTTGTGTGTGCTTATCCTTTGGTGTCGAAAACCCTGTGTGTTTTCGATCATTCTCTGTGTTGAATACTTTGTGTGTTTTTGACCTTGGTCTTAGCTACGTAGGTACGATGGATGGTGGGGGCCCAGTCTTTGTAGGGTATTAGTCACGCTTTCTCCAAGTCTCTGGGGAGGTTACATCTTTTATTCAGCAATCTAGCGACTATATTGTCATGCAATCTCTTCACTTCTGGCGGTTATCTGCTAACATCTCACAACCTGGCAGGCCGTTAGTCATGTGGTCGCTAAATGCTTGGTAGTTATGTGGTAGCCTTTCTTCTCATTGCTTCAGCATGGTTAAAGTTTAGATAGGATCGGCGGTTGTCGTATGTTCATGTGGTGAAGATGCGCGATGTTTATCCTTCACGCTCTTGCGACAACCATTGGATTTTTCTTGCAGGTTAGAGATGTGGGTCCAGATCTATGCATGTTCTTATTGGTTGTCACATGGCCGCATGTCAGAGTTTCCTGACATGTGATCATGCGACCGTTTGCCACGTATCTACATGGGTCCTAGTCTTGTGCAGTGTTCAGTTACTTGGCAGTTAAGTTTTCATTCCACGACCTGGTGACTAACGATTATCTCCTTGTCACTTGATTCTGGCGGTTAAGTGGCTAACATTTGGCAACTTGGCTGGCAGTTAAGTTTTCCTTAGTCACGCAGTTGCATGATGGTGGGCCCAGATTTTCAAAGCTTTTAGAGGTGGGCTCTCTTCGGCGATGACTGTACTGGTGGTTATGTGGCAGCTTGTGATTGGTTTCCGCATGATCACATGTTAGAGTTTCCTGACATGCGATCATGCGATCTGTTGACACCTGTGCTGTGGTCCCGCTGTCAGATGAGGAGAGTAGTGTGGCAGATCTAGTGGTTGGTGTATGATCTCATAGGAGGTTTCAAAACCCATGCAATCATGCGCTTGCCGTTCAATTTCGAAGGCTTATTTATAGGTGGCATCGCAGTTGCGGAGTTAAAGGTGGGGCCGATGGGTTTATAAAGTGACTAAAAGGTCGATAGATCTCATGGTTGTCGTATTACCGCTAGGGTAAGGTGTGAGGAAGATTGTTTGGTGAAGTGGCGACAACTGTCGATCGTGTTTAAAATCTGAGGCCCGTGAAGGAAGATTGATCGGTCAGCTGTGATATAAAGTTGATAAAGGTTTTAATTTTGGTTGTCATTTCTCTGCTGGCACCAAAGAAGTGACCGTTGGGATTTAAATTCAAATTCTCTGAGGGTCTGCAGTGACAAGAAGGACTGGTTTTTATTGCTTTCATGGCCAGATTTGACTGATTTGGTGGCGCTTGTTGTTGCGATGTGGTCCAAAGTGTTTGACAGCTGATTGCAAGGATTTGTACCATAAAGGAATGATACAATCTTGGCTCGAGGTGTATTTGTAGGATTGGATATGTTTCCCACCCCTAAATTAAATTCTTGATTGTTTCTAACAGGTTGGGTGGTTGAAACCCTAACCCTAGTCATCTGTAGCTTGTTGCAAATTTCCAAGATGACTAGGGGGTATAAGTTGTAGACTTTTTATGTTTGTAGGGGTTCCAATTCTTTTGGTTTTGGTCCCAGATTGTTGATAGTGAAAATTTGAACAAGGTGAACCTGGATTTTGGGTTTGTTTCCTTTATGCATTTTGTCATTTGGTAATGTATTGATTCTGCAAGTCTTAGTGAGAATATTTTGGATTCCAATCTCATATTGGTGTATGTCTTTTTGTTTTTCTCTTGAGCTCATATATGTTGATTGCACAAAGTGGGTTAGCATATGGTAAACAAAGAGTATTTTGGGGTTATCTTGGAGTTCCTAACAAATTTAGGATTAAAGTCTTTAAGGTAAGTCCAGTGAGTTCATGGAAAGATAAGGATTTGATGTCCTGATATGTGAGTGAGGGGAGTAATAGGCAAAGCACTTACTCTGAGTCTATATATGTTTGAGTTAAGGTTTTAGGATGATATAGGTTGTTAAGCGACACTCTACCCTGGGATAAGGCACTGATCCATTCTCTGGAAGTAGTCCATCATCAGCAATTGCACACACACAATTAAATGATAAACATTTCAATCAGATAGTAAAGGGTATAGTTATATATATTGTTTAGAGACTCCTTTGAAGAAGTGAGTCAAGGGTACACTTGCCTGAGCATTGAGGCTCAAAGTGTAGGAGGATCTCCTTGATCCTTGTTAATTGGCCCTCTTCCTTGTAGACTTTGGAGTGGTGATAGAGTCAGAGTTTCATTATAGTTATACATCAAAGTATAAATCTACAAATTTTGAAGATCAAAGGGAACAACCAACAGATTGAAACAAGCTCCCAGACCATGGTATGATAGGTTGCACAACTACTTGATATAGATTGGATTTTCAAGAACAAATGACACAAGCAATTTGTACATGAAAGATGAATAAGGTAAAGGTATCCTGTTGGCAAAATTTTTTGTGGATGACATTACTTTTGGTGGAGAAGATGCATTGTGTAAAAGATTTTCAAATGAAATGCAAACTGAATTTTAAATGAGCATGTTTGGTGAGATCAAATTCTTTGTTGGTTTGCAAGTATATCAGATGAAGAAAGGAATTTTCATTACACAGTCTAAGTATGTTAATGAAATACTGAAAACTTTTGGGATGGAAGATGCTAGACCAGTGAGTACTCCTATGGTTACTAGACAAAAGTTATCTAAGAATGATGATGCTGCAGAAGTGAATCAGACTTTGTACAGATCCATGATTGGAAAATTGCAGTATGCTGTACATAGTAGACCAGATATTGCACTAGCTATTAGGATTGTGTCAAGATTCTATGCCAATCCTAAGGAAACACACATGATGGATGTGAAAAGAATTATGAGCTACTTGAAAGGAACTGTTGACTATGGTCTCTATTATAAGAAGCATGAGAAATTTGAAATCAGAGTTTATATAGATGCTGATTGGGTAGGAAATGTAGATGATAGAAAGAGTACTAGTGGTGGAGCTTTCTTTCTTGGATAGAGATTAGTCTCCTAGATGAGCAAGAAACAAAATTGCATTTTCCAATCTACTACCGAGGCCGAGTATGTTGCTGCTGCAAGAAAATGTTCAAATTTGGTATGGATAAAACAATTGCTAATAGACATGAAAGAAGAAATCACTGAACTTGTTATTTTCTATGACAACACAAGTGCTATCAATATTTCTAAGAGTCCACTGATGCACACTAAGACCAAGCACATAGCAATCAAGTATCACTACTTGAGAGAATTAGTACAAGATAAAGAAGTCCGAATGGAATATGTGAATACAAAAGAACAATTAGCAGATATATTCACTAAAGCTTTATCTAGAGAAGCTCATGAGTATTTGAGAAGTCAATTAGGGGTGCTTCCCCTAATTGAGGTTGCCTAGTCAAACTAGGAGCACTGCATCAAATATGCTACAATAGAATATTTGACAAATTGATGCAGAAGATTGTCACACTTTAGGGCTGGCCTAGAGTTGTGAAAAGGAGAAAAGACAAGGAATCAGTCATAAGCAAGATGACAGAGGGAGAAACACTGAGCTACACAGATATTATCTACATCTAATGGATGTATGTTTTAGTTGCTGCTTTGGCATTTTTGTCAAAGAGGGAGATGAATTGATATGATAACACATGACACTGGAAAGTAAGGGTGATGAACTGAAATGAAGGATCAGGATAGAGGGAGATCTGAATACTTCTGACGGTCACATAAGTGAAGCTTATAGGATTCTGAATCAGAATGAAGCTAAGGATATTATAAATAATTCTCTGATGAATAGATAAGTTTTTGGATTGGTTGGTAATCCATGTGCTATTCAGGTGATATCATATGGTGTTGCCATCAATACCAAAGAGGGAGATTGTTGGAAACTGCAATCGAAACAATTGTTATTTTGTCATTGATGTCAAACCTTAATTGGTAAGACTGTTGCTACTTAGGAAAGTACTATATCTATTGTATTGTTGTGAAGGATTGGGGCCAGGTTGGTAACAATAGCACCTAGGGAAAGGTTGAGTTATCTTGATACTACAAAGTGTACTTGACTATGTTTTACAATGATGAGGCAATGTATTGTTTATCCTAGTAAGACTGAAGACTAAACTGGTAGGCTTAACCGAGCAAAAATAGAGAAATCATGTTTAAGATGAGTAATGTTAGTGTCGACAGAGTCAGTGTATGCCGAGCAAAATTTTAGTGTCGATCGAACAACAGTTAATTGTCGAGGAAGACAGTATAATTTGAGGAAACATTTTTAGTAATGACCGAGCTTTCTACATGAAGACCAAGTAGTTGATCATAGTATTGACTGAGCATCATCATTTTTATATTTGAAGAGAATTTAGTTTTGGAGCCGACATTGTTGAATTCTTGGATTATGTAAAATGTGTTGACTTTATTTATTGATTGTTTGAAAGGATTAAATGCACTGTAAAATGTTTTATTGTAAATCTTTAAGAGATTTGAGATGATTTTAGAAATGAAGCCGAAGAACATGAAGTGGGTAGATTCAAGGAATCTGACCTAACCCTAAGATCTACGAATGAGATTGAGCGGCATAAGATAAGTTAACCTTATTGAGGAAAGTATTGAGGGAACCTAAGCATTGGATATGCATGTACATGAGTGAAAAAGAGAATGCTAGAAGATTAGTAAAGTTTTATTGACTGTATAAGTAGAAAAGGCTGAAGGAGAATTGTGGTGGTTGTTTGAAGAAAAGTTCCAAGAAGATCAGAGATGGAGATGGAAAAGTTTCAAAGTCAATAAACCAGCATTAGTGTACGGAATCAGATCTGATATTTGCAAAGTGAGTTGTATGTTTTTCAGATCAATATTGCTGCTACTTTCTAACCATTGTAATAGTCAAAATCCTTTTAACAGAGGTTGACCTAACAATCATATGTTAAATCCTTTGAACAAGGTTGCATTCTAATGGAGTGTATGTAAGTCCTATAACAAGGCTCACTTTTAACAGGGTGATTGAAATCCTTTAACCGAGTCACACCTAACAGTGTGTATTGTAACCTTTGACAGGGTTGGCTTTTAACCGAGCTCACTTCAGAAGAGTGAAAATAATAGTAGCATGTTACAAAGTGGTTTTACCACATTGGGTTTCCACTATAAATCTTGGTGTTAATACTTGTGTGAATGTTTTGGTTTGAACATTTTTATGTTTTACAAGTTAAGTTATAGCTGGGTAGTGGATTGCAATGTTATATGTTTCTATTATTGAATCAGTGATGACTGAGTTTGTTTTGGTTATTGGATCTGATTTAAGGAAAAGTTTTTAAGTTTGTCTTATACATTAGGACCTGAGAACAACTAATTCACCCCCCTCTCTTTTGTTCTAAATCATATTAACAATACCATCATGGATCTCCTACTAAGAGAATTAAAAACCTTATTGTCTTGTCCTTTTCATGCTTTATTGAGAAGTTATAAGCCTGCAAGTATTCTACCCATTTCATGTGTCTATGGTTCAACTTATCTTGTCCATTCAAGAAACTAAGTGCATGGTTATCATTTAACACAATAAAATCTTTAGGAAAGAGGTTTAACACCTCCATTTATTAATGACTTGGACCATGGCATAGAGCTCTAAGTCATGAGAAGATTACTTTATCTTAGTTTCATTTAACTTCTCACTAAAAAATGCATCTGGCCTCCCTTCTTGGCTCAAGACTGCTCCTATGGATTGAATACTTTGTTAAAGTCAGGTAATGTGAGTATTGGTTTTTGAGATACCATTCTTTTCAAATGCTCAAAGCCCTCATTTGTTTCATTGGTCTATTGGAATTTACCTCGTTTGTCTCCCTTTATGGTATCTATGATAGGTGCACAAAGATGATTGAAATTCCGTATGATTTTTTTGTAGAATCTTGCAAGGTCGTGGAAACTCCTTACATCCCCCCAAAATTTAGGGGTTTTCCAACCAAGAATGGCCTCCAATTTTAATGGATCCATTTTCAAACTGCCCTTTACTATCACAAACCCAAGGTAGACCAAATCTTCTTTCTTGAACTCACACTTTTGTAGGTTGATTATCAATTGTTCTTCATGTAGCCTCCTTAGGACCCTATAAAGATGTTGCAAATACTCCTCTTTGGATCTGCTAAAGAAAATAATGCCATCCAAATAAAAAATAACAAATTTTCTAATAGATGGCTTCAATACCTCATTCATCAATCTCACAAATGTACTAGGTACATTGTAGAGTCAAAAGGGAATCAACATCCATTAATATAGGACTTCATTGTTCTTAGAAGTAGTCTTCCATTCATCCCCTTTCCTTACCCTGATCTGATGATACCCACTCTTCAAGTCAATCTTTGAGAAGTAGAAAAGACTTCCTAGGAAATCTATTAAGTTTTCAATTCTTGGTTTATGAAACCTATATCTTATGGTTATCCTATTAATGGCTCTAGGATCGATACATAACCTCCATCTGCCATCCTTCTTTGAGGCAATGGTGCAGGAGCACCTAGTGGACTTTATGCCTCCATGAGGTCATTTTGTAAATATTTATTTTATGTTATATATGGCCATGTAATAAGGTCATTTAGAAAAGTTTTAATATGTTTGAGTCAATCCATAGGTTATTAGGTGATTATGAGTTTATTTTGTAAAATTTGTCAAATCTTGTAAAAGCTTGTCATAAAATTGTAGAAAATGTAAGTATGGAGTGCAAAGAGTCATAACTTGTAAATTAGGGAAGTTGGTTGGTTGTACTAACTAGAATTGGTTGAAAAGGTTGAAAAGGTATAAATATGGCCTCCCAATTCGAATGTAGGGGTGGGAGGAGGTTGAAAAATGATTGAATAAGAAAAAATCCATCTTTTTGGTAATTTCTATGTTTTTGCCCTCTTGCACTCTAATTGTTTTTTTTGGTATGACCTGGTATGAAATGACACATATATAAACATATATCATTGGAAAGATAAATGAGTTATCTTGCATTTTTTTTGGTTAGGTTTAATTCAATGAAGATTTGTAGAAGTTATGACCATTTTTGTAAGAGTAGATATGAATCTATCCTAAGGTTACCAGTTTTGAGAAAAACATCATAACTTTTATTTCCCTATTATCTCTTGCCGTAAATTGGAGGACTTGTCTATATTTAAGTTTTATTAAATCTCACCAAAGAGATTGGATTTTATTATTTCATTCATGAAAGTTATTGATATTTTTTTGGAAATGGCAGATTCTGCCCTAATATGATAATTTTTGTTAAAGGGTTGCAAAATATGTGCATTTCCTTGAATGATTATCCAAATTTGTGAATCAAAACCCTAGCTCTGCATCAGATTGGTATCATATCTCAGAAGGTCTAGAAAAAGGATATTTTTGGTGTTTGTGTGTTGTGTTTGTGAAGGTTGAGAAGAGAACCTAGTTTCCAAAATACTAGGTAGAGAGGAGAAGAGACCTGGGTGAGGCAAAGACAAAATGAAGAAAGGTGAGAGAGACTTTATTGAAGGAACGTATTTTTTGAAGAGGTACTTGCAGGGTAAGGGTTTAGCAGAGAAGAAGCAAAAGAAGAGACAAGAAGAAAAATAGAGGAAGAGGAAAGAGTAAGAGATGAGGCAAATAAAGGTTGAGAAAGAGATAAGGGAATTGAAGTAAGCCATGGAGAAAAATGTAGCAAGGGAGAGAGAATTGGTAAAGGCTATATTACAAGGAAAAAATGATATTGAGGAGACGGAAAAAGGATATGAACTCATCAGGAAGTAGTTGCTCAAACTAGCCACAAGTTGGCACTTGATAGTTAAGAAGAATATTGTATGGCCTATTCAAAGGATGATAAAATAAGAAGACAAATGAAGGAATCAAAATCAGATGTGAAGATGATATAAGAAGATGATGAAAAAATAAGAAAGCCAAGAAAGATAAGAAGATAAAAGATGACTACAAGCAAGAGAGGGATGGAACCACTGAAAACCATGAAAATGTTGGAATATCAAGTATGAAACATGATTTTATAATTGAAAGAAATGATATTTAATTGGTATCAAAATAATATTTAGTTAAGGTCAAGGATGACTTGATTTTGGAGGATCAATATTGGTCTCAAAGGTATGGTGGTGTGATGCTTTCTTTATTAATTTTCAAAGAGGATAGTGATGTTTCATTTTTTGCTATTCCAAAGGTTTATGAACCTAAAAAGGCAGAAAAATTGAAGTTATAACATCAGATGGGTGAAGGGATTTTCTTTGCAGGAATATACATAGTTCTTGTTAAGATTAAAAAAAAAGACAAACCAAAGTTCAAGATGAAAGCTAAGGTGAAATTGAAGAATAAATGGATGTTTTTTTTTATATTGAAAATATAGAGCCAACTGAGTACAACCGAGATATACATCAAGTTTCTGACTTACTGTCAAAACTTTATAAAAGTTTTGTAGACCGACTATTTACAACTAGCATATGGGCTGAAGCCATTCCATTAACATTAGACTTTAAAATCCCACCTGAGAGATATAAAACTAGACAAAAACAAGACTAAGCAAAATGGACAAATCAGTCCCAGCCTTTCTCTCGCCAGCCTTCTTCATTGATACTTTGATTGTACATACTAATTGGATCTCCATTGGTCCTCACTGTTCTCTATGTCTCTTTCTGCTGCATTGAAATCATTCTTGCTAACCAGATCATTCCTCCTACTACTATCATTATAGCCCCAAGTTTCTGAATGCTGGGGTTTGATGGACTACTATTATTGTGTTCTTCATTTCTGGAGTTATCTTTGTTTGTCAGTGCAGGAACACTAACACTTTGTATGTCTTTGGCAAACAATACCATAACCACTTCCTTTAACAAACATTGGAATCTCTCTCTTGGAACTTGGATGGTGGTAGTTACCCATGACATGATATAGAAATATGTAAGTTTAGAGTTAAACTTAGTAATATCCCTCCTCTTTGCTTGGAAGATATCCTCATTTCTCTATTTCCAAATAAGCCATAGAACTTCAGTAGTAAAGGTAAGCCAAAAATCATTAAGCTTGATGTCAAAATCCTCCACATACCCAACCAAAATTTCATACCAAGACAACCCCAAAGTATTATTCCACATGACATTATTACCAAAAAAAGTAGACCAAATGTTAATAGCCCATTGACATCCAAAAAATAAATGCTCATATGACTCAACACAATTGCAAACAAAACAAAAAATGATTTTTTTGGAACCTTGAGACACAAAAGACCCAGTAGAGTGCTTTTTCAATAAAAAAATCCACTTGAAACAATTTTTTTTGGGCTCAACATGAGAAAGCCATAACAAATCAAAGACTAAATGCCACTTATTGCAAGACCAGTTCAAGCCCTAGGCTTGATTGATTTCATTAAAAATGCTATCATTATAATTAAGCATCTTATATAAATTTGTTTGCAAGAAAATTTACCAAATAGATTCCCATCTTTCCATTTAATGTATCCAAGGTTTTTGGCAACATTAATACAGTGGCCAGGAAACTAGTTACCCATTGCCTTTGTAATGAGTGTATATTTTTTTTTTTGAGAGGGAGGAATATCAAACTTGCTGCTTGATTTTGCCTGATAGAAGATTATGTTATCAACCAATATATCACTAATGATGGAGATACCTTTATTATGCCAGCTCTTATCTGAGAAACATTGAGTAAGGGCAAGGGGCTTATCATTGAGGTATATTCCCCACCAAATTAATCTATCTAGTACTAAAAAGTAAGGATTTTTCCCTATAGCATTTTTGGAACATAGGAGTGGCTTAACATGTCTCCATGTCTTCCACAGAGTAGTGAAGACTTTAGATCCAAGGATCCCCACATCAAATTCTCCTAATAAGATATCAAGAAAGGGAACATTATTCCAAGATTTCCCTTTTTTAATGGTGGAGTTGACAATATTATTTCTAATCAAAATTTTCCATGGCTCATTTCTTGAAACTACTTTAATGATCCATTTGGAAGCTAGTGCCATACCTTTCTTTTTAAGATCTTTTATTCCAAGACGTCCTTGTATTCTTGGGGTGCAACACCACTCCCACTTAACATTATGTCTTTTCTTATTTCCAATACCATCCAACCACAATACATCTCTAAGAATCTTTTCTAGCTTATTTTTTTGGTGGTTAGAAAAAAAACAAGTTGAAGCATAATAAATGGCATGAGATGATAGTACCTTTTGAAAAACCTAAAATCTTCCTGCTAGGGATAAAATATGTGTTTTCCATTTCATGTGCTTCTTTTCAATTTTTTTAAAGATCCAATTCCACATTTCATTAAGAGATGGATCAAGAGAAAAAGGTATACCCAAATATCTAACAATATTACTAGGCCTAGACCCTTTGTTAGATAGCCAAGAGGGAGGGGTGTTGTCCCAACCAAGAATAATAGATTTGTGAGGGGATAACTTTTCTCCAGATGCTTCACAGAACAACTAGATCCTACAAACAACTCTATCAAAATTCTTCTCTAAGAGCTCAACAAAAAGTGCAGTGTCATCAGCAAACTATTCAATGAGCAGGTCCTCTTTATTGGGAAGAGAGATACCTTTGATAGGAGGGGGGGAAATTAGATGCTTTAAGAATGTATGTCATAGCATCAACATCAATCACATATAGGGTAGGGGAAAGAGGGAAGTGTTAGAAATAAGGAATACTGAGAGGGGAGGGGTGAATTAGTATTCTACAAACTTTATCTTTTGCCCAATTATGGATATAATAGATTATCTTTATACATGCATAACATAAGAAGCTAAACAACATGCATAACAATAAAGAAATCATAACACATTATTTGTTCTCGAGGAAACCCTGGCCAAGGGAAAACCCTGGTGGGGATGGTACCCACAAAGATCCACTAATCAAAAGTATCTTGTTAAGGATGTTGACCCTGTTAGGAGTCTATTACAAACATATAGTGTATCAGTCCTAATTAAGGGACTATAGGCCTTGTTAGAAGCCTCAACCCTATTAGGAGTTGTAGTACAAAATGTGATTACCAGAAGAGCCCACTGCCCAAACAAGTAATGTACAATATACATTGATTAAAAAAATAGGTTAAGGTACATAACCTTATACTTCTTGCATCAATATCTCTTCACTGCTCTTTCACTATCGTTATTGCATATGCTTCATATATTTCGCATCATATCACTTGTCCACACTATTGTGTTCTTACTACAATTACAATTACAATTACAATTACATTTATACCAATAGCTTTATCCAAGAGTTAACATCTAGGACGTCATCCTTTTATATTTTTAAGTCATTATTTTGATAAACAAAATAATCCCTTAACTCTTTACTAGTTATGTCTTCATATTCTGTCCTGTCGGCTTGACACTGTCTTCGGTAAAACTATCATAACTTCTTCCGTACATACTGTACTAACTTGCACTCTGAGATGGGTGATCAATAGACATCATAGAGTCTATGTTCAAGTGCACAAGAATTGAACTTACTCCAATTGATGTCACAAACAAAAACTATGTCTAGGTTCACTGGAAAAAATACTGTCTCACACTTAGACAAATTTGCAATGCGCTCTGTCATACTTGCTCTTAGACCTGTGCGATCTTCATGTGGATCATATGTTTCCATAATGAAAACATCTATGTAATCAACTCAGCCAAATTTCCAACAATCTCCCCCTTTGTCATTGGTGGCAACATATGAGAAAATTAGCTAAGTGTACCACTCAAAATCTCAAAATTGTTCAAAATTGTGGCCATAGTATAAAATATATACTATCCTTATAACTCCTCAAAAAATTATTATCTCTAATATAGTACTCCCCCTAAGAGTATCAATCCTTGTCATATACTATCAATTTTCTTCTATATATCTCTCCCCCTTTGACAAAAATGACAAAATAAGGTAGGGAGGGTTACAAAATTGTATCAAAAAAAGATTATACCTCAATTCAATTATTGCAAAGCCGATAGGCTTGCAACACAATCTGCAAAATCTATCTTCATGGCTTCTATCTCCTTCTCCCATGATTTCTTAATGGAATCTACCACATTAAGTAGTGCGCTCAGTCCATAAGAAGCTATTTCACATGCTTGGAGGTTTTCAAAGTTAAATTTCTGAAAAGATGTCTTAGCTAAAAGACATTCTTCCAACTGCTCTTCAATAATGCTTAACTTCATAAAAGCATGCTCTCTCAAAAGAGTGTATCTTCTCAATTTCCTGTCTCTCTCATCTTGCACAACTTTAATTTCATCATAAAGCTTCCGAACTTTCTTCTCAACATCACATACCTTCATATTGGGGCTAGACAGAAGGTTTGTTTCATTTAGAATTTCTGCTTCCTTTAACTTTATCTTCTGATCTTCTTCTGCTGTCAAGGTCTTTGATTTTGTACACTATATGTACAAAGATATACCTGTTTCCAAATGCTTCCTCAAATCCTTGATACAGATATCAAGAGTTTTGATATGATTTCTGATATTCTGACTGATGTTCAAAAGCATTCTAGCCTCATAGGCTGCTTGTGCTTTCACTTTTGCAATAGCAGACAAGTTTGTAAATTCATTATCAAAGGTGCTCATTACCTTCTTTTCTTTCTCCATAGGGTCTGCTTCTGCAATTTGTGTAGTTACAGTACTTTGTAACTTCTTAGTTAGTTCCTCAGACACCCTTCAAGACTCTTCACTTTCTTATTCTTGCCAATGATTTTATTCAAGGATGTGATTAGTTCCAACTGATCATCATCATCTACTTATTTTCCCAAATGCTCAATCATAGATCCAATTTGAGTCTTCTTTCCAGTCTCAGGAGTAAGACTGATATCTTCTTTGGTGGGAATTGGAACTTGTTCCTCTGATACTGGTGGTTCCACAACTGTTGTCTCTATCATCTCTTCTTATTTTGTAGCTTCTTGTTCTTCAAAGGCTGAATTGTCAAAAATGTTCTCCAAATTCTTGAATACATTTTCATCAGTATCCAAGGTGATTTTTGTACCTTCTACATTCATTGTTTCATCTTCAATATTAATAGCTGGAGAAGAGGGAATGTCCTCTTGTACTTTCTCACCTGCTTTCTTTGCTACAACTGATGATTCTCCAACATATTTTGCCATAACCTTGATAATAGCTTGTTCTGTCTCAGAATTGATTTCTTCATACCTGCCTCCCATAATCTGAATAGTTATCATTTTGGTTCTCAGATGGGTGCTTAAGGCTTCCATGATCTGATTGAAATGTGTTTCATCTCTTATTTCACAAAGCTTCCTCACAAGCTTTTCTCTGATAGCTGTGTCCTCCTCTGATGCTCTCTTCTTCCTATTCACAAGTTTGTTATATAAATCATCAGGTATCTGTCCCTGAATTGTATCAAACTTCTTGTCAGTCAAAATCATATGCTTCACAACTGCATTCTCCAGATTAAGTCTATCAGTATAATCATAAAGATCATAGTACTTGTTCATTCTTGCAAAGTCACCATTCTCAATGATCTTCTCATTAAGCTTTTCAACTTTTGGTTTCCAAGCTTTCTTCTTAGTAGTGACATCATCTTTCATTTCTGCAATCTTTCTTGGAACTAGTTGCACTAGAGTTTTATGTCTCTTTCTTGGTCCAATAGCACTTTCCTTAACTCTTTTGCTAGGTGTGGAGGAAGTGGATCTAGTAGACATCTTTGCTTCTATGTCCTTCTTAGTTACTTCCACTTTCACCTTTACTTGTGGTTCTTCCTGTTGCACTGCAATTGATAATAAAGGAGGGATAGACAAAACTTCTTTTTGTCTACTCTCTCTGATTGCTGTTGTTGTCTTCTTTGCTGCCCAAAACTCACGCTCTATCATTCCTGTATTTTTTAGGATTTTCTTAATGGTGCTCTCAACTCTCTTCTTAGACTACTTCTCTTCAATTAGGATCTTTGCGGAGTTGAAGTTCTCCTCAAAGGTTCCAAACCTATTACATTGAGTGTCCAACTTACACTTAAGTAACCTACTAACATACTCTTCAGTCTCTACCTTAGATATCTCATAGCCAAGAGGGTCTATGAACTCTGTTCTAGGCTCTACTGCTTCAATATAGGTAAAGTTAGTATCCACCATAAAACATATATCATCTTTATATTTTTCAACAAGAGACTTAGGGATCCTTGATCTGCTAGACACAATATTCTAAAATGTCTTAATAACAAGTACTGCACTCTCATTAACACTGTTAATAACATGTCTTCTGTACACTAGGTTAATCCTTTCCATTGTATTTTGTCCATCATTCCAATCATTTCCTATGGTGCAAGGAAATCTCCTCAATAGATGAAAATGCATATGAGTGATTAGGGATGAGAACCTAAACTGTGTATACTTAGTTTTCTTGATCTTCTCCAAGTTCTCAAATAATTGAATTCTTAGAATTTCACACATATCAACTTGTGCCCTGTCAATACACATTATATAGGCTGCATGTACCATTCCGGCTGCCATGTCATCCTCTCTTGAATTTGCACAAAATTTAGTAGTTAGGATCTTGCATAAGTATCTCACATCATCTTGTTTGATCTTACTAATCACAATTCCTCTACCATTATAGTATGAGTTTGTGTTATCAATGACTGTTTTCCTCATGTTTTTCTCATTTAAAGGAATAGCTCCAGTTTTAGATAATCCAATGACTTCATGAATCAAATTTTCTGTAATATCTATCACTCTATCTTCTAGCCAAAACTTTCCATTATGAATTTTGCTCAAGATAATCTTAGTGCATTCTTCATTATCAAATTCATACTGTAATCCATACTTAACAATTTCATTATGTTCCAAATATTCAAAACCTTGTTTCAGTGTCATGTCCTGATTGTAAATCTTTTGATATTCATCTATGAAATCACTATCACTCACTGTCTCTAGTTTGCATCCATGATAACATTTGACATTTTCTAAGTGTAAAACTCCGTTTGGTATAGATGACAATGCAAACCTAGGGTCTTCTTCCAAGGGTTCTACTGGTTCCCTTTTCAATTTAGGTCTATTCTTATCTCTGACATTGTGTATTAAGGAAACATCCATGATTTCTTCAAATTCCTTTACTGATTCAAAGATTTGCCAAGTAAAATACCTCAATTTCACGATTTTAGGGCTTGTATAGATTCGACACAAAATTCTTCTCCAAATCCTTGCAAAATGCTTTCAATCACTACTCTTTGATCTCCTTGACACTTGAATTCACTTTGATGATCAAATAATACTGATCATAACCTTTTATTAATTCAATCTCACTTAGATCTAACATTGCATTCAATTCTTTTGCCGCTTCTTTCCAAAAAGTTGTTTCTGCTATCCTGCAAAACTTAAAACTTCTTGCTATCTCGCAAAACATAATATTTTTCTGTGTGCTCTTAACCATAGCATTAGAACATCATAAACTACCTTGCATTAATTGCGCAAGACTCAATTCATTATATATCTACTTCTACACTAAATCTAAGTTCCCATTCCATTGCAATTTACATAAATTAAGTACTTTGAGATAGGTCAGGTAAAGATTCATTCTTACCTTTCAATACTTCACTTTCCTAATTACCTTCAATGTTGAATATGTCTCCTTGATCTATGCTTTTGATAAACTTCACTTCATCTGGATTACTACAGCATCCTTTTTGACTGTTACTTGCATCTTCATTTCTTCTTGCATGATTTCTGGGATTAGGATTAGGATGAAAAACTCTATTGTTCATTCTGCAAAACCTTGCTGTATGTCCAATCTTGTTGCATATCTAACAAACAATTCCATTGTTTCCATATCTTGGTCCAGGTTGATTGATTTGTGATATGCAATTTCTAGCAACGTGTCCAACCTTGTTGCATCTATAACATACTACTCCATTTCTTCTGTTCATATCTTTAGTAGGTTTCTTATTTGCATTGTTAGTATTCCTAAACATTCTACTTCTATCATTATTCTCAATAAATTTAGGTTTCCTACATTCAATAGCTCTATGTCCAAAACCATGACAATTGTAACAATAACCATTAAGAGGTTTAAATTGCTTACTTATGCAATCTCTCTTCATATGACCAATAGTATTACAAGAAAAACATGTACCTTTGAATTCTCTTTGCATACCTTTGTGTGATTCCTCTTTCTTCGGTGATTCTTCTTCTTTAGGTGTATCTTCAAATTTGTTGATCTCATCAGACTTCTTCTCATCTATGCCTTCAGATATCTTCAGATCTGGTTCCTTGCTTTCATCATTTTCTTTAAAAATGTTGAATCCAAGACCAATCTTATCATAGAATGGTTTTTGATAAGATATTTGTTCATCAATCTTCTCACTAGTTGAATATAGCCTTTCAAGTTGTTGTTTGGATTGAGTCAGTTCACCTTTCACAATCTTATTGTAGTTCTCAAGTTCATCATACTTCAAATTGACTTTCTCAAGTTTAGATGTTACTTTACTAAGTTTAGATTTTTGTCCTTCATTTTCAGTCTTTAGACTTTCATTCTCAGATTTTAGATTTGCTTCCTTCTTGCCATTTCCATCTTTCAAACTAAGCTTCAAATTTGCTATCTTCAGTTCATGCTTAAGGATCTCATTTGCTTTTTCTAAATTTTCATCACAATCTTCAATAAAAACTTCAGATTCCTTTTCAGATCTCAGATCTTCCAATTTGTTTTTCAATTTCTCAATGAGTTTCTTTGCATCATCATACTTTCTTTTCAAAGTATCTTTTTCAATAGTAAGCAAGTTAATCTATTCAAGAGCTTCTTCAAGATTCTTCTGTAGTTGATCCATATCCATAGAGATCTCACTCAAGTTGCTAGGCTTTCCTTGAATGATTCTTTTCGAGTAACTATGCTTTGATACCAATTGTTAGAAATAGGGAATACTGAGAGGGGGGGCTGAATCAATATTCTACAAACTTTATCTTTTGCCCAATTATGGATATAATAGATTATCTTTATACATGCATAACATAAGAAGCTAAACAACATGCATAACAATAAAGAACTCATAACACATTATTTGTTCTCGAGGAAACCCTGGCCAAGGGAAAACCCTGGTGGGGATGGTACCCACAAAGATCCACTAATCAAAAGTATCTTGTTAAGGATGTTGACCCTGTTAGGAGTCTATTACAAACATATAGTGTATCAGTCCTGATTAAGGGACTATAGGCCTTGTTAGAAGCCTCAACCCTGTTAGGATTTGTAGTACAAAATGTGATTATCAGAAGAGCCCACTAACCAAACAAGTAATGTACAATATAAACTAATTACAAAAATAGGTTAAGGTACATAACCTTATATTGCTTGCATCAATATCTCTTCTCTACTCTTTCACTATCGCTATTGCATATGCTTCATATATTTCGCATCATATCACTTGTCCACACTATTGTGTTCTTACTACAATTACAATTACAATTACATTTATACCAATAGCTTTATCCAAGAGTTAACATCTAGGATGTCATCCCTTTATATTTTTAAGTCATTATTTTGATAAACAAAATAATCCCTTAACTCTTTACTAGTTTTGTCTTCATATTATGTCCTGTCGGCTTGACACTATCTTTGGTAAAACTGTCATAACTTCTTCCGTACATGTCATACTAACTTGCACTCTGAGATGGGTGATCAATAGACATAATAGAATCTATGTTCAAGTGCACAAGTATTGAACTTACTCCAGTCGTCATTGCAAACAAAAACTATGTGTAGGTTCACTGGAAAAAACATTGTCTCACACTTAGACAAATTTGCAATGCGCTCTGTCATACTTGCTCTCAGCCCTGTGCAATCTTCATGTGGATCATATGTTTCCATAATGACAACATCTATGTAATCAACTCAGCCAAATTGCCAACAGGAAGCCCTGTTTGATAGATCTACCAAGGTGGATGGGATCAGAAATATTCTCCACTAATCTCAATAATTGTATTAGAATATTTGAACAATATCTTTACCCAATTATAGAAATACTCTGGGAAGCCAAATTATTTTAGCATATCCAACACAAAATGCCATTCAATTCTTTAATATGCCTTTTTAAAGTATAGAAGAATCATAGAAACATTCTAATTGTTTGGCTTAGCCCAATGTATTGCCTCCTAACTAGTGATTAGATTTTCTAGGATAAATCTACCTTTGATAAATCCAGTCTGAGTTACTCAGATATTGTCATTTAAAACCTCAAAAATACTTTTAGCCAGTAACTTAGTGATCACTTTATAATAAATGTTCACCAAAGTGATTGGTCTCTATTTTTTGACTTGGGTTTTATCTCCTTTAGGGAGAAGCTTGATTAATCCTTTGTTGACATTTTCTCCCAAGGTCCTATTATCAAAAGCATATATGTACAGTTCAAAGAGTTCAATAGAGATCAATTCCTTATTATTTTTGTAGAATTCAGTAGGTAGGCCATCAATTTCCGAGGGTTTCCCATTAGCTACAGACCTAATTGCATCTTCTACCTCTTGTATGGAAATTTCCTTCCCCAACATGTCTCCTTGTTTCTTGTTGACCTTTCTAGTAGTGAAACTAATGCATTGTTCCATACATAATTGATTTCCCTCATTATGTTCAGTTGTGAAAAGCTTTTTATAGAGTTCAACAAAAGTTGCCATGATCTTTTGATTATTGAAACTGAAACCCTCCTTAGTCTGAATACCATTGATTTCTTCTCTGCACTATTTGGCTCTAATGATGTTGAAGAAATGTTTAGATGCCCTATCACCTTCCTTGATCCAATTGGCCCTAGCTCTAATTTTACAACCTTGAATTTTATATTGCTGGATGGTTCTATGTTTCCCCTTGGTGTCAATTCTCTTTCTAGAACCACATCACCACCCTTGCTTTGGAGCTCAATCTTAGTTTTCAAGAGGTTGGAGTTGAGGATCCTTTGTTCCAAGTTTATGTCCTTTGATTCTTTGGTTCCTATGGTTTGACATAGGTTTCTCCAAGAATCTACTAACTGGTCCCACTTATCAATAGGTGAAGAATCCACAGACCAAAATTTAGAGAGGATAGTAATCATCCTGAGAGCATTCAGATCGTCATCATTGCTGAGCATGGAGATATTTAGTTAAAAAAGATGTCTCTTAGAGTTGATCCTAGATTGATCTTTTTGGCCTTTGATAATAATGCATGAACTGATAGGAGAATGGTCATACATGCTTGTAGGATAGACACTAATGGGATAGCGGGCTTGGTTATGGACCATTCCAAGCTAAAGCTTGTTAATGTATAATCTATCAAATCTGCATTAGATTATGGACTTATTGACCTGATTATTACACCATGTGAACCACATTCCTTCATGACTGCCTTTGAGCCCCTCTAATGGATCATAAATAGAAAAATGTCTCTTGAACCTAGTCTAGAACAAATATTCATTGCCTTTCCATTTAAACCTCCCTCCTCCTGATTTATCCCTTGGACAATGAATCATGTTGAAATCACCAACAAAGTGTTAGGAATGGGAACACTGAGCGGCGGGGGGGGTGAATCAGTGTTTACTGTATTTTATCTTTTTACTTAATCTTAAACTGAACTTGAATACTTAAATACTAAAATGAACATCCACATAAACATGAAACATGAAATCAACACATATCACAAATATGGTTACGGGGAAACCCAAATAGGTAAAAACCCCAGTGGGAATTGACACCCACTAATATTTTGTACTAGTGTTTTATGATCCTTGTTAGAAGATCCTTAACCATGTTAGGAGTTGCTTTACAATATGTTTAGTACAATAGACCTTATCAAGGGTTGGACCCTGTTAGGAGTCTTTTACAATAAACCCTATTAGGGGTGTGGACGCACTGTCCTAGAGCTCATTGCTCAAGTGGTGAAGGTTGTAACCTTCTGATCTCAGATACACACTATATCTGCTGGATGAACTGTCACTGTGACACTGCTTGTCTGATCAGTTCCTTTGATGCGCTAATGCTTTGACCTCTTGCAAAGCTCTAATACATCTTATCAACTCTTCACACACTTCTTCTCTACTTGACTCAACTCTACAACAACTCTCATACTAATTACAATGGGTGCATCTCATATTTATATGCACATACAAAACAAATAACTAGGTCGGCCCTTTAACCGATTACATACAATGCTTCCAATTGAATTGGATCAAGCTTGTTTACAAACAAACATAATTACATGTCAGCAACCTAATTACAATAGGTGCATGGCCTTTACAACATAATAATATAACTGCAAATCAAAATGCCATTAGTTGGCTGCTTACTCTTTTCTTCTCTGACACATACTAGCTGTGTAACTTCAACTATCTGTAACTTTGTCATACCTGCATATCTGATCATGCGCTCTTAGACTTAGCATGAATATGCTCTTAGACTTAGCATGAATATGCTCTAACAAACTTATATTCTAGGGAACATACCATAACTCAATCGTACACACATGTGTTGATGCTATAAGCTTCAGGTACTTTGTACACTGTCTAGCCTTCAACACTTAGCCAATTTATGATCTTCTCATCAAGTGCGTTGACTCCAAACTACTATATGAATTTGTTGTCATAATGACAACACTATACTAATTCATATACACCAGTGTAGCTAATTTTCCAACAATCTCCCCCTTTGTCATTGATGGCAACAAAGGAATATGGCACAGTTGCTAACTGTTCTCTTATACAAATTTTTTTGTTATACTCTATCTTATATCTCCCTTATATTCTTTACTATACATCATATTCTATACATACTCCCCCTTTGACATTAATGAAAAAGGTGCTTCAAAATTATATCTACAAATACTTACAGTGTGAGAACATCCGGATATGCTATCTGTAAGTTTTGGATATCTTTCTTCCAAAAAGTGATCAATGAATTAACAATCTGGAGATGGGCCCATAGTGCATACTGTAGCTTCTCCACCATCTCCAAGTCTATGCTAGGACCTTGATCATATGTCACCATGGTGGCATCAATCTCCTTGATATTTTGATTAAGTATGTCTAATGATGGCACAAGAGCATTCCTTAGCTGTGTTTGCCTTGCCCTTATCTTGGACATCTCTTATTCTACCTTCTCAATCTTGTCAATTTGTCCTTGATATACATTATTGCACATATTTACATTAGTGGATGGGTCTTTCAATTATTTCTTTACTTGCTCTATCATAGCTTCTGCCTCTTGAATCTTCTTGAAATGGGCATCAGTTAACTTGTCCTGATCCATACAGCCAGCAATGATTTTCCTTCCTTTTTATGCAAACTCTTTCAAAGTTGCTTGTCCAACTTTGAGTGAATTGAGGTCAAGTGAGGAGTTACTGAACAATTCACTTAGCATTTTCTTCATGTACTTCTCTTTTGAAACTTGAGATATAGATTCTTCCAAGTTGGCAAAATTAGTCTTAAAGGTTGTGAGGATGTTGCTAACATCATCAACTGTACTGACCTTGGAAACTTTCTTGTTTGAGGGCAATAGGTTGTTCAATATGTTTATTGACTCAACAAATAGGGGATTACTCATTACCTATTTCTCCTTGGCCTTCTCCATAGCTAAGACACTAATCTTGATCAGGTCTTCTTCTCCCCATGAATCCAGATTGGATGTGGCAGGTGTGAAACTTGACAATAATGATGTTGATGGTAGTGGAGTGACAGGTGTACTATCCATTACTTCTTGTTTTACCTTGATTAGCATTTCAACTGATGGTTCATCTGTTTGTTCACTTCCTTTTATTTCTTCTTCTTTTTCTATCTCTTTTCCTTTTTCTACTTCTTTCCTTTTTGTTACATCCTCAATTAGTACTTCTTGTTGACTAGGAGGCATGTTGCTGCATAGATTCTTAGCCTCTTGAGTGCTTACAAAGGCTTCTTCAAACTTGTCCAAATCAGTATCTGAGGCTTCCATTGCAATCTCAACATTGGAAATGAATATTGTTTCATCCTTGTGTGCTTTTGACATGGGCATAGACTTCTCTACCTCAGTGGATGTATCAACTTCATGTGTTGAATCCTGAGGACCTGTAGATGGTACATTAATAGTCTCTGACACTTTTGCAACCTTTGTGGGCACTTGAGCTATAGGTGTAGTAGCTGGATACATGTGTCTATTAATGAAGACCTTCTCAAAGTCTTTCTCTATTTCTTTTGCAACCAATTTATAATTCTTGTCCATTATATGTAAAGTCCTTGACTTGGTTCTAAGATGTGGCTTGACCAGATCTAACAATAACTTCTTCTCTTCTAGCTCACATACTAGAAGGGTTTCATCTAAGGTCTTTTCCCTCATCCTTAGGTCCTCTTCAATGGCCTGTCTCTTTTGGAATTCTAGGATGTTCCACACATTATTTGGAATCATAGTTTTCAGTTCTAGGACTGTCTTTTTGAACTTCAGCATATGTTTGACAATCATTCCATGAATTTCTGACTTGTTAATTTTACTATACTTTTCATAGAACTTCCCTACTTGATATATCCCGCCTTCATCAATGATCCTTGCACTCAACACACTTAGACTGGGTTTGAGACTTACTTCTAGGGGTGCTTGAGTGTTCTTTCTATTTCTTATTACTTGTGAGGATGGATGACCAGTGCTAATCTCTTTCTTCCTTTTAGGCATTTCCTTATACTTAGGAGGAGTAGTAAGGTCAATGGTTTCCTTGGGAGCAGAAAGAGTAACATCAGTTTTATCCTTCTAAACATTAGATTTCTCAAATTTCACTTTCTTCATCTTTGGGTCATCTGATTCTGTCTTTGCTACTGCTGCACTCTCTATTTCCAAAGCAATCTCCTCTTGCCTTGCTTTGTCTATATCTTCTTGTGATACTCCATGAATTCTCAAAATTTCTGAAGTGACCTTGGCAACCTTTCTTTTTGTTGCTGCACTATTCAATAAAACATCTACTTCTCTTGTTTTCTCTTCATAAGTTCCCCATCTAGGTTCATTAAGGTCTTTAGGGGCTGATAGAAATACTTGTGCATATGCTTCTAGGACTTGTTCATCAACCTCATATCCAAGTGGATGGATCCACTTTGTTCTTGGCTCAACTACTTCCATGCATGTTGTGTCAGTCTCAACCATGAAACAAATTCTATCCTTGTATTTCTCTACAATACTCTCTAGTATTCTATATCTCATTTGCATCTTGGCTCTAAATATCTTCAACTCTAGTGTCATGTAGTCCTTTAATGTACTCTCAGTACATGCCTTGAGAGATATCTATGGCATTGTGGGAATAGATTTGTCTAGATACAAATCAAACACTTTTCCAACAATATGGAAGTATATATATATGATCAAAGACCCAAATCTGAATATCTTGGTCTTGTCATGCTTGATGGCTTTAGTGTTATCTATTAGTTGTGTGCGCAGGATCTCACACAAATTAAACTCTCCATTCTCTCTCACAATTCTTATTGCTACAAGAATTGTGGCCGCAGACACACTGTTCACCCTATTGGTGTGTTGAAACCTATACCCCAGTATCATGGATATCAATTTGATGTCATTTTTCTCAATAGGCTCTATAGTCATTCCGCGCCTATCACTTCTTGATTTGCATGTTTGCTCAATAATCTTTCTTACATCCTTACCCACTACAAGAACAACACCTCTTCTTGACAGGCTTGTCATCTCATGAATAAGGTCTCCAATGATCCTTACTAGAACTTCACCTATCTAGAATAGGTCATCATGAATTTTGCTAAGTAAAATCTTTATCCATTCAGACTCGTAGAATTCATATCCCATAGCATATTCCACTATAGGATGATTATTCCATCATGCATATTCATCCATGAAGGTTTTATCAGGTTTCATAATTATTTTCATGTGTGCTCTTATTCTATCCAAACCTACTGGTTCCTTTTTGCAATATATGTATGCCCTAATGTCTTCCACATGCATAACACCCATGGGAGTGCAGGAGAATGCACCTTCTAGGTCATCTAGTATGGATTTAAACAGATGCCTCTTAAACACACATCTCTTATTTTCTGCCACATCAAACACAATGGGAGTAGCCATTACTTACTTGTATATTGCTTTCCAAGTAATATCAAGAGCTTCTAAATCAGCGTGACAAACTAGGGTTTTTGCAACCGATCAAATGTATTGACAATCACTGGTGAATCAATTTGCAATCATTTACAATCAAGTGCTGGGGTTCTTCTGCTCTCCAATCGCTCTGAATTCGAATGCAATGAGAGATATTACAAACTTCTATGTACTTTAAAGTATGAATTCTTCCATTAATGCTTGCCGCATAAACCAAGCTGTCACTAAAAATTTCTAACTTTCATTCTACAAACAATCAACTAGTGCGCTCTTGCACATAGGATTCATTAGTCTCTAAAGGCTCAAGTCCAAAGGTGCATACTCTGAGGGTGAGTATACTAGTCGCGCAGGGGTCTAGAGCTAAATTAGCTCCCCCTATGACCCTAAGGGCCACTCATCTTGATGTAGAGGGTGTGTCCACTGTGGATGTATCCAATACATTCTCATCAACCTTATCCTTCTTCACCTCTGACCAAATCAAGCTCGCATCCTCTGAAGCTTTCACAAACTTGACTTCTCCTTCGGTATCCAATACTGGTTCTTTGGGATTTTTAGGGATTTCCTGACCTTGCGTCCTTGATCTAAATTTTTTTTAGCTATGTCTAGCCTTGTTACAAGAGTGACAAATGACTAGAGGCCTTGTATTCCTTGGCGTATTGACATGGGTTACCATTTTTCACTGTCTAGCTAAGTGACCATTATAGTTACATATATGACATGTAACATTATGAGACCTTCTTACATTTGACTGATTCTGATTTCTCTGATTATACTAAGTCTTGTTCTTCTGACTTATTTTTCAATTCATAGCTCTATGACCAAATTTATTGCATAAATAACAATAACCATTGAAAGGTCTTACCTCTGTACAGTTCCTTGCTATATGTCCATGCTTGTTACATGCATAACAAGTTTGATCTACTGGCTTGCACTCATTCTTGGATGGTTCAACATGATCTTTAGTTTGACTTCCAGTCTCCTTAGCATTCGTGGTGTCTTCTGGTGCTTTCATTCTTGCTCGCATGTTGTCAATCTGATTTTGTGCTTCATTGTATCCAATGCAACTAGTATCTCCTTTAAGTCTTCTTCCATACAACTAAGATTCTATCAAATCAGAACTAGTGTGCAATTTATCAATGTGATTCTTTTCCTCTTTCAATTTAGATTCCAAGCTTTCTTTGATGTTCCTTAGCTCCAAGATTTTCATGTTTTCTTGCCTCAATTCTTCATTGAGTTGAAGGTTCTCTTTGATTTGTTCCTCATAGACTTCTTGATTGTTAGTCAGCTTATCATCCAATTCTTCATTCAGTTCTTTTAGGGATGAATTTTCTTCATTTAGCTTCTTGATCATTATCCCTAAATCACTGGTAGAGCATTCTTTCAAATTCTTTCTTAGCCTTTTGATGACTACTTGAGCATCACTGTCTTTTTCTTTTAGTTCTTCAATTTCTTTTTCAGATCTGTCCAGGTCTTCAAGAGAAGCTTCAAGATTTCTTTTCAGATGTTTCATTTTTGCTTTGTCCATGATCTCCTCAAGTGGTTAAAATTTTATGCTGAGGACTAGAGCTCTGATACCAATTGTTAGGAATGGGAACACTAAGAGGGGGGGTGAATCAGTGTTCACTGTAATTTATCTTTTTACTTAATCTTAAACTGAACTTGAATACTTAAATACTGAAATGAACATCCACATAAAAATGAAATATGAAATCAACACATAACACCAATATGGTTATGAGGAAACCCAAATAGGTAAAAATCCCGGTGGGAATTGACACCCACTAATATTCTATACCAGTGTTTTATGATCCTTGTTAGAAGATCCTTAACCCTGTTAGGAGTTTCTTTACAATATGTTTAGTACAGTAGACCTTGTCAAGGGTCGAACCCTGTTAGGAGTCTTTTACAATAAACCCTATTAGGGGTGTGGATGCACTGTCCTAGAGCTCACTGCTCAAGTGGTGAAGGCTGCAACCTTCTGATCTCAGATACACACTATATCTGATGGATGAACTATCACTATGACACTGCTTGTCTGATAAGTTCCTTTGATGCGCTGATGCTTTGACCTCTTGCAAAGCTCTAATACAGCTAATCAACTCTTTGCAAACTTCTTCTCTGCTTGAATCAACTCTACAATAACTCTCATACTAATTACAATGTGTGCATCTCATATTTATATGTGCATACAAAACAAATAACTAGGTCGACCCTTTAACCGATTACATACAACTCTTCCAATTGAATTGGCTCAAGTGTGTTTACAAACAAACATAATTACATGTTAGAAACCTAATTAAAATAGGTCCATGGCCTTTACAACATAATAATATAACCACAAATCAAAATGTCATCAGTTGGCTGTTACTATGTTCTTCTTTGGCACATATTGGCTGTGTAACTTCAATTGTCTGTAACTTTGTCATACCTACATTTCTGATCATGCACTCTTAGAATTAGCATGAATATACTCTAAAAAATTTATATTCTAGGGTGCATACCATAACTTGGTCATACGCACGTGTGCTGATGCTCTGAGCTTCAGGTACTCTGTACATTGTCCAGTCTTCAACACTTAGCTAATTTTTGATCTTCTCATCAAGTGCGCTGACTCGAAACTACTATATGACTTTGTTGCCATAATGAAAACACTATACTAAGTCATATACACCAGTGTAGCAAAATTTCCAACACAAAGGTCCATGCAACATTGGGAAGATTGACGGTTAGCCACTCCCACAATTTGGCTCTTTCCCTATAATCATTTGAGGCATAGCTATTACAAACCCCTATAGTTTTGTCTTTGCAATTAAGAGTAATCCATAGTGGCCTATTGAAAGGTGAAAACCCATTTGCAATGATTTTTTCACTCCACGAGGGGTTGATTATGATTGCTACTCCCCCCTTGCCCCTATCATGGTCTAAAAAAAAGCATTTAGAATTGCCCCAAATAAATTTTAGAACATTAAAAGCCTGATATCCAGTAACTTTAATCTCTTGCAGAAAAATTATGTCTTTTCCTTTTAGGTTATTGCACCACTTCTAATAATATATTTCCTATCTATCATTTCCAGTCCTCTAACATTCCAGCTGTGAATTTGTACCTTCATCATTGACAAATAGAGGGTGTTGTAATCTTACATAATCTAGAGAAACAATCTGAGATCTTTTTCCCCTTAGTCTTATTAACTCTATCTTTAGCCTTCAAGCTATTACTTCTATCATATGTCTTTCTTTTTTTCTTTTTAGAAAGGAATTTAGTAAATCCATCATTAATAATAGCCGAATCAACAATGGGCTCAAAATTTGGCTACCTCTCACTACTCTATGGTAAAGGTATGGCCAATGTGGATTCATTCCTATATTCCAGAAGAGGGTTGGATATTGAAGCATAATTGGTTTCCTTAGCAGCAGATTTAATCTTATCCAAAGCAATCTATTGGGAATTCTTTTTACTAGCACTACCATCATTAACTTTCTCTCTAGGAACTGGGATATAATGAGGAATAGCAGAGATCTTCTCTCTGGCTTCAGAATTAGGGTTAGAAGTAGGTCTAACCTCATACTCTTCCTCAAATAGAGGATTATTTAGGGCAACAAAAATATCAGCTTGGCTATCAATAGTACCATTATCTTGTTGTATTGTCTTAAAATGGAAGCACTTACATGTTAAGAGCATTTAGCCCTTTGAGTAAATGGTTTGGGGTCATGTCGAATGCCTTGAATGGATATTCAACTTGGATCTGGCTTTCTCCCCGCTTTCCACTTCTTTTCTGCTTCATTCTAGGTGAAATTAGGGTTAGGATCTTAAGGATTCTCTTGAATTTCCCTCTTCCATAGCTCTATTTTCTAGGTAGGATTTAGAAATGGATCCTCCTGGACTTCATCTTGGTAATCATAGGATTTTATGTCTATTCCTGACATTCTGTCCTATTCTGGCATCAGTTTTTAGGTTTCTGGGCATCCTTGGGACCTCTTGACTTGGTTCTGAGTCAATTTAGGACCAGGGTCAATGTCTTAGGTTGACCCTGACTAGGTCAAGGTCTTAGGTCGACCCTGACTAGGTTAGGGTCAACCTCAAAATTGACCCCTTTCTCCAAATTTTCAAGATCCTTAATTTTCAGGCTTCGGGCTTTCGGGAAATTTATTTTCCCGCCTCCGGGTTCGCCATTTCGGGTTTCAGGATGGTAAATCCTTTAATTGCATTTAATCTAGGTATATTTTCTAAAGGTGAGGACCTAATTGGGATTTAATTCTCCAAGGTGTCCCATCTAGAGGAGTGTGCTCTAGATCACTATAAAAGGAGGCCTTCCCCTCTCATTTTCATCATCAAGTTTTGTGAGAACATCCACAATCAAGTTTTGCAATCCATCTCTCAAGCTCTCAAGCAAGAAGATCAAGCCTTCAAGCCTTCAAGCCTTCAAGAATTCAAGCATCCAATTCATCAAGGAGATCCATTAGTAGCCATTGAAGGATTCAAGCTCTGTGGAGCTCTCTTGTTGAAGACTCCTCCATTTCCTTTCAAGCCTCTTCCTAGTTCAAGATCCATTCAAGATTGGTGTTGAAGATCTAAAGACAATTGATTGGAGACATCCTATATTTGATTTTACATTCATCCATTCCTGTGGATTCAAGGATTCGAATCCTCCACAAGGGTTTCAACTCAAGCAAGGTGAATTGTTCCATTTACTTTGTTTATTCCAGCAATTTCAATTCAATTTCAAGGTTAATTCCTAAATTGGGGTTTGACTGAGGCAAACCCCCCAAACAAATAACCAAAAAATCTCTTTTTCTTGCAGGTACAGGTGCGGAATTTTGGATTTGAGAGCAAATTTGGATACCCTTTTTAGCAAACTTTTGGGATCTGCGAACAGAATTCAAATCGGACTTCAAATAAAGAATGTGGTATTTGACCTTTTATGAGGGTCAAACCTAAGCTGAGCCATCTCAGAAAAAGATTTCTGGGTTTTGTAGATCTCGCAGTTTTGGCTCAAGATTGTGAGAATCAATAGTTTTTGAGATTGTTTGACAGGGTTTTCAGCCGATTCTTTTTTGGAGGTAAGTACCTTTATTTCTTAATTTCAATATTAGTCATCTACATTTACTTTCTATATTAATACAATTTCATGTAAGTATAAAATATTGGCTTTGGGGTCTCTTTTTTGTGCAAGCCATTGCCCTAGGACCCCATACACTATTTTATCCTTTACACTTGTTCAGGGTTTTGATCACTACCCTTAGAATTAGCAACATGGAATTATTTATAGATATTTTTTAGCAACAAAAGTCCTTTTTATTATGCCCATTCAACTTGCAATGAAAACATGCTCCAATGTCTCCAAGTCTAACAACCTTCCACATGAAAATTTCATCTTCAAAGTTCAAAGAAATATTATCTGGGAATGAGACTCTAGGGGTTGGGGCAATAAGAATATGAACATTAAGATGAGGAAGGGTAATTTTAGTTTCTTCAATTTGCAGAACGGACCCAAGGGGCTTAAGTATGTGAGGTAAGAAAGGCCAAAATTTTGGGTGAACTCCTTTGAGTTCCAACCAAAATGGAGAGGCATGTGAGACTACATCATCAAGATTCCCTTTTGGGGACTATGTTAAGGCTCTAAACATCATCTGCTTAACATTCCAAAATCTCTTACTCAAAAAATTTTCCTGCATTGAATGATTTTTAAAGAAAACCACAAAGAGTCCTTTTTGAACCATCCGACTGAAACTAACAATAATGCCAAGTTTTTTACCCCACACATTATTTATCCAGTCATCAAGAAATTTACGTGCAGGGAGAAACTTTACATCCATACACACAAATAAAACTGCAACATTCTTAAGTCTATTTTTCTCTTCTTTGCGAGCATTCAACATGTCTAAATTTAGAGACAAAGAAAGGGTGCTACCAGTAGGGGTTGAGATCTTACCTTCTCCTCCAAAGGAATCACTGGGGCTACCTGAAACATTACCAACTCTTCATTGATCTCCATGGGGGTTGGGATATCTTCCTCAACCTTCCACATCTTTCTCGACAGAAGCACATTCGAAGAAAGTAGTTTCTGGGCATTTGGTGGTAGACCCATCAACCACAACTGCTTTGAAGGAAGGCTTAAAGCCTCCAGAAACATGAGCACCAAAACTACCATCATGATTCAAACTAGGCTTAACTTGCCTCTCCTTACAATGGTTACGATCTTCCTCGTCTCCCTTGTTGCCCAGATCATCTTCCATGAAACTGCACACGCCTATGACTCGAACAACCGATCCCTAAGCAACACAAGCCAAAGAGAAGAAAGACATACACAAGAGCCCAAAAACAACACACCCAAACACAGAGAGAGAAAAAAAGGGAGAAATAAACTACAAAACCCAAGGACAAAGAACCAAAATGAAAACATGAAGAGCCTAAAAACAATAAAAAGCAAACCCAACACGAGGAACGCTTGCAGGATGGGACACGAAGCACATGGGAGAAGGTGCCCACTTGTAGAGAGAACCTCAAATTTGTTGATCGTGAATGTGTTCTTTTCCTAAATGGATGTTTTTTAAATAATACAAGGGAAGTTTTATAGCAAGCAAAAAGGAGGATAATTCAATGATTGATACTTTTTACTATCATCAATTCAAGAGGACTTTGCGTTTTCATTTGGCCAGGAGTATGGTGAAGGAGCACCTAGCGAACTTTATGCCTCCATGAGGCCATTTTGTAAATATCTATTTTATGTTATATTTGGGCCATGTAATAAGGTCATTCATACCCTTTTTTATATGTTTGAGTCATTCAATAGGTTATTAGGTGATTATTATTTTATTTTGTAAAAGTTGTCAAATCTTGTAAAAAGGTTGTCATAAAATTGCAAAAAATGCAAGTATGGAATGCAAAGAGTCATAATTTGTAAATGAGGGAAGTTGGTTAGTTGTAATAATGATAATTTGTTAAAAATACCTAAATATGTCCTCCCAATTTGAATCCAAGGGTGGGAGGAGGTTGGAGAATGATTGAATAAGAAAAACTCCATATTTTTGGTAATTTCTATGTTGCATTTTCTATGTTTTTACCTTGTTCCACTCTAATTGTTTTGTTTGGTACAGCCTGTTATGAAATGATATAGATATAAAACATATATTTTTGGAAAGATAAATGAGTTATCTTTCATTTTTTTGTTTGGTTTAATTTCATAAAGATTTGAGGAAGTTATGGCCATTTTTGTAAGAGCGGGTTTGAATCTTCCCTAAAGTTACTAGTTTTGGGAAAAACATCATAAATTTTATTTCCACCATTAGATCTTTCCTTAAATTGGATTAAATGTCTTTATTTAGGTTTTCTTAAATCTCACCGAAGTGATTAGATGTAGTATTTAATTTGTAAAAGTTTTTGATGTCTTTTTGGAAGTGGCAGATTCCGCTCTAGTATGTTGATTTGGTTAAGGGGTTACAAAATGTGTGCATTTCCTTGAATGATTATTGGAAGTTGTGAATGTGAACCCTACCTTTGAATTAGGATAAAATAGTAGGGACTTCATAAGGGCTTAGGATTTCCCTAATTAGGCCGTTTTCCTATATTTCTTGCACTTGTTTGCTTATTTCTTCTTTTTGGGTAGGGATTTTATAAGTAGCCTTATTTGGTAGGGTGGCACCATGGATCAGATATATGTGGTTACTGATGTCTCTTATTTATAGAGGAAAATATTTGGGTAGTTCATCCCTTATACTTCTCTAACAAGGCTTGGAATTTCCTAGGTATGGCACCTACCTTACTAGAGGACAAAACACATATGCATTTAGGTCTGACAACTAGGGAAAATACTTGCCCCCCTTCCTCCTTCAAAGACTTAAAAAATTCCATCTCTCCTACCACCATAACACTGGACCTAATCTACTTTCTTTGTTCCTCATCTTGTAGAGGTGTCAAGGTGAAAGAAATGCTATCTTTCTCTATCACATATATATTTTTGTTGCCATCATGCTTGGCATTTCTATCATATTGCCAGGGCCTTCCTAGCAACAAACAAAAAACATTCATAGGGATGAGGTCACAAATAATATTGTCCTTATATACTCCAATGATAAACTCCACCCAAACCTTATCACTCACCAAGATTTATTGATCCTTTCTTAACCATGACATCTTGCAGGGTGTAGGATGAGGAATTATTTTCAATTTTAGTTTCTCAACCATTTCTAAAGACACTAATTTATCAATAGACCCTATCTTACCATGTGACTTGCAAGTGGTATGGAATAGAGACTTAATTTTTGTCAGTTCCTTAGTGGAAGACACTTTGAGGAAGTTTCTTCTCATAATCATACTTTCACCAACTTTTGGAGCAGCATGTTGGGAGGGTGATTTCACACTTTGGTAGTCCACTTTTTGTAAAAAATGAGTTCTTCTTTCTCGACCATGTGAACTTTTTGTTTTCTTCTTTAGACACTTGAAAGTAAGGTGTCTAAACTAGTTATAATTGTAGCACCTACCAGAGAAGGTGTTGGATCCCCTTCCTCATCCATTAGATCTCCCTCTACCATTGGACCTTCTACCTCTGAAGTTCCCTCTACCACTTGTCTCTTCACTTTGTTCTTGGTGACTACTAGATTCACCTTGTTGCCTCTGAGATTTCCCCCTTGTGCCAAAATTTCCCCTACCTCTAAAAATCCTTCCTCTTCCTCTTCCTTTCTACTCTTGATTCTTCAACTTCTCCTCTTCCCTACATGCCACTTGGAAACATTCCTCCACCATTTTAGGGGTAACTAGACTTATCTCATCTTAGATATTAAATCTTAGGCCATTCAATTACCTGGCCACCTGCTCCCTTTCATTCTCCACATGACTAGACCTTATATTCAGCCTACGGAACTCCTTATTATAGGTTTCCATATCCATGTCCCTTTGATTTAAATTCTATAACTTCTTAAATACTTGCACCTCATATTCTACATGTAGAAATTGTGCCTTAAATTTGGAGACCATCTTGGCCTACAAGTGTATCATGGAATTTCCCATCTTTATCCTCTTTCCTTGGGTGTAGTTCTACCATATCAAAGTAGACCCCTTCAACTTGGTCTTAGAAAACTTGACCTTATTTTCCTCTACCACCTCTTTGTACTCAAAGTAATTATTCAAGGCATCTATCCACTCTATTACTTCCTTAATATTCATCTTCCCTCCAAACATGTAGGTCCATTTTTACTTCAAAGGTCTCTCCTCGCACAAAATTCAAAGAATTTAAAATCCTTCTTTCCTTAGGAGCCATCTCCTCTTCTTGAGGGTCTTCATCTTCAACCTCTTCTTCTTCTTTGGGGTCACTCTCCTCTTCAACACCCCTTCTTCTTATATGTTGGCAATTTGGCTAAGTTGGTTACATAGATGTTATCATTATGGAAACATATGATCTACATGAAGATTGCACAAGTCAGAGAGGTAGTATGTCAAAGCGCAATGCAAAATTGTCTAAGTATGAGACAATGTATTTTTGCCAGTGAACCTGAAGATAGTTTTGATTTGCGATGTTGATTGGAGTAAGTTCAGTGCTTGCGCACTTGAACATAGACTCTGTGGTGACTATTGAAGACTCACCTCAGAGTGCAAGTCAGTATGGCATGTACGAAAGAAGTTATGATAGTTTTACCGAAGATAGTGTTAAGCCGACATGACAGAATATGAAGACAGAATTGATAAAGAGTTAAGAAATTATTTTGTTTATCAAAATAATGACTTAACAATATAAAGGGATGACATCCTAGATGTTAACCCTTGGATAAAGATATTTTGTAATTTGATAGCCAACTGAAAGTTATTAATTTTAATAACTTGTATAAAGATATGTAAAGATGTAATTGTAAAAAGAAGAGAAAAATGAATGTATGTAATAGTGATAGTGAAAGAGCAGTGAAGAGATATTGATGCAAGTAGTATAAGGTTATGTACCTTGACCTATTTTTGTAATTAGTGAATATTGTATATTACTTGTTTGGGCAGTGGGCTCATCTAGTAATCACATTTTGTACTGCCAACTCCTAACATGTTTGAGGCTTCTAACAAAGCCTATAGTCCCTTAATCAAGACTGAGACACTATATGCATGTAATAGACTCCTAATAGGATCAACATCCTTAACAAGATACTTTTGATTATTGGATCTTTGTGGGTACCATCCCCATCGGGGTTTTCCCTTGGCCAAGGTTTCCTCGAGAACAAATAATGTGTAATGAGTTCTTTTGTTTTATTGCTATGCATGTTGTTTAGATTTCTATGTTATGCATGTGTTAAGATAACCTATTATATCCATAATTGGGAAAAAGTAAAAGTTTGTAGAATACGGATTCACCCCCCTTCTCAATATTCCCTATTTCTAACAATTGGTATCAAAGCTTAGTTACTCGGAAAAGAATCATTTAAGGAAAGCCTAGTAGCTTGAGTAAGATCTCTATGGATATGGATCAACTGCAAAAGAATCTTGAAGAAGCTCTTGAACATATTGATATGCTTGCTAAGGAAAGAGATACTTTGAAAGGAAAATATGATGATGCAAAGAACCTCATTGAGAAACTGAAAAACAAGTTGGAAGATCTGAAATTTGAAAAAGAATCTGAAATTCATATTGAAGATTGTGATGACAACTTAGAGAAAGAAAATGAGATCCTTAAACATGAACTGAAGATAAAAAATCTAAAGCTAAGTCTGAAAGATGGAAATGGCAAGAATGAAGCAAATCTAAAATCTGAGAATGAAAATCTTAAGCTTGAAAATGAAGAGCTAAAATCTAAACTTGGTAAAGTAACATCTAAACTTGAGAAAGTCAATTTGCAGTATGCTGAACTTGAGAAATACAATACAATTGTGAAAGGAGAACTGACTCAATCTAAGCAGCAGCTTGAAAGACTATATTCAACAAATGAGAAGATTGATGAACAAATATCTTATGAAAAACCATTCTATGATAAAACTGGTCTTGGATTCAACACTTTTAAAGAAAATGAAGAAAGCAAGGAACCAGATCTAAAAATATCTGAAAGCATAGATGAGAAGAAGTCTGATGAGATTAACAAATTTGAAGATACACCTAAGGAAGAAGAACCACCTAAGAAAGAGGAATCACCTAGAGGTATGCAAAGAGAATTCAAAGGTAGATGTTTTGCTTGTAATATTGTTGGTCATATGAAGAGGGATTGCAAAGGTAAGTAATTTAAACCTCTTAATGGTTATTGTTATAATTGTCATGGTTTTGGGCATAGAGCTATTGAATGCAGAAAATCTAAATTTGTTGAGAATAACAATAATAGTAGAATATTTAGAAATACTAACCATGCAAATAAGAAACCTACTGAAGATATGAATAGAAGAAATGGAGTAGTCTATTATAGATGCAACAAGGTTGGACACATTGCTAGAAATTGCAGATCAAAAATCAATTAGCCTGGACCAAGATATGGAAACAGTGGAATAGTTTTTTAGGTATGTAACAAGATTGGACATACAACAAGGTTTTGCAGAATGAACAATAGAGTTTTTCATACCAATTCTAACCCTAGAAGTCATGCAAGAAGAAATGAAGATATGCAAGAAGAAATGAAGATGCAAGCATCAATCAGAAAAGATGCTATAGTAACTCAGATGAAGTGAAGTTTGTTAAAAGCACAGATCAAGGAGACATATTCAGCATTGAAGTCAGTCGTAAAGGTGAAGTATTAAATGGTAAGAATGAATCTTTACCTTACCCATCTCAAAGTACTTAATTCATGTAAATTACAGTAAAAATAGGAACTTAGATTAGTGTAGAATTTGATATATGATGAATTGAGTCTTGTGCAGTTAATGCAAGGTATTATATGATGTTCTAATGCTATGGTTAAGAGCGCAAAGAAAAATATTATGTTTTGTGAGATCATAAGAAGTTTTAAGTTTTGAAAGTTAATAGAATCATCTTTTTGGAAAGAAGCGGCAAAATAATTGAATGCGATGTCAGATCTAAGTGAGATTGAAATGATAAAAGGTCACGAATAGTGATATTTGATCATCAAAGTGAATACAAGTGTTAAGGAGATTAAAGAGAAATTATTGGAAGCATTTTGCAAGGATTTGGTGAAGAATTTTTGTGTCGAATCTACGCAAGCCCTAAATCATGAAATCGAGGTATTTTACTTTGCATATCTTTAAATTAGTTAAGGAATTAGAGGAAATCATGGATATTTCTTTGATTCACAATGTCAGAGATAAGAATAGACCTAAAATGAAAAGGGAACCAGTAGAACCCTTGGAAGATGATCCTAGGTTAGCTTTATCATCCGTACCAGATGGAGTTTTACATCTAGAGAATGTTAGAAGTTATCTGGGATGTAAAATAGAGACTATCAGTGATAGTGACTTCATAGAGGAATATCAGAAGATCTATAATCAAGACATGTCATTGAAAGTAGGGTTTGAGCATTTGAAAGATAATGATATCGTTAAGTATGCTTTGCAATATGAATTTGATAATGAAGAATGTACCAAGATAATCCTAAGCAGAATTCATAATGGAAAGTTTTGGTTAGATGACAGAGTGATAGATATCATAGCTGACTTAATTCATGAGGTAACTGGACTATCTAAAACTGGAGCCATTCCTTTGAATGAAAAAAACATGAGAAAAATAGTCATAGACAACACAAATTCATCCTACAGTGGCAGAGGAATAGTAATTAGCAAGATACAACAAGATGATGTCAGATACTTGTGTAAGATCCTAACAACTAAGTTTTGTGCTAACTTGAGAGAGGATGACATGGCAGCTAGAATGATACATGCAGCTTATTTGATGTGTGTTGATAAAGTACAAGTTGACATGTGTGAGATTTTGAGAATTCAGTTGTTTGAGAATTTGGAAAAGATAAGGAAGACTAAGTATTCACAATTTAGATTCTCATCTTTAATCACTTATATGTTTTTCCATTTATTGAGAAGATTTCCTTACACCATTGGAAATGATTGGAATGATGGCCAAACTACAATGGAAAGGATTAACCAAGTATATATGAGGCATGTTATTGATAAAGTGAATGAAAGTGCAATGTTGGTAATTAAAACATTTTAGAATTTGATGTCTAGTAGATCAAGGATCACACAGTCTCTCGTGGAGAAGTATAAAAATGAGATATGTTTCATGGTTGATACTGACTTTACTTACATTGAAGTAGTAGAACCTAGAATAGAGTTCATAGACCCTCTTGGCTATGAAATATCTGAGATTGAAACAGAAGAATATGTGAGTAGACTACTTAAGTGCAAGTTAGATATTCACTGTAATAGGTTTGGAACCTTTGAGGAGAACTTCAACTCTGCAAAGACCATCCTTGAAGAGAAGCAGTCAAAGAAAAGAGTTGAGAGTACAATCAAGAAAATTCTAAAAGATACAGGGATGATTGAACATGAGTTCTTGGTAGCCAAGAAAATAGCAGCATCAGTTAGAGATATTGGACAAAAAGAAGTTTTGTCTGTGCCACCTTTATCATCAATTGTAGTATAGCAAGGGGAGACACAAATTAAGGTAAAAGTGGAAGAAACAAAGAAGGATCAAGAAACAATAATATCCACTAGATCAACCTCCTCCACACCTAGCAAAAGAATAAAAGAGATTGCTACTGGACCGGGTAAGAGGCAGAAGACATTGGTGCCACCAGTTCAAAGGGAAATTGTAGAAATCAAAGATGATGAAGACACTCCTGTTAAAAGGAAAACTTGGAAACCTAGAATTGAGAAGGTTAATGAACAGATTATTCAAGATGGAGACTTTACAAAGATGAACAAATATTATGATCTCTATGATTATGCAAAAAGACTGAATCTAGAAAATGCAGTGGTGAAGCATATGATTTTATCTGATAAGAAATTTGATACAATTCAGGGTAAGATACTTGATGACTTGTACAAGAAACTTGTAAATAGGAAGAAGAGAGCATCAGAAGAAGACATAACAATTAGAGAAAAGCTTGTAAGAAAACTTTGTGTTGTGAAAGATGAAGAACACTTCAAATAGATCATGAAGGATTTAAGCACCCATTTGAGAACCAAGAAGAGAACTATTTAGATTATGGGAGGTAGATATGAAGAAATTAATACAGAAATAGAGCAAGCAATCATTAAGGTTATGACAGAGAATGCTGGAGAATCATCAGTTGCAACAAAATCTAAAGATCAAGCAGAAGAAGCAGAACAAGAGGACTTTCCCTCTCCACTAGCCATAAATATTGAGGATGAAGTAATGAATGTTGAAGGAACAAAAATCACCTTGGATAGTGATGATAACTTATTCAAGAATCTTGAAAACATTGTTGACAATTCAGCTTTTGAAGAGCAGAATAGTACCAAAGGAGAAGAGAAGACAGAAACCAAAGTAACAAAGAAACAAGTACCTATTCCCACTCAAGAAGAAATTAGTCTTACACCTGAGATTGGCAAGAAAACTAAGATTGGTTCTATGATTGAGAATTTGGGAAAGGAAGTAGATGATGATGATCAGATGGAATTGATCACATCTTTGAACAAGATCATCAAAAAGAACAAGAAAGTAAAGAGTCTTGAAGGATGCCTGAAGGAGCCTACTGAGAAGTTACAAGGCAATATTACTGCACAATTGCAGAAGATGACCCTCTGGTAAGAGCAAAGCAAGTGATGAATACTTTTGATGATGAGTTTACAAATCTATCTGATATAGCAAAGATGAAAGCTCAAGCAGCTTATGAGGCCAAAACACTTTTGGACATTAGTCAGAATATCAGGAATGATGTCAATAACCTTGATATCTGTATAAAGGACTTGAGAAAGAATTTAGAAAGAGGAAAATCCTTGTACATTCAGTGTACAAAATCAGAGAACTTGGTAGCAGAGGAAGTTTAGAAGATGAAGATGAAGGAAACAGAAATTCAGAATGAGACAAATCTTCTTTCAAGCCCCAATGTGAAGGTATTTGATATTGAGAAGAAAATCCGCAAGATTTAAGATGAAATGAGAATTTTGCAAGATGACAATGATAGGAAGCTAAAGAGATTCACTCTTTTGAGAGAGCACATTTCTATAAACTTGAGCACTATTGAAGGGCATTTGGAAGAATGCCTTTCAGCCAAGACATCTTTTCAGAAGTTTAGTTATGAAAATCTCCAAGCATGTGAGATTGCGTCTTATGGATTGTGCACACTACTCAGTGTGGCAGATTCAATTAAGAAATCATGGGAGAAAGAGTTAGAGGTCATGAAGATTAACTTTGCAGATTGTGTTGCAAGCCTATCAGCTTTGCAATATTGAATCAAGGTATAACTTTTTGAACACAATTTTGTAACCCTCCTTACCTTTTTTGTCATTGTTGTCAAAGGGGGAGAGATATATAGCAGAAAATTGATAAGGATACATACTTTTAGGGGGAGTATAGTATATAGAGAGGATTCATGAAGTCATAAGGACATATATATATATTTTGTATTATGGCCACAATTTTGAATTTTTGGAGTGTAAGACTTAGCCAATTTTCTCATATGTTGCCACCAATGACAAAGGGGAAGATTGTTGGCAATTTGGCTAAGTTGGTTACATAGATGTTGTCATTATGGAAACATATGATCTACATGAAGATCGCATAGGTTAGAGAGGTAGTATGTCAGAGCATAATGCAAAATTGTCTAAGTATGAGACAATGTGTTTTTGCCAGTGAACCTGAAGACAGTTTTGATTTGTGATGTTGATTGGAGTAAGTTTAGTGCTTGTGCACTTGAACATAGAATCTATGGTGACTATTGAAGACTCACCTCAGAGTGCAAGTCAGTACGGCATGTATGAAAGAAGTTATGACAGTTTTACTGAAGACAGTGTTAAGCCGACAAGACAGAATTGATAAAGAGTTAAGGAATTATTTTGTTTATCAAAATAATGACTTAACAATATAAAGGGATGACATCCTAGATGTTAGCCCTTGGATAAAGATATTTTGTAATTTGATAGCCAACTGAAAGTTATTAATTTTAATAACTTGTATAAAGATATGTAAAGATGTAATTGTAAAAAGAAGAGAAAAAGGAATGTATGTAATAGCGATAGAGAAAGAGTAGCGAAGAGATATTGATGCAAGCAGTATAAGGTTATGTACCTTGACCTATTTTTGTAATCAGTGAATATTGTATATTACTTGTTTGGGCAGTGGGCTCATCCGGTAATCACATTTTGTACTACCAACTCCTAACAGGGTTGAAGCTTCTAACAAAGCCTATAGTCCCTTAATCAGGACTGAGACACTATATGCATGTAATAGACTCCTAACAAGGTCAACATCATTAACAAGATACTTTTGATTACTGGATCTTTGTGGGTACCATCCCCACTGGGGTTTTCCCTTGGCCAAGGTTTCCTCGAGAACAAATAATGTGTTATGAGTTCTTTTGTTTTATTGCTATGCATGTTGTTTAGCTTTCTATGTTATGCATGCGTTAAGATAATCTGTTATATCCATAATTAGGCAAAAGTAAAAGTTTGTAGAATAATGATTCACCCCCCCCCTCTCAGTATTCCCTATTTCTAACATTATATATATATGTGTGTGTGTGTGTGTGTGTCCTTCAATGCTTCAATTCCATCTCTTAGGGCTTTCAACTCCCTAGCAACTTCTGAACCACCTTTAGGAGGTATTTGGTTCTTACAAGACTACCTATTCTTCTTCCCACACCAATCTATTTTTCCTTAACAAACATAATGTGTATTTGATACCAATTGATGAAGAGGATTCAAGGGATGTAGGGAATACACTAAAAAAACTCAAACAAGGTAAAATAATGACTTTTCAAATGGTGTTCCCACTCATGATCCACCTTGACAACCTAGTAGCAATCCTTCATAGTCATACATGTGCTTAACATGAAATGATTTCTCCCAGTGGTTTACTACCAATTTGATGACCTATAGGAATACATCCAACCTTATCCAACACTCAACAACTTCCCTTTACAAGACTTGCTTATACTTTCTCCACAAATGAAGACTAGGCCTAGTAGCTCTCACTGACTTGTTTTTGAGCTATAACTCTCTGCCTCTTGAATTTATGCACAAAAGAAGAATAGTTTGAGATAACCATTAGGGATTTATACAATATATTTGAAAATCATCCTAGGGTGTTTTGGGATGCAATGACCAAAATTGGACTGATACATATTTTAAAGGCACAATTAGCCCACTTTTTAAAAGAAAGTACCCTAAAAACTCACTCTAGATCTACAAAAAACCACTAATAGACATATTAAAACTCCAAACCAACCTTTCAACTAGCCTTGGGTTGCCAAACCTCTCACATTGTCATTGGTTTAAAAAATTACATTAACAATCCAAGTTTAAGCCTGCCACATAAGGAATGCTAGGCCTAGGGCATCAAATTTATTTCACCATACTTGATCTCCTACACTCCAATCACCAAAATCATTGAGAGGACATCCAGACCTAACATTCCATCTGGTTTTAGAATTTTCCCAGGGTGGAATGTAGGGGAAATCATATTTTATTGCACAAACCTAATACCCAGGATTTTGAAATTATTTTCACAAAAAAATGTATAGCTTTCTTAAATCTAAATGAAATTGCACCAAAAATTCACCAAAATAATTTAGATTCACTTTAATTTCCAATCATGTCTACTTTAAATGCAAATGGTGTAGTACAAAACCGTACCAAGCACAATTACAAAGGAAAATCAAGAAAATGCACAAGAAAATCAGTTTGTTTCTCATTCAATTGCTTCTAACTTCGACCAACCAAAAAGCATTGAACAAAATGAGAAAATATAAAAATATTTATAGGCATTTCAATGGCCCCCAACTATTTTTCAAATGGGTGACCGTTGGAATGCAAATCTTGCACTTTTTGCAATGATATTTTTTGTCCAACTTGACTAGAAATGACTAAAAGTCATGTATTTTCACCCTAGACATGATAAAATAGACTCAATAAGCCTTATTACATCAATTCCACCCATATTGGGCACTTTTGGAATACTTTGACCATGTTTGACTACATCATGACCATATTGGCCTATATAGGATAAATGACTTAAAATGCCTTACAAATTGAGTTGCACTTATTACAGTTGGTCCTTAGGACCTTGTTAGACCTCCAAAAGACAAAAATAAGAGAACAATTACAAAAATCCTTCATGAAGCATATAAATGACCTGGTGCCCCTGCACCAACAATGATGATTAAAAAGAGGGAGTGTCCTTAGTAGGGAAAAGGTTGAAAACCTTAATGCTTAATTGAAAATTGATATTTGTTAGAATATTAATCTTTCCTTAATTATATTTAGTTTGGGATGTTCTTTTGGAATCCCTACATGTAATTTGTCCTCTTGTACATGTGTGAGGGCATGTCATTTCTTTTATTTTCCTTTATTAAGGAATATTAGTTTATCCTCCTTATAAGGATGTTGACACATTGCACACACATATTATGAATGGTGGCATTCATAGATTTGTGAGTTACTTTGTAACTCCTCTCCTCATCTCTATTTAAGAGATGCTTCTCCTCTCATTTATTCTCTATGATATCATTGTAATAAGCTTCTTGTTCTCCTCTTCTCTCTTTTTTTCTCTTTAAGATTTACCTTCTTTCATAATACATAATGGATTTTTCTTTGATTTTCCCCTTTCATAAGCTCCCATGTCTCCTCTTCAAGATTTGGGTGTTTTCTCTCAAGTTTCTCTATACTTTGGTAACATTATTTCAATCAACATACTTACTTGGTTTCCTTTTTTATTTTGTTGCTCTTGTATTTCCTTTCAATATCTTTTTTTATCTTCAATTTCTTTACATTTCCTCAATGTATGGTGTAGAGTTGTTATACTTAAGTGATTAACTTTTTTCCTTATCAAACAAGATCTTTTGGTTTCTTTTCCCATAATGGTTGAGATAAGAATATTCTAGACGACATTGGAATCCTTAATGCAGGATTTTAAACCAAAAGCTTGATATGCATCAATTACATTTTTCACTGTAGTTTTCTCACTATTTATTTTAGATGTTCTTAAGCCAAGGATTTTCATGGTGTATCTAAAATTCAGATTTTTAATCAATTTAACAATCAATTGACATATTCTAGTTTGATTTAGGTTCTCAAAATAGTTCCTCCAAATTATATTATCTATTCTTCTACAAGTTTGCTCGAGAATCTTGTCACGTATTGGTTTCAAAATATTCTCATCAATGCAAATAAGATACTCTGGCCTCCTACAAATAATTCTAGGAGTTGTCAACTTTTACATTTGTTCTTTGTTTGTAATTAATAAGTTCGGTGTAAATATTGGAATTTTTTCTTGATTTGTGTTTGTCTCAACTAGGGGGTGTGATTTGAATTTATTATTGATTTACATTTAGTTCTTTTAGTTCATGAGTTGGTGTAGATGACGTAACTTCTTGCATTTTTCTCATTTCACATATTCTTCTCATGTGTTGCCTAGCTCTTTTCCTTTCCACCTATTGTTGTTCAAATATTCCTCTATTTATCTTTCCCATTGTTGATATCAATTGTCCTACATCATCATTAAATATTAATGTCATCACATTTGACAATGATAATTAATAAAAAAATAAAAAACATTAAAAAATTAAATTGATTATAGAATTCAATCATTAGAACTCATATAAAACAAAGAAATGTCTTAAACTATCCAATAATGTCACAAAAAGAGCTTAAATAGTTGCAGTGAGGCCTTCAAAAGCTTTTGTGCTTATTTGGCCATTGACAATCTATTTTAACTCCCAATAATGAATACACATTTAAATCGATAAACATGTTCACATTTTTGGATCAAATGATTATCATTATCACATGACTATACAATTTCCAAGATCTCTAGACAAAACAATTACCCTTTTAAGTTTGATTGGATGACTCTAATAATGTGGGGTAGGTCCACACACACACATACATACATACATACATACATACATGTCCATAGATACATACATAGACACATATATACACAAACCTATTCACATATATACATACATATATATACATGTAGATACATATATATACATATATATGTATATTTGTGTGAGTCAAACAAACATGTATGGGTTAAACGTCGATCACATTTTTTACTATAAAAACTTGATTACAATTTTCAATTAAAATCACATACAAAGTTTTATACATATGTGTTAAGGCTTGTGATTAGGCTTGGATGAAAACTGTGAGTCATCAAGTTTACACGTTACCAAATGGGTATTGGTAAAATTACCACCATTAACCATATTTTTTTAGATTTAAACAACATTAACATATTATTCTTTAAGCTTTTTAGCAGTGTCTCCAAATTTCTTAGACATATATGTACCCTTTTTATAATTTCATAACTATTTTTCTAAATTGGAAATAAATTATATATTATTTTCCTACACTTCTTTCTTTACAATTTAAAAAAAAACAACATTTTTTGATTTGTTTGGTGCAACTGATATGAAGTGCACAAATAGGTACCTAATTTTCAGGATGCATCCACTTTGAAAAATCATAAAAAAAGTACTCAACAAAAAATTAAAAAAATAAGCTTCTAGTACTCACTCTTAACTAGCTCTCTAACTAAGTGTTTTTCAAAATACTAAATGCGACTATATCTTTTTTGAATGTTTTTCTAAAAAAATAGGAATAATTTTTGGTACGCAAAGGATTTGACTCCCTTAATATTATCCATTTTTGAAAAACTTTAGTAGTTTAGAAACTAGATCCAGAGTACTAAAATTCTTGTTCATTTAGTACCTTCAAATTTTGAGTATACGAGTCTCAAAATACTCCTGTAAGTTTATGTTTAGCCGATTTCAAAAAAAGTGGCCATTTATACCCCCTTTTTATTCGCAATCTTGGTGTACTTACCAAAGTATTTTTCAATTTAAAAAAAAGCTTACGCGGCAACAAATAATGATAACTCTATAAGGCTAGAACTACAAAGTAGCATTCAATAAATATTTTAATGAAATACATAAAATAGTAGAGGAAATATCAACATATTGTGATATTTCTATCAGGATTCAACTGTGTAGTTTTTGAGTCAAACTCATTGACCCATTTTTCATGAGTAGTGGTTCACAAAACCGATCTCTCATTAGAATGTATAAATAGAACACTTAGCACTCATTGCATCTAGGTGATTCTCACAGAGGTGAAGAATCGAGACTTACTGAGAGACCACCCATCCCAGTACTACTCCAACTCAAGTGATCTTAACCACAAAGTTTCCTCCAAGGTTAAGCCCACTTTACTTGCAACCTCATTTTCTTACAACACTTGCTAAAGTTTTTGCAATTGGGGTTGCAAGAAATATCACAGTTGAATCCTAATAGAAATATCACAATTTGACTTGTGAAAAATATCTCATACTTATCAATGTCAACATATCTAAATATTAACAACCCTAAAAACTTAAAGAAACTATACCTATATGGTATGTTTACAAGCTATTCCAAGCCAAAAACTAGTTGGATTAGCATCATACTTTAAATAGTGACATGATATAAAAAAAAAAAATAGAGCTAATAAAAAAATAGTTAGACAACCTCATATTTAAAAAAGGGCCTTTACATGTGCTCTTTAATTACTCACTCATTTCAAGTAGAACATGTCACATAATGATAATATTGAAATATATTCTCAAAATGACTTGTAATTTGAAGTATATCAAATTACCATGTTATCATAAAGGTACCTATACATCTTGAATCTTAGTTGAGCTACATGATCAATACTTAAAGTTATTAAATATTATATGGAGAGATATACTTGTCTCAACAACTAAAAGGTCACTAATATCTTATAAACTAAATCTCCTTCAAGTATGCCTTCATAACCATCTTAATTTTAGTTTAAGTGGTCGAAGCTGGAAGAGCTTTAAAATACTCATTAACACTTATAGCCACTTCAAATAAAGATTGACATCTTCAATCATTTTCTAAATTTAAAATGTAATCTAGAAGCAACCCTATACAAGAACACATTATTTTCGTTACACATGTCCACAACTATTAAAGTTTTTAAAGATAAGATGAACCTTTGAATAAAGTTGCAATTGCATCAAGCATGAGGCTTCAAAAAGAGAATAAAATAATTAAACTATATGGATATATTGTACCTAAACTTACATATCAAGATTTGTTGAAAAATTGAGTTGAGTCTTCTCACCCTATAGATAGTACATACAACAATTTTATGTATGGATCAATAACTATACTTGGAATTTATTCTTCCAAGGTAATCTGTACTACACAATTTTGTTTTGAAATTGTATATAGACTAGGAAAGTTAGGGGAAAAGACATGAAACATAAAGACTACCACAAAGATCACAATTTCATGCAAATAAAGCCTAATGTACGCAATAAAGAAATCAAATGGAAATACAAATAATAATTAAGAAAATGCAAACCAAACACTCCATTCGGCAAGTCTTTAGTGTTCTTACTTTTTTTCTAATGTCGCTCTTAGATTTTTAGTGCACAAATATAATTGAAATCTATTGATTGATAATGATGACAAAAAGATTGGAAGATTTATGGTTAGCAAAAAATAAAAAAATGATAGCAATTTATAGATAATTGATATTGATTCGACGAATGAGATAAATTTAATTTTTTTAGAAATAAAAAATCATGATTGTAAGACAAAAGATAAAGTGAGATAAAAATGGAAGGTTAACGAGATAAAGAGAAGGAACAAAGTAGCAAGTGGAGAAGATAAAGATGAAAGTTAGTATAATTAGTTTTTACAAAAGATAGAAAGGCTCTAATTTTTAAATATGCACTCCTTTCTTTCTATTTTGAAATTAGAAAGGGAGATACGTTGCCAAAATGCTTTAAGTTTAAAAATCAATAAAAATAAATAAAGATATGTGTTTCTATTTTCGAAATTAGAAAGAAAGTTGATAGAGTTTTATTTTTTGAAAATTAATAAAACAAATAAAGATATTTGTTTCTATTTTTGAATTTGAGGAAAGATTTGAGGATTGATTTTTTATTAAATAATCTTAAGAATGATTTAATTAATGCATATGCAAATAATTAAATGAATTTAATTATCTAGAAGAAAATGGTAAATAGTAATTATATTAAATAATTTAAAATTAATTATATATATAGGGTTATAGAATTTAAGCGTAATGTGCGAAGAAAACTGCACATGTTGCAAGGTAGCGACTATGTGGAGGTGTGACACTTGCAACTTCAATCCTCTGATGGCACTATGTCTTCTAGCTCATGAAAAGCTAGGGTTTCTTCTGATGCAAACCCTCATTTTGTGGCTCTAGTTCAACCTTCTCTTCATCTCCAACTCCATTTTTCATTAATGGATGCAAGAAGTGTGTCAATCCCCACCATAATACAATGATTTTTTGGAGGACTACAAATTTGTGTAGCAAAATGACCCTTTTTATTAGATTGGTCTTTTCATTTCATCATGGTCTCTATTTTTTGACCCTACTGCTACTAGGATCACAATTGTCCCCGTCTGGATTAGATTGTACAATCTCCCATTGATCATGCATATGAAAAATCACATTTAAGAATTGATTGAGAAGATTGGGTCCCTTGTTAAAATTGACCCTTCTTCTGCATCCCCATTCAGTGGATACACTGGAGTTTGTGCTATTATTGATATCTCTAAACCAATTGAACATATTATTTTAATCCTCTCTTCTCGGGGTACTTGGACCCAATTTATCAACTATGCAGGCTTTCTATTTACATGCTTTTTCTACAACAAGATCGACCATAAGATTGTGGGTTGCTCTTCGCCAAGATCAAACACCACAAGGAGTTCTTATTTTAAGAAATGGATCAAGAAGTTTGGTAATTTGGGTGCTGATTTTTTACATGGCATAACCATAGGAATTTTTTGTCGCTCAAAAGGATCTTGAGCCTCCTCTTGAAACCCTTTCTGATATACCCATTTCTTCTAAGTCATCCTTTTCTCCCTTGGATATTTCTCCTAGACTCTCCCCCTCTTTGAAACCTATTGTTCCTATGAAATAATCTCCAATTATTGAGGATGATGAAAACAATTCTAATGTCTCTTATCCATTCATGGATGATTTGGAGATAGAATGATATGAATTTTTTGATTTAGATGATTTGATCATTCTTGTTAAAAAGTGCACTATTTCCCAAACGACTAGTGACATCTCCAAACCAAACATCTTTCCCAAAAAGAAGAAAAGGACGTAAATGTGAAGTTGAGAAGCTTTGGTCCAAGGGGAGAGATGCAATGGCTGAAGGGACTCAATGGACAATGAAGCACTCTTCACTAGGATCATGAGGAAAGAAAAAGTAAAAAAAGGCTAGATGAACATGCACCTTCTAGTTTTTATTGGTTGTTGGTCTAGTCTTTTGGTTACCTAGTGCCTTGTTTCTAAATCTTTGAGTTCTCTCTGGATTCTGTAGTCAGATTATTTTATCTTTGTGCTCCACATACCTCTTGTCTAAAGTGTATTGATTAATTTAATATTATTGGGCATGGGCCCTTACCCCACTATTTATCTATAAAAGAAAAATTCAATTTGTTTTAGAAATATGGAAAAGTGGAGGAAATTTTAGTACTTGAAATAATTAAATAAGGTAAAAAATATTTATTTATTTATTTAGATGAAACATTGGAATAATTAAATAATAAAACTATTCAATAAATTTGAAGAAACATTAAATTAATTAAATAATTAATTAGAGTAATAACTAACAAAAAATGTCATTCGTAGGTGTGGGATAATTTTTAGTGTCTTTATTTTGCCCCTTTTTGAGACAATGTAATTCTAAGCATTGTTTCAAAGAAAATTATAAAAAAGTTCAGCTTAGATCAAGCCCCAACATGACATAGTGGAGTGTGAGATAAATGTAGGATGTCTTCTCAATATATTGATTATGTATGAAAGAAATGAATGATCACTCCAAAGAAGACGAATGCTAGATGAAGAATGAAATATGAAAAAGATCAATTAATGAGTGAATAATATTAGTTGATGGTAGATAAGATTTGATTGATATCAAATGTAGATATGCTCGATTGATCATATATGATAGATAGAATAACATGATTTGAAAATTGATTGATTGATAGGTTGAAGAAATATTATCTAGAAGAAGCAATTAATAAAAAGTAAAGCATAGTTATGTTGATGTAAAAAATAGAATAAATTTTAGCTTTCTTTAGTGCACTACTATCATCATAAAGCTTTAGTATGTGGCAAATAGATGGTTCATACCATGGCATAGAAACCCAAGGTGATAATGCTACCCTTTTGCATTAAACAAACACATTACAAACAGGGAATGTTCCCTCCATCCTAAAACACCATATGTTAAGGGTTAAGGTTTGTGTGATAGTCACAAGTGATCCATGACTTTAGGCTTACATAGGATCTTTCCCCAAAGTGAACGTGGCAACACAAACACCCAAAATCAATTTTCTCTAGAACTTGATGAAAACACTCCACAAAGATAAGATAAAAACAAAAGACCATGAACCATCTTCACCACTTTAATCACTTGTGGATATCTTTGAGTAGCATAAAAACATTATTAAAGAAAAATCAAAGAAAGGTAAGATTCATTAGATAAGTGAGTCATCTGCCATACTGATCTTGTTGTCAAATTTGATCGTTTGTGTTATGATCATGATATGTAGTTTTGGAAATGAAGTACCTCATCTAAGACAGCTATAGTCTAATTTTGAGCATACTACACCTTGTATGAGACAAATGATGGTGATAAGGATTGATAATGTTTGATAAGACAATTTTATTGGTTTGATTGCTAACTAGGTTGATAGTTCATCTATTGTTGTGTGATTTGTTAAGAACAATGTTTTTTGTGTTTTCTGCATACGTTTTCTCAAATGTATGTTTTTGCAAGGGACGATTTTCAATATGTACAAATTATATTATTTGTAGTTTTGAATTGTAGTAAGTTGCATGAAATAAGTTGCGACACTAACAAAGAGTAGAGCCATAACACCTCCATGAAAAATTTACTAATAAAAAATAATAACTAAACCTTTGTACCTTAAAAGTTTTTTATTAAGGTAACAATAGGTTTTGAAGGCACCCTGAAACCCTTTAACAAAGATGAAAATTAAGATGGAACATTAAAATATCCCAAACCAAATCAGACAAGCCAAAAGAAACCCTTACACCAAACAAAGAACACTGCCAAAATAAGACATTGAGAAACAACATTCCAAAGGAGATAGCAACAAAACACTCTATCCATTAGTCCCCTTCTTATGGGATCAAAGGGTCATGTCAAAAGAAGAGGATCTCTTTGATTGTTTACCTTTAACTGTGATCCAACCTTCTTCAACCCTTGCAGCCTCATCCTTCCAACACAATGAATCTAAGACAAAAGATCCAACACCCAACAAAGGTGTTGAACCAGTGAGCAAGACATCCAGCGCAAGGCCAGAATTGGTCCCAACAAGTGGGATAGGAGAGCCAGAGCCCTCAACTTCCAAGACCCCAGCAAAGCCCACAAAAGCAACAACCTTAGAACCACCAGCAAAGAGCCTGACATCAAAAAATAAAGGAAGAATAGGTCCAGGATTAGTAGGATGATCAGAACCAATAGCATCAACAAGTCCAATAGGATCAACAAGAGGCAGAATAGGGCACAAGATTTCTACCTCCACAAGAGGCACCTGAGATCCCAAAATAGGAGCAATCTCCTTCAAATGTTGAGAGGAATTTTTCAATACTGTATAATGCTAGATGGAAGCACCCTTTCAACAAGTATGAGAGGATTTATTCTTTTTAAAATCAGTGCTGCAATGAGCAGCAATATGACCAGTCTTAAAACACTTTCTGCGCCTAAAAGGAATACCCTTGTAGTCCAGCTATTGGGTCCAAGATCCTATAGATGATTCAATTTTTATTTTAGCTGAATGACCCAACGTGGTATCAATATCTACCAAAATGTGGGCAAGGGTAGAATGATAAATATTAGAAGAGTCACGATCCAATGTCAAAAACTCCCCCAAAGCCTCCCCCACTTCCTCAAGGGTAGAATCATGCCAAAGATGAAGGGGGTGAATAGGGAGCCTAACCCAAATAGGGATCTTGCTGAAGACTTCAAAGGAAGGATTGGAATCGGGGTGCCAAGGTTTAACCATAAGCATAAATTTGTCTTCCTCAACTGAAGAAATATTCACACAAGATCTTAGATCTATCCTTAGCTCTATCAAATTTGGCTACAAAGAACCCTTTAGTTAAAGGAAACATATAAACATTATCTGTTATTATTGGTTCCCATCTTTGAGACACCCACTCATGCATTTGGGAGAGACTGGACTAGAAACCCCAAAAATGACATATTAGACCATGAGTCTTAAAGACCTTAGTACTATTTTCCAAGTCCCCTTCAACAACAACAAAAAGCTTGATAGAAACAGAACCACTTACAGGAATCGGAGCAATGGAAGGCACGCTACCAGAAGAAACCCTAGGCCCATTCAAAGCCTTGGTAACAACCTTAGCATAAGAGCCCACCACAAGAGGTTGTTGTTGACCAAAAAACCTAAGATCATCTGCAGTTGGAGACAGAGGAAAAGGAAGTGGGAGCAACAGGAAGAACAAGGCCCCTAGAACTAACGACCAAAGAAGAAGTCAACACTGAAGAGACCAATCCCCCAGGTGCACGGGGCCCCTTCCCAATTTTTACAGAAGGCCCATAAGCCCCTCCACCAGCATCATTGAAGAAGCTAGGCCTAGAAATTTGTGAGCATGCATTCAAACTTCATGTAGTCCAGTTGAAAATTGAATTGGCAAGGCCACTAGGATGAGTTTTTAGATAGCGGTCTAGATGAGCTCGTGACTTGATCTCATCCCTCGTTAGGGGCATAGTAAACAATCTCATCCTTCTGCTTCTTTGAAAAAATCTTTTTTTTCCAACCTTCGGGCTTGGGAAGCTCAACAGAAGGTTTCTCGGGAGAAGTCGCCGTAGCTGGGCTCAAAACCAAAACCTCCTCCATAGTTAAAAGTTAAGAAAGAAATAGATCTTAAATAAAATTATAGTAAGGAAACCCTAAAATGTGTTATACATAAGAAACTAAAAATAACCTAACAAAAAAATAAAAATAAAAATAAATTTAAACCACCAAAATTCACTTTAAAATCTTTGTGCTATCAACTTAATTTGAGGTATCTTTGAGAGTATAGTTGCGATTTTAAGAGATATTTAAATTTGATTTTTTGTAAACTTTGGGTTGCAAGTTCATGGTTTGAATAAACAATAGTTAGTGTTTGAGCTAAGGTGGACTCAAGTCTTTGTGCTATGATCCTTCTTGCCTTTATAAATTCTAGATTGTATTATATTGAGTCTTTAAGCTATCATGTATTGCACTTTATTGTCAAACCACTGTTGAATAGTACATAAGTATTTGAGCTTGTGTAGTTTCCTAATTAGTTAGTGTCTTGGTATGCTTATGATTCTTCTTTCGTCTAATCTTACACATATTGGTAGTATTGCTACAATTGTTACTTTTTAGTGAACTTAATTTGTTAAGAGGTTTATTATGTTTGAAGGAACATCCTTCTTGAAAAAAGAGGAAATGATTCTTTGTAATATCCTAATCATAGTTTCCTAGTTAAGTGTCCAGTTAGTTTACATTAGCAATAAGAAGGGTGCCTCCCATTTTAGGAGGAAAGACTTTGTCTTACATGCTGTGTCTAAAGTTATCATTTTGTAAGTGGTGAGTATAAAGTCACTTACAAGATATTTATCCAACACACTCATTTCTTTCTATTTTGAAATTAAGAAAAGAAGGTAAATTGCCAATGTGATTAATTTAAAAAATCAATAAAAACAAATAAAGAAATTTATTTTTTATTTTCAAATTAGAAAGACAGTAAGTTGATAGAGTTGTCATTTTTTTTTAAAATTAATAAAATAAATAAAGATATTTGTTTCTATTTTTAAAATTAAAGATTAATTTTTAATTAAATAATGTCAAGAATTATTTAATTAATGCACACAAAAATAATTAAATTTTTTCAACTATCTAGAAAAAATGGTAATTCGTAAATATATTAAATAATTTAAAATTAATATAAAATATGTAATATTGAAGGAAATGTTAATTCTTTGAATAATTAAATAATTTAAAAATTATTTAATTATTTAGAAGAAACATTAGATTAATTTAATTGTTAAAATTATTTAATGAATAAGAGGAAACATTAGTTAATTAAATAATTAATTAGAGGAATAAGTAATGAGAAATATCATTCATAGGTCTTGGACAATTTTCAGTGTCTAAATTTCACCCCTCTTTGAGATAATACAATTTTAGACATTTTTCAAAAATAAAATAAAAAAGAAAACCAATTTAGATCATATCCCAACATGGTCTAGTGGAATGTGAGATGGAGGTAGGATGCCCACTTGATAGATTGTTTTAGTATGAAAGAAATGAATGTTCTCTCCAAAGAAGAAGAATAATGTTAGATGAAGAATGCAACATGGAAGAGGAGTACAATTAATGAGTGAAGAATGTTATTTGATGGTAGATAAGGGTTGATCGATATCAAATGTAGATATGTTCAATTGATCATACATGGTAGATGGAATACTATGATTTACAAATTGATTGATTGATTGACTTAGTGATTGGATGATTAATGAATGGATGAATTGATGGATTGATTGATTGATATGTTGAAGAAATGTTATCTAGAAGAAAGAATTAATAAGAAGTGAAGCATAGTTAGGTTGATGTAAAAAATGGATTAAAATTTAGCTTTCTTTTAGTGTACTATTATCATCATAGAGCTTTATTGTATGACAAATAGATGCTCCACACTATGGCATATAAATCCAAGGTGATAATGCCACCCTTTTGCATTAAACAAACACATTATAGCCAAGGAATGTTCCCCTTCATCTTGAAATGTTGTATTTAAGTTTCAAGGTATGTGCGATAGTCACAAGCATAATAATCCATGACCTATTGTTTGTATAGGATCTTTGCCCAATGTGAACGTGCCAACACCGACACCCAATATAAACTTGCCTCGTAACTTCACGAAAACATTCCACAAACAAAAGACAAAAACAAAAGACCATGACCCATCCTCACCACTCTAATCACTTGTGGATATCTTTTAGTAGCATAAAAAACATTATTAAAAAAAAATAGAGAAATATAAGTCTCATTGGACTAAGCGAATCAATTGCCATACTAATCTCGTTGTCAAAGTTGATTGTGTGTTATGATCATGATATCTAGTTTTGGGATTGAAGAATCCCATCTAAGATAGATTTAGTCAAATTTTAAGCATATTGCACCTTGTATAAGACAAATGATGGTGATAAAGTGATAATGTTTGATAGGACAATTTGATTGGTTTGATTGATAACTAAGTTGATAGTTCATCTATTGTTGTGTGCTTTGTTAAGCACAATATTTTTTGTGTTTTATGTCTATGTTTGCTCAAATGTATGTTTTTGCAAGAGACAATTTTCAATTTCTACAAATTGTATTATTTGTAGTTTTAAATTGTAATAGATTACATGAGATGAAATGTGATACTAATAAGGAGTAGAGCCATAACACCTCCATAAAAAATTTACCAACAAAAAACAATAACTAAAACTTTATACCTTAAAAGTCAAGAAAGAAATAGATCTTAAATAAAATCATAGTAAAAAAACCCTAACACTTGTTATAAACAACAAACTAAAAAATAACCTCAAGAACAAATAAATAAATAAAAAGAAATCCAAAATTCACTTCAAAATCCAAATTGTAATTAGATGATTAAAATAACATCATGTGGAAAAGCAATGTATTCTCTGCGCGTGACGAGGAATGGTTTAGCTCCGTGAAAGTTGTTTTTCTCGGGGCAAGCCAGCTTGCCGGTCAAAAGCTGCTACAAAATATAGTCTATCGCAAATAAATTATACAATTATTTTTAGTTGAAAAGTCATCTTCAATTTCCCTCCACCCCCAAAAAAGAAATAGGCGATATTCGGAATCACGTCAGTATTTTTTATAATATTCGGAATCACGTTAGTATTATTATTATTCTTATTCATAAAGGCGAACCAGTCAATTCTGCCAAGACCATAATTATTATATTGACACGTGAATAAATCTAAAAATATTTTTTCATAGGATTCCAGTAATTCCTGGCCCCACACAATTACATTAATGTCTTTCAGAAATCAGGGGAGTTTGGTAGACAAAACATGTGAGAATCATGGTGGAGTCTTCGTCAGAATTAAAAGTTACAGTGCGACACGCTATCATTCATTACGCAATGAACAACCACTTTCCTGCGAGATTTCCGATTTGGAAATAAAGAATGGCGCACCTTTATTATGACGAAGTCATGTATGGGAGTAATCTGTTAAGTCTGTACATACACGGCACAAATTCAGATACATCAAATTTAACATCAAACTCAGGTCTACAGTTCTAAATTTATTTTGATTCGTTTGCTCTCTTTAATCTCCTAAATTATGAAATGTGATTGATTAAATTATTAATGCAAAATGTTGTTCAAAAATAACTACAGATTCATCAAATTTAATATCAAATTAACACAATATTATTCAAAAACAAATACAGATTCATCAAATCTTATAGCAAACAAACTGTTCTTGTATATTTAATGGCCACTACACATAAATCGAGAAGTTCAATTTACCTTTCCTTCCGTTTCTCGAGAAAGCGTTGAAGAGATAATTTCTTCGCCATCGGAAGTTCTGCAAAACAGAGTTTTCTGTTAATTCTGTACATAATTTTTTTTCCAGTATAAATATTACAAATCCGAGTTTCTTCCAGTGTAAATATTACAAATCTGAGCTGAGAACTTACTAGCATGAAATAGGGTTTGATTCGCTCCGCCTGAGAATTCTTCTTGATTTGTAATATTTTTTCTTAGTCCTGTCGGTAAAGGTAGTGAATTTGAAGCAGTGGTGGAAGAGGAGGAATCCTCATCGGGATGCAGAACATTTCCATTTCCATTTCCCGCGGCCAACAACATTACAGCTTCTGCCTGTTAATGGAACAATCTATCAGTTAGAAAATTGAGATTTTAACGCGTTTTAATGGTTTTTTAATTCTCTGTTTCGCTTCTGGAGGAATATATTGGATCAAAGATGGAAAAAAAACTTACTCTTTGAGGAGAAACATCGGGGAAGACTTTCATTTCGCCGTTGTAGAAAATCACCAGTTCTTTGCCAGGAGGCATGAAATTTTCCATCTGAAACCCTGAAGCGTGTTGAGGAAACAATTCCATGGTCTTCATGCCTTCAGAAACCGCAGAATTAACCTCCATTTGAGATTTGCAGAAAACTTGTTGCAGGATATAGGGCTTTATTTTCCCCAGGCATGACTGATTTGCTGTAAATTTGAACCCTAAAGGCGTCAATATAAATCCTCACCCTGCGTTCCTAAATTTAAGAATTCTTTACAAAGCGAAACAAAATAACTTACATTGCCTCTTCATATGTTGTTGGCAATCCATGGCAGGACTGGTATTCTCTGCTCCATCAATCTTGCTTCCAATCCCCAAAAAATCAATTGTAAGCAACCGAGGTTGAGACATCTCTTTCCCTAACAGAATAAATTCGCTGAAGATAATTCCTCGAAAGCTGGATGAACTTCAATCGATCGGGCGATTCGCTGTAGACAATTCCTTGAAGCTTGATGAATTCAGTCGATCGTGTGATTCGCTGAGGCAAAATGCAGGGGCATCCGAATGGTATTTAAAGGGCCAGCAATTAGCACGAGTTTAATAACGGGTGTTCTTTGAATTGAATCAAAAAATACGGGAACAAAAAGTATGACCCGACGTCTGATTTGAAACTTAAATGCCACGTGGAAAATGGAATGTAATGTACCATGTCAAGCGGGGCAGTGAGATCCCCAACGAATGCAAATCGCACATGTGAGAAATAAGGTTCCGTGAGAAATGCGTGGTTAGAACTTAGAACAGCTTAAAGGTCACGTGTATTTTATCAAAATATTAAACCGCTTAGAATGGGTTCCAGTGGGCGCAGGCAATACCAGGGGCAGGACCCACATTATTGGTAAACGAATACAAATCTTTCCCTAAATCTTAGACCAGTATATTTAGTTGTTGGTTCTAAATATTGATGTAAAGAATTCTAAGAATCAATTAAAATTATTTCGATATTAGATAATAATATAAATGTTATTATTTTTTAGAAAATTTTATTATAATTTAGAAATATGATAAGTGTAGTTTATGGAATTTAATTTTAATAAAAGAAAGATTAGATTTTTTAAAAAGATTTTAATACACAAGTTATTCATTTGAATTTAAATAGGTTAATTCTACACTATGTGGGATCGATTGACACACTACAAAATGTCTCAATATAAAGAATGCAAATTTTGGCAACCTAGGACAAATGTAGGAGAATCTAAGCTATAAAATGATGGGAATTTTTGAGAAAAAATGAGAATATATAATTCAATAAGGATGAGTTTATATGAGTGTGTCCATTTAATAATGATAAAATAAATATGGGTAAGGAATAGAAAAGGAGTTAAAATTGGTACAAAAGTGTGTCACTTGTTATTTGAGCATATCTAGGAAATATCTCAAAATAGGATCAAAATGATGGAAATTGGCATATGTATGCAAATTTTATGATTACATTTTTCCCTTTCCAAAGTAAATGAGAACTCACAAACATGTATAAAAATAAATATTTAATCTTAAAATAAATATCAAGGTTAAAATAAAGTAACAAATTCCACTAAGATGTCAACATGTGTTTTTATCCTTGGTTGTGCTTATTGAACACACTACAAGACCGAGAGTTGGGGGGTGAATCAGTCTTGAGAAAATCCTTAAACTATTTTTGTCACAAACACTTAATAATTATCTTTATCCAATTAATAATCAATAGAAGATAATGCACAATGAACACCTAACACATGAACATCATATTTTTATGTGGGAAAACCATGGTGAGAACACACTCACTATATGAATAACTGATTACAATGTTTTAGGCCAAGGGCTAAGGAAGCTCACTGATCTTGATTTGGACTTGTAGGATAAGGCACACAACCTTAGTGCAAGATAAAATAGAATTGGAATGCTGAGACACATGATCCCGGGGCAAGATAAATAGGGCTTGTAGATTGAAGCACACTACTCCAAGACAAGATATAGATTTGCACAAGCTACCAAAAGAACTCCTATTTTCCAACATGCAAAAGAATATGATGAATTGAAATGAATACTATCTCCTTATTATGAAACTATCCTCAACCATCTTGTCAAGAAACCAACATCATGCCAAACACAACACACATTCGTTGCTTCAAAAAAATTTCATATCAAAAGATATCATTCAAAGCACATCATAAACTAATATTCACACTTATGCTCTATCACTTTCACTTCCACATTATTCACACTCAATCCACACTTAAAATAAAACATCCAAAACATGTATTTATATCAACTTAATCATCAAAACCTTCAACTAGGTCGATTGTGGTAGAAATAAACATGATTTACACAAAATCAGCCACCATGAACAACTGCGCTCAATGTGGTCCATGGAATCCAAAAGGATTACAATACATCTTCCTAAGATGATTCCAATCAATTTAATACAACACATCCTTCAAAGTTGGCATCATATGTAACATGTAGATAAACAATAAAACACATTAACCAATTGGCCCAAATTATCTTCCAATGTAGGTCAGGTAGAGAAGGCCATAAACCAACAAATCTACAAACTAATCCACAATGTTTGAAGTAATCCATATTTTCCTCCATGCCACAACCACACACCACCATTGGGGTAGTCTTGGCACAAGCTAGAGGTCTAGGTTTCACCTTTGGAGGAAGAGTTGCAACAGATCTAGAAACACGAGAAAAACTCCATCCACCAACAACAAAAAAGGGCTTTGAGGGAGGGCCCCCTCATTCATAGGCTTACTAGTAGAGGCATCCCACAAATCATCCAATAGAATAGAGGCACCCAAAAAAGTGGCAACCAAATCATCCTTAAACCAAATCCTACAGAGCAAACCCGAAGGAGCCTCCACAACCAACTCAAGAGACACAACATTTGTAGTATCACCAAGAATTTGCAGCAACTATTTCTATAGTGTGAACGAGCTTGATGAAGGGTGCTCCCCTTAATACCACAAACACATAAAAGAAATAGAGAAACAACAAAAAATCACAAGAACAAAAAATGGGCTTCTTATTATCTCCAAAAGTATGGAATTACAAATTTAAAAAATACAATATGCAAAGTCGCATGGATGTTTTCCTTACAATATTCTGTAAGACAAAGCCTCAAATAACCACCCAAAACTGTCTTAGAAAACACTATGGGCCTTCCTTATATAGGCAATTTTCCACTGCCCGAGAAGGTTCTAGAATTTTAGCCATTAAGGCCGACCACCCCTAGAATTATTTTATTTTTCATTTTTATTACATTAGGGTTGGCTCAAAACAATTACAAATTATAATTTTAGGTAGCCCAAATTTCAGACGCCATAACTTTTTAACCATAACTCTATTTGGCTATTCTAACCACTTTTCAGAAATTGAAGATCCTAATCTGCAACATCTGAATTGCGCAAGCTCTAATCAGCTGGGCTCCGACCTCATCTCGAAGCCTCTAAGGCCTTCAAAATTGATCTCAAAGATTTTGTACCCAAAAATCTCAAGAACTTCACCAATATAGATGATATGACAACGAAACTCAACTAACAGACTCATATGACTAAGATGAACCTCCACCTGTGAAATTAGAACATTCTGATCTTGTATGACCAACTTACTAAAAGTAGTAAGTTTCCATAAATAATAACTTTGTATTGAAAACAACCCTTATTGAAAAGACAAAACAAAAATATTTTTGGGTGATGCAAGATTGCCCTTACACCTAAGATGCTCCTGCATCAGACACCTAGGGTAATTTGAGAAGTGACCCTGTCACGTCTCAGGTGTGTAGAGGGAAACCAAGATGGTTAACATCCTCTCTTGTTAGCCATGATGAATCTTCTACATGTTGTCCTTTTCATTTGACTAGATATTCTTCATATGTCTCATTCCTTGTGTTTTTGACAACATGACTATCGAGTATATCCTCAATCTCCTTGGTAGCTAAAGTAGTTGCTAGAATACTCCATTGTGCTTCTATGAGCCCATCTTCAACACCCTCTTCATGATACTCTGTTAGATCTAAAATGTTAAATACTGGTGAAATATTCATCTCAGTAGGCAACTCTACTTCATAGGCATTTCTTGAATCATGCTTCTTCAATATCTTACATAGCTCAAACTTCTTCATTTTCAAATTGTTATATGTACCTACTAGAAATCGCCCCTTCCACAAATGAACCATGACTTCATCCCCAACCTAAAATTCTTTATGCCTCCTTTTCTCATCTTCCTTAGCCTTGTACTGCGTATTCATCTTAGTAATGTGCTTCCCCACCTTTTCATGGATGTTCTTTAAATGTTCTGCAAAATCCTCAGCTTCAACATTACTTATCTCTCCTTTGTCTCACTTCCTTAACTCTGAAGCATTTCTAGGACTACTTCCATATACATTTTAGAATGGTGATTTACCAGTGCTCCTATTGACAGAATTATTGTATGTAAATTCTGCCTGTGGTAAAATCAAATCCTATCATGTTGGCTTATCTCCAACCAAACATCTCAACAAATTCCCCAAACTCCTATTCACCACCTTTGTTTTCCGATCAATCTTTAGATGATGTGATGAGATGAACTTCAAATCTGTCATTAACTTCTTCCACAATATGTGCAAAAAATATCCAACAAACTTAGTGTCTCGATCTGAAACTATGCTCTTTGATAAACCATGTAGTCTCACCACTTATTTGAAAAACAATTCTACCACATGAACAACATCATTAGTCTTCTTGCAGAGAATGAAATTTACCATCTTTGAAAACCTGTCAACCAACACAAAAAGTGAATCATGCCCCCACTAAGTCCTTGGTAAACCAAAACCAAAGCTCATACTGATATCCTCCCATGGCTTATTTGGTATAGGTAATGGGTGATACAACCCTGTATTCTGCTTTGCTCCTTTTGTCATTTGACATACTCTACAACTTTGTTCAAACTTCTTGACATCTTGCTACAACTGTGGCCAATAATAATTCTCACTAACTAGAGCAATAGTTTTATCTCGACCAAAATGTGCAACCAATCCTCTAGTATGATTCTCCTTGATGAGATTCTCCCTCATAGAATTTCATGGAATGCTTAACTGACTCCCTCTTAATAGAATACCATCCTAGATGATGAAATCCAACCACTTCATTCTATCTAGAGTAACAGGTTATGTACAAGCTTTTCAAGATTCACCAAAATCAGAATCCTCTCAATACAAACTCTTGAGTTCCTTGAATCCAACCACCTTGATCTGCATCTTTGTCACCAAAAGTTGTCTCCTACTAAGAGCATTTGCAACCCTGTTAGGCTTTCCTCTTCTGTGTTTCAAAACAAATGTGTAACTTTGCAAAAAATCAATCCATTTCAAATGTCTCTGATTCAACTTTCCTTGACTCTTCAAATATTGCAAAGCTTGATGACCAATATACAAAATAAACTCCTTAGGAAGCAGATAGTGTCTACACTTTTTCAATGCTTGAACTATAACGTAAAATTCCTGATCATAAATAGAATATTTCCTCTTGGCATCATTTAACTTCTCACTGAAATAAGCAACACATCTACCTTCTTGGCTCAAAACAACTCCTATTATAGTACTACTAGCATCAGAGTCCATCTGAATTACCTTATTAAAATCTGGAAGTGCTAAAATAGGTTGTTCTGTAACTTTTTGTTTCAATAGTTTAAAACTCTTATCTGTCCTTGTAGTCCACTTAAACTCTTTTCTATCCCATCTCATTGTTTCAGTTAAGGGTCCACAAACATTGATAAAACTCCCGATAAACTTTCTATAAAAGATAGCCAAACCATGAAAAAATATTACCTCCGTACCACTCCTTGGAGTAGACCATTCAAGGATAGCCTTCACTTTATTTAGGCCCATTTTTAGACCTTATGCTGAAACTACAAATCCCAGATACACTAACTCATTCTTCACAAAACTACACTTCTTCAGATTAATCAAAAATTTCTCTTACCTTAACTTCTCAAAAACCCTATGAATATGCATTATATGCTCCTCCAATGTCTTACTAAAGATCAAAATATCATCTAGGTAAACAATGACAAACTTACCCATAAATTCTTTCAGACCTTATTCATGAACCGCATGAAAGTGCTCGGTGCATTGGTTAGCCCAAAAGAGATTACTAACCACTTATACATCTCTTCCTTTGCCTTGGAGGTAGTCTTTCATTCATCTCCTTCTCTAATCCAAATCTGATGATATCCACTCTTCAAATCTATCATTTTGAAATACACAACTTTTTGGAGATTTTCCAGCAAGCTAGATTGCTAACTGTATGTTTGTCATTGATGACAACATATGGTAAGAAGCATGCGTGGAATCCTGATGAAGAGAGCCTTCAACATATGCTGCATGGATATGTTATCAACATGATATCATAGACACAGATGTTGATCTTGAGTAAATATAGTAATACAATTGTGCATATCAGTGAGTGTCCTGACAGGTCCTAGGAATAGTTCTATATGTGATTGGCCGTATGGTTGTAGTAGAGCCTTGCAGCTTCATATTTATGTTGTAGACATATGTATGATGTTATGTTCATGAACACAGAGTCAGATATGAAGTACAATTTGAGTTATGAAGTATCCAGGTGACAATTAAAGTTTCCTGAGTTTATCTGGGAGAGTCGATGATGTTTATAAGATTATGGTAGTTGTGCCTATCATCACAGTATGCACACTTGGATTTATGTTAAGAGTAGAGTTAACAATGTTTGGTTAAGAGCGCATGATGTAATTCAACATAAGAAGAAAGTTGGAAATAATTTAGTGAAGATGACTGTGTGTAGCGTGGTGTCTACTCACATAGAATTGTGAAGTCCTAATTTATATTGCGTGCTTAGTAGAGCCGACTAAGGTGTTGTTGGAGAGTTTTATTGTTTCTCTAATATGATTTCAAGATGGTTCTAACAGGCTGACTTGATTATATAATTTGGAGAAAAGATATTTATAGGTAGTCATTTGTGATTACTAAAGTGTGGTTCAGAGTTAAAAGAAAAGAGTAGAGTAGAAAGTGCGAAGTGTTGAGCCATCAGTAGAAGGTCTATGTGACCAAGTAAATAGCATATGCTATTCATTGGAACTGATCAAGACAGCAGGTCTATGCGCAGTTCACCAAGATCTAGATATAGTGTGTATCTGTTAATCAAAAGGTTGTAACCTTCACCCGTTTGAGTAGTGTGCTCTTAGACAATGCATCCTCACCCCTAACACGGTTAATTGTAAAAGAATCCTATAAATAGGGTCCGACCTTTGACCAGGTCACTATACTTATTGTATTATAAAGATCAACTCCTAACAGGGTTGTAAGATCTTCTAACATGGATCATAATACACTAGTTTCGGTGTTAGTTGTCTCTTTTATCATTCTTATCATTTCTTTCATTGTCCAGACATCTAGATGCAACATGTCCAATCTTATTAAAATTGAAATATTTCAATGGTAACTTGCCTTTATACTTTCCTTTTCCTATAGGTAGTCAGTTAGCCAACAATGCTTCAAATTCCCCTTGTACTTTATCTTCATTCAGAATACTGTCATACTCATTTCCATATGAATTGTTGTGACTTTCTATTTCTCTTCTTGATGTTCCACTTCTCATAGATGACTTGAATGATATCTCAATAGTTGGTAGACTATTATCATAACTACTTAAATCAAATGCAGTCAACTTACTGATTAGGGCTTCAAGAGTAACAAAATTATTTGGTATAGATCTCAATTCCTAAATTGTAGATAGTCTAATAGCATACTTAGAAGAAAAAGTTCTCAAGATTTCACTTACCACTTTTTCATTAGTCAGTGACCCACCAACACCTATGATGGCACTAACAAATTCCTTAATTCTGCTACTATATTGTGTGATTTTCTCCTCATCTTTCATCCTCATTTCATGATACTTTTTTCTCAAGCTATCAACCTTATCTTTTTGTACATGTTGATCTCATCCATAGTTAAGTGTAAGTCTATCCCACATTTCTTTTGAATTAACACAGTCCTTAACATCATTAAATTCAACATTGGAGAGGGAAGAAGTAATCTCTATCATTTAACCAAGTTGTGTTCCTACCTTTCTCTCATCTGGTCAACTGTCAAAGGTCTAGTAGGCAGTGGTGTGTATTCATTATCAATCAGGTGCAGTTCAGAATCTCCAATCTCAGATAGATACAATCTCATTCTGCTTTTCCATGTAGAGAAACTTTGCTTATTCAACTTAGGTACTTCTCTCCTATAAATCTTCAGATCATTTACTCAAGTCTTTTAAACTTATCTCTTCAGAGTACTTAGCTCCGATACCAATTGCTAGATTATAGAGGGGGGGGAAGGTGAATCAGTAACCTTGATCACAAATACCTTAAAATACTTTTATCCAATTAACTCGGTAGTTGCTCGGTAACAACATAATTCACTATTTACCAACAATAGTAAATAAACTATATCAATAAATAATCCATTCACACAAATCATACACAATGTATAACACCAATAATTAATGTGTAAACCCAAGTTTGGTAAAAACCATTGTGATAATTGTCACCCACTAAGAAAATACTCTTCTAAAGTACACTCGGTTAAGAGCCAATCTGGTTAAAGATTATAAAACACATTGTTAGGTGTGACCCGATTAAGAGATTTACCTCAGATTTGTTAGGATCTTCACCCTGTTAGGAGTGGCCTTGTTAGAGGGCTTTAAACACTCTTTAGAATGTCACCTTTCTCAAGGATGTACAATAAGACTGTTAAGTCCACTCTGTTAAGAGATTTTTTTGTTACAAATGCTAGTAAGCAATAGTAATAAAATTGATTTGTAGATGTGCAAATATCTTTTCTCAATCAAATCTATGTGCACTCTTCAATCTTCACTTCAATTCTTCATTATCCACTGGCATCAACACTTTTTCAAATCTTACTTTTCCCACTCGGATTCTCTTTGTTCCTTCTTCTCTACAATAGTCGGTAACCCTTCAACTATTCAGTTTGCTAGCCATTTTTCCATACAAGATCGTACTCTATATAGATAATTTTGCCTCTTAATCTCATCTATTATGTTTTCCTTTAATCAATCTTAACCGTTCATTTCATTATACCTTAAATTTGGATCTTGGTAACACGTTTTCTTTTCACTTAGAAAATTTAACTTTTGTAGAAATTTGTTCCATCTCTTTTTGCCGCTTAGATCTTTCCATTGATCTTCATCTCAAATTTTCATAACTGTAGATCTCTTGTAACTAACTCTCTTCATCATCATGATCATCCAGCTCAGCATAACTAATCATTAAATGTTGATTCCATCCATATTTAATATCTTTTCCTTGTTGGGTGTTCTTCATTAGAATTTCAGTTACATCGCTCGGTGGCTAAACCTTTCTGCTTTACCGAGTGACCTACTTTTTACCTTTACCTTATCGAGTGACATTTCCATATCGGTAGCCAAAACCACTTATCTTACCGAGTTGCCAAATCTTCATCACCATGCTTTACCGACTTAACACAATCATATGTTAGGTAGAAAATAATTATACCAACATAATCTAATCATTTTCCGATCTGTATCAGTTTCCCATTTAAGTTCTACAACTTCTCAAATTCTCATTTCTTATTCTCCTTAGCTCATTCATCTCATATCATTACTGAATGATATGACAACAAAATATAAATCAGATATCAATTTCTTGACATCAATGACAAGACTATAACTGATTTATCTTTTTTACTATCATCATGTATACCTCTGATCTTTGTCAGTCTTTATCATCAACTCCATCAGATAATCAATCTTCAACATTATTAACAGTTATGGTAACACTTCTCCATGTATATCTCTTTAATTCTAACTCTTCCTTATTCACTTCAACTATATGTCATTATCACTATCTACCCCTTGTCTCTCTCTATTTGTCTCAATCCCTTTCTCTCCCTCTCTCTATATCTCCCCATCTCTCAAAGTCCCTCCTTCCCACCCTATGTCCTATCTATCTCCTTATCTCTACCTTTCTTTCCCTTTCTCTTCCCATCCATCTTTATCTATCTATTCCCATACTCCTCACTCTTCCTCTCCATCTATATCTTATTAATTCTACCTCTCCCTTATTCTTTTCAACTCTCTCTCTCTCTCTCTCTCTCTCTCTCTCTCTCTCTCTATCTATCTATCTATCTATCTATCTATCTATATTTGTGTGTGTGTGTGTATACATATATATATGTATATATGTATATGTATGTACACACACACACACACACATATCCTCTCTCTATTTATCTCTCATTTCCCTCTTCATATCCATATCCACATCCTTCTCCTCTCCATGCCCATACCCATCTTCATCTCTATCTATATTTCTATCCCATATCTCTATATCCTTCCCCCACTCTCACTCTCCCCCCCTCTTTCACTTCTTGTTTCTAATCTCGCCTCCCCATCTGTCCCTATTGGTAATGGATATTGAAATTATCTTATTGAGTTAGAGGTGTATTTGGGTCCTTGTAAGTTGATGCATAGTTGCGTTGAAGCGATCACTTCTCCATTGAAACCTTTCTTACATGAACAAAATTATTTGCTAAATGTCCTACTAATTGACCTCATGTACTACACAAATATATGCAAAAAATTGAACAAAATTCTTATTGATTGACCTTCTACATCTCTCCAACATACCTATTACATACCAAAATGCAATTACTAGTATTATAAATTTCAATCATATATCTAAAATACTAGACACACTTCACAAATATAATAGAAATAAGACATTTTTTTAAAGTTAAACAAAACTTAAATAGAAAGGCACACAAAGAAACATATTATCATCATGTTTTGAACAAAAAAATTGCATTAGCTTAGAAACGAAGTCTGTAATCAAAAGCTATTGTAGAAAACTTTTCGCATGTCTTTTGGTCATCATTTGAACAGAACATTGCATTCAACTGAAAATGCAAGTCCTAGTCAAAGACTATTGCTGAAGAAATTTGTGGCATAATTTATACAAACATTCAGATTGACTTTAATCGGTCAGTCAAAACAACATGATTGCTAAAACCCGGGGTCTTTGCGCTATGGCGAATAAACATTTTTCTAAATGGATCTTTCAATTAAATTATAGCGAAATATACATCAAAATTTTTGATTAGTCAATGACTAACCATGAGTCAAATACAATACAAATTAAATTTCTGCGTGTCAGATACTTTACAAAGTAAATTCTGCCGACGGACGATGATTTGATCTGTTACGGTTGTTCGTGATTCCTCCGACAGATCACAAAAATGAGAAGAATCAGTCAAAACATGTGGGAATCTTTTTCATCAGATGTTCTCCTGTTCACAGAAGTGGTTTTCAAACGAAGAAAACAACATTTACATTTTCCGACTGGCAAAGGGAAACAACTTTCCATTCAACAAGTAAACAATTGTAAAGCGTTATTTTGATGAGTTCTCTTTCGGAAATAATCCCTTAAAATCCGCGTTAACGGAGTAAAAATTCGCCAAATTTACTGTTCAAAATGTTCATTTCGCTCGTCCATAAATCTCCATCGCAAATCGAACAAGAAACTCAAGCTAGCCGGCCTTCCGTTTCTGGAGAAATCGTTGAAGCGATTTTTTCTTCGCTATTGGAAGTTCTGCGTAACAGATCCAGTCCCTCGTTAATCCATTGGAAACAATGTTATATTCTTAAAATGTAACAAATTCAATTCGAGCACACTTACTCCAATGTGATATGCCCAGAGGATGTCTTTGATATGCAGATCCTTCTTGACTGGGAACACCTTCTCTTAATCCCTTCGATAAAGGTGCACAATTTGACATATTTGCAGTATTTCCGCTACCGGCTGCCATGGCCATTATAGCCTTTGCCTGTTAACGAATCAGACCGTGAGTTCCATATTGAAAAGTAAATAGAAAACCAGCGGCGTAAAAAATCTCGAGGTTGAGAATACTTCTTACTTTATCAGCCGAAACGTCGCCGTGGAAATATACTGCTCCATCGTAGAAAAGCATTAGCTGAGAAGAGGAGGGTTTGGTAGAGGGCTCGAAATTCAATGCGGCAGCAGCAGTTTCAGAAAGGTTGAATTGTGTGTCGGGGAAAGGCTTTTGGCCATCCTCACTATCCGATCGAGATCCCGTGGAGTGTTGCGGAAACAATTCCATGGTCTTTGAATCTTCAGAAACCCCGCAGTGAATCTCCCTCTGAGAATGCTCTGGATTGCTCAAATATCCATCAGATAGCACTTGTTGCAGCATATGTGGTTTAATCTTTCCCAGGCAAGCCTGTATTCCTGTAAATATTGAAGCACAAATCGGAATCAAGATCAATATCGAGGATTTAAAGATATAATTTGATGAATATTCATGTAAATATTGATGCACAATAGACATCAAGATCAATATTAAGGATTCAAAGACATTTGATGAATATTCCTGTAAATATTGAAGCACGAATCGGTATCAACATTAATGATAAGAATTCAAAGATTTCGATGAACATTCCTGTAAATATTGATGCAAAAATCGACATGAATATTAATTTAAAGCCTTTAAAGATATTTGTTGAATATTCCTATAAATATTGAAGTACAAATCGGCATGAGTATTAATATGAAGGATTTAAAGATATTTGAGGAAATTTCCTGTAAATATTTGTGCACAAATCGGCATCAGTATCTATATTAAAGATTTAAAGATAGTTGATCAATATTGCTGTAAATATTGAAGCACAAATCGAAGGATTTAAAGATATTTGATGAAAATTCGGGTAAATATTGAAGCACAAATCGAGGATTTAAAGGTATTTGATGAAAATTCGTGTAAATATTGAAGCACAAATCGGCATCAAGCTCAATATTAAAGATTTAAAGGTACTTGATGAAATAAAAAATGAAGAAAACGACTTACCTCGCCTTTTCAGAACTTGTCGCTGACAATCAATGGCTGAACTGGTATTCTCTGTGGCAGTCTCATCACTGCCAATTCCTAAGAAGTCGATCGTGACCAGCTGAGGTTCAGACATCTCTTACCAAAACAGATATGATCTAATGTAATGAAGCTCCCTTCAAATAGTCAAGGCAATAATAGGATTCACGGGTATTGTATTTAAAAGATTACTGAAACCGCAGGACAATAATGGCTGGTATTCCAGAATAGCTAAGAAACGTGAGGCATGTTGCGGCAATTTGACATGTAAAGAGCATGTGTGAGAAGAAGGTAAGCTACGTCTCATTCAGAAAATTAGGTTAGCATGCTGTCGACGCAAGAGCAGTGCAGTAGGCAGGCATGTGCTCAATTCATTCCATTAAAAGGAAATTGTCGAGATGGTGGTGAAAAGCGTGAATAGGATGGGAATGCCGTGTATATTTTAGACGTTCAACCGAAGAAGGCGCCGAGCTGTACAAACAAATACCACACGTTGTGACAAAGAGTCGGTGTCGAATCTTATTTATAATGGGTCAACAATAAAATCGAGAAGCTTCCGCGCTTTGGACTGTGGAAATAGCACGTTCCCCGAAACAAGCGTATGTACGAAGAGTTACTAACTATTTGTGTTCCTCATTATAAATATTTAACAAATATTAAATTTTAATCACGGAAAAAAGATCAATGTGGATTGTGTTTATGGTGGGGGCAAAGGTTGATTTATGTGTGCAAAAGCCACATTAGACCGCCTACTAATGCTTAACAAGTACTAGGCATTTTTCATATTTCACCCTTAGAAATATCTCTCTAATAGGATATCTCACTGATATTTTGCAAATAAGGGAACGTTCTTTTCCCTCACCTTTTAAACTCATTGGCCACCATCAATCATGTGTAAATGTGTTAACACCGTTGTAAGTTGGTAGGTCATGCCATAAGTCAATGTAGTGTAGTTTCTTTCATTATTAAAAGAGCCATGTTCCTCAAGGATATTAAACATGTTTTAGGTGTTGAAACTTTGGCAACTTGTATCATATTTATGTAGTACAATTTTGCTTGTTAAGGTATGATTTTGTTAATAGTGTTTGAAATTTTAGTTTCGTATGTTGAAATGGGGTTTAGGATTGTGAAAGTTTCTATATCAAGTTTGAGTGTAAATTGACAAAACAATGTTAAGTTTGTGCAATAGAATGTAACAAGAGAGATTTTGCATTTTGGTATGGAGATATTTTATAATTTGTTGTTATTCGGTAGTAATTTTGTAGAAAGTAGATTCTTATATTATAAATAAAAGTATGTTGTTAGAGTGTGTATGACAATGCAAGTGCACATTTAATATCATTAGGATGAATGTGACGAAATAAAGGGCAGCTAAATATTCTTGGAGATGCATTGAATTATCATGGATTGGATTGATCTTATTTATATGTTTAAATTCAAGGTACATAGGTTTAAAGTTAGGAGACTCTGATGTAGAGCAGGGTTTAACAATTAGATTATTGATCCAATATTTCACAACAATGGGGTTCATTCTTTCTTCAAGACTCAAAGCAATCACAAATTACGGAGACTTCATCACAAGAACAAACTTTTGGCATTTCCTAGCTTTAACAAATAGGGCATCATCTCATTTTGGGATTCCAACAAAAAATTCCACACTCAACATTTACAAATGCAAGTTTCTCTCGTAATGGATTAATGCTCCTATAAGACCTTAAGACTCTAATGATGCAATTGTCTTCGAAAGTTGCATCCTCCACTTGGGAGACCTTAGACCATGTAGAAACAACATGTATAAACCCACAATAACCCACACAACTCAAACTTTCCCATCCTACTTGGCTTCCTTCATAAACAAGCCCAATTTCCTAGTATCCTTGCCAACTAACTATTCTAGCTACAACTTTTGATGTAGCCTAGGTATCCCTAAAATAACCACTAATTTAAATACCCTTTTGAGTCTTTCACAACATATCTCAAACTTGCATAGGATTACTTTGTAACATATTAGTCAATAATTGACTGTTAATCTACTTGTAGGCCTAATTAGGTCACTTTTACAAAACACGTGTATGATAAAAATTCTTCCAATCACCAATATCTACTTCAGGACTCTATAAACATCACATAGAGTTTTAAAAAGTAGATTTTGTCCACTGGTACATCCACCAATTCACCCATTCACCAAAAGTTTCTTCTAGCTAGACAATTAGGCCAAATCATTAGAATATTAGGCTAGGGCTTGCACAACTAGGGCCATATCTCCATCTTTTGGATCTACAATCACTACCAACATAAAGAACATCATAACTAAATCCATTCCACTGATTTAAAGAGGGTTTCATTGGTGGAAAAGTTTACAGACCATTCTTAGTAAATTTGATCTAAAAACCTCCAAACTTTATGAAATCAACTCAAACAAAAACCAAAACCCTCTTAATTCATGCCACCATTGAATCTAGTTCACATCATGTCAATTGCTGGCTATAAAAAGTACTTTCTAAATTTGGCATGGTTAAAAGCTTAGCTCACATACTTTAGTTTAGTTACTTTCGATAAAAATTTTTAGCGAGTTTCTATTGAAACTACCCAATAGGATTTTTAGGTTTGATGCATTTTGGAGGAAATCCTTCCTCCAAAAAAGTGTAACCGACTATTGTGGGTTCATCCTTCATTGTTGAGTTTGGTTATTACAGCCTTTACATTGTCAACCCAAGTAGACTAGGCAACTCTTCTAAGTTGTGTATGTAATGAAAGGAAGAATGGATTGATTTGTGTAGTTACATGATTCTTGTTTTCTTTCATTCAAGTATTATGGTTTTAGAGCTTTCAATATTTTAGAATATTTGCATGGAAATTTTGTAAGTGTATTAAAATTATTGTTCATGAGATAACATTGTGTGTGTGAGTTCTTTTGGAGGATAACTTTTTCCCCACGAGGGATTTTTTACAATTTATATTGTGTCATATTGATGGTATATTTATGTATTATTTTTCATTTTAAACTTTGAATATTTTTATTCATTAGGACTATGTTTAAATGACTATTATAATTATAAATTTTCTTTCATTTGGTATCATAGCTTGGTTTTAAGGTTGTGAGAAGAGATCTTGCAAGAAATGTAACCTTATTTGCAACCAAATTATTGTGCATAGTTAAACCCATAACCTTGCAATAAAAATAATGAAGGCATTTAGAGGTGTGAAATGCATTAATAGACTTGGGTTGCTACAAATCAAGGGTTAGATGGAGGTTTTTCTAATAGATTGAATGTCAAAATATTTTAATGAGGGTTTAAGAGGTGATATTTTGTTGGAGATGACATGGACAAAAATCCTCACCACCAATTCTAGAACTCCCAAAAGTTACATATCAACATAGTACGTAATAGATTTTAGAACAAGAAATATTTTTGTCATTTTTAGGGCCATGAAGATATTCTTGATATGATTGATAATATAGTCATATAGAATCCATATAAGTTATAGTTAGGAGATCAAAGTATCTAGGTAGAGATTATGTTTGTAGGGTATTCTTGGTGGAATCAATAATGATATGTAGAGTATTAAAAGATTTAATTAAAGATTCAAATTTTTTTAATTGTTTTTGGGTTGACAAGGAATTTATAGCATAGATATGGGTATTTTATAGAGTACATAACTCATTAGTCCTAGTGATTAGTTATGCCTAGCACATGGGGAGCTATAACACCCTAGATTGTGGAGTGGATGTATCATTATGAGTTTCCATATTTTCTCTTTAGTGGAATCACCCATACTTTGCTACTGGATCCAACCTTGAGTGTGATGTTATTGTTGGGTAGCAATTGGTGGTGCCAAGAAATCCTAGCCTAGAAGCCACGTAGTAGCCATCAAAACATTGTCATACTTATTTTGTGAAGCCTAAAAGAGGTAAATTTTTCAAGGAGTCATAACATTCACCTATAAGTTATATTTTTACATTTGTATAGTTAAAAAAAAAAAAATTTATATACTTCACAAATAGGTAAATTAGTTTTCTAATTTTTTATATTTTCAATAGAAAATATAATCCAAAATCTAGTTTTTCTATCATTAATTTGACAAGTTATATTATGTACTCATGATGCTCAGTTTTGGAGTTCTAATACTGGATAAAAGATATTTTCTAAGCACTTAATAGTGGATTAGGTTTGAAGGTGTTGATATTTGATTTATTTAGTTAGCTTTCAGTTCAATTTATTTCTTTGTTCCTTTAACTATGGTACTTTATTAGTTTGTGATAAATTACATCTATAATGTAATAACATGCATAAGAGAAGAATTTAATATAAAATATGTTATAAATATCTAATAATAATAAAGAATAACAAGACACTTTTAGAGATAAAACCTAAAAATATCTCCAATTTGAGAACACAATTTTTAATATGTGATGTAGCCCTTATATATGCTTCATTATGCCATGGCTACCAACCAAGATGAGTTAGATTCTTGGATATAACGCATAGGATAATCCAACTACTTATATAAGATTTTAATTATAATTATATAACATAATCTATAGAACTAAGGTAGAAAAAATACATGATGACTTGTCCATGTAGCTTCTTTGAATGGAGGAGTATTTATTTTTATCTAATACTTGTCGAACACTTTTTTATAGTGAGAGGGAAGGGAGAATTAGAATGAATTAAAAATTAACATTTCATCAATCATTTAATCTAATTAACATCTTTTTAGTAGTAAATAACTTAATAAAAAAGAGCAACACACAAGAACACCAAGATTTTTATGTGGAAAACCCAATGTGGGAAAAACCATGGTGAGAATAACACTCACTATATAAAAAATGATTACAATGTTTTAGGCCAAAGGCGAAGAAATATCTCTTCTCCTAATTAGGACTTGAAGGCTAAGGTGAACAACCTTAAAGTAAGATACAAAGGACTTTAAAAATATTGACAATCACTTTTTTAGGAAAAGAAACAATAGGAATGATTACAATGAATTAATATTACATTGAACTAAAGAGAAGAACATTCTTTGAAATGATGATTATAGTTTATTATTCTATAAATATGAAGTTGAACTCATTACTGCTCATACGTACTTTCAAACCTTTGCACTTACACAACAAATCATACAGAATTAAATTCATAACATACACCATTCTCTAAAAGTTACCTACCTTTATATATCATCCACAACACAAAATAATATCAATTAGGTTGGTCTAATTAGATGTAACATACACAACACAAATAGTTGGCCCCAAATTCATTCTTCAATACATGAAAATGGTAAACAAGACATGTAGAGCATCACACCATGCTAATGCAAGTTCCATTTACTCCCAAATCAATTTGTTTAATTGTGCACGCTACTACATGAATCAAAACAACTCAAGTCAGCTCCAAAATATAGAACTTCTAATGTATACAAACCAAACATACTCCAACCATGATGTGGACCTCCAAGACACTACTAGATTCCCAACATAGTATCACCTGACACTAAAAGAAACATCAAAGAACCGCAACACCAAATCCATCGAATGTGGTAGAATGTAAATCATTCTAAAAAATTGATAACACTATGATCTTTGCATGTTCAATACTCATGACATCACAAATTTATCTACAGAACAAATGAGAACATGAATCCTGAGATCTGACATCCCTTTGCATTCACTAAAATCACACTATAACTAGAACATGATATGAATCAATTTTCTATGATGCAAACTAAAATACCAAAATTTGATAGACTGCTCACCTGAACAATCATACTTAGTCAATTTACACCTGCAAACACCTAAATAATTCTCTAAAGCTCCACAATAGACCTAAAACATATAACATTTATATCTAGACTCATCTCAAATAATATCCATACACCAATTTCAAAAAATATGTATTCATTTGATATTGTACCACTCTATATCATAGAGGAAGACTACTGAACTCAAAATCTATACCATAGTTGACAGTAGTGACAATAAGTTTGACATCATTGACAACAAATGGTTCATATTTGTAGAAATCTCCCCCTTTTTCATTGATGGAAATAAATGTGTACTCTCTACATCATTAGTATATTTCTCCCCATTTGAAATCAAATAAAAAGGGCATCTCCAAATTTCTAATGAGACTTTATGTTACCATAGAAGATGTACAACAATTTCCAATACTTATCCTTCTCAAAAATACACTTCTATAATACTTGCACTCTCTTCCCCTAACTATATTATCTCTCACTTAGGGAATGCACCAAAATGAATGCATTTGAAAACCAAAATTATAGTCTAATAGTCTTCTACTTATCTACATGACTATATAAAGAACCAAATTGTCTAACTGGTAAAAAATTAGGAAACTTACTTGATCGGGGGCATTGTATATGCTTTTGTGAACAAGCTTGAATTGAGCCCAAGTAGACTTCTAATCATCTATCACAAAGGAAAACATTCCTCATTGACTTTCCATCTTCGAAAGAAGATCTTCTTGTTGGAAAGTTTACTATACTATTATGATTTAGTGTTGTCATTATGGTAACAAAGTCATATGAAGTTTTAGAGTCAGCTCATTACTTAGAAGATCAGGAAAATGGCTAAGTATGGAAGACTGGATAGTTAACAGAGTATCAGATGAACAGAGCATCAACACATGTGTGTATGACCAAATTATGGCATGCACCCTTGACGATAAGCTTTTGAGTATGTAATCATGCTAAGTCTAAGAGTGCATGATCATATGAGTTAGTATGAAGAAGTTACAGTCAGATGAAGTGACACAAACAGTGAGCGACGGAACATAACAGAGCATGGAGCCGACTGTTGATATTTTGGTTAGCACTTATAATATTTTTTGTAAAGGCTATGTACCTATTGTATTTAGGTTATAGACATGTTAATATTATTGTTTTAAAACATGCTTGAGCTAATTTATTTGGAAGCGGTGTATGTAATAGGTTGAAGGCTGACCTAGTGAATAGTTTTGTTAATCCATATAAATAAGACATGCGCCTTTGTAATTAAGTATGGTATGATATATAGAGTTGATAGCAGTAGATCAGAAGTGTGTGAAGAATAGTTAGAATGTTTTAGTGCTTTACAAGAGGCTAAAGCATCAGTGCACAAAATGAACTGATCAGACAAGCAGTGTCACAACAGTAGTTCACATTGCAGATAGTGTGTATCTAAGATCTAGAAGGTTGTAGCCTTCACCACTTGAGAAATGAGCTCTATGATAGTGTGTACCCATCCCTAATAGGGTTATTATAAAAGAATCCTAACAGGGTCGGACCCTTGACCAGGTTACTGTACTAAAAGCATTGTAAAGATCAACTTCTAACAGGGTTGCAAGATCTTCTAACAAGGATCATAATACACTAGTGCAGTTCTTAGTGGGTGTCAATTTCCAGGGGGTTTTACCCATTTGGGTTTCCCCGTAATCATATCTAGTGTTATGTGTTATGGTTATTTATCTTACTCACATTGATATACATTTCAATACTTAAGCTATTAAGTTAAGTTTCAAGATATCAAAAAAAGTAATAATATATAGAACACTGATCCACCCCCTTAGTGTTCCCTTTCCTAACAGTTAGTATAAGAGCTCTGGTCCTCTGAAGAAAAGTTTAACCACTTGAGGAGATCATGGATATAGGAGAAGTGAAACATATGAAGAAGAATCTTGAAGTAGCTCTTGAAGATCTTGATAGATCTGAAAAAGAAATTGAAGAGCTGAAAGATAAGGTTAGTGGTTCTCAAATAATCATCAAGAAACTAAAAAAAGACTTGAAAGACTATTCAAATAGTGATTTAGGGAAAATGGTCAAAAATATGAATGAGGAAAACACATCTCTGAAGGATCAGATTGAAGAGTTGGATGAAAAGCTATTTAACAATCAAGAAGCCTATGAAGAATAGGTCAAAGAAAACAAGTAGTTGGATGAAGAACTAAGGCAAGAAAACATGAAAATCTTGGAGCTAGAAAACATCAAGAAGAAAGTAGAATCAGAATTGACTGAAGCAAAGAATCATATTGAAAAGTTGCACATAAGAAAGTATTTAATAGAATCTCAATTGTATGCAAAAAAGATTAAAGGAGACACTAGGGGTATTGGATTCAATGAAGCACAAAATTAGATCAATGACATGCAAGAAAGATTGAAAACATCAGAAGGATATACAAAAGCTAAGAAGACTGGAAATCAGACTGAAGCTAATGCAAAGCCATCTAAAGATGAGTGCAAGCCAGTAAACAAAAATTGTTATGCATGTAACAAGCATGGTCACATAGAAAGAGATTGTAAAGAGGTAAGACCTTTCAATGGCTATTGTTATTCATACAATAAGTTTGGTCATAGAGCTATGAATTGTAGATCAAATCAAAGAAATCAGACTCAGCAAAATCAGTGAAGTCATCCACAATGGAATGTTAGAAGTCCTCAAAACATTACATGTTAGATATGTAATTATAATGGTCACACAGCTAGACAGTTCAAAATGGTAACCCACATCAATATGCCGAGGAATATCAAGCCTCCAATTATTTGTCACTCATGCAACAAGGCTGGACACATCTCAAGGTTTTGTAGATCAAAATCACAAAGACATGAAAGCCCTAAAAAGTCAGAAGGATCAATATTGGATGAAGTAGGAGAAGTCAAGTTTGTGCAAGCTATAGAAGATGCGAGTATGATTTGGAAGGAATAAATGTCAGATAATGTTGGTGAAATAGTTGAGGATGCATCCACAATGGACACACCTCCTATTTATGGTTAAATGACCGTTATGGTCTGATGGGGAGATTGGGATAGACTAGCCTAGTCTATGCTTTTTTATCCCTTCCTTGGATAATGGGATGTTCTCCTTTCACCCTATGGTCTCTAGGAATTCCTTCACTAGAGGAATCCCATGACTTTGCCCAATCTGACCACCAAGAACAAATGCTTCAACTCCTAGACTCTCCTTAGCTTAGCTTTCCTTCATTCCCTTACATATGCTTCAACACCTTATCAGGACCTAGAAAGGATGAGGATGGATTCTATGGTGTTTTTGCAACTTTCCATGTGACCTGAAGGGCTTGGGCAATTCATCTTCCCTACTGATTCCTTCATTTTACCTCAAAATAGGGCTAGAAGGAATGAGCCCTAATTAGGCCTCCATTCTTGGTTTCTAGGGCTATCACTTGCAAACCTTGCAAAATCTTGGCTAACTCTCGAAAGAGACTCCTACTTAATCCCCAAGGTCTTAAGGATTTTCTAGGTTTTAGGACCCCAAATGTCCATACAATGCCATAATCCAAATTGAGGGTTTTCAAGGGTTTTTAGGCTTGACAAGGTCACTGAGCTTGTTTTTTTGTTACACCACTATATCTAGATTGGTAGTGTCTTCTCCTTCACACCAATGAAGCTTCACTAACCACTCTTCTAATCCTCCAAAGGATTCTTCTTGCAAACTTCATCCTTTCCTTCTAGAACCTCTGTAATCATGACCTTACCTAGCCGGGCACAGTCTAGGCTCGCCTAGGGCTTGGTCTTAAAATTGCTTGCTTGAATTTCCTGTTGGTTTTTTTTTATGATATGATAAAAATGACATAAACTTTCTCACTTTGCAATGGATCTTTAAGAGAAGCCAACTCCAAGTATTTAACAAATGATGAAAAAGGACCAATTAACAAGGATGTGGATCCATCCTTCTACACTTCTAGTTCTGCATAACCAAGGCAAGTATACCCTTCAACACCTTCAGATATTCAATAAGGTGTAAATCAACAGAGATCTCACAAAGGCTCAACAAATCTGGGAGATACTAGATTAATGGCTAATCAATCCATTGAACATCGACCATAGGCTGGAGCATGAGATTAGTACAACACCACAAACTACATAAAACACAAGATATTTTGGAGTTTATTTTCAATTTGCAGAACATAGCTAAGACCGATCTGTGATGCATCAACAAGGAATATATTGATTTATGACTAGTGCCTTATCCATTGGGCAATACTTCTAGTTCAGGAGCAGCATACAGAAACAAACTACTGTCATAGACTCAAAGCCATAAATACAATGATATCAGACCATACACTACTTGCAATGAAATCCTTATGCAGAACAATATGAATTAATGTCATATCCATAGCTTCATTTAATCCAATCCTAGATCAGAACTAGGGACTAATAACACATACACAGCTGAATCCATGCAATGAATTAGAAGATTCATAATCCAACTAAACAACACATAGGAGAGACTTGAATCTGAGATAAAACTATATTCAGTGTAATGAATCTTGCTTCTATATCAATCTGATCTACAACATTTACCACTTCAATAATATGCAAAAGATATGGAAACACTTATATTTTGTCTGATAACAAAACTAAAACAATTAGAAAGCTACATCCTAATGGAACTAGAAAATGACTGAAACTCCAGGAGTTAAGCTCAGCTTCAAACCCTCTGTGGAGACCAGGATTTTGGAACCCCTACAATAATGAGAAGATTTTTCATTTATCCTTCAGGAAAAGAAACCTAAAAGATATTTCAACTATGACACCTGTCTCTTCCCAGAAAGATCAATTCTGCAAACAACTTCTTTCCCACCAAAACTAGCATCAGAGTTAAAAGCACTTATTACTCTTTCCCACTTGCTCAAAACTAATTTTTGATGCCGCCATTCAATCCATTTTTTGGCGGTGTTTCCAATGATATATTATACTCATATATTTGAGTAAAAATTCAATCTCCAGCAGCATTTTCAAATTTCAACTCCAAGAAGCAATCTGTCACATTCAAAAATTCAAAAATAACATATAGTCCAGAACTTTACAAAATTGTTTTATCTTCTACACATAGATTTAAATCCAGCTGGTCCACATATGCCACATGGCATCATTGGATTGGTCCTGCAGACCATGTCATCACCACCTCATTGGGCTGATTACCACATCACCAGCTATGCCACGTGTCACTCTCTAGTTCACAGTTGGCTCCAACCAAGCACCAGACTACAACATTTTGCCACCTCATCCAGTCACCACGTGTCGGCCTATCGCATGTTCGCAAGGGCCAAATTCGGTCCTTGCGATCATGTGACCACCATCAGATGATGGCATGAATCTCGAGGCCATCAAATCCTACACAATGTCCACTATGCCAAAATTTTCTTACTTGCGCACTACACCCACTCACCAAGTCACCATCTATGTCATTCGCTAACCGGGCATCTCTATCCTCATGCACATGAGAGAGCCCTCATTCTGAGCGTCCATTACTTGGACAACATAGTTATTGTGTGCTGGGCTATTTGAATGACAATTCGCCCCATTTCACCACCAATGTGGGATAAATCTACATTCACTTTATAAATTTACCTTCAAAAAGATCTCAAAGTGCATGCACCCAGCTGGGCCCACACATCCTAGAGGCCCACCATGCAAAGCCCTCCTTTCTTTCACTTTACTAAAGTCTGTGGCATATTTCCTTTTAAATATTTCAAATGTGCAAGGCAGGACAGATGTGGGATTAATCTCCCCACAACACAACCCACGTTTGGCCATGCCCTTCACATCTTGCATGCACCAAGTACTTGTTGCATGAGTGCAACATTTCCTCCATGATGATATACTCCATTTGATAGTGTAGACACATGAAGAGTGTGCTATTCTCACTTTGTCATTTTGGGCCTGCATACTCCCTGGTCTCCTCTCGACCTTTTCCCTGGGTTATAAACAATACAACAAAAACAAGGCAAGGGGCTTGAAAGAAAACTTTATGTAAACCCATGCTTCTTCCAAACTCCTCATTCTCCCTTGGCTGCAAACAACAACCAAGAAGAGAGCTTTCACAAGTGTGAGGAGGCTCACGCAAGCCCCCCCCAAAACTTACACAAACTCCATTCCTTATTTCATTAGCATCCAAAAACTTACGCAAGGCATTATTTCTGTACTCCTCACACTGGTATCCATTTCTCATGTAACAACACCAAAGAGCTCATGCAAGCTCCATTTATTTATGCATCAAACATTATGGGAACTCACGAAGCCCCAAGAGGCTCATGCAAGCCCCCCTTTCCTTTCAAACACTGGCCTCCATTTAAAACGTTGGCTGCTATTTCCGGTTTTAATGCAAAGTATTCATCTTTGCCAAAATGTGCCCCTTTGGTTATTGCTTATGCTGGCCCTCTTTGAATGTGCAGACTCCTTTTCCTTGCCTCCTATGCAATTAATAACACCCCTTTGCATATGCATGAGTCTTTAGCAGGTGCTTGGCATTCACATTGGTTTTGTTTCACTCATGCACTGGCCTTTTCATTGGCCGCCTTTCACAATTTCAAACGGTGGCGTGTTCATTAGTTTTTAAAAACTTTTCCTTTGTTTCATGCAACTGATCATTAGAAATTTATGGCTCTCATTCATGTATTTGTTGCAGCCATTCCCCCTTTCATAGGCGATGATCCTCCCTTTCAATTTTGTATGCACAACCCTTTATTTCTCATGTTGGCTTTACACTTCTCATTACACTGGCATACAAAACCTCAATTGCTGGTAACCCTCACATCTACTATTCAAACTTATGCAAATTCCATTTCAAATGCTGGTATTTACATTGCTTACGCTGGCACATACATGCTCACACTAGCATCCGTCATTTTGTATGCTAGTTATATCCACTTTAATCGGCATGGAGAGTGTTAGAAAGTAAAGTCCACCAAGATAACTGAGAGGAAGGGGGGGGGGTGAATCAGTTATCAAATAATTATAACTTTTATCAACTTCAACAACATTTAACCATGTAAGCAATATAATTACCAACCATAGAAAGATATTCATACACAATGACACAATAGCACAAGATATGTTTGACTAGGGAGCCTCTTGATCAAAGAGTAAACCCCGGTGGGAATGATGCCCACAAAAGATGCACTAATATGAATATTCCTTGTGAAAGGATGGACTCTGTTAGGAGTCTTATAAAATACATTCAGTACATATGAATCTCTATTAGGAGATTTTGAATCCCTGTTAAAAGATTCTAACCTAGTTAAGAGTTATAGAAGACAAAAGGACCCACTACCCAAACAGCTTCAGGGTAAGATCACTGAACACACTGTCCAAATAATCTTTGCATTACTCAATAGAATAATATGTTACCTCTTCTCTGACTATGCCAAACCACACTCACTGTTACATCAGATCTCAATTTCAAATCTCTGTACTTCGCATATCTTCCTTCACAATTTCTCTCTCATACTTAGCTCTTTTCTTCACTTCATGCATACCGCATCACACATCATCACTATAACTACATTACAATTTTATTTCCATGCTACAACAAGGAAATAGATTCCTTCCTTTATACCACACTCAAATAATTACAAATGAGTCGGCATACAATTACAAAATAAAGGTTTCCACACGCTACACCAAAATTACATAAAGTTGTCGGCTTCCAAATACAATAAATCTTCACTCGTGTGACCTCAAAGTTTGCACTGTCATCTACATCACTATCAATGTGTCTCCAACTTCTCTTTAACTGTGCAAAACCAGATTCCATCCTGATTAGGAGATATCATCCGATTTCCACAAACCGCTACTCAGGAACACTGCCTGAATACTGCTTCCACCAAAATGCTCATAACTTTCATGAATAAATGAATTATTATCTGGGCTCTTAACCATAGACATATGACATATCAAAGAGTATAATCTCAACATCACATAGCTCTAACTACAATATCCCACATGCGCTAATCCAAACTCTGTTTGCTTCTCTGCAAGTCTTCGGTAACTCATTGTGTTGACATCAATGACAATCATAGTCATGAATGCAACAACAACTACTACAGAATGGCTGCCAAACACTTTAGCATTCATTCCTAACAATCTCTCTCATTGGCATTGATGGCAACATAGATGAAAAACATCCAATGTTCCAAAAATCCAATACTGCAACACTACTGCTCTGAAAAACATTTTCAAGTCCTCTTCATCAATCAAATCTTGCTTCGTCATCCTATTCAGTTCTCTCCAACAGATGTCTCATATTGTTTTTCATGCATACTTCTTCCCCATTAACATCAATGATAGAAATTCATCAGTATGTCAACAACAAATCAATGTCAAAATATACTTTAAAAAAAAAAAAACATTTACTAGAGTCCTCATGACTCAACTCAGATACACATACTCCCCCATAGAGGAAGTACCAATATCTAGTCCAGAAGAAAGATAAGGCTCATATACCACTGGATGGATGCAACCAACTGCATCATTACTCAAAAGTAGGCTAGAGCATAACCCCAAGCATACCCCAGCGAAAGACTTGAAGGGTGAGAGAGATGGGGGTGAAGAAGGAAAGGATGCCCCAGCAAAGATTGAAGGATCAGGCCTCAAAAGGTCAGCCAATTGCGTGGAAGGAGAAATGCAATTTTGACGATCAAGGTGGATTCATATTTCAGTTTCGATCCTGAAATAAAGAGAAAATGATGTGATATGAAAGACATGATTAGGAAGAAGTGAAAGGTGAACGCAGTTGATTGACAGGTCCATGAAAGATGAAAGGAGAGCTCTCTCCATATGCAAGATGCAAAACTAACTAACATGAACCTAAAAATGCAAGCTACTGTGAAAAGTGGTTTACTTGCAAGGTCACAAAGCTATTAGACTCTAATATTCATCATCGAGCGTTGGTAGCATCGCAAGATCATACAATACACACTAGTATAACTACGTGGATCTGAATATGATCTATATCAGATAAAAATGTGGAAATCCCACCTAGGCATCAAAGACATGTAGGTCAAGATGACTAATGCAGTGAGATTACCTAAGTTTTCTATAGCGAGATTATGCTGGCATCAAGACACAAGAAAGTCAAGATGACTATAAGCATGCACTTGCCAAAAAATAGTCAAGGATAATACCTTGTAGACCCAATGTCAAGTGGAACAAGCATAAATGCTAATGACAGTGAAGGCTAACAAAATATACCCACAAGCAGAAAGAAAATAAAACATGTTCTCATGCCCTCAGTCTTCTAGCTCAGCATCATCGAAAACTATTAGGGAGAGAACACTCATCAAAGAAATCATCATAGACAACACACAAAGAAATAAAGCAAATGTCAGCAAGTCAAGTGTTTAAGTGTGTGTGTGTAGGTCATAGAGTCAATCTTTGAGTATTGCATCTGCCAGTGAGAAATATCATATCATGCTAGAATGTGGGTAAGACATTTGATAAGTGTTGAGAAACACTTAACGCTAGGGTAGTGTTGAAAAACACAATTGGGGTGAGTGTGACTATTTTTTGGGATTTTAAAATTTTTGATTTTTTTGGTATTTTTGAAATGTATAATTTTTTTGGAGATACATCAAAGCACCTATTGCTAGGTTTTCACTAAGATGATTATTTTTTCAGGACACTTTCAAATTTTTAGAATTTTTGACAATATATCATTTTTTTGGATTTTTTTCAGGATCAATAAGTATGTACAAAGGATGCCCCCAGACAGAATAGGCATCAAACTCCCAAGCAAGATCACATCATGAAGTCTTAATTTCTAGTAAGGTGGAGAACAAGAGGGATTAGCAAGCTGGTGGAAGAGATGAAAGACAAGAGAATGAAGGAGAATGAAGGGATGAAATCCTCAAAGGAAAACTCCTCAAGAGTACCCAAGCTAGGGAAAAATCATCATGTAAAGCACATTGGGACAAGCAATGAAAGGCTAGCATAGGATAAGTCACAAAAGTGTAATGCAAAAGAAGGAAAGGATGCAGTCCAAAGGAGTAGACATGTCAAGAGGCTTCATAGCATTGTTTTTTACTCTTTTTTATTTGATAAGACCAAAGGGGAAAGGGATAGCGAAAGGCTAGAATGAATGGAGGAAAATAAATATGAAGGCTAAAAATGAATGGAATGAAAGCCAGATCATCATAAGATAGCTCAAAAAAGAGCCAAATGTTTGTGTATAGGTCAACATTGCCAAGATCAAAGAGAGAAGACAGAATGGATGAAATATGTAGAAGAACTACGCATGATGCTTGATTGCCAGGTTTTCATCATGGTACTTATCCAAGGCACCACAAGGGAGTGGTTTTCACCATAGGATAAATTTATTTCTCTTTACTTTTGCTACCAAGGTGCCTATTTCCAGGTTTCCACCAAGACACATTTTCAATTTTTTTCATTTTTTCTATTTTCATTTTTTTTTGAATTTTCCCTTTTTTGGAAGAAGGCAAACTTTTCAGATAATGCTCCTTGAAAGGATAAACCATAATATGCCAAGGATTCAAAATGATATGCTCAAAAATGCTGATAGAGAAAGGAAGATGGAAGAGAAAAATGGAGGATAAGGTTTTATGTAAAGCGAGTGAGGTTGGAAGATAGGAGGAATAGGCAAATGAGGAAAAATGATAGAAGGTAGAAGGATAATGAATGGAAGGATTGTAAAAGGGTAGATGGAAAGGAAGGCAAGATCAACGTCAACACACACCTTGAAGGGTGGCGAGAGGGTGGAGGAAATGTGAATGAAGGAATACGAGAAAGAATATGGCAAATGCTTAGTAGAGGTTGCGGTTTAGGCGCATGGAATTGAAGATCATTTTTGGAAGAAGATGAAGTGGAAGCCTTTGGAAGCTTGAATGTCAACTTCAATTTTTGTTCAATATTAGACTCTTTCAAGAGAGACTTTGGAATCCATATAGACTTAGACTTTTGATTTCCTTTTGATGATTTAGAGAGAATATCTTCAATGATGAATTTTGGAACCCATACTTGTCTTGTAGTTTTATTCTTAGATATCTCTTTGGACTTTATGCCTCCATGTCGATTAGAGGAGACATGGTGATCTTCTTTTTTTGATGGATTCTTTTATTTCTTCTTTTTCTTGTATTGAACATTCAAGTTACTTCCAAAAGACTTGGGACTTGTGGAAAAAGAAGGAGGATATGACTGGTTTAGATGGGTGGGTAGATGAAAAGGATTCAAGGGTGTGCATCTATGTTGATCTTGAGGAAAGATAGGAGATGGAGGGATGTAAGGACCCAAGATGGATGAAAAATTAGGAGAGCTAGGAGGGGAAAGTGAAGGGACATAAGGGCCCAAGATGGAAGGAAGATGTGAAGGCCTTAGTATTAGTGGAGGAGGTCCAAGGATAGATGTGGAAGATACAAAAGGATAATCAATAAGCTCATCATCATCTATATAACAACCAAGGACATCAACATCTTTAGAGTGAGCATTAGGATTTTCAATAGGATCATGAACATCTTGAATAGGAGCAAGTTTTTTGATAGGATTATTTGGAGCTTGCAAAGACTTAGGAAGAGCAGAAAGTGGAAGCGAACATGGAGTGGTAGAACAAGAAGATGGAAGACTTTGATCTTGACAAGGAGCTTTGGATAGCATAAGCATATCATTTTTTTCTTGATTTTCAATAGGCTTAACATTGGAAGTAACAACACCATTTTTAATAACCTTAATGGAAGTATCATCTTTGGAAAGCCCAAGTGTAGTAAGGTTATTTTGATTGTCAATAAGCTCAACGGTGTAAGTAGTAGCTTGATCTTGCTTAGAAGATGGTGGAATGAATGCGGAAGAGCATAGAGGATCAAAAGAATCGTGAAGTGGATCAGAGATGTCATGAAAAGGATTGGATGACATGGAGGGTTCTTGATCTTGATCTTTTTTTATATTCTTTTCTTCATCATTTTTAGAGTCCTCTTGACATGGAACCACTTCTAAGGATGAGGAATCATGTTGGAATTGCATGGAAGATTTTGGAATAGATGGTGAAGGACTAGTTGAAGTAGGCATTGTAGTGCATAAAGGATTAGGCTCTTTAGGTTTAGCATTATTGAAAGTATTTTCAGCGAAGTGAAGGTTAGCTTGAGCTTCTTTAAGAGGTAGCCCTTGAGGATAACTATAGGGAACTACATGAAAAGCATTAGGATCTTTGTTGGATAAAGGATTTGTGAAAGATTTGAAAGACTCGGAAGCTTTAGTTAGTGTATGGTTATTGGAGGAAGTAGGGGATGGAAGGGGACCATCACAAGACAAAGGTTCAGCATTAACATGATCTTGCTCGAGAGTGTCATCTTTATTTTCAGCATGAGAGTCCTCAGAGGAAGGATTGTTATAATATTGATGTTTCATATTAGCGCGATGCATTTTATAGTCCTTAGTAGTGGTAGATGGGTCATAATCGAGGTATTGTTTACAGAACTCATCAAACTCTCTTTCAAAATCCAAATCATATGGATCACCATCACGATCTATCCAATGCGGTGACCCATTTCCAATAAGCACGAGCCTACGACTAGGAGGACTCTTAGGAATAGAGGTGTCATAGGTATCATAGGGACTACCATATTACTCATAATGAGGAGTAAGACTCTTGGGAGAAGTAGAAGAGGAGTGAGATTGTGAAGAAGAGGAAAGTGAAGGCCTAGTGGAGGAAGAAGACTTGGATAATGAAGAATGCGAATAATGTCTAGAAGAATCATGGTAAGACTTGGAAGGTGAAGAAGAATGAGAAGACTTAGATGATGAAGAATTTTTAGAAGAGGCAGGTTGTGATATGATCATGTCTATGATCCTAGCAAAGGTGTATGATTCAATCATCTTTTCTTTTATTTTTTCCTTAAGCATATCACTATTGCCATATCTAGAAAGACTATTGGAGGAATTAAACTCTTTGAATTGAGCAATGAGTTCAAGATCATCTATTTTCAAGAGAGGTTCCATAACAAGGTAGTTGAAATTCATGGTTGTAGAAGAGAAGGAATCAAGCATGGAAGAAGAGAAAGAGATGAATAGAAGAAAGTAGACTAGAAAATAAGAGGAAAAGAATCGAGAAGACATGAAGAGTTTAGGAGAAAGAGGAAGAATCATGAAGGAAGAAGAGATCGGATGAAAATGGGAGACTAGAAGACATGGAAGAAGGAAGACCAAGAGTCATTTTATGTAATTTCGATACCATTGGAGTTCATTTTGATGTTGAGCAATATGTCATAGCACCTAAGATCTAAGATCTGGTCTGACCAAGGAGGACTGGAAGTGACACAAATCAGTGAGACAACAACCAACAAGGAGACAACAAAATAAATCTGTGCGATAGTTTCCAAGCAAGTAGTGCAACTCTTGACTAGTGAACGTGAAAAAATTAGTTTTAAAGGCAATTTGGTTAATGTTGTAAGTTTGGCAAGTTCGATTTCATAGTCTAGAATACAGTAATAGAAGATAATAGACAATTTTGCAAATAGTAGGTGATCAAACATGTCATAAAACACTTGAAACAAGGGAAAAAGAAACCTTGCCAAGACAAAAAATTTTGATATCAAAACTAAAAATCTATGAGCATTATCGAGATGTTTGAGTATGCAAGAACGTTTGGACGAGTAGATAACAATGAGAACAGTTCAAGAACTTGCAAGCCTAAAAAGACAATGGCTCAATACTTAAAAACTTGGCCCATACTTGATGTCCCATCACCTCACACAAAGTGGTTGCCCATAATAGATGTTGGCTTTGTCATGGAGGTGTCAATGACACAACCAAAGGAACACAGATGGTGAGTAATCTTGGGGTAATCCGGGTTATTCCACTTGGACCAATCCTTGCACCAAGAAGCTAAGTGGTAAAAATTGGGTAGCTTCTATCTATGGTTCTTAGTAAGGGCTTCCATTCGTAGCACCCCTCTTTCTCCCCAAAGGGACTCCTTACCTTGAGGAAAGTAACGGACCTCGCGGCCTCAAGAGTACCTTAAGCATTCTTGCTCAATACTTTTTTCATGGTCACAATCTCACAAGTACTCACATCAAGCGAAGACAAGAACTACGTCTACCAAGGTTTTGTGTCCTTGATAGCCTTGAGATTATAGTGGGTTGGAATAGCTCAGTATTAGCTTGTCCTCACTTGGGTCGTTCCTCTTGATTGCTCAAGAGCAGGTCCGCTAAAGGATTCTAAAGATCTAAATAAAGAGTGGATCAACTTATGAGGTTCAAGGTTTTTGTTTCACCACAAAGGTGAAGAGCGTACTCCCCTATCTCAAAGTTTTCTCCCAAACACACCAAACAAATATTCAATTACCCTCTTGCTTTCAAAATCCCAAGATGGGTCAAGATTTCTGTTTCACCATAAGGGTGAAGAGCATACTCTCCTACCACCTCAAAATTCCTACAAGGTATTAAGTGCCTATGAAATGAAACTAGTATATGCCGCACTCAATAAAGAAAGCAATTAAACAAGAACTTGATTTGGTTTTTATGCTTAAGGAAGCCTTGTAAAAACCATTAGTAGCCCTCTTTGACATGCATTCTTTTGGCAAATTCCAAGCAATGAGAGCACCTACAAGCACAACTTGTTAGCTCCGCAATGGTGAACACATAAAAAATCAGATAATCTGCAAGTAAAATAACTCATCAAATAGAAAAATTTGAAAATGAACCCAAAATGGTTAGATAAAGCTCAGAAAGAGCTTTCCAACAATATATCACACTTAAACTTTTGATACCGTTTGTGAAAATTCTAAAAAATGGGTGCCAGTTTTCTAGGGTGGCACAGATTCTGAAAATGCTGAAATTTTCAAAAAGATAGCAATAAACTCAAAACTACTCACTGTCAGGTGACAGTACAGTCACCAAAAATGTTGTGCGACACTTCTATATATACGGGGGCAACAGTTTATCTCCGGGTGATAGTTCACTGACCTGCAAGCGATAAAATGTTCTTAACAGTGTGACATTATCCACCAAATAGTGCGACACTCTTAACTGGTAAAGTGTCACGCCGCTATACAAGAAACTGGTGAAAAATGTCGTATGACACTCTGAGACAGAAAACTAGAGAGCCAAAATTAGGCTAAAAATTTGATGAAAAATGAACAAAAATGTAGTAAATAAAGGACAAAACACTAATGTTCTACCCCATGGTGGGTGCAAAAAATGTGTACTCTAAATAGTGCACTTCTCTAAATCATTGCTTCCAAGAGAATCCATGGATTGGAAATCTTGAGAAATCAATTTAGAGCTCCCTAGGCATGGAGTGCAAGGGTGTTTAAGAATGCTCTCAGCTAGAGCTATTAAGCCAATAACCTTGCTAGTAAACCATGCAATGGGAGATTCAAATGAAGACAAGGGCAAGAATTTCAATATCCTCAAGAATCAAATGAAATGCAATGCAAGCTAGATTAAGATGAATATGCAAGCTAAACTATGGAAATGAAAGAACAAGTATTACAAAGCCTCCTAGTTAAGATAGATGAATTAATATAAAGCACAAAGGAAACTAAGCTAAGTATGAAGCTATGAATGCCATGATAATGCAAGAAATGAAACTATGATAACATGTAGATGCAAAAGCCAAGAATGCTCCAAATCTTCAAAAATCTCCAAAGTGACCTAGAAAACCTGTAGCATAATATTAGTATAAAAAGTTGGGGATCTAGAATGAAGAAGAGAGCTCTCCTTTTATAAGAAATGAGAAGGAATCGACCATGGAGATTAAGAGGCAAAAGATTTAATCAATGGTGGGGCATCAAAGAGGAGAAATCCATGTGCACAAATATCCTCCAATGAGAAAATAAGAGTTGACTTTTGTGTCCATATGAGACAAAAAATGCTTTTTCCCTTTTTATAAAATAAGAATAATACTTTATTTGTGCAACTTAGGATAAGAGGGGAAAGTGGAGGGCTTTTTATTTAATTAAAAGAGGAGGAAACTCCTTTTAATTAAATAAAGACTTTAGGATAAAATGGTTAGCCCATAGAAAATAATTGAATAAATGATAGAACTAGGATTTGATCAAGAATAAGCAATTGATGATTTTAGCAAATAATGCTAGAAAGGGGCTAATAGTCTAGATGACCATTTTTAGGTGTATACAATACTAACTGTGCTGGTGTTGTCACAATGTATAACAATAGGTTCAACAAATTTTATTCCAATATCCTTCAACATCTGCTTCATCCAAATTATCTGGTTACAATTTTTTGCTACTGCTACATATTCTACTTTTGTTGTGCTTTGTGAAATACAATTTTGCTTCTTGCTCAGCCAAGAAACTAATCTTCCTCCAAGAAAAAATGCTCCTCCATTGGTGCTTTTCTTATCATCAACACTGCCTCCCTAATCAGCATCTGTATATGCACATAGGGTAAAATCATCAAAATTTTCATACCATAATCCATAGTCCATTGTGCAACTTAAATATCTTAGTATCCTCTTTATTGCTGCATAATGTGATTCTCTAGGTTTAGCTTGAAATCTTGCTACCATTCCAACTAAATGTGCTATATCCGGTCTTGCGTGTGTTAAGTACTGCAATCCTCCAATCATGGATCTGTATTTCTTCTACTCAATTGTTAGTGTTTCATCTTTGCTAGATAGTTTGTGTCCTATAACCATAGGTGTTCCAACTAGTTTACAGTTCTCCATTCCAAATCTTTTCAGAAAATCATTCAAGTACTTTGTCTAACTTACAAAGATACCATCATTGTTTTGTGTTATTTGTAATCCCAAAAAGTATTTCATCTCACCAATCATACTCATTTCAAATTTTGTCTTCATTTCATCAGCAAATTTGTCACTAGCTTCATCTTCTCCTCCAAAAATAATGTCATCAACAAAAATAACTATAACCAACAAACTATTTTCAATTTCTTTTGTGTACAGATTGCTATTAGCTATTCCTTTAGTAAATCCCAATTTTAACAAATACTTATGTAGTCTTTCATACCAAGTTCTAGGTGCTTGCTTTAGTCCATATAATGCTTTCTTCAGTTTACATACCATGTCTCCTTCTTGAGTCAAAGGAAAACCTTCAGGTTTCTCAATGTAGACTTCTTCTTCCAATTCACCATTCAGAAATGTGGACTTCACATCCATCTGATATACTTTGAATTTCTTATAAGCTGCATATGCCAAAAACATTCTTACTGCTTCAATTCTTTCAACAGGTGCAAAAGTATCTTCATAGTCAATTCCTTCTTGTTGTGAGTATCCCTTACATACCAATCTTGCTATGTTTCTTACTAATTCTCCTTGTTCATTCATCTTGTTTCTGAATACCCATTTGGTTCCAATAAAATTTTTGTCCTTAGGTCTAGGGACCAATTCCCATGTCTTATTCTTTTCAATCTGATCTAGTTCTTCTTTCATAGCATTAGTCCAACTTTCATCTTCACAAGCTTCATTAGTAGTCGTAGGTTCAATTTGAGAAATCAAACATAAATGTACCTTATTCTGAGTCAGAACTCCTCTGTCCAAACTTCCAATAACTTGTTCAATAGGATGATGTCTTGATAAATACCTATTCAGTGTCATAGTCTCAGAACTTGCTTCAACTATAGATTCTTCTCTAGATTCCTCTCTGGTTTCTTCAGCATGACTCTCATTCAACAATTCACTGTCAGTCTCATAGAATAAATCATTAGTTTCAGTGTTAGGCTTAGGATGAGCTTCTTCACCAGATTCATAATCAAGCATTCTTTCCTGAATTTTGAACTTCTCATCAACTTTAACATTTGCACTCTCAACAATAGTTTTAGCTCTTTTATTGTAACATCTATATGCTTTTCTCTTCAAAGAATATCCAAGAAAAACTCCTTCATCACTTCTAGGATAAAACTTTCCAATATCATCATCTCTCTTTATATAACATTTGCTTCCAAAAATTCTAAAATACTTAACTGAGGGTGCATGCCCTAACCATAATTCGTAAGGTGTCTTGTCTGTGTCTACTCTAATTTGTACTCTATTCATTGTATATACTGTTGTATTCACTGCTTCTCTCCAGAATGTCTTTGCTAAATCATTCTCAAATAACATAGTTCTTGCTGCTTCAGTCACTGATCTATTTCTTCTTTCTGCAATACCATTTTGTTCAGTTGTTCTAGGGGCTGAAAACTGTCTCTTAATACCATTCACTTCACAAAAAGTGTTAAACTCTCTAGAAGTAAATTCTCCACCTCTATCAGATCTCAAATATTTAATCTTCATTCCAGATTCATTCTCAACTTTATTCTTAATGATCTTAAACTTATCAAATATTTCAGATTTTTCTTTAAGAAATGCAATCCACATCATTCTTGTAAAATCATCAACAAGAATCATAAAATACCTTTCTCCATAGAATCCTCTAGTCCTGGTAGGACCACTCAAGTCTGTATGAACAATCTCCAACTTCTCTGCCGATGTGAACTTCTTACTAGGAAATGAACTTCTCTTCTGCTTAGCCATCACACATTCTTTGCAAATCATGTTAGTAGGCTTCATAATTTTAGGTAAATCTCTTACTGCCCGTGTAGTACTTACTTTCACAATGTTATCAAAGTTTATATGACAAAACCTTCTATGCCATAACCAACTATCATCAATCTTAGTAATCAAACATGTCATCTCAGTAGGATTCAACTAAAATACATTACCTTTGGTTCTAGATCTAGTTCCAATCGGATTTCCATCTTTATCCTTTATCACACAAGTTTTCTCAGTAAACCAAACTTGATATCCCTTATCAACTAACTATCCAACACTCAAAAGATTATGTTTCAATCCATCCACAAAGTAAACATCATCAGTATTAGTTTTTCCATGAAGAGTAATAGATCCTATACCTTTAATCAAACAAGGTGCATTGTTACCAACTCTAACTACTCCACCATCATATTCATTCAACTTTATGAAATTTTTCATGTCTCTAGTCATATGATGTGAACAACCACTGTTTATAATCCAGTCAGCTTTCTTTTCAACTTGAGAAACTAAGGCTTTTTCTTCCTTAACTTTAGATTCAAGATTTTCTTCTTTAATTGCTACAAATCTTATGTCATCATTATTCTCAATATCACTTTCACTTAGAGTTCTTTCTATACTAGCTTCAAGATCTTCATCATTAACATAATAACATTCCTTAGATCTTCTAGGCTTGAAATTATTTCTGTACTTAACTCTCTTAGGACATTTAGATGCAAAATGACCATATTCTTGACAAGTCCAACATTTAAAAATTTTCTTACCATCTAGTTCTCTTTTCGCAAGCAAAGCAATACCTTCTTCAATCTTCTTGTCTTCTTCATTTCTAGATCTGCTTCTGCCAGCATAATCTCCACTCACACTGATGCTTCTTGACAAAGTAGGGTGAACACTAAGAACACTGAATGCTGTCTCCATTCTAGGTAAGTTTCCTGATAATCTCAGGTTCATTTCTGTTGCTTCCAATCTTCCAAGAAGAGTCTCTCTTGTAAAGTTTGTTGTACAAAGTATCACTTGTTTAATCATCTGTGTTGTCTACTTAAATACAGGAGACAATGTCCTCAGAATTTTCCATATCACTTCATTCTTTGTCTTTGTTCCTCCATAATATTTTATACCTGAAATTATTTCTGACATTCTACCGATATAACTTCTAATAGATTCATCTTCCAACATTCTTATATCTTCAAATGCACATATCCAATTATGTAATCTAACTCTTTTTGCATGTTCATCACCTTCAAAAGTAGAGTGTAAAGCATTCCAAATTTCATGATATTTTTTCAAATATTTTACCTGACTGTACTCATTCTCTGATAGTGCTATCAAAAGTGCTTCTCTTGCAAGTATGTTACACATGAATAAATCTCTCTCATCATTAGAACATGTCTCAAGATTATATTCTTCAATGATAGTCTTATCATTCTTTGTAATCAACTAATAACCTAGTCCTAAACATAGTAGATGTGTCTTCCTCTTGTCTTTCTAGCTATCAAAATTTACTCCATCAAACTTAGGGCTTTCTTTCCTGAAATTCACCATGGATCTCCTTAAGCTGTTAAACTTTTCTTTCAAGGACCTGTTGCTTTGATACCAATTGTTAGAAAGTAACGTCCACCAAGATAACTGAGAGCAGGGGGGGTGAATCAATTATCAGATAATTATAACTTTTATCAACTTCAACAACATTTAACCATGTAAGAAATATAATTACCAACCATAGAAAGATATTCATACACAATGACACAATAACACAAGATATGTTGACTAGGGAACCTCTTGATCAAAGAGTAAACCCCGGTGGGAATGATGCCCACAAAAGATGCACTAATATGAATATTCCTTGTGAAAGGATTGACTCTGTTAGGAGTCTTATGAAATATATTCAGTACATATGAATCCCTATTAGGAGATTTTGAATCCCTGTTAAAAGATTCTAACCCGGTTAAGAGTTATAGAAGACAGAAGGACCCACTGCCCAAACAGCTTTAGGGTAAGATCACTGAATGCATTGTCCAAATAATATTTTCATTACTCAATAGAATAATATGTTACCTCTTCTTTGAGTGTGCCAAACCACACTGATTGTTACATCAGATCTCAATTTCAGATCTTTGTACTTCGCATATCTTCCTTCATAATTTCACTCTCATACTTAGCTCTTTTCTTCACTTCATGCATACCACATCACACATCATCACTACAACTACATTAAAATTTTATTTCCACACTACAACAAGGAAATACATTCCTTCCTTTATACCAAACTCAAATAATTACAAATGAGTCAGCATACAATTACAAAATAAAAGTTTCCACATGCTACACCAAAATTGCATAAAACTGTCGGCTTCCAAATACAATAAATCTTCACTCATGTGACCTCAAAGTTTTCACTATCATCCACATCACTATCAATGTGTCTCCAAGTTCCCTTTAACTGCGCAAAACTAGATTCCATCCCGATTAGGAGATATCATCCGATTTCCAGAAACCGCTACTCAGGAACACTGCTTGAATATTGCTTCCACCAAAATGCTCATAACTTTCATGAATAAATGAATTACTATCTGTGCTCTTAACCATAGACATATGAAATATCAAAGAGTATAACCTCAACGTCACATAGCTCCAACTACAATATCCCACATGCGCTAATCCAAAATCTATCTGCTTCTCTGCAAGTCATTGGTAACTCACTGTGTTGACATCAATGACAATCATAGTCATGAATGCAACAAAAATTGCTATAGAATGACTTCCAAACACTTTAGAATTCATTCCTAATAGAGAGAACTATTAAGAGCCAGTAAGCACTACATCCACTCCCCACTTCATCAGTTACCCAAGGCAAGTTAGGCAAATATCTCTATTTGTCATCAATAATGAATCTGGATTGATATACTCCTGCTGGAAGAACTAACTAAATAATGACATCTTTTCGGCCTCTATGCAAAGGTTTTCTTGATTTATGAAACTTAAACTATTTGATTGCAATGTGTAAATTATAGAACTTAAAGAAGATTGTAGTATAATGCCAAACCCAACTTCATCCGCTTCTTGTGACTCTCTGATGACAACAATGAGGCAGGTTGGGCCCCAAGTGGGTCCGGCCTAAAAAAATTTCAAACTCAAACACCCGGACCTCAAATACATCCACAACGACTGGTGTCTGCAACCAGATCCAAACTGGACAGCCGGACACTTTAAAAACTTTCAATTTCTACTTACTTTTCCAGTTGCCAATCCGAAATAAAACACCCTCAGTCACGCCATTAAAACACTGAGCAAAACATATCATTGAACTCTGAAACTTGGTGGATATGAACTTTGTATTATAGATAACCCTTTTTAGATGGCTTCACCTAAAGATGAATGATCCAAGAGATTTTTCAAAAAAAATTGAAAACGCTTGTTTAGAAACGCTCTGTAAACACAGACTAAAAATACTTGAAATAACCTTTGAAAGAGATGGACTGAAAATATCAGATGACTAGTTGAGGGCGAGCCATTGAAACTGGCAAGAAACTCATATGCAAGGAATGCGAAAAAACAACCGCCATCTGAAAGCATGCATCTAACATCAAGTTACGAATTTTTGAAAGTGGCTACTTAGTAAAGTTGATCTTGCTAGCACTATCCAATTCACACAAATCACCTCCAGAACTGGTCTCAAAAACTTACCCACTCAAACTTTAACAAACCGGCAACCTGGGTAGTGATTCATCTCAATACAAGGCATACAAATCCATATTCATTTCACCCAAAAGATCAAGTGGTCAATTATAATTAATCACCAAAGTCAGCACATTATAAATATTCAAGATTAAAACAACAAAATATGCATAAACTGGGTTTAGAATTGGCTTCAGAAAGTGGTCAAATGGATTGGCAGAGACCCCAAAATCTTCAGACAAGTACTCTTCCAAGTAGATACAATATGGATCATCCTTTAATTATGCTTGATCTCGAATCAGGTGCAAATGGAAAGACCCCAAAGTATGCCACTTGGAAAACTAATCTGTGCACACACAGTAAAACTTAATAATCTACAAATGAAATAGATTTGGCAAATAGGTTAAATGGGCACATGGGGGGCTAAAAATTGGCGTGAACACTCTCTCTCATACCTAAAAAATGATGCAACAACTTTCATGTTATGAAAAATCATGCTATTCAAGATACAACACCATGAACAGGGCCTCTGACTAAATTGTGCAACTGATCTTCATCAAAATGTTAGAAACTTAAAACGGAATCAGATTGACAAATTACCCAAATAGATTCATCAAGGCCTGAAACTTTCCATGGTAGCAATTTGTCATGATTACAATATGGGGGAACAGTCAATTATCCATGACACTCAACCAGGTACAAAATGCAAGACTTCAAAGTAGGGCATTCAAAATTCTGCACTTTCACATTCTGGGAAACTTAATTAATTGCAGACAAAATGGCTTGGGAAAACCTATCATATGAACTCATAAGAATCTGAAAATGGAAATGGAGATTCTCTCTTATGCCTACAACACCTCAGACCCATCCTTATATCATGAAACACTATCAGGTCAAAGATGCAAGCATGCAAAGTAGGCCATCTGCTATAATCAGACAATATGTAGAATGCAGATTTAAAGTGAACACATTAAAACAACTATCTCCAAAACTCATCAAAACTGATAACTGAAAGTTGTAACCCACTCAATTTACTCCATGATAGGTTTGGCACATGTTCCCGGATTGGTATGTCATGAAAATCATCAAGTCACACTTTTCTTGCACTTTAAGTAGGCATCTTCGAAAATTTTTCAGGGGTACTCACCTTGCCTTAGAGAAAATTTTGAATTGGTCACTCCAAATTTGGGCCAAATTTGAGAGTACCAACACTTCCAAGGGCCCTGCTTTGTTTGATACAATGTACAAGGTCTGTATTGCCATATCCCATGGTTCCATGAAGTTTCCATAGTGGGGATAGGAGCTACAGACCCATCGTCACAAACCAGTCAAAACTGGACAGTGAATTGGTAGATTCAAAATAATTACAAAAGAACACACAAACATTGCAAAGAAACCTAAAATTTGAACTTGAAATGAAAGCTTATTAACAATAAAAGATTCACAGTAAAATAACACTCAAAATCTATTCATTAACTTTCATTGTTCACTCCATGTATGCAGACTGGCATACCAAACAATGCAACAGTCTAGAAATTCCTTCTCACTGTCGTACAATCTGACAAAAAACCCTTAACTTAGGGTTTTTCCAAGTATTTAATGTCTTACCATTGGGGTATGAGTTTGGTTAGGGCTTTACAATGCCAGGTTAGGGTTATAACCCTTTAGGAGAAAATTTGCTAAGCAACTTTGAAAAGTTGCTATGCAACTTTTTAGTAGCTTTTCTTGCTTAAGCAATTTTTCTCTTCTTAAGCTTCTAGACATTAATAAGGCCACATCCAATGCACACATGTTCCAAATAAACCCAAACCCACACTTTTGGACTTCTATCTCACCTAGGACCAGGTGACATTAGGATGACATCATCAATTGAGTCCTTGAGCAGGCTCAACACAAAGGTAGACTGTTACCTCCTAGGACCCAAACTAGGACCTAAACTCACACAATGAGCTCTAAGGCTCTTATTGTATTCACATGGCTTCATCAAGAAGCAAATCACAACAAAATGGCTATGGTGGGAGCTCTATAGAAGGGTGCTCTTGCACCATACTCCCCCTCAGCAGAGAATTAAGTTATTGTGGGAGAGATGAGAGCCAGGTCTATACCTAGCTTCTTGAACTTGCTTACTTCAACCCAGGTGGCTTTTAACTCAGGCTTGTCTACCCACTTCACTAGGTGCTCCATGTAGACTTGGTGCCTTGTAGACTTCTTAACCCTGGACTCCAAGATCTTCTTTGTTATGGGCTTCTTCACTTGAGGAATGGCATTCACATCCAAATTCTGAAGTACCTTGGTTTGATTCTGAGTTTTCTCTGCTATTTCAACCTTGTACTAAACTAGATTAGCTACATTGAAGACTTGTGAGATGGCTAAGTCTGATGGAAGGTCCACCTTATATGCATTTTCCCCATATTTAGCCAAAATTTTGCAAGGCCCTACCTTCTTCATCTGCAATTTGGTAGGTACTCCTTTCTATAGCCTAGTCTTACTTAAATGGACCATTACATAGTCTCCCACTTTGAACCGGATCTCTCTCCTTTTCTCATCCACTTTGGCTTTCAATTTTTGAGTAGAGTCTAGGATAGCTTTCTTGACTTGTTTATGTACCTCTTTGATAGTTTGAGTGAAATCTTCTGCATGGCCACTCTTCATATTATTTGAACTGAGTTCTCTCAATTCACACACCCCTCTAGGATGTCTACCATATACAATTTCAAAAGGACTTCTTCCTGTTGTCCTATTAACAATATCATTATAGGCATACTCATCTTGTGGAATAACTAGATCCCAAGTCTGTCCATACTCCTTGGTTAAACACTTTAGAAAATTTCCTAATACCCTGTTGATGACTTCAGTTTGACCATCAGTTTGTAGATGGTAAGCTAAGCTAAATGATAGGTTAGTTCCAAGTCTTTTCCATAAGGTTTGCCAAAAATGTCTCATGAACTTACTATCCTTGTCTGATACAATGCTTAATGGGATTCCATGTATCCTTACAACCTCCTTAAAGAATAGATGTGCAATGTAACTAGCATCATGGGTAGTTCTACATGGAATAAAATGGCTCATTTTAGAAAACCTATCTACTACCACATAGACACTATCCATACCTTTTTTTGTCTTAGGGAGTCCCACCAAAAATTCCATGCTTATACACTCCCAACGTCTATTTGGAACTGGTAGAGGTTGGTATAGTCCTGCATTGCTTGAGCCTCCTTTAGCCCTTTGACATACACCACACTGCTCCACATACTTTCTCACATCCCTTGGCAACCTAGGCCAATAGTAGTATCTTTGTACTAGTTCCATGGTTTTGTTAATGTCAAAGTGTCCACTTAGGCTCCCATTGTGCTTATCCTGTATGGGATTCTCTCTCATGGACCCTCTAAGCACACACAACTAATTTCCTTTAAACAAGAGACCATTTTGAAGAGTATAGTCTGAATACTCACTATGAAAATGATTTTCAAAATTAGTGCATACCTTGTAGGCTGTGGAGAAGTCTTCATCTCCTTCATAGAGATCCTTAAAGCTTTCTATCCCCATTGATGCAGAGCATCCTTCAACACACTTAAACATAATAGGATCCATATGATCCAATATTTATTTCATTATAAGAAAAATTTATTAGATGAATCTCACAAGATCAAACCCATCATTGATTAGAAAACAAAATAATTCATTGTCAAAACTTGTTGTCCACACTGCCATGTTTTAGAGATCAGTACTCAAGCATTTGTAACTTTTGTTTTGAAACATATCATAAAAATCCCTTTGGTGAGTTTGTGGAAAATTAGGATAAAAAAAACATATCTCACAATTAGAAGGATCCAACAGTTAGGTAAAAATTTATTATCTCTATACCGAGACCCATTTTCTGTCATAAAACAGAAAGTTCATTTTCCCAATCCACCTAGGGCATCATATAACTTTCACAATACATAACCAAATGAAACCAAACCAATTCAAAAATCATTTTTACTCATTCTAGTTTCCAAATATGTAATCCATTTTTAAAAAAAAATTATAAATCATTATACCATCACAACTCTTTGCCTGCAACTCCATTGAAGAGGGTTTAAAACCAGTCTTCATTAAAAATGTCATAGATTACACAAATCATCATAAAATTGAACCAAAAAGAAAGGAAATGAAATATTACTCAAATATATTTCCAATTAATATAATTAGAATTATTAAATCTTCTATATGCATTTTTACCATGCATGTCAATATGACTATTCTCAGAAATCTTGAATCTGCAAATACTATCTTTCACCAAAAACCTCATAACTTCCTAAAAAGTTAATAAAAATTGATCAAACCAAAACCATAAGAAAGAGGATTCATTATACTATCTAATTATTAGAAATATATAGGGTTTCTAGGCCGTACATGGCCATACAATGCCTGGAAACAACCACTTAACAAAAAACCACCAATCAAAATGAGAGATTCAAACTCACTTAATTGCTCCAAACTGTTCTTCCCTTTCTCTATTCTCTCCAATCTGATTTGGTTGGACCAATACATCATATTTATACATATTTAGGTAGTTATAAACCACCCAACTACCCTTATGACCTTTCATCTTCCTTTTGACAACTTTTAATGCCTTTTTGCATTGTTTCATGCTTTACAACTTTTATGCATTTTGACAACTTTTATGACACTTAATAAAAATGACTCCACACTTTGTTAAAACACCCTAGACATGTCCAAATAACCTATTTAAGACATTTTACATGATTTTTAGCCTTTTCATGGATTTTTATACAAATTTGACCTTTTGACCAATCTAGGTCTTGAATGATAACTTCACAATTTTATTGCCCTTAGGCATTACAATTGATTCCATTACATGGAATACCACATCAAAAAATATGGATTTACATTAAATAATTAAAATATTCTTATGTCTAGGTGCTCTTGCACCACCCATGCTTTGCAATTGCACTTCTTGGATAGTCAACAACTTCCCGCTTAAGGCATCTGCTACCTTATTGAGCTGTCCCTTTTTATGCTTGATGGTAAAGGTAAATGATTGGAGATAATCCATCCATTTCAAGTGTCTATTACTTAATTTCTCCTGAGTATTGATATAACTCAAAGTCTGATTGTCTGTGAACACCACAAACTCTTTTGGGGGCAGGTAATGTCTCCATTTCTTTAGAGACTGAACTAGTGCATATAACTCCAAATCATATGCTAAATATCTCTTCTTTGCCTCATTGAGTCTCTCAGTAAAAAATGCCACAGGCCTTCCCTCTTGGCTCAATACACCCCCTATTGCAATGCCTCTTGCATCACACTCCAATGTAAACAATTTGTCAAAGGTAGGTAGAAGTAGGATGGGTTTTGTGGCTACTTCTTGCTTCAATTGTTGGAATTCTTTGTCAGCTTCCTCAGTCCACTTGAACTTGGTTCTCACTCCTCCTTTAATGGTGTCAAGAACTGGTGCACAGATGCCACTGAAGTTTCTCACAAAATTTCTATAGAATTGTGCCAAGCCATGAAAACTCCTAACTTCAGTCCCTATTTTAGGTGTAGGCCAATTCATGATTGCCTCAACTTTACTTGGGTCCATCTTCAAGGTACCCTTGGACACCACAAACCCCAAGTAGACTAGCTCTTGTTTCAAAAATTCACACTTTTCCAAGTTGATTGCCAACTTCTCATCATGTAGCCTCTTTAGGACTAGCCTTAAATTCTCAAGGTGCTCTTCTTTGGTTCTGCTATATATGGGTATATCATCAATATATACTACCACAAACCTACCAGTGTAGTCTTTCAAAACCTCATTCATCAACCTCATGAAGCTGCTAGGGGCATTAGTAAGCCCAAATGGCATCACAAGCCATTCATACAACCCTTCTGTGGTCTTAAAAGTTGTCTTCCACTCATTACCCTCCTTGATTCTTATTTGATGGTAACCACTTTTAAGATCCAGCTTAGTAAAGTACATAGCACCCCCTAAACAATCCATAAGATCTTCTATTCTGGGAATTGGAAATCTATACCTTATGGTGATCCTATTTATTTCCCTTGAATCAGTCCAAAGTCTCCACTTGCCTCCTTTCTTTGATGCTAGCACCACTGGGACTGCACATGGGTTGATGCTCTTCTTAATTAACCCTTGATCCAACTCTTGTACTTGTCTAGCCACCTCCTTGTTTTGATCAGGTGTGAGCTTGTATGCTACTTTATTTGGAAAAGATGTACTAGGTACAAAATCTATTTGATGGCTTATAGCCCTTCTTGGAGGAAGTGTTGCAGGTGCTCCATCACTCACTATGTCTTTTTACTCTTCCAACATTTTCTTCACCTCATTAGGTATCTCTGTCTGCAACTTTTGTTCCTCCTCCTTAGGCTTCACAACAATGGCACATCCTGCTATTTCATCTTCTTGCAATAGGTGTAAGAACTCCTTACCAGTGCTAAGCAAGACACTTTGTGTCCTTGAGGCTCCTTCATCATTCTCTATCAGGGATTGGATCTTAAATGTTTTGTTATCCTTCTTGAAGGAAATTTAATTCTCCTCTCCATCATAAATCACCTTCCTGTCAAATTGCCAGGGTCTTCCCAATAAGAGATGATAGGCATCCATGGGTAATAGATCACAAAGGATCTTGTCCTTATACCCTCCAATGGAAAACTCCACCCAAGTTTGTTCATTCAGCAAAACACTTTTCTCTTGGTTCAACCAAGTGACTTTATATGGGTTAGTGTGGGGAGTCTTTTCTAACTTTAGCTTCTTAACTACCTCATCTGAGATAATATTATCAATTGATCTTGAATCAACTATCACTTTGCATACCTTACCAAGGATATTGCATCTAACTCTGAAAAGGGCTCTTCTTTTCTTGGGTTCTCCTTGGGTAGGTTGTCTGATAAGTACTCTTTTGAACATAATATTCTCCCCCATCTCTGATTCCAACTTGCTAACCTCATTGGTACATGAGCTAGCTCCATCTTCTTGGGCATAGGCTACCCTCTTCTCAGTATTAGAGCTAGAAGGTTTATCAAGACACCTGTAAGGAGGGTGTCCAAGTTGACCACATTGGTAACATTTCATTGTAGAAAAATAGGAATTGATTCTCCCTGCACTCCTTCCTCTACTTGAACCTCCATGGGATCCTCTTCCTCTTCCAAAAGTACCTCTTGTACTGGTCTCTCCAATTTGTTCAAGGATTATATTCCCTCCCTAACTTCTTGGGTCACTTCCTCTACCACTAGAACCTCCTCTTTGACCCCCTCTAGAGTCTCTACCTCTGCCTCTATTTTTGGAGTTAGGCTCTTGCTTCCTTCTCTATTTTTCATCAATCTTTTGTGCCATGTGTTGACACCCAAGGACTGTATTTGGAGTGAACAAGTTCATCTCCTCTGCTATACTCCACTTAAACCCACTCAAGTATCTTGCAACCTTGATACTCTCTTCTTCCTTCACCTTGGATCTAAGGCTCAATTTGTGGAACTCCTCTGTATAGGTAGAAACATCCATTTCTTTTTGTTTGAGATTCAATCTTCTCCTATGCAGTTGTATTTCAAAATATCTAGGTAGGTAAGCTTCTTTGACTTTGTTCACCATGGCATTCCAGTTTTCTATTGGATTTTTCCCTTCTCTCTCCCTTTCTTCTTGCAGATAGTTCCACCAAGTCAGAGCTTGGCCCCTCAACCTAGATTTGGCCACTTTGACCTTTTTTTGTTTTCAAAGATCTCTTCACACTCAAAATGGTTTTCCATGCCCTCAATCTACTGCATCACTAATTCTGTGTCCATTCTTCCATTGAGTAAGGGGACACCTTTAAGGGCTTTACCAGTTATGGCTTTAAGTGCCTTCAAGAATTTCTCATCTTGTGTTGGAGGATAAGGTGCAGGAGCCTCATCATCCAAGTTCTTTTCTTTTTCCTTGGCTTTCTGCTCCTCTATTTTGTCATTGACGTTATTTTCTTTAGCTTGGACTGTATCCAAGACTTTCTCTAACCGAGCCAACCTTTCTTTTAGGAGTCTATTATCTTCCTCCTAGTCTTCTACCTTCTTTGATAACTCTACATTAGTCACCATCTTATCCTTTTTAGATGACCCTGCTAATTCTAGAGGCTAAAAAATTCAACCCCTCCAACTATTCTCTTCCCAAGTCTTTAAAATCTTTGATACCAATCTGATGGGGAGATTGGGATAGACTAGCCTAGTCTATGCTCTTTAATCCCTTCCTTGGATAATGGGGTGTTCTCCTTTCACCCTATGGTATCTAGGAATTCCTTCACTAGAGGAATCCCCTGACCTTGCCCAATTTGATCATGAAGAAAAAATGCTTAAACTCCTAGACTCTCCTTAGCTTAGCTTTGCTTTATTTCCTTACATATGCTTATAAGGGAACACTTTCATCAACAATTTCTCAAGTCCTAGCAAGGATGAGGATGGCTTCTATGGTGTTTTTTCAACTTTCCATGTGACCCCAAGGGCTTGGGAAATTCATCTTCCCTACCGATTCCTTCATTTCCCCTCAAAATAGGGCTACAAGGAATGAGCCCCAATTAGGCCTTCATTCCAGGTTTATAGGGCTATCACCTGCAAACCTTGCCAAATATTGGATAACTCTCCAAAGAGACTCCTATTCAATCCCCAAGGTCTCAAGGATTTTCTAGGTTTTAGGACCCCAAGTGTCCGTACAATGCCCTAATCCAAACTGAGGGTTTTCAAGGCTTTTTAGGCTTGACAGGGTCACTGAGCTTGTTTTTTTGATAAACCATCTTATCTAGATTAGAAGTGGCTTCTCCTTCACACCAATGAAGCTTCACTAACCACTCTTCTAATCCTCCAAAGGATTCTTCTCACAAACTTGATCCTTGCCTTCTAGAACCTCTGCAATCACAACCTTACCTAGCCGGGCACAGTCGAGGCTCGCCTAGGGCTTGGTCTTAAAATTGCTTGCTCAAAATTCCTAGGGCCTTGCTTTGTATTATACAATCTACAAGGTCTATACTACTATATCCCATGGTTCCATGAATTTTCCATAGTGGGGATAGGAGCTACAGACCCATCGTCACAAACCAGTCAAAATTGGACAGTGAACTAGTAGATTCAAGCTAATTACAAAAGAACAGAAAAAAATTGTAAAGAAACCTAAAATTTGAACTTGAAATGAAAGATTATTAACAATAAAAGATTCACAGTACAATAAAACTGAAAAATGTATTCATTAACTTTCATTTTTCACTCCATGTATGCAGACTGGCATACCAAACACTGCAATAGTCTAGACTTTCCTTCTCACTGTCGTACAATCTGACAACCAACCCTTAACTTAGGGTTTTTCCAAGAATTTAATGTCTTACCATCAGGGTATGAGTTTGGTTAGGGCTTTACAATGCTAGATTAGGGTTATAAACCTTTAGGAGAAAACTTGCTAAGCAACTTTGAAAATTTGCTATGCAACTTTTTAGCAACTTTTGTTGCTTGAGCAATTTTGCTCTTCTTAAGCTTCTAGACCTTAATAAGGCCACATCCAATGAAAAAATGTTCCAAATAAACCCAAACCCACACTTTTGGACTTCTATCTCACCTAGGACCAGGTGACATAAAGATGACATCATCAACTGAGTCCCTAAGTAGGCCCAACACAAAGATAGACTGTTACCTCCTAGGACTCAAACTAGGACCTAAACTCACACATTGAGCTCTAAGGTTCTTATTGTATTCACATGGCTTCATCAAGAAGAAAATCACAACAAAATGGAAATTGTGGGATCCCTATAGAAGGGTGCTCCTACACCATGGTCATAGGGGGAGCTAGATTAGCTCTAGACCCTTGCGCGGCTGGTATACTCACTCTCAGAGTATGCGCCTTTGGATATAACTATTTGGAGACTAGTCAATGTAGTATGCAAGAGCACATTGCCTGATCGATAGTAGAAAGGAAGATTGGAATTCTCTATGGGATTCTGTGTTTATGCAGAAAACATTAATGGTTTGTTTTTATAGTCACCAAAGTTCCTTTATCCACACATTTACATTCCAATTCGAGCCTTTGGAGAGAACAGGAGATCTAGCAGCTAAGAGTTGAATGATTACTATTGGTTTATCAGTGAAGAAGTTAGAAAGTTAGTTATGAAACCCTTGTTCAGACACGATAGTTTAGAATCCATTTGGAAACCTATATAAGCGTGATCAAGTAAGTTATGGCCACTCCTATTGTATTTGATATTGCTGAAAGGAAAATATATGTTTTTAAGAAGCATCCTTTTAAGTCGGTCCTAGATGACCTAGAAGGAGCCTTCTCTAGGACTCCAATGGGTGTTATGCACATAGAGGACATATGTGCATACATCTATTGTAAGAAGGAACATGTTGGAGTAGACAAAATTAGGGCACATCTAGAGAAAATGATGAATCCAGAAAAAACATTCATAGATGAGTACGTGCACCTGGAAAACAACCCTATTGTTGAATATGCGATTGCTTATGAGTTTTACGAATTGGAATGGATTAAGATTCTTTTGAGAAGAATACATGATGACCTATTTTGGATAGGAGAAGTTCCAATTAGAATTACCACTGATCCCATTCATGAGATGACTGGTCTTCCTAAGATAGGTGCCATTCTTCCTGTAGGCAAGGATGTTAGGGAACTAGTTGAGCTAGCTTGTAAGTCCCCAAGTGACAAGTACAGAATGAGATTTGAACCTATAGATGAGAAACACATAAAACTGATGTCTATGATTCTTGAATACAAGTTCCAACATGCTAATAGGGTCAATAGTGTGTCCATGACCACTATTCTAGTAGCCATTAGAATCATGAAGGAAAATGGTGAATTCAACTTGTGTGAGATCTTGCGTGCACAGTTGATGGACAACATAAGGGCCATCAAGCATGAAAAGAGCAAGATATTCAGGTTTGGGTCACTGATAATATACATGTACTTTCATAGTGTTGGAAAAGAGTCAGATCTCTACTTAGACAAGAGTCTGCCCACAATGCCTCAGATTTCATTCAAGGCATCATTAGAGAACACCTTGAAGGACTACATGGAACTTGAGATCAAAACATTCAGGATAAGGATGAAAAAAAAGTATAGGATACTTGAAAGTATAGTTGAGAAATATAAGGATAGTATATGCTTCATGGTGGAGACAAACATAACATGCATGGAAGCAGTGGAGCCTAGAACTAAGTGGATTCATCCACTTGGGTATGAAGTGGAGGAACATATTCTAGAGACATATGCACAAGTCCTCCTAACAATGCCAAAAGATCCCAATGATCCAAGATGGGGCACCTATGAGGAGAAGACTAGACAAGTAGATGCAGTCTTAAAAAGTGTTGTGACCAAGAGGAAAGCCTCTAAGATCATCTCTGATATATTGAATATTCATGGTGTGACACAAGCTAACATGGATAAGGAAAGGGACGTCGAGATTGCAATGCAACTTGAGAGTGCACCCTCTTCTAAAGCAATAACAAAGAATTATGATGACCCCAAGGAAAAGAAGGTAAAGATGGAAGAAAACACCCCTGCACCCACAAATACAATTGATTTGGAGTCCACACCACCTCCTGAGTATAGAAAGATACCTAAGAGGAAGAAGGAGACCGACGCAAGCCATCCATCCTCTAGGACAACTAGAAGTCAAAGGAGAGACACTCAAACACCTCTTGAGGTAGGATTCAGACCGAATCTAAAAGTTTTGAGAATAAGGATAATAGATGAAGGATTGATCAAGTATGGATAATAGAACTATAAATGCACTAACAACATTTTGGCAATAAGAGACCCAAAACTTGAAGATAGCATATCCAGATGTACTCACTATGTAAGTACTTGTAGATACACCTTTTAGAGCACCTTTTTCATTAATGTCAAAGGGGGAGTATAGTATATAGTAGAAGGGAGAACATGGAGCTATGTATATGATGTAAAGGGGAGTAGTGTATATAGAGTAGAACATGGATAGAGTATATGATGTACAAGAGATATATGTTAGAAAGTTTTTGTGTAAGAAACAGTTAGTAACTTCGCCATATTCGTTTGTTGCCATCAATGAAAAAGGGGGAGATTGTTGGAAAGTTGAATATACTATTATGATTTAGTGTTTTCATTATGATAACAAAGTCATATAAAGTTTTGGAGTCAGCACATTACTTAGAAGATCAGGAAAATGGTTAAGTATGGAAGACTGGACAGTTAGCAGAGTACTAAATGAACAGAGCATCAACGCAAGTGTGTACGAATGAATTATGGTATGCACTCTTAAAGATAAGATTTTGAGCATGTAATCATGCTAAGTCTAAGAGTGCATGATCATATGAGTTAGTATGAAGAAGTTACAGTCAGATGAAATGACACAGATAGTGAGCGGCAGGAACAAAATAGAGCATGGAGCCGACTGTTGATATTTTGGTTAGCGCTTATAATATTTTTTTGTAAAGGCTATGAACCTATTTTATTCAGGTTATAGACATGTTAATATCATTGTTTGTAAACACACTTGTGTTGGAAATATTCAGGAATTAACCAAGTTACTGAGAGAGGAGGGGTGAATTAGTAACTCCAAATTTTCTTTCAATAACAGATGTATTAACATATAGTTCACTTTATCCTTATGCATATAGAAAGCATGAAACTTAAAAGAATTCACAACAATGACACAAAGATTTGGTTACTCAGAAACCTTCCAAAAGAAAGTAAAACTGGGGTGGGGATGAAACCCACAAAGCTTTAGTACTGCAGTATAAAGTTGGCCGGTTAAGGCTTACAATTGATCACTTCTGATGATCTGCCCTGCTAGGAGCAATAAGGGTTGCTAAATCCACCCTGTTAAAGGATTTACAAACATACAATGAAGTATGCACTCGGTTAAGAGATTTTACAAAGACTGTTAAGTCTACCCGGTTAAAGGATTTCAAGCTGATTCACCTGTTAGGATGAAACAGTAGATCTCTTGCTTTGCAACTGGATTGCTGATTGAGATTCGCTGATGTACTGATCACCTTCTGTGATGAATTTGTCTTTGCTGCTCCTTATACTACTGTAGCCCTTTGTAATTCACTTATCTCTGCCTTTTATCTCTTTTTCATATTCATTCATACTCATCCATCTTGGTATTTTTACAACATTGTTTATATACAAGTCTAAACAATTAATTACAATTACAATTACAAAGTCGGCTTGACAAATAAACATAAGTGCTACTAAGTCGGCCCAAGTGTGGTTACACGGTTCCTGCAAACTAACTCGGTGACTTTTTGATAGTCGGCGTCTACTGCATTACTCGGCATCGTCATGCACTCGGTAGAAGTGAAGGCTCGGTTCATACTAACCACTCGGTAGGTTTTGAACTCGGTAAATACTGGTGACTCGGTAGACATAATGTTACTCGGTTTACACTGTCCTGCTCGGTTTGCACTGTCCTGCTGGGTTTGCACTGTTTTGCTCAATTTGCACTGTTCTGCTCGGTTTGTACTGTTCTACTTGGTTTGCATTATTCTGCTTAGTTTACACTATTCTACTCGATTTGCACTATTCCACTCGGTTTGCACTGTTCTGCTTGGTTTGCACTGTTCTGCTCAGTTTGCACTATTCTGCTCGGTTTGCACTCAGAATGCAAATAAGTGTTGTCACTAGTGGCAATCCTGCTTAATGCCAACAATCTCCCCCTTTGGCATTAGTGACAAAAACACTTTATTGCCCAAAACTTATATACATGAACCATGCTGAGATTTATTTTGATTTTTCAAAATTTTTCTTTGTCATAGGGCTTTATAAATTGTCTCCCCCTTTCAATGTGCTAACTTTTTCTTCTTTTCTTCTATACATATCTTCTTCTATACATATCTCCCCCTTTTTGGCGATAATGCCAAAGGTGTATATACAAGTGATTTACAGAGAGAATCCAAAATTTGATAGAAAAATAGAATGTACCTTCATTATCAGTGCCAGGGTTCTGTCCCAATTTTCTTGCAGAATCTTGCATGTTTGGATTGCAATTTGGACTTCTGTAGAGAGTTCAATCATGTGATCTACTATTGAGAACTGATTGTCATGAATTAATGTTTTGGAATGTTTAATGTGCTTATACATTGTATTCATGATGGGAAGGATCATGTTCTGAATGTCTAGCAGTGTGGACCAGATCCTTGTGTCTTCTTTCAGTAGTTTTGACTGCATATTTGATAGATATGAGATTTTCATGTGATGAGCAGAGTTTGAACTTGGTTCAAGTTGCAGCTTCTGTATGCTAATCTTCAAATCCTCATCCATTTTATTCATTTTATCCTTGACATCCTTGGTGAACTCGGCAACATTGCACAGTCTAGCCAAAAGAGAGGTAACATTCGAATAGGAAGATTCAATGTTTGACAAAACTGAAGACAATTCGACTTGATTAATAGCTGTGCTGAGCAATGTGCTCAAGCACTTTATTGTTGAATTTCTTCTCAGCTCTTTCAACTAACTTGTCTGTCCCAGATGAATCCTCACTGTACTTATTTACTGCTTCTGCTAATTGTAACAAAACATGTTTAGAGGAGTTTACTTTAATACCTAATGCTTCTGACAAAATGTCCTTAGCATCCTTAATGATTTTATATTCCTTGTCTCTCTCATCTTTAAGTTTCTTTTGCTTCACTTTCCTTTGGAGGATTTCACCTATATTTTTCATTTGATCTGCTGATAGATTTGCAAAATCCAATGTTGGAATCTCTATTTCTTCATCTAGGTCTATATCCTCTACTATATTCTTGCCCAAAAATCTTATACTTGGTTGAGCCTTAGGCTTATCTGTACTTAATGCCTTAGTAGTAGTGACAGTAGACATAGTAGGACTGGCTATAGAGACTAATATACTATCTACTAGAGAACTTAAAGTATTTACACTTGTAGAATAAAAAACTGGAATACTTACTGTTGGAAAACTTGATGAAGTAGGAGACTACAACTCAGTAGAAGAAATGGTAGTTGCTTCTGTTGTTGCTATAGGTGATTGGACAAATGTTGAAGTTGTCACAACAATGCTTGAAGGTGTCTCCGGGCTAGATGTAGAAACTTTTACTGGAGAGGTAGGAAGTGATGCAATGACTTCTGCCGCTATCCTCATAGTATCATCTACCTCAATGGCTTCTTCCTATTCATCACTGTCATCTTCAATGTCTTTTATTATAACTGTTTCAGTACTCAGTTGGTGAAGATGGTATATGTTCTTCCATGTGGCATTTGCATCCTTCACAACCGATTCAATATTGTTAATCAGAATCAAACAAGTATTGAACTTCAGTGTCATCTTATTTTCATTCTCCTTCAATGCCTTCTTTATTTCATCATTTTTCAAGCTCGACATTAACTGTCTCAGGGTTTGATCAAATATGTCTTTTACAGTTTGCTTTGCATTGGTCCATCTCATTTTTATTGGATCTAATAAAGTTGCTGGAACCTGTGGGGCTATTTCATCAGGAGAGTATTTCCACTGTCCCATCTTTTCAATGACAGCATCTTCTATCTCCTTTTGTTCTGTTTCCGATCTGGTTTCATATTTAAAGGATTTTATATTACTTACTCCAGATCCTGATCCTTCTCTAAAAAGTTTGATCTTCTCTTGAAGGGTTAGAGGAGGCCTTTTGAATATTATATCTTTATCTTCCTTGTCTTCCTTACCCCTTGCACTTCTCCTTGTAAATACAGTAGTGGGAGGCTTAGGTGCCTTAGTGATGAATACCTTTCCTTTCTTCTTTGCAGGTTCTAGTTCCTCTGTTTTCTCATCCTTTTCCTTTTCTTCTTCAGTGTCTTCTCCTCTGTCCTCGGTTAGCATTTGCATTTTGGCTATCCTCTTCTTTCCTTTATTTACCTCCTGTGGAAGTTTTATGCTTAATTCAATTCTCACCTTTGCTTCTTCATATGTTCCAAAATATGGAGCTTTGGGATTAACAGGCTGATTAAGGAGGGCTTCAATGATATTCTTTGTCTCATCAATGTTTACCTCATAAGGAAGAGGTTTAACATGTACAATCCTCAGTTTAGCTGCTTGAATGTATACTCTGTCACAGTCCACCATGAAACAAATATCATCCTTATAATCCTCAATCAACTTCTGTGGAATCCAGAATCTGTCATTCATTTTCTCTTTGAAAGACTCAAAATAACTATCCATGATGCTCTCAAAATTTTCACCCATTTCTGAAATATATTCATTTATCTCATAAAGAACAGGTACATCTTTTCTCCATACTACTTTTCCTTTGGAAGGGAAGAATTTCTGAACATAGAAAAATAAACAGACCAGTAGAGATCCAAACTTACATGGATTGTTTTTGGAAGTTTGAATGCTTTCCATATTTTTGTTAAACCGTTTTAACAACAAATCTGCAAGGTCAAATGGTAAGTTATTCTTGACCACTTTGTATGCTAGGTCTATGGCTTCACAGGAGACACTATTCTGTCAACTAGAACTATATATTTTATGGGCAATGATGTGTGTTCCAAACTTCAGTTTAGCATCAGTAATGCTGCTTACTTTCATGCCTCTACCGTCCCACTCGGCTAGGGTTTTCTTCTCCAGCTCCGAACGACCTAGGGTTTTGGTAGCTTTAACTTTGTTTAACATGGGAAGACCAGTGATTTGATGAATCATCTTCTTAGTGATCTCTATGGGTTGCTTCAAGCCAAATCTTGCCTTCATGTACACGGCTGAGAATGTATCTAACCCATTTCTCCTGAAAGTTTTGAGGTAAATGTGTAATTTGAACTAATCCCTTATCTTCTAGATGTTTGTGCTCGGGTTTTAGAACACCATTCACACACAGTTCCTCATGCACAATATCTAGCTCTAGGTTTCCCATCTCTTGAATTGCACAATTGAAATGATTGCAAATATCATTAACAAGTAGTACCTTAGGAGGAATCTGAGATTGAGCTCCGTTCGGGTCTAGGGCTGCTGCAATTGTGAGCACGAGTTTGAAATCTGGTGTGCTCCATTCCCCTTTGATTATCATTTCTGATCCTTTCGTCACTGAAGTGCTGGATGATGCCATGGTAGCTCACAGAGAATTCTTTTCGCAAAAGTATTTGAATCGCTGGATTGCTCTTGAAATTTTTTGCTCTCAAAGTGCTAAAGTTCGCGGTGAAGAATGAGTTTGATTTCTTGCCTTTTGTTTACAACTCTGTCATTAATGCTCAGTACAAATTAGGGTATGAATTCTGACAGACTGTCACCCACTATGAATTAATTGCTCGGTAAAGACTTCACAACTCGGTGAACTCAAGAATTCATGTTGCTCCGACCTCGCTCGGTAAAGACTGGTACCGACCTTGCTCAGTGAAAACTAATACCGACCTTCCTATGATCTTATTGCATCTTGTATGCCAATTTAGATCTTTCTTTTAATTCAGTTTTGGAACTGCTTGAAATTGGTCTATGAGAATAGAGTTCCAGTGCTTTCTTGGGAATTTAGTTAGAGTCGGTAGAGCCACCCATTCCATTACTTGGACTGGTTTTCTCGGTAGATTTAGGAATCCACTTTTGTCTCATCTATTTTCTGACCTTAGTTTCTTCATTCTTCTTTCCATCTTCAACTTCACTAGCATTCATGCAATTTCTGGCTATGTGACCGAGTTTAGTGCTTTTGAAGCATCTTATGGTAGTATCTCTTTTCCTTAGATGATGTTTTATGCAGTTCATGCCAATGTGTCCATATTCTCCATAGTAATGACATCTACACCAGGTGTTGTAATCCCATCCAAACATTGCTTTCATAATTTGTTCTGCTGGATTGAATGTTTTGGATCTACACTCGGATGCCTTGTGACCTTGTTTGTTGCATTTGTGACAATTACCTTTGAATCTTGGTTTTTCCTTGCATTCATTTACTTTGTGACCAGGCTGATTGCAGTTGTAGCATTTTCTATTGAATTCTTCTTTTTCATTGCTCCAACATTTATTTGAAGTATGTCCTATTTTGCCACAATGATTACAAGTAGGTTTCTGATTCCTTTGAGTACCTTGCTTAGAAGATTCACCTTCTCCTTTGTATCCAAGTCTTGCTTTTCCTTTTTGCCTATGAAGATTTTGCTCATATAGCTGATTTAAGTCTTCTTGGCTTTTCAGCATTCCTTCATTGATTTTTTTTTCAGTGTTTAGGTCATCCACCAATCTTAGGTTGATTTGCTTTTCAGATCTTAGTTCTTCTCTTGTGCTTTCTATTTCTGATCTTAGAGTCAGAATTTCCTCATTTGTATGGGAGATCTGATCAATTAGGTTTTCTAGCTGAAGGGTTTTATTTTGGACTTCATTGTTCCTTCCATCTAATTCATCTTTCAACTTGTTTCTTTGTTCTAAGATCTCATAAAAACTTGTTGAGTGTAGTTCTTGTTCTCTTTTTAATTTTCTCACTTCTTCCTGCAGAGACCCATTCTTTTCTAGGAGTTCTTTGACAGCATTGTTTGCTTCATCTGAGCTATTTGAGGGAAAAAGATCTTCAATCTTTTCTTCAATGTAATTCTGATCATTCATCTGATTTGCAAGTTCCTTCTTCTTAGGGATTGGGAAAGATGTTCTTTTGCTTCTTTAAGTTTAGCTATGGCCACTTCCAGATCTAGCTTTTCATTCTCAATCACCTTGTTCAGTTTGAATACCTCCATTGTCCTAGATCTTTGCTCAAGCTAGTTAAGCTTTATCTTGAGAACCAATACAGCTCTGATACCAATTGTTGGAAATATTCAGGAATTAACCAAGTTACTGAGAGGGGAGGGGTGAATCAGTAACTCCAAATTTTCTTTCAATAATAGATGTATTAACATATAGTTCACTTTATCCTTATGCATATAGAAAGCATGAAACTTAAAAGCATTCACAACAATGACACAGAGATTTGGTTACCCAGAAACCTTCCAAAAGAAAGGAAAATTGGGGTGGGGATGAAACCCACAAAGCTTTAGTACTGTAGTATAAAGTTGGCCGGTTAAGGCTTACAATTGATCACTTCTGATGATCTGCCCTGCTAGGAGCAATAAGGATTGCTAAATCCACCCTGTTAAAGGATTTACAAACATACAATGAAGTATGCACTCGGTTAAGAGATTTTACAAAGACTGTTAAGTCTACCCGGTTAAAGGATTTCAAGCTGATTCACCTGTTAGGATGAAACAGAAGATCTCTTGCTTTGCAACTGGATTGCTGATTGAGATTCGCTAATGTACTGATCACCTTCTATGATGAATTTGTCTTTGCTGCTCCTTATACTGCTGTAGCCCTTTGTAATTCACTTATCTCTGCCTTTTATCTCTTTTTCATATTCATTCATACTCATCCATCTTGGTATTTTTACAACATTATTTATATACAAGTCTAAACAATTAATTACAATTACAATTACAAAGTCGGCTTGACAAATAAACATAAGTGCTACTAAGTCAGCCCAAGTATGGTTACACGGTTCCTGCAAACTAACTCGGTGACTTTCTGATACTCGGCGTCCACTGCATTACTCGGCATCATCATGCACTCGGTAGAAGTGAAGGCTCGGTTCATACTAACCACTCGGTAGGGTTTGAACTCGGTAAATATTGGTGACTCGGTAGACATAATGTTACTCAGTTTACACTGTGCTGCTCGGTTTGCACCGTCCTGCTCGGTTTGCACTGTTCTACTTGGTTTGCACTGTTCTGCTTGGTTTGTACTGTTCTGCTCGGTTTGCACTGTTCTGCTCGGTTTGCTGTTCTACTCAGTTTGCACTGTTATGCTTGGTTTGCACTATTCTACTTGGTTTTCACTGTTCTGCTCGGTTTGCACTATTCTGCTCAGTTTGCACTCAGAATGCAAATAAGTGTTGTCACTAGTGGCAATCCTGCTTAATGCCAACACACTTGAGCCAATTCATTGGAAGTGGTGTATGTAATAGGTTGAAGACCGACCTAGTGAATAGTTTTGTTAGTGCATATAAATAAGACATGCACCTTTGTAATTAAGTATGGTATGAGATATATAGTTGATAGAAGCAGAGAAGAAGTATGTGAAGAGTAGTTAGAATGTTTTAGTGTTTTACAAGAGGCTAAAGCATCAGCACACAAAAGGAACTGATTAGACAAGCAGTGTCACAACAATAGTTCACCTTGTAGATATAGTGTGTATCTGAGATCCATAAAGTTGTAGCCTTCACCACTTGAGCAGTGAGCTCTAGGATAGTGTGTCCCCACCCCTAATAGGGTTATTATAAAAGACTCTTAATAGGGTCCAACCCTTGACCAGGTCAATGTACTAAAAGCATTATAAAGATCAACTTCTAACAAGGTTGTAAGATCTTCTAACAGGGATCATAATACACTAGTGCAGTTCTTAGTGGGTGTCAATTCCCACCATGGTTTTTACTTATTTGGGTTTCCCCGTAATCATACCTGGTGTTTATTGGAAATTGCAATTGAAGCAATTATTGTATTTTCATTGATGTCAAACCTTAACTGGTAAGACTTGCTATTTAAGAAAGTCCTATATCTATTTGATTGTTGAGAAGGATGTGGGCAAGGTTGATCACAATAGCACCTAAGAAAAGGTTGAGTTATCTTGATACTTCAATGGGTACTTGATTATGTGGCACAATGATAAGATAATGTATTGCTTATCTAAGTAAGAAGTAAGACTAAACAAGTAGGCTTAACCAAGCAAAAGTGAAGAAATCTAGTTTAAGTTGAGTGATGTTAGTGTTGACCGAGCCAGTATATGCTAAGTAAATTCAGTGTTGACTAAACATCAGTTAATTGTTGAGGAAGACAGCATTAGCCAAGGAAACAATTTTAGTGGTGACCGAGCTTTCCAGTGAAGATCGAGGAGTTGAACATAGTATTGACCGAGCATCAGTAATTTACATTTGAGGAAGAATTGAGATTCCAAGCTGACATAGTTGAATTCTTGGATTATGTAAAACATGTTGACTTTATTTATTGATTGTATGGAAGCATTTAATGCACTTTAAACTATTTTATTGTAAATCTATTCAGAGATTTGAGATGTTTCTAGAAGGATAGATGAAGAACATAAACTTGGAAGGATTCGATGAATCTGACCTAACCCTAAGATCTATAGTAGAGATTAAGCAAAAAAAGTTGTATTGACCTAATTGAGGAAGTATTAAGGAAACCTAAGCATGAGGTTGAGAGAGAGGATGCTGGAGTTTTTGTTATTGACTGTATAAGCAGAAAAGGTTGAAGGAAATGGTGTTTTGATTTCTTGAAGGGATTTCTGAGCAGATCAGTGATGGAGATGGAAATGGATCATAGTCAGTAAGCCATCATATGTGTACAAAATTGGATCTGTTATTTGCAAAGTGAGTTGTATGTTTTCAGATCAATATTACTATTACTTTCTAATCATTGTATCAGTCAAAATCCTTTTAACAGAGGTTGACCTAACAGTCATTTGTATAAATCTTTTGAACAAGGTTGCATTCTAATGGAATGTATGTAAGTCCTATAACAAGGCACACTCCTAACAGGGTGGTTGAAATCCTTTAACCGGGTCACACCTGACAGTGTGTTTGTAACCTTTGATAGGGTTAGATTTTCATAGAGCTCACTTCAGAAGAGTGAAAATATTAGTAACATGTTACAAAGTGGTTTTTCCCAAATTGGGTTTCCACTATAAATCCTGGTGTTAATGCTTGTGTGAATGTTTTGGTTTGAACATTTCTAAGTTTTGCAAGTTTAATACTATTGGAAAGTGGACTAATCTATTATATGTTTATGTTATGTATTCAGTAATGAACGAGTAGCTGTTGGTTGTTAGATATGTTTTGTTGAAGATTTTGAAAGTTTATTTTATACATCTGGACCTCAGAACAACTGATTCACCCCCCTCTCTATTGTTCTAAATCATATTAACACTTGGTATCAGAGCTGTTGGTGCTTATAGAGAACCAGTTTAAAGGTACTTGAAGTAAATGATCATGATGTATAAGAAGGAGGTACCAAAGCTGAATAAGGAGAACTTCCCTACATGTCAGAGTTTTATGAAGCTACACCTAGCTGGTATTGGTGACTCAACAAAGTATTACATTGAGCATGACTATGTCACACCCATTGCACCTCTAACTGCCGAGGAGATGAGAGCTAAACAAGAGAACAACCAAGCAATGTTGGAGATTTCATCTTCCCTAAGCTATTTGGAATTTGAAGACATCAAAGATTGCACAAATGCAAAGAAAATGTGGGACACTCTTGCAAACATCTATGGTGGAGACATAAATGTACTAAGAGCAAAAGCTAAAAGCCTAAGAGGTAAATTTGATGAAATGAAAATGCAAGAAGGCAAGAATATTACACAATATTGTGGTAGAATAAAACAAGTTGTAAATGCTATTAGGGGAGCCAATGGAACTATTGATGATGATACTATTATTGGAAAAGTTTTGAGAACTTTGCATCCTATTTATGCCATCAAAATTTTAGCAATTAAAGAATCTAGATGTAACCCTAATAATACTCTTACTCTAGAGAGTCTTGTTGGCGAGCTCACTGCTTTTGAGCTTTCTAATTTCGATAACTTCACTGTTGCTAATGTTGAATCTGCATTCAAGTCACAATTGGTTCTGAATAAGTCAAAGAAAGAAAAGGAAAGATGCATCGGTGAGAGTGAAAGTGAAAGTGACACATCTGATGAAGGACTTGAGGATCTTGAAGCTCTTATGGCCAGAAGATTGAAAAGGGAAAGTGCAAGTATAAAGGTAAACTCCCTATTATATGTTTCTCATGTAATAAAGTTGGTCATATAGCTGCAAGATGTCCTAACAGGGATGATAAGGATGCAGAAAGAGATAGCAAGCATAAAGATAAAAGAGAAGACAGAGGCTACTGAAGGTACAAGGACTACAAAGGAAAAGGTAAGAAATCCTGTTACATAGCTGAAGAAGAAACTGATACTGATAGTGATGATTTTGAGATATAAGTAGTATATGTTTCTATGAAGGATGATTTTGATGAGGTTGAGAAAAATACACTGATATCCCATGTGAACAAAAATGATAAATCGATTATTGATAGTGGGTTCTCACACCACATGATTGGTGATAAAAGTAAGTTTGATAGTCTAGATCATTACAAAGAAAGAAGTGTAAAATTTGGTAATGATGCACCATGTCCTATGAAGGGTAAAGGTCTGATTAAGCCAACTGATAAGATAGTTTGTGAAAATACCTATTAGGTAGAAGTTCTTAATTATAATTTGTTAAGTGTTGCACAACTTAATAGCACTGGTTATCAAGTGGAATTTCATCACAGAAAGGCTAAGATATTTGATGCTACTGGTGAATTGATTGGAAGTGGAGAAAAAAAAAGAGGTAATTTATTCTATCTAGACCTATCTTAAGAAACATGTTTGATTGCGCAATTTGATGATATATGGTTATGGAATAAGTGGCTATGTCATGTTAACTTTGATAATCTGGTAGAAATTAGTAAGAATAAGAAAGTGAGAGGATTGCGTAGATTGAAGAAACCTGAGAATGTAATGTGCAAACAATGTCACTTGGGTAAGATGACAAAGTCTAGTTTCAAGAGCAAGACTTTTACTTTTGAAAATGCTTTAGATTTGGTTCATACTGACCTGTATGGACCTATGAGTGTACAAAGCTATTGTGGTGCTAGATATTTTAGTCTCTTTGTTGATGATTACACCAGAATGATGATTGTAATGTTTCTAAAAGAAACATCTGATGCTTTTCAAATTTTTAAGTGGTATTTAGCTAAGGTTGAAAAAGAGACAAGAAGGAACCTAAAGTGTTTGAGATTTGACCAAGGTGGAGAATTCATATCCAATGAATTCAATCTATTTTGCAATGATAGAGGAATCAAAAGATAGATATCTGGACCTAGAACACCTCCACATAATAGTATAGTAGAGAGAAGGAACATATCTATCCTGGATTGTGCTAGAACACTAATGATCAAGAAGAATGTTGCACAAAAGTACTGGAGAGAAGTTGTAAGTATAGTTATTTATACCTTAAATCAAGTACAGATAAAAAAGGTACAAATATTACACCTTATGAGTTATGGCACAAGTATGAACCTAATGTAAAGTACTTTAGAATTTTTGGAAGCAAATGCTATATACTAAAAGATAATAGAAATGGAAATTTTGATGCTAAAAGAGGTGAGGGCATATTCCTAGGTTATTCCACAAAAACTAAAGCTTACAAGTGTTTGAACTCTAACACTAACAAAATTGTTGAAAGTGCAAATGTCAAGGTTGATGAATATGCAGAGAAAAATGAAGTTGAAAGAAAAAGAGAACCAAAAGATTATAGATATTTTGTTTATGTAGAATAAGGAGAGGCAAGTAACACACTTGCATCTGATGCTGAGTCTCAGGCTAGTAATGCCGAGCATTAGGGAAACAATGCCGAGCGACAAGAAGAACACGCCGAGTGATAGGAGGAAGCTGTCGAGTATCAGGATGAGGTTACTGAGCATTCACAAGCTGAATTTGACAATCTTGTTGGTGAACCTAAAGAGAAAGAAGAAAAGAGAGCATAACCTATTCTGGCACAATATGTAAGTAGACATCACAAGCTTGAACAAATAATTGGAGACAAAGATACTGGAGTTCTAACAAGAAGCAAGTTAAGAGACCCTACATGTTTTCTGTGTGAATTCGAGCCTAAGACAACAAGGGAGGCATTAGAAAATGAAGACTGGATCAAAGCCATGAATGAGGAGATAGACCAAACAGAGAAGAATGATACCTAGACTCTGGTGCCGAGACGAGAAAACAAAAATGTAATTGGAACAAAGTGGGTGTTCAGAAACAAGATGAATGAGCATGGACAAATCAAAAGGAACAAAGAAAGGCTGGTATACAAAGGCTACACACAAGAAGAAGGAATATATTTTGGGGAGATATTTTCCCCTGTAACAAGATTGGAAGGAGTAAGAACTCTACTTGCATATGCTACCTACAAAGATTTCAAGGTATATGAAATGGATGTCAAGTCTGCATTTTTAAATGGTATATTAGAAGAAGAAGTGTACATTGAACAACCTAAAGGATTTGTTGATCCAAACAAGAGACACATGGTTTGCAAACTGAATAAAGCATTGTATGGACTAAAACAAGCTCCTAGAGCATGGTATGAGAGGCCGCACAACTACTTGATATAGATTGGATTCTCAAGGAAAAATGACACCAACAATCTATACATGAAAGATGAAGAAGGTAAAGGAATCTTATTGGCTAAGATTTTTGTAGATGATATTATATTTGGTGGACAAGATGCCCCATGTAAGAAATTTTCAAATGAAATGCAAACTAAATTTGAAATGAGTATGTTTGGGGAGATCGAATTCTTTGTTGGTTTACAAGTATATCAAATGGAGAAAGGTATTTTCATTACCCAGTCTAAATATGTCCATGAGATACTGAAAATTTTTGGTATGGAGGACTCAAGGCCAGTTGGTACTCCTATGGCTACTAGACAAAAATTGTCTAAAAATGATGATGCTACTGAAGTAAACCAAACTTTGTATAGGTCTATGATTGGAAAACTATAGTATGTTATTCACAGCAGACCAGATATTGCTCTAGTAGTTGGGATTATGGCAAGATTCTCTACCAATCCTAAGGAAACACACATGATGGTTGTGAAAAGGATAATGAGATATTTGAAAGGAACTACTAATTATGGATTGTACTACAAGAAGCATGAAAGATTTGAACTGAGATTCTATACTGATGCAGATTGGGCAGGAAATGTGGATGACAGAAAAAGCACTAGTGGTGGAGCTTTCTTTCTTGGGCAGAGGTTAGTTTCCTAGACAAGAAAGAAACAAAATTGCATTTCCCAATCTACAGCTGAAGCCGAGTATGTTGCTGCAGCAGTGAATTGTTCAAACTTGGTGTGGATAAAGCAATTGTTGGTAGGCATGAAAGAAGAAATCATTGAACCAGTTGTCATCTACTATGACAACACAAGTGCTATCAACATATCAAAGAATTCAGATATTGGTATAAGGTTTGGGGTACAATATTGATAGTACAAGGTTTAGGGGTATTTCCTATGTGTATGATTTCCTCCATCTCTATTTTCTCTCTTATATATATAGTTGTTACATAACTGAGAGGGGGGTGAATCAGTTATGTTCAGTTATGTTATAGTCCCAAATTCCTCTCTGATGTATAATATCAACTTGAACAAATAAACTAAACAACTCGGTAATAACTTGTGGGTAACTTGCTGATTAATTAACCAACTGTCAGATAATGTAAATCAACTAGTAGTTAACATTTACTGATCTAACTAGTTACTATAATGTGTAAAGTAAAATATTAAAACATCACATTCATACACTTTTAACACTTGATATTTTATGTGGAAACCCTGTTACGGGAAAAACCACCTGGGACCGGCAACCCAAAATATTTTCACTCTTTTGAAGTGAGCTTGGTTAAGACTCAAACTAGTTAAAGGTTACAAAACACACTGTAAGGTGTGACCTTGTTAGAGGATTTATCACTAACAGTTCTCTGTAACCATACATTCACTTGGGTCAACAAGAAAACAAGTAACATTCATAGAATATCAATAGAAAATAAAGAAGATGGTTAATCTCACTCAGTTAAGAGATTTTGACTGTAACAATAGTTAGAAAGAAACAATAGATGACCTGATTCAAATGCAACTTCTTTTTCTTGTATTCAGATCTATGCTAAGATCAATATCATCCTGGTCATCATAATCTTTGTATTCTCCTTCCTCTTACTATGTTCTTCTCGGTTATCTCCTTCTATTACTAAGTTTGGTCTTCAGAATCACTTGGTTCTCACTTAAACCCACTTGACCAACTTTGCATGTATGCACCAACAATTTGCATCTATTGTGAGATCTTCTCTCTTCTCCTTTTGTATTTCTTGTCTCCTTATATAGACATGTAAATCATTTTCATTTCAGCCATATATTTTTCCTCTTAATCTCCATTATTGGTTTTGCCTCTTTAATGTTCCTCAAAACTTGTGCCTTCAATTTTTTCAATCTTCATCATCCGATCATCCTTGAATTTTTCCAATCGTAGATCTTCATAACAAAATTTATCTTTATCCTTGGAATCTTCTAGAATCATTTAGCTCATCATCATATGTCGGCAATCACATGTTCCTCCTTATTTATCCCACTTGGTCAATACCGTGATATGTTGGTTTCTTCCTTCTTGGTTAATACTGCACTCAGTGTACACTAAGTTCTTCATATATCGACCAAACTAACTTGTACATTCTTGATCTTCAACACTTAGTAAAATCATGTAAGTCAATCAAATCACTATCATACTATCATAGACTCATCAATAAGTTTCCCAATGAATACCTTACTCATAACCTACTCATACATCTCATCTTCATGCTAATATCTCCTTTCCTTCATCAACATTACCTTCTTTATATGTTTGCAACTATCATGATAAGTAAAGTCAAAACTAGTTGAGATCAATGATGTCCAATATAACAATTGATTTTGTCTCACATATACATCAGTAGCTCGGTGATCATCATCACATTCTCCCATTTTTTCCTCCAAAGTAGTCTATCAGTTGTAGTTCTAACAAGATTTTGGTAGTCCACAAGTTTTGAATTTTGTAAAGTTACATTGGATTTTTGAAGTATATAGTATTTTTAAGTCCTACAAAGATGTATCAAAGTTTAGAGGTTTGTAGAAACTTGGAGTCCTACAAAATTATGTCTAAGTCTAGAATTTTATAGTAGTTCAAAGGTTGGGTTTTGTATTATTTTGAGATTTAGAATTCATGTGTTAGAGTATAAATAATGGTTTAGGGTTTATATTTTCTTAGAAAATTTGACCATGGTCCAAATTTTAGTGTTTGGAAAACCTCTTATCAAAGTAGAAGACATGGATGTTAATGAGTAGAGTCCCTTGCATGTATGTGACTCAAGTAAGTGATAAAATCTAGATGGTGTGGCTATTGCAATGAACTATTGTATATATAAATGCAAATGTAGTAACACATAAATATTATGGTGTGAATAGGGTACAATATTTACAAAATTGGAGAGAATGTTCAAATCAAGTACTAAGAGAAATCAACTCCACACAATGAATCTCCAAGAGAAAGTTTTATGACATTGTCCTTCAAATTAAATTATAAAAAGTCATGCCCTAAAATGAATCTCCAATAGCAAACCTAAATATATGAACATTTGAATCAATTAAAAATTAATTGGATATTTCTAAAATTTTCCTTTTATATTGATCAGTATGAGAAATCTCATAAAAACCCATTTTGGTTACTACAAAACAGATGATTTACATAAAAAATACTTATGTATATGTATATTTGTATGATATTGATATGATGCATAGAAAAGAGAATAAAAATTTGAGTACATCAAAAATAAAAGAATGAAATATAATTTTGGTTATCTCATTCTTTTCAAACTCAATGGTATGTGTGTTTGGTTCCATGGTGCATAACATTAGAGTTAAGTGCAAGATTCAACATAATTGGAAAAATATTTTCTCTTCATGCATGTGATACCATGTTGAAGCAACAATATATAAACCAATAAACTTTGCAAATGAATTTATACAATAAAAATCCTAAAATTACCATAAAAGAGGTAAAATATTACAATGAACTCCTTGCATATCTAAGACATGGAGAAAGAAGGAAGACATGAGTAGATAACTAATTAACGCTATGTGAAACATGTGGAATAGTTCATACATATGTGAGGACATGTGTAAAGCCCATATAAGGTGAGAAAAAAAATTAAAAACCTTTAAGTGATCTTATTTGTAGTGTGACTAAGTCTTTTCATTAAAAATAATCTATATAGGTAAAAATACTTTTCACTCTAACAAGTATAAGGTAAATATTAAAGAAAATGACATAAAGTGTGCTCAATTTGGAGGTAGATAACACCCTGGACTATTGTGCACAAATATATACTATGGTCATTAAACTTGATTCTTGTAAGAATGTAATTATTAAGAGTTTTTGCTAATAATCTTCTAGAAAGTGTGAGATGTCATTTTTAGAAAATTTAGAAATAAATATTATGTAACATTTGATTAGAGGTCATGTATTTTTCATCAAAATTATTATATCCAGTACCCACATTGCACAAAAGAGTGTACCACAAATAAGAGCTAATGAACATACCTGCAATCCCATAAAAACACATCACAGTTCCTTGTAACAGATTCTCTAATTACAAATCGACCAACAGATTGTTCCATTCAAGAGTACCCAGGTGCAATTTTAGAATTACACCCACCATACTCACCTTAGGTAAACTATCTTTCTAGGTCGGTAGCAAAGCTTGGTCGGTAATTAAAAAATAATCAAATAATTTGTAAATAAAATAAAATATTTATAATTTATAAAAGAATTTTAAATTGATCTTTAAAAATTACGCCATATTTAGTTTTCAATTTTCTTCTCCTTCTTCTTGGCAATAATCTCTACTGGAGAGACCTTAGTGTTTTTTTCATCTAGGTAAAGGGGGAACTATCCTCTTCTTTGTCATCATCTTCATCTTCCTTCTCTATCCTCTTGGACCTCTTCTTGACAAAAAACTTTTACTTTTCCTCTTTTTCATTTGTGTTATTGATGCTACTAACCTATTCCTCGACAATGGGCCCCAAACCTTCTCTTTTGTGGAATTTTTCTTTGGCCTTTTTCCTTTTTGTTAACTTGTTGTATCTCTTTTACAAGTACCAAAGGATTCACTTTTTTCTAGATGGAGAATAGAGGTGAACTTTGTCCTTCTATGAGTTTTCCCTAGAGCTTCCTTCTTGTAGAGGAAACTCAAAATTCTTAGACAGTGTTAAAATGTACGATCTACCTTAGTTGCGAGAATGTTACTTTAGGAACCTTTATCGAATACCAATTGTTGAACACTTTTAGATGCTAAGAGGGGGGGTGGGGGTGAATTAGTATATATAAAAAATTAACCACTTATTATCCATTCATTCCATTTAACACTTGTAGAAGTAAATAACAAAAAACATAATATGGAACACACAAGAATGCCAATATTTTTATGTATAAAACCCAATGTGGGAAGAACCACAATGAGAACTATGTTACTATATGAAAAACATTATTAAAATAGTTTTAGTTTCAAGGCCAAGGAAGCTCATTACTCGCAATTTATGTTGCAGGGTAAGGTGCATAACCTTAGGGAAATGTTACAAAGAACATGTAGGATGAAGGTTACTTCTTCAAGGAAAGATACAATATGATTTGATTAAAAATAAATATGTTTGTTGAACTATGAAAAAATGCATCCTCTAAAATGCTAATTATAGTTCATTGCATTGTACATCATAAATTGAATTCATCACTAATTATCTGCACTTACAAATCTTTGCAAGTTTAGACCATGTACCATAGAGATAGACTCACCTAAATCATACAATTCATAATAAGGTTTGATCAGATATATATTCTCAATAACAATCAATTTCATCAATTAGGTGGGCTTAATTAGATGAAACATGTAGTACACAAACTGCCAGCCCAAAATACTATCTCCAATGCCTTGATTTTTTTTGAAATTGTACACCATCAAATCATGTTGGCACATCATTTACTTATTCCAAAAACATCACCTTTGTCACCACACACTACCGAATGGTTCTAAACTACTTATGTCAACTCTGAAAGATGCAATCAATAATGAAAGATAACATAACAAACTCAAAGCATAATAAAGACCTACACAACATTTTAGATGCACAAATATCATCATCTGAGATCAATAAAATATATCAAATAGCCTTAGCATAAAAAATTTAAAGAGGGAGGTATAAAAAGAATATTAATAAGAGGTACATTGTCACTACACATATCAATACTTAGAACTTTACCAAATGATATATGAAGGGATATATCACATGAAAATGAAAATGTATCACCTCTTTATGTACAAAAATTATATTTTTGAATTGAAAACCAAAATGTTACAAAGAAGAGCTATGCAGACCAAATACATACACTATTAGATACTTAGTTCACCAAATCAATCATGCTTATCCAAAATTTGATTCAGACACTTAAAAATCTCTCCATGATTTTGGAGTAGATATTAATCATCTAGACACTCCATCCCCAACCAAGATTGACATTAGTCAAGAAATTTTAACATAAAAGATAACATTACTAACCACCCCCTTACAATTTTAACATCAATGACAATGTACTTATACAATATTAGCATATTGCTAATCATTTTTGCAATTTTAGAAAGACAAGATTATCAAAGTTTTATAATTACATGATCAAATAATGTAATATTAACTTTGGAGGCAAAAAAAGAGAGTTTGAAACCAACACAATTACAAAGTGATGGTATTATAATCTAGAATCCAAAGTTTTGTAAAGGTAAACTATTATATTATGATAGAGCTATGAAGTAAAAAAAATTGTAGATTTTTTATGTATTCTAAAAGTTAAGAGCTTACAACATGTATTCTTTTATATTCTAGAAGTCTATAGTACTTTGGAGTCCCACAAAGTCACGTTGGAGTTCTATAAGGTTGCATCAAAGTATAAAAGTATATAGAAGCTCAAAGTCCTACCAAATTGTATTAGATTTTGGAAGTCCACAATAGTTTTAAATTCTGTAAAGTTGTGTTGGATTTATGAAGTTTATAGAAGTTCTAAGATCTACAAAGATGTATCAATGTCTAGAAGTTTGTAGTAATTTGGAGTCCTACAAAGTTGTGACCAAGTCCAAGATTTTATAGTAGTTAAAAGGTTGGGATTTTGTATTAGTTCAAACTTTGGTTCATGTGCTAGAGTAGAAATAATGATTTAGAGTTGAATTTTCTTAGCAATTTTGACCATAGTCCAAATTTTAGTGTTTGTAAAACCTCTTATTCAAGTCTAAGACATAGATGTTGATGAGTAGAGCCAATTGTATGTGTGATTCAAGTAAGTGATGAACTCTAGATGGTGTGACTATTGCAATGAACTATTGTATATATAAACATAAATGTAGTAACAAAAAAATATCATGGTGTAAACCCTATAATAAAAAAAATGGATAGAATGTTCAAATCCACTTGCTAAGAGAAATCAACTCCACACAATGAATATCCAAGAGAAAATATACACAGTCTTTCAAATTGGTTTATAAAAAGTCATGTTGTGAAATGAATCTCCAATGGTAAACCTTAATATAGGAACCTTTGAATAAATAAAAAGCTAATTGGATATTTGTTATATTTTCCTTTTATATTGATCTCTATGAAAAATCTCATAAAATTTGATTTTGGCTACTACAAAATAGATGTTACACATAAAAAAATACTTTATGTATATGTATATTTGTATGGAATTGATATGATGCGTTTAAAAGAAAATTAAAATTTGACTACATCAAAAATAAAAGAATGATAGACAATTTTATTTATCTAATGCTTGTAAAACTCAACAATATGTGTTTGGCTCCATGGTGCATGCCATTAGAGTTAAGTGCAAGATTCAACATGAATTAGGAAAGGTTTTTCTCTTCATGGATTTGATACCATGTTGGAGCAAAAATATAAAATCCAATAAAATTTGTAAATGAATTTGTATAATAAAAATCCTAAATCTATCATAAAAGTGTATAAAATAATACAACAAACTCCTTTTATATATAAGACAAGGAGAAAGAAGAAGGGTACGAGTAGATAATTGAATAACACTATGTGAAACATATGGAATAGTTAAAAAAAAAGTGAGGACATGTGTAAAGCCCATATTAGGTGAGAAAACATATAAAAAACCTTGAAGTGATATTATTTGTAGTGTTACTAAGTCTTTTCATTAAATTATTCTAGATAGGTAGAAATGCTTTTCACTTTAACAAGTATATGGTAAAGATTAAGGAAAATGACATAGAGTGTGCTCGATTTGGAGGCAAACAACACCTTGGGCTAATGTGCATGAATAGATAGTATGCTCATTAAAGTTGATTCTTCTAAGAATGTAATCATGAAGATTATTTCCTAATAACCTTTTAGAAAGAGTGAGATGTCATTTTTAGAACATTCAAAAATAAAATTATAGAAAATTTTGATTAGAAATTCTATATTTTCCACTTCACGTTTAAAAGAATATAATTTTCCATTATTTTAGTTATGAGAATCATAATTATATATTTCAAAATGTATTAATTAAAAATCAACCAAATAATTTTAAATAAAATTAAATATCTATAATTTATAAAAAATAATTTAAAATTAATCTTTAAAAATCCCCAAATATTTAATATAAAGCATGTAAATGATGGAATAATTAATATACCATAATATTTCTAACTATTTGTCATTGATACATTAATATGTGTGAATCAGATTATTCATAAGTGTGAACTAGATTATTAAGCTTTATTTTATTTTATTAAATCTATGATGGTTTTATACCCAATTCATAGGAAGATGGAGCCTCATTGTTACCCCCAAAAATGATGAGTTTCTATTGAAAATTGTTTTATTTCAAGTTTAGTCACTACAAATGCAGCTTCTTTTCATTTTACAAAATGTGCTGTCAAATGGAAATTGTGTGAATGGAGTGAGCAATGAGAAAAGAATGTCGTGTGCAGATGGAAAGTACTACTTTCATTCAATCTGTCAATCCAAGCAATAGGACAAGAAAGGTGCCATCAAAAGCGACTATGTTCAAATCAAAATTCTTTCATACAAAAAATGTTATGGCATTGGCCATTAATCCTCATGGAAAAAGTGTCGCATATCATTTTGATCTTGATTAACTAAGTGGGCAGCATGCTTGACAAGTTGTGTACAACATATTATCAGCTACGTAAAAGTTAAATCTACTTTTTAATTTATTTTCCATATATTACGCACGTGATAAATAATTATTCAAAATATCATAAACACTTTACCAGAGTAGTAACAGAGGCAATTTGGCTTTTGAGTGGAGTGCCTGCGAAAGCTGAAAATAATGTTATCGAGCTGGGCAGCCTTGCAAGAGTTCTATCAATTCGTTTTATTTATTTTCCATACATCGCATGTGATTAGAATTATTCCAATATAGCCAATTATTAGTACAACAATTGTTCACTTGTATTCCTTCATCAGAAATATGTTATATCAACGTTTATTGGCAGAGATTTGGATTATCAGGTGCCAACTGTTGGACTGTTCATGTAATTTGACAAAACATTTAATTTTCAGATCAGTAATTGTTTTCTGTATAAGACAAGTCTAATACAATCTGAAGACAATGATGTAGATAAAGATCAAGATAGAGTAGACAAGCCAACAAAAGTCAATTAGAAGAGTAGAAGCATAGAAATACATTGAATGAGATCATTGTGATCTACTTATAATTCAAAGGTTGGGTTATAGAATTTATAATACATGTGTTATCAATAGAGTAGTCTTGATCTATAGAAGTGATATATATATATATATATATATATATATATATATATATATATATATATATATATATATATATATATATATATATATATATATATATATATATATATATATATATATATATATATATATATATATATATATATATAATTAATTGTATATTCATATGTATAAATAGTAAAATCTTTTTTGTTGTTGTTGTGGGAAAGTCAAAAAATATAAAAGTTTATTAATTCTAAATCATTTAACATGCAAAAGATGTAGTTTGCCAGAATTGATAGTGAATAGGCTCCATGATTATACATATGTATTGAATAAAAATAAACAAATTACTATACACAAATGAATGCTTATAAAAACAAAAATGAACCCTAGATAAAACCTTGGGTGAGAATTGAGTTAGATCATGATCTATTATCATCATCCTATGCCATGAGACAACATGATCTAAAAATAAAAGTCACTCTTATTTTTTTCTTAACTATGATAAGGTAGAAGGGGACCTAACCAATCAATTAATTATGCCTATGTTACTCTAATACCCACCCTTAAGTACTCAACTACAAAGCATGATGAGGTACCCATGTACAAACAAATATATCTCATAACTAGAAAAGGGAGAAAATATCATAGAAAACACTTCTCTCCTACATAGATAAAAATGAAATATATGCATACTAGTGAACGAATGATATGAGGACTCAATATGACTTCCCAAGAACTACTTTTATTACACAAGTGCAATGAATGTGCTCTAATAGGAGAGATAAAATAATGCTAAGTATCCCTTCATAAAGAAGTAGCTCTCGTGCCAATCGTGAACACCTAAAGAAACACAATGATTCACTAATTGCAAACAATATTTCTCTCCTTGGAAATAAACATATCTGCTAGTGATTAGAGAATCCATTACCATAAACTCGATGAATAGGAATCCCAAATTGCACCCTCAAAATTTTCTCAAATAACCACACAGAGAAATGAGACAATTTTGATCTAGAGATCCTGTGAAGAATCATGAACACAAAAAATTGCAAATATAATGATAGTGGTAGGATAACAATAATGTTGTGGTTATCATGAAAGAGGATATGGATCTCCTCAACATAATCCTTTAAACATGTGAAAAGGAGAGAAATTGGGATCACTATCGTAAACCTTCAAACTAGGGATCAAACCCATTCCCATCAACTCTCCATTTACTAATAACAAACAACCCAACTTAAGCCCAATTGAATTAGTTAGAGTTGAGCACAAATGAATAATGTGTATTGAGCTATCCATTTGTTACAATTTTATTGATTTGATTGGATAAGATCAAACAAGAACTAGGTCCAAGGATGTAAGTTTGAGAAATAATCAATATAATCAGTAAGCTATGGATCATACATGAAAATTTTAAGTACAAATATAGAATAAAGAATCAGAGAGGACTTGTCAACATCATTCATGCCTAAAAGTGCAAGACCATGTGGCTAGGCGACATAGCTTAGTATGTATAATGCAAATATCATGAATGGATTTTGACTTAGGATATCGTTTGATCATCTCCCAAAAGAATTGTGAAATAAGTGTTGGACTATGTGGCTAAGTCACATCGTCTAGGCCCACTTTTTCTTCTACAAGACCCATATCTCTTTGTTTCAATCTTCTCTTCTTGGATCTATAATTATTCTCCCTCAAATCTATTCAAACTTATACTTAATAAGGGAGGAAATGGTGTTGGGATATATGAGGGCTTACCTCAGTCAAGTCTTCTAAAAATTCAACCTTCCTTACAAAAATGATCTATAAAATACAAACCTTGAATTTGAAGTAAAGAATATTGAATCAACAATGTTATACCCTTTCTATGAATTATCCTTGTCTTGAAACCTTCATAAATGGTTGATGAAGATAGAAGGGAGCTCATGCATGTCTTCACTCATGGAGGAATTATGTGAACTTGATCATAGACGCCATCTTTACTGCATAAATACATGAATGCTAGATGTCCTCCATTGCTACCTTGAAAATGATTGAGATGCTTTTTTAATTTCTTAAATATAGATGAATCCATCATCTTGTGATATTACAAAGGATGGGGGAGACCTCCTTTTATATTATACCTCATGAAATGTGTTGATAAATTAGAAGAAGACCAACATAGAGAGAATTTTCTTTCTCGCCATCTTTTGACTATTAGAGGGTTCAAATTTGGGTCCATTTTGGCTAGACCATGGTGCCTAGTGCCATAGTTTATGGGGATTATAGTCCAATAGAAATATAGTGTTAGGATAGAAATAGGTTTGGAAAGCCAAAAAGGTGCTAATTGTACCAAGTCATGCACTAAATGAGCATGAAATCATATCAGGATACATGCACCACTTTAGTGGGAGCATGATGAAGAGTACTCCCCTTACTAACCCAAACACACACAATGCAATAGAGAAATAAACAGAAAATTGCAAGAACTGAACAATTGCAAGAACATGAACACTTTCTTTCTATTCTCTTCAATGAAATGACTTAACATATTTGAAAAACAACTTTCTACAACTGCATGGGTATTTTTATTACAATAATATGCAAGCTAGAGTGACCATATGTGCTGAGAGATATTGTGTCACACTTTATACCATGTTTTAGCCTTCACATATGCCTTAATATTCATTTCCATATTTCACTTCTATACCATTTTGTCATTCTGCGTTGCATATGATTAAATATTAATAAGTGATATTTAATTTAGTTTTAGGATAAAATATAAAAATTAATTATTAAATTATCTTTACTAATGAGCATTTCTATTTTAGCTTCAGGAAATAAATTCTTCACAGGTTTATTTAAGAAAGTATATTTTCATGTTTCTTTCTATGCGGGAGCTTCATGTCTCTATTATGATTGAGTTTCAATTTCCTTATATTTAGAGATGACATCAACCTCCATGTTGTTTATACCACTACAACACATTTTCGTATCTGCTAATCATTACTTCCGTGATATTTTTGAAGTCACTTAAGGGGAGGATTTGCAATAAAGGATGCACTGGCCACCTATTCATATACAAACCAGAAATCTATTTGTTCCTATTCATATATAACAAGATCGTTTCTTAGCAATCAACCTCTCATGTGAATTTCATATCATTCCCATACCAGCTTAGTGACTTTTCCAAGTAGCTGGTAATACAGATCAATTTTTTTTGGAAAGGACGCATGCAGTGTTGGATGTTGAAAGAAACACCAAAACTTCTCCCATTTTCTATAACTGGTTGTTATAAAAGATTCATAACCAGTTGAGCTGTTACAACAAAATCATTTTTTATTCATGGAACAATAGTATTGGTCTTACGTAGACCACTATATTATTTTGTATGTTAGCAAGGAAAAACAAATAAGCTACTCTGGTGTGTAGGTTGCGTATATATAAACAACATAAGGTAGACTTGGTTTCAGAGGCAAAGATTTTTGTATTAAATCCTTGATAAATAAAATTTAACACTTTGCATGATCAAAACCGCATAAGATCAAGAATTTTATTCCATAATTTCGCGGATTGGGGAGGCAGTGCCCACTTCTCAGAATGCTTGTAATTTCTGTAATTTATTGTTTTAGTATGGTGTCATTGAATTCTCATAGCATAATCTTTTATTTTGACATAGAAATTGAGTTTTATTATTGTTGTGTTTTTGCTTTTGCAATCTGATTAACATTATTATCATTGAGTGAGATGGTTAGATAATTTGTCAACATTCTATCAGGTTCTCTTTCATTTAACTGAATCAGTTTATATTGTGAATTTGTGATTTAGAATTTATAAAGGAAATTGTTGATGTTACTATGTAGATTGTTAGTAGTTCCTGTCATACTTTGTAAGCAGTTCTTGTCACATTTTTATCAGAGAGATGAAATAGAAAGTCAAATTAGATGTGTATTTAGTAAATTATTTCTTTATTATTATTCATTCTTTATGTTCTTTTGTGATTTTTAGATTAGTTTTCTTAGGATTTGTGAATTTAGTTTTTAGAATTATTACATTTATTAATGTTTCTGTTTCTAGGAAGTGAAAGTTATTTTTTTCAGAACTATTTTCATTTGCAATAGGTTTAATTTTGTAGCTACATTCATCCTCACTCAGCTCTTGACTCTCATCCCTTCGATTGGCATATAGCTACGACACTTCTCACAAGTCTACGCCCCTAGATTGACACATATAGATCAAGCTAAACTTCACTATAAAGGGTTAAATATTTATTATTCCTTTCCCTAGTTTTGGCCTATCAATATGCACCATAAAAATTCCCTTAATAACCCCTATTTGTATTTTTTATATTGGGAAGCTTAACTATCCTAGAAGGTTCTAGAAATTGTAACTCCCCTTTTTGAGGCCCAATATTTTTACATTATTTTTCCCTACATTAGAATATGCTAATAATATTCTCCTAAATGGTTTTTGACACTCATTGGAGTATTTGTAGGGATTTCATTTTTCCTCCTATAGTAGTGCAACTTCTAGAGGCCATATCTTGTGAACCATGTACCTGATTTTCTATTACAGCTAGTTTTAGGAAACCTCTCAAAGATCTGTATAATTTAGACAATAAAGTATCATCTCAAATAAGTTTTGACCCCCCCTCCCCCTTTAAATTTAGGAATTTTGTTGACATTCATTTTTTGTCATTGATGTCAATATATGTTGTGAAGGATCGTAGAACTGGTTGAGAAGATGTTGAGCAGAGTGATTCAGTAAGTGCAAGTAAGACTGCAGAAGGCTTACAATGATATGTGTTGCATCTCTGAGTCTGCGAGCTTGGATTTTGGTACTAGACAATGTGTACACAATGGTTATTTGTGATTGCAGAGTCTATTTTGATGGTTACAGTGAGTTTTAGTTGAAATAGTGTGGACTAGTCATAGGATAGTGTAGGAGAAAACAATGAAGTCATTACTGTATTTTTGGGTACAATATGTATGCGAGATGGAGTTATGTCTGGTGAGCTTATAAGGATGTGGCAGAGGACATGTGGAACTTCATCCAATGTGGACATGCGGTTGTAAGGATCCTAATGATGTTAGTTGTAGCATGTGCAATGGGAGGAGCTAGTTTTGGACCTGACCTGTTTAGGTGGCATGTTTGAGGATGGTGAGATTAGATTTCAGATCTAAGTCTTAATTTTGTATTATGGATTCATTGAATGATGTGTCTAGATACCTTGGGTATCGTAGTATGATGTAATGTAATTATTTGTGTATTGGGGAAGTGGTAATAGGCTGAATCAATTATTTGAATTGTATTGTTGCATAAATAGGGATGAAATTCTCCTATTTGTGTGTATGTGCGAAGTATAACAGGAGCATGCAAGATCTGTTGTAATAGTGCAAAAGTATATTTGTGTGCATAATTTGATTTATTTTGCCAAGAAAGGTTGTTGTGTAGCATATCAACAAGTGTTATTTAACATTACCCTGTTAAAATATTTTGGACAGTGAGCCTTGAAGGTGGGTTTAACCTTCACGTGGAGAAATGTGCTTGGGGTAGTGAGCTCCACATCATATCTACTCCCAACAAGGTAGGAAGCCTCCTAACAAGGATGTCCTTTAACAAGGACTTTTGTACTAGATGTAGTAATTATCTCCTAACAAGTCTAGATCTTTTCATAGGGATAGTTTCATACTAGTACATTATCATGGGTGCTAATTCCCACCAGGATTTTTTTTTACCTTAATAGGGTTTCCCCGATACCATGTCTTGTTTTATATTGTGTTGTGGTGTGTTGTTCATTTGATTTTAGTATTATTGATTTCACTATATGTCAATTTGGAAAAAATATTATTTGGCTTTCATACAAATGAGTCACCCCACCTCTCAATTGTATTGTGGACTATTATTGCTAAAAATTCAAAACCTCTAAAGCGTTCAAAACTGAGTTTAAAGTTTTTGTACTACCTCGTCAAAATACAAAATTTAATATATTCAAAACCGAACTTGATCTTGCCATGAAACTTTACCAACATGCTTATATATCCAAAATTACCCTCCAAGGAAGTAGTTGGAACAATTTGTGTTCAAATGAAAAACTTACTAAAAATAGTAAAATTGCCAAAAATAGTAACCTTGCCCAAAATATCCCTTATTGAAAAACTAGACAATATTTTTGGGTGATGAAAGGTTACTCTTACACCTTGGATGCTCCTGCATTAGAGAATCACCTCACCCTCATACGCCTAAATAAAGTAATAAAGTACAAGATAACATCAAAAGAATTTCACCAATACATTAAAGAGATAAGAAAATACCAAGACCCTAGGGATTGGGGATCCCATCTCTCTAAAATATTAGTATAAAAGGAGCAATATGATCAACATATGCTGCACGCACATGGATCATGCAAGAAGATATAAGAGAATATGGATTCTAGGACTAGTAAGGTGTTACATGAGATGAGAAGAGGAGACATCACTTTCTATCCTAGTAAATTGTTGCGTACTATGATTCATGTGAGACAAAATAGAGTCAAACTATTCTAGCAAAGTGAGTTATGCTAGTTGACTCGAGATATTACAAAGAAAAACCTTAATTTTCTGGAAATAGTCTCAAAAAGGTGACAAAAAAATGAGGGATACAATAGAAAGATGTACATATCATTTTGAAAATATAAAGCATATTCTCATATCGAATAATGAAAATGGAGTTTGGAGCGTATTTGGTATAATTTTCTCCTTGTTGAATGTGTTTGATCCTCTTGTAAAATTGAAACATGTCTTTATTGTTTCATCTCTACAAGTCTCTAGTAGTTCATATCTTGGTTTATGCTTTATTCTAATGGAATGGTTAAAATTCTTTAATTGGGATATAGGGGTTTGAATATAATTAGTAAGGATTTCAAAGAAGAATTGAATTTTAAACATCAAGATGAGAGGTTTAGTGCAATACATTAAATCTAGTAGTCGAAGGGTTTGAGATAAAGTTTCTATTATAAATGGTGTTGTTTTGATTTATCTCTACTTACCTGATAAGGCAATTTTCCATAGGATCTTTTAGGGTTGAAGTCTTAGAGAAATTATTAATTCAAAAATCTAAAATCACAATTACTTTTACTTTATTTTAGATTAGGCCAAGTTTGATATTCTCCAATCTTGAAATAATCAAAGCCAAATAATCTGGCCTAAATGTATTGCATCAAAAAATTTGGGTTTCATCAAAGAGGATATGTTTTCCAAAGAGTAATATCAAGTTTTAAAATATAAGATGAGAGGATATTGTCATAGGATCACCCTCTTTGGTTCATAGACACAGAAGTGTAGAAGGTATTAACCTTAGGGTTGAAACTTTTTCCTTGGCAACTAGCTTAATAATCATTGAGCATAAGAATGGCTATCTTGTAGATATTTTTATGGAACTCAATTGGAAATCACCAACAACATCTAAACACTCTAAGATACATCAAAATGGAAGCTTATGAACTGACCATGCATCCAAAGACTTTTTATCAATAAGAGCTAATGATGGAGACATATTAATTAGGTAGCAAGCAGTGGCAATAGCTTGAGTCCAAAACTTTTTTTCTAGGCTAGCACCACTCAACATAAACTTAGCCTTCTCCATAAACTTCCTATTCATCCCTTCCACAACTTCATTCTATTGTAACTAATACATAGTTATCTTTTGTATATGAATCTTAATCTATCAAAATTATTGAAGAAAAATTCGCCATCAATATCATTCCTAAAATATTTTATTTTCTTTCTAGATTGTGATTCACTTATTGCTTTAAATTCTTTAAATTAATTGAAAACTTAAGATTTACTCTTTAGAGAATATGTATTGATGTCTTTTTTTTTATAATCATTAATAAATGAAACATAATATGTGGATTTTCCAATGTAAGGAACATATACAAGACCAAACACATTAAAATAAACAAGATACAACACACCACATGATTCATGAGCACTCGAGAAAAACTAAGTGCAATTTTAATTTTTGTAAATGAAATGCTCACAAAAACCAACATCAAGATTACAATCTTTCAAAGGTCTTCAACAAAAAAATTATTTTTAAAGGTCCTTAGACTCTTTTATCAAATGTGGCCAAGTATCTAGTGCCATAACATAGTTTTATCTAAAGGTAAATTTGAGTTAGAAGAAAAAAATCCTTAGATACCCAAAATCCATGACCATCTGCTGAAGGTGAAACCCTCACCCTTTACAATGGATTATTCATAAAATTGGCTTTCACATAAGTACTATTATACTCAACCTAGTGTATGAATCCAATTTATATAATGTGCCAATTTTGAAAGATTTAGCAATCACCATAGCACCTCTCATCATTTTGCATCTTGCATAAAAAATAGTTACATCTATTACCCAAAAATATTAGTTTAATCACAGATAACAAATTACATTTTAGTTCAGGAAGATGCAACACATCATTAATCCTTCTTATTCTACCATCAGGAAACATGTTTCTAACTTTATCCCAACAAAAATATTTAAATTAGAATCATCACCCAATTACATTTTACTTCCATCAAATTCTTCATATTTAAATACCCAATATTTATTAGAGGTCATATAGAACATCCACCTGAAATAATTAACCATGCATTATTAGGTGCATGAGTGGCTAGAACTGCAATGAGTGCATCACTATATTCCTTCTCAAGCTCAGAATTAGACTATTCTTTTTAATCATAATTTCTTATTTGGAATCCTTATGGGTGTGTCCAATCTTATAAAAATTTCAAGAAATAAATTTGGAATTTCTAGGAGATCTGGATCTCCCCCTAGATTTGAATTTATTATGCTTCTCATTCTTCTTTCCATTCTCCCTAGGTCTTCCACGAAAAATTAGGACCTTCTTGACACTGATGGATACCTTCCTCCTCATCTCTTTAGAAAATAAAGAACCCAACACATCTTTAGTCTTCAAAATAATAGAAAAACTGGTGATGGCCATAACAAGAGAATCTCATGAATCAGGCAAAGAAAAAAACAAGATCTAATGATTCTCCTTCTCATCCATCTTGACACCAACTAATTCCAATTGAGCCACCAAAATATTCAATACTTCAAGGTGATCTATAATTTGTCCAGCCTCCTCCATTCTCAACTTTCAATATTGACTTAGGAAAATTTGTTTAGCAACTTAAAAAATGGAAACTTTAATATCTTCAAATCTAGACATGATTTTGTAACAAAAATTTACCAACATACTTATCTAACCCATCTTAAGCTTTGGGTAAAGTTTAGAAAAAAACTTTCACTCAAATGTAAACTTACTATAAATATTAACCTTATATAAATGGAAGGTCGAGACATCATTTTCCTAACAAAACTGTTGGTGTAATTAAGTATTTAATAATTACACTTTACTTAAGTTTACTTAGGATAATGCATTTGCATATTACTTGTCTTTGAGACACCTAGGAGTTTGCATTTCTTTTTAGCACATGGTTAGGAGAATCTCCACTTTAGATGTGATAGGTGTCTTCACATACCTCTTTGTGTGTGAGATCCACCTTTGGTGCTCTTATCACATTATCATCCTCTCATTGTTACACATGTTTCTCATACCTTCATGTACAATGGAGGATGATCCACCTTTGGTGGACATGTGATTCTGCCATGTCTAGTTGATATCTTATCACTTGCATAACTTCTACTTATCATGCATTGCTTATATATTGAGGCATTCCTACATTTTATGTAATCAATTATTCATTATCATTTGATCATATTATCTTGTCTCTCTTTTTTGTGCTATATCTTGAGCTTCTAGATCTTGGCATCTATACTTTGCCTTAGGAAAATTCTTACATGGTATCAGAGCCAAAGGAGTCTTCATTGCACAGTCATTGGAGAGCAACTGATTGCTTCAACTTTTGGAGGGCCACGAACCAAATTCAGAATCAGCATTTTGTGGGAGCATTTTGAGCAAGATCGGATCTCACCATTGCATCCGGGTAGCTGTTTCCATAAATTTTGACTATAAATTTACCTACTTTGGGCAAAAGTCAAATTTGAGGCAAAATGTTTTTGCAAATCGGACCTCTAAGGTCCGATTTGCAAAATTGGATAATTATTTTTCCAATTTTATTTCAGATCTGAAATTTATTTCTATTTTCATCAATTTCTTAGATCTGCATTTATTTTTGGATCTGTGTATATATTTCTATTTTTTGAGGTATATTTTTCAGTTTGGAGAGTATATTTTGTGCAAAACATTTGGCCTATTAGGCCTATTGTATTGGATAGGGAGTACAAGTCACACAAAGTCTGCGACATGACTAAGAGACTTCAGGTGCAACAACACTGAGCACCCCACATGAGAAGTGAGCCGAGCAGCTAGACTGAGCTCTTTGTTCCAATTGCGGGCGCGGAGCTATATCAATTGCAAAAAACATATTGTCATGGGCAATGTGGGACTAAAGTCCCACATTCCCATCTGCGCTCCTTGTTGGTCCTCAAATGCTGGTCTCCACCACCCAGTGCCACTGGACCTTCCTCCACCCTCAACCTCCCGTGCAGTAGCTCAAACCTCTGCCACAAGCACTGCCTAAGCACCATCTCCTCCACTCTACTCTGCTCTACGCAATATTAAAATGTACATAATAGGCCTCCTTATATAGGAAAGGAGATAAGAGATAATGATAAGGATCTGATAAGCTATTACCTATGCTAGGTGTAATCACATGTCCACCAAATGTGGATCATCCTCCATTATGTAATAAAGTATGTGGGTATGTGCAAGATCATGAGGGCCAAAAAGTGGCGATGTCAATTCAAAACTTTGACAATGTAGTTGACGACTTTTTTTTCACCCGAATTTGATAAAATGAAAAGGGTATCTTAAGGATATAATCAGCCTTCTATCCATATAATTGCTATCAAATTTTGAATTCGGTAAGTAATTATTAGTTATTTTCTAATCGAGCTACCTCTAAAGTGCTGATTTATATACTGATTGAAATATGACTATAACTTTCAGATGGTATAACATTTTTGAAATCTAAAAAATGCATCACATTCTATGCTTCGCTTGCTATAAGGAAAAAAAAAAAGTTTTGAATTTTGTAAAGTTTTGAATGAGTTAAGGTGGTCAGACATGGGAGTTTTTTTATTCTAAAAATATTGTAGCAAAAAATTCATAATTAATTATTTTTTTGGAATAAAATTACAAAAAAATATGTGTCACATCCAGGCATGAGTCTACTACTTATATATAAAATCTTATAATAAAATATTATCATTTGATTATGATTAAGGTGGTCAGACATACACCTACTTATTTTTTTCTTGAAATTTTTGTACTGTTGTATTGAAATCTATACTTTTCACCAATCATACTAACTTTTTCTAAAAAAAGGCCTAGTAGTTTAGAAACTACATTCAATTTTATATAGATTCTATTCTTAAAACTTTTTGATATTAGGTTCATAGCTAGTTGAAATTTTCACGTCAAGTTGACTAACCTTGATTTGTTGATTTTTCATTGCCACTTAAGGGCATAGTTTGGCCCCTCATGATCTTGCACATACCCATGTGCAATAGATTAGGAAGATAATGTGATAAGAGCATGAAAGGTGGATCTCACACACAAAGATGTATGTGATGACAACTATCACACCTAAAGTGGAAATTCTCCTACACCATGTGCTTGAATGAGGTGCACACTCCTAGGTGTCTCAATCACTAACTACCATGCAATGCATTATCCTAAGTAAGATTAAGTTAAGTGTAATTAGGAATATTTAATTACACCAACACCCCCCCCCTTAAGTGCAACTTAGTGGAATGCACTTAAACTCAGAATGCAAGATGGGTCTCGGCAACTAGGCCATGTTAGGTACCCATGTACAAAATGCATAACTCTCATAAAGTGGAGAAAGAGGGAAAACCTCATGGGAAAAAACCCTCCCCCAAAAAGAGAGAAGAAAACAAGATGCATGGATGGATGGAGTGCTCAAGACCCCCCAAGAATTACATACATCATGTCTATACAAATAATTATGTAATGAATGTAATGCCAAGATCTAGAAGCTCAAGAGATAGCACAAACAAGAGAGACAAGACAATATGATGAGTTGACAAACATAATCAAGAAGCATCATATTGATTTTCCAAATGCCTACAAGGGAAAGGATTCATCACCTTCCACTTCAAAAGGTAAAGGGAAAGCATTTGTGGCAAGTACAACTAATTTAGATGAATGGATCTTTGATTCATAGTGATGTAATGGGCCCATTTCCAGTGCCATCATTTGGAAAGGCTCATTATGTACTCACCTCATTGATGACTTTTCATGCTACACTTGGGTCTACTTTCTTGGTCATAAGAGAGAAGTATTTGATAAATTTCTTGCCTTCAAGGCTCATGTTGAGAAGCAATCAGGTAAAGCCATCAAGATTCTTTGAACATACAATGGAAGGGAGTATGTGAACTCAAGGCTTATAGAATTTTGCACACTCGAGGGTATTGATCTTCAACATTTAGTTTCCCACACTCCACAGTAGAATGGTGTGGCAAAAAGGAAGAATAGGACCCTTAAGGAGATGGCCACTTGTATGATTCATGCTAAGTCTCTTGATCAAGCCTTTTGGGCTGAAGCTATATGTTGTGCCACTCACATACAAAATCGAACTCCTCATAAAGCCTTGGATGGAGTTAGTCCTTTTGAGGCTTGGTGTGGAAGAAAACCAGTTGTGAAACACTTTAGAGTCTTTGGTTGTCCATCTTATGCATGCATACCTCCACAAAAACACAAGGCATTGGAACCACAAAGCAAGCCTTGCATATTTGTTGGTTATCCCGAGACTCTTAAGGCATACAAGATTATGGATCCTGAGACACATGAGATCTTCTTTGAGACGAGTGTTCACTTTGAAGAGAATTGTCCTAGCTTGGATTCTTCAACTCCTCCTACTTCCTCCATTTTGGATAATGATAGTGATGATAGTGACTTGGAAGATGAAACTCCCTCAACCCCATCTCGCAGGGCTCCACCTTCGCAGGGTCAACACATAGTTGAGGACATTCCTTCATCATCATCTTCTTCCACTAGACCTCGTTGGGCACAACAAACACTTGATTTAGTAGGTTCACTTGTGGGGAATCCTTCAAACACTAGGAGGACAAGGTCACAACACAACTCATTTCCACATGCTTATATTGCCATTGCTTCCGATCCACAATCATTCAAGGAAGCTTCAGGGGTTCGTGAGTGGGACAAAGCTATAGAGGATGAGTAGAAATATTTGATGAGAAATAACACTTGGGACTTAGTTCCTCTTCCTAAGGGAAGAAAATTGGTTCGATGTAAGTGGATCTATTAGACCAAGTTTGCAGTAGATGGAAGTGTGGATAAGTAGAAGGCAAGACTTGTTGCAAAAGGTTTCTCTCAGGTTCCTGGTATTGACTACACCGAGACCTTTGCACCTGTAGCCAAGATGAACTCCATTCATTTGACAATTGCTATTGCTGCAGCTCATGGTTGAGCTATACATCAGATGGATGTTAAGAGTGCATTTCTACATGGAGATCTTCAAGAGGAGATTTATATGGAGCAGCCACAGGGATTCATCTAGGATACTACTATGGTTTGTAGGTTAAGGAAGTCTATCTATGGCCTCAAATAGGCTCCTAGGGCTTGGTATGCCAAGATGGATTCCTTCCTTCTCTCAGCAGGATTCACCAAGTGTCATTTAGATTCAAATGTCTACATTCTTCGATAGGATGACTCACACTTGATACTTGTACTTTATGTTGATGACTTGATCATTATAGGGAGTACTTTATCCATCATTGCTAGTGTCAAGTCTTCTTTGCAGGATAGATTTGCTATGACGGACTTGGGTTTACTTCACTATTTTCTTGGTATTGAGATCACACAGTCCTTAGTAGGGATCACACTTTCTCAGCCCAAGTATTCTCTTGATCTACTTGCTTGATTTTACATGAGTGATTGCAAGGCTGCACCCACTCCATTTTTATCAGGTGTCAAGTTAGAGGCTAACTGTTCTACACCTCTTGTTGATGATACTTTATATAGAAAGCTTGTTGGGAGTCTCATCTACTTGACACATATAGGCCCTGACATATCATTTGCAATTGGCATGGTTTCTTGCTTCATGCAAGAGCCACATGAGCTTCATTGGAAGGCAGCCAAGTGCATATTGCACTACATACATGGTACACATACACATGGAATTCATTATGTAGTAGGTAAAAGACTTTAGTTAGTTGGATATACAGACTCAGATTGGGTAGGTGATCTTGATGGTCGCAGGTCTACTTCAGGTTACATGTTTCATCTTGGTTCAGGCCCCATTTGTTGGCAGAGTAAGAAGCAACATGCTATTAATCTTTCTTCGACTGAGGCTGAGTATCGAGGGGCTGTTACTGTAGCTACAGAGGCTATATGGCTTTAGCATATCCTGAAGGAGTTTGGTTTTAGTATTCCATGACCTACAGTCATTCATTGTGATAATCAAGGTGCTATAGGAACTCCGGACATCCGGTCCAACATCAACATACCAAACACATTGAGGTTCATATGCACTTCATTAGAGATTTGATACAAGAGTAGGTCATTGAGATGCATTATTGTCCTACAATAGAGTAGGTTGTAGATATCTTCACCAAACCCTTCACTAAGAGCAAGTTTCTTCAGTTGCGAGCTCTCTTGGGGGTGCAGGATATTCCATCAAGGGGGGTCACATGACTTCTCTATTCTATCTTATGGGGGGATATTTTCCTCATATGAGGTCTTCTCTTTCATTCTATTATTGTATTCATCTCTCTTTTTGGGGGAGGGTTTTTCCCATGAGGTTTTCCCTCTTTCTCCACTTTATGAGAGATTGCATTGTTCTTATTGTACATGGGTACCTAACATGGCCTAGTATTCGGACCCATCTTGCATTGTGAGCTTAAGTGCATTCCCCTAAGTTTCACTTAAGGGGGGGGTGTTGGTGTAATTAAGTATTTACTAATTACACTTTACTTAAGTTTACTTAGGATAATGCATTTGCATATTACTTGTCTTTGAGACACCTAGGAGTTTGCATTTCTTTTTAGCACATGGTTAGGAGAATCTCCACTTTAGGTGTGATAGTTGTCTTCACATACCTCTTTGTGTGTGAGGTCCACCTTTAGTGCTCTTATCACATTATCATCCTCTCATTGTTACACATGTTTCTCATACTTTCATGTACAATGGAGGATGATCCACCTTTGGTGGACATGTGATTCCACCATTTCTAGTTGATATCTTATCACTTGCATAACTTCTAGTTATCATGCATTGCCTATATATTGAGGCATTCCTACATTGTATGTAATCAATTATTCATTATCATTTGATCATTATTGAATTCTTCATTTGATCATATTATCTTGTCTCTCTTTGTTGTGCTATCTCCTAAGCTTCTAGATCTTGGCATCTATTCTTTACCTTAAGAAAATTCTTACAAAAACATACAAAACTAAATTTTTTATTGTGTTATGCTTGTTGACTGGGTTACATCATTATAAAATACTTATTCATATACATATGATTAAATAAAATCATGTTAATAATAATTATAAAAAATGTAACTCATTTCTTCTTTTTGAATATCTTTCATTTAAATAAAATCACAATTTACAAGTGTAAATAAACTATCATATGCATGGTATTTTAATAAATATGGAAAGAAGATTAGTTACCATCCATGTTCTAGTTATTGTTCACTCCTTGCTCACTCAATCCCCTAACCTCTAAATTTAAATACAATTAAAAATGATAACTAAAAGACCATTAAGATATTTCACATATAATTTACCAATAGCTACCCACTTTTACCCCTAATACTTAAAATTTGTAGACTTCAATTAGAGTTGTGTAAGTTTATTGGTATTGTAAGAATTTTCCAATAGAAACAACCCAAGGTCTAGAGGCCAATGAATAGAACAATAACACAAGAGACAATATGGACAAGAATAGATTGGATTCTCATCAATACATGTAATAATTGAATTGTAGAACATAAGATAATGGATAGTGGATGAGTACAGTGTAGATGGAATTTCTTGTATGGGAAAGAAAATAAGAGACCATGATAACTAAGGAGATAATTTATCACCCACACAAGGTCAAAGAAAATTTCCACGAAAGGTGGATCATCCTCCATTGTGCAATGAAGTATGTGAAATAATGTGAGAATGATAAGTGATAAGTACACTAAAGGTGGATACAAAACATAAAGTGGAAATGTGATAATGACTATCACCAACTAAAGTGGAATTTCTCCTACACCATGTGCAACTAGATGTGTAAACTCATAAGTATCTCAAATGAAAACTACTATGAATGAATTATCCTAAGTAAGCTTAAGTAAAGTGCAATTAGTGAGTAATTAATTAAAACAAAACCCCCTTAAGTGCAACTTAGGAGAACACACTTAAGATCAAAATGCAAAATGAGTCTTGACTACTAGGCCATGTTAGGTATCCATGTACAATATGAATATGAAAATCCAATGTAATATTTTGTGGAGAGGATAAAGAGAGAAAACCAAGTGGGATAACACTCCCCCCTAAAGAGAGATGAATAGATTAAAAATATTTAAAGATGAGTTAGAGGGAAAAAACCCCATATGAGGAATAAGTTCCCCCTATAAGAGAGATAAAGAGACACCAAGTAGCCCCCTCTCAATGTATAATATACACAAATGGTTGATGTTGTATATTAGATGAATTAAGTGCTCCATGATCATCAAACAATGCTCCTCTCCTTAGGAAGAAAGAAATCTAAAGGTGTATATAAAATGGCTCCCCAAGCTGAAAAGATAGATGCAGGAAGAAACCTAAAAATATATGGAGTCTTTAAAAGATGGTCAAGTACTGTCCTCATATCAAAACCGAAGGTGCCCCTTCAAAAAATTCTAAAAAAGAGAAGTTAGGATGTAATGATGATGGTTGTATAACATGATCCAAAGACAAAAATGTATCCTTTGAAGATAAAGAGACCTCTAACTACTCTACATAAGGATCTACAATCACACCAAACTCAAAAGAATGATCATGTGGAGAATGGAAAAGAGGGTCAGAGTGTTCCATTGCAACAACTGAAGGGTCATCTTCATCAAAGAGAATATGAATGTCATCAATAATTTCTCCCAATTCTATAATGTAGGAATCCACAAATAGCCTTGCAATATCTTGCACATAGTCATCCCATGAAATCATAACTGGAAGACAAGGTATCTCCTATTGTACTAGATCATAAGGCACTACTTGGCTAAATAAATGTAGGCATGTGCAAGTGACTAATGATGTGACCATGTCCTACAAGTGTCTGAAGGATGGACCCAAAAAGTGAACCTATTAAATTAAGAGTCTTTCAATCCTTATGAGGTCTAGTAGAAAATGTGGAAGGAGTTTCCTCAACTACAAGTGGACCCTGCAAAGGTGTAATCCCATTGAATGATGGAAATAAATACCATGAGATTTTAATAAATGGATTTATATGAATGATGTAATGTGAAATATTTTTAATTGAACTAAATGATATGCAACTAATCATGAACTTATGTCTATTTGAATTTAATGACTTAATGGATGCAACATGAATGTTAACTGATAAATGCAACGGTAAATGCACTTAATGGATTTAAAATGATTTCTTTAAAAGAATGTACACTAAATGAGATGAATCTTTAAAAATGAATGCAAACTATTGCAATGTCACCTAATGATGAAAACTAATGCAATTAGATTTAATGAAAAAGATGCAAGGTAAATGTGGTGAACTTAATTGAACTTAGGGAGAAGTCCTAAATGAATGCAAGATTACCAGAATTTAACAAATGCAAGTGAACTAATGCAATGCACCTTTGATTTTGATTTTTGATTTCCAACACACTTGATCACATATAGTTTTTGATGTTCCTCTGATTTTTTATTTGACTCCACTCCCTTTTTATTTTACTCTTGCAATTTATTTTTTATGCTAAGAAAGGAAAATAATTTAAATGCATTTAATCTAGGATGTATGCAACTAACTGTCACTATTCAAAATTTGGAGCTTATATTCATCATTGAGTAGTTTGTGATATCCGAATTTAGTACAATCATCACTAGTTCAACTATGATGATATGAATACCTTTTCCACCTCTTATGTTGCTTTCCCATCCTTTGGTATGAAAATCACTGATTGAAATCAATCATGCGAGTGTGAATACCGATTTTTTCAAATTCTACGTTGCAAGTGGATTTTAGTATTATGATATTTAACATCAAAATATCCAAGGTATCCTTTTGTGTAAACAAACAAAATCTTAGTTTCATTATATGTACAAGTCCTCAATGATTCTTTGATGATCACGTCCTTATAAAAATAATACATGCTTTAAAACTTTGATCTTAAGACAGTCATTCAAAAATCAACAAAATATCATGCTTTCATCATAGCTTGTCTAGTTTAAAAACTTTCATCGATTCACTAGAAAGGCATGATTTCATGAATCAAGTCAACACTTTACAAAAATTTTGCACTGTTTTTCAAATCCATCTTTCAAGTATAGTTCTATCAATTTCATATTTTTAATCCTGATAAAGATAAGGTCTTGTGAGATTTTGGATCAAGTTTTTCCGTTTGGTTTAAATTGGATTAGAATTAGGATTTGATTGAATGTTTCACTTGTGCTTTGATGAATTGATTTGGTGCCTGATTGAAGTTTACTTTTGATGAATCCTTCCTCCTTTAGAGTAGATTTCCCATTGTTTGATATGATTATGTTTGTGGGACTTAGGACAATTTGTAGATTAGGTGACCAAAATCCTTAGGTATTTGCAAATGCAACTATGGGGTTTTATTATGCAATATATACAAATGTTGGCAAATGCAATATTTACAATGATGACTACTAGGTATGTGACTAACTTGGACTTTCAATGGTGCATGTTTACCAGGTTTTCACTGATTGAATGGATTTGCTTTCTTTTTTTTATTTTTTAAAGCTTTTTCCTTTTTTTGCTACCAAGGCACCTATTTGCTAGGTTTTCACCAAGGCACTTTTTCTCTTTTTTTTTTTTTTTTGTATTTTCTCTTTTTTTTTCAATTTTTTTCTTTCATATTATCAAGGTGCCTATTTGCTAGGTTTTCACTAAGACAACATCTTTTTGAGGCTCATTTCTAAATATTTTTGGCTTTCTTCATGCTCAAATTTTCACTATTTTTTATCTTTTCTACATTTCTGATTTATTTTCTCTTTTCTTCTTTTCAATGTTTTTTGGTATTTTCAAGATCTTTTTTTACTATATACAATAAATAGGATGCTCTCCATCTGATTTTTTGATACTCATTTTTTCTTTATACTCTTTCATCTGCTTCATGTGTAGAACCTTTTTAGATAAATGCTATTGATAGATTCTTGTAATTCTTCTCCATCACAATCAGCTAATTTATAGGTGCCTTTCCCAAAAGATGAACTGATAAAAAAAGGTCCTAACTATTTTGCTTCCCATTTTCCTTTTCTCTTTCTGCTTGATGCTTGGGATTTTTGTGCAAAACTAAGTCACTTGTTTGAAATGTCCTTGATTTGATATTTTTGTTATAGGTCCTTGACATTCTATTCTGATATACTTTCATCTAGTAGGTCTAGTTCATGTAATCTAGCAACTCTATAATCTTCCTTAGTTATCAAACCATGTAGGGATACTCTTAAAGATGGGATTTCTACCTCCAAAGGTAAAACTCTTCTGCTCCAAAGACTAAGGAAAATGGTGTAGCTCCCATTGGCATTCTGATACTTGTCCTATAAGCCCATAAGGTTGGGTTTATTTTTATATGTCAATCTCTACCTGAATTGTCCACGGTTCTCTTCAATATCTTTAAGATGTTCTTATTTGTTGCTTCGGCTTGTCCATTACCTTGGGGGAAATATATTGAAGATGAGTGATGTATCATGTGGAATTTTGTACATAACTCATTTAAATCCTTTCTTTTGAAATGTTTTTCATTGTCGGTTATGATGGCATGTGGGACACCATATCTACAAATTATGTGATTTACGATTAAAAAGGATATCTTCTTTCTTGTGTCAGTTGATAGGGGTACAACTTCCACCCATTTGGTAAATTACTCTATTGCAGTGATGATGAATTTATGACCATTTGAAGATGGTGGATAAATCATCCCTATTAAGTCCAAACCCCATTGATAAAATGGCCAAGGTGTTGTCATAGGATGAAGCTCTTGTGCTGGTACATGGATCAAGTTCCCATGATATTGACACTTTCAACAAGTTTTAGCAAAGTGTCAAGCATCCTTTTCCATGGTAGGCCAAAAATATCCTATCCTAAGAAGTTTCTTCGCTAGGGTTAAACCATTTGAATGTGACCCACAAATCCCCTCGTGAATTTCTTGTAAGGCTATATCTGATTCCTCTTTCTCTAGACATCTTATAAGCATTCCATCTAGACTGTTATGATACAATGTGTTGGATATTAAGGTATAACGAGAGGCTTGGCATATAAAACTTTTCTTTTGATTTCTAGTTTGGTTCATAGGTAAGATTTGGTCTTTTAAGTAAGTATAAATGACTCCATACCAAGGTGATCCATGTTTTGTTAACAAAAAAAAATGGTATGAGGATGGGAAGGGTCAAATGCAAATTTCTCAGCTTCTTCTACCAGGAATTCATATATGGCACTTTGATATGGTATTTGGAGAAGTGATGCCAAATTTGCCATTGCATCTACTGCTTTATTCTTATCCCTTGGTACTTACTCAAATGTGATGAGAGTGAAGTATTTCTTGAGATTCTCAACCATATTTTTGTAAGGTATCAACTTGTCATCTTTAGTTTGATATTCATCATTAATTTGATTGATAACTAGTTGTGAATCTCCATAGACTTGTAGCTCTGTCACTTTCCATTCTAATGCCAATTTTATACCAATGGCCAATGCTTCATACTCAACTATATTATTTGTGCATGGGAATAGCAATTTGTATGATTTCAGAATTGTAGATCCTTGAGGAGTAATCAAAAGTATGCCTGCTCCTGATCCATGTTGTGTATAAGAACCATCAAAATATAATTGCCATGTTTTTGCTTCAACATTCACATTTTCAGAATCTAGAAATTCCACTTGAATTGGATATTCATCTTGTAATGTTGATTCCACTAATTGATCAGCTATGACTTGGCCCTTGATAGATTTTTGATCCACATATTCTATTTCAAATTCACTTAGCACCATGACCCATTTGGCTAGTCTCTCATTCAATGTTGTTTGCTGAGAAGATATTTCAAAGGATCAATCTTTGCAATGAGTCAAATCTTGTGGGATAACATATAGTGGTGTAATTTTTGGGAAGCAAAAACTATGACCAAACATGCTCTTTCAATAAAGGTATATTTCAACTCATATTTCACCAAAGTCCTGCTTATGTAGTGGGTATGTGCAGGATCATGGTATGTCGAAAAGTGGAGATGTGAAAAAGAAGTCATGATTGATAAACTCTTTGAAAAATAACTATAACTTTCAAACAATATAACATTTCTGAAATCTGAAATATACATCATATTCTATGCTTGACCTAATACAATAATAATCCACAATTCTTTTAATTTGATGAATTTTAGACTAAGTTAAGGTGGTTAGACATGAGAGTTTTTATATTCAAGAAAATTTGTAGTAGAGAAATCATAATTAATTATTTACTTTGAAAAAACTACAAAAAAATATACATCACAGGGTATGTGCAGTATCATGGTATGCCAAACTAGGCCCTTAAGTGGCAATCAAAATTCAGAAAATCAGGTTTAGACAAGTTGACATAAAAATTTGAACAAGTTATATTTATTATATCAAAAATATGTAAGAAGAGAATCTATAGAAAAATGAATTTAGCTTTTAAGATACTAGGCCTTTTTGAAAAATAATTATTTTATATAATGAAAATTTCAAATATCAATGTAGTAGCACGAAAATTTCAGAAAAAAAATAAGAAGTAGGTGTATTTCTGACCACCTTAAACACAATCAAATGATAATTTTTTATAGATATAAGTAGTAGACTCATGTTCGGATGTGACACATATTTTTTTATAATTTTTTTCCACGTAAATAATTAATTATGATTTTTCTTCTACAACTTTTCTAGAATACAAAAACTCTCGTGTCTGACCACCTTAACTTAGTATGAACTTTATCAAATTGAAAATTTTTTTACTTTTTCTTGTAGTGTGAAAATCATAGAATGTGACACATGTTTTGGATTTCAAAAAATTTATATAGTTTGAAATTTATATCTATTTTTCAATAAGTCTATCAATCAGGACTAGAAAGATAACAAGTAGGTGTATGTCTGACCACATTAAACAAAATCAAATCATAATATTTTTTTATAGGATTATAGATAAAAGTAGTAGACTCATGTCCAGATGTGATGTATACTTTTTTGTATTTTTATTCTAAGTAAATAATTAATTATGATTTTTCTGCTACAAATATTCTTGAATATAAAAAATCTCATGTATGACCACCTTAACTTAGTCTAAACTTCATCAAATTGAAAGAATTATTTATTATTATTGTATTAGGTGAAGCATATAATGCGATTTATATTTTTTATTTCAAAAATGTTATATTGTTTGAAAGTTATATTGTTTTTCAAAGAGTCTATCAATCAGGACTTCTTTTTAACATCGCCACTTTTTGGTATACCATGATCCTGCACATACCCAACATCCATACATGACTCTACTACTTTTATCTAGAATCTTATAAAAAATATTATCATTTGATTTTGTTTAATGTGGTCAGACATACACCTACTTGTTATCTTTCTATTCCTGATTGATAGACTTATTGAAAAATAGCTATAACTTTCAAACTGTATAACATTTTTGAAATTCAAAATATGTGTCACATTCTATGCTTTTCCTCCTACAAGAAAAATAAATAAAAAATTCATTTTGATAAAGTTTAGACTAATTTAACGTGGTCAGACACAAGAGTTTTTGTATTCTCAAAAAGTTGTAGAAGAAAAATCATTATTAATTATTTAGTTGGAAAAAATTATGAAAAAATATGTGTCACATTCAAACATGAGTCTACTACTTATATCTTAAATCTTGTAAAAAATAATTATCGTTTGATTGTGTTTAAGGTGGTCATACATACACCTACTTATTTTTTTCTTGAAATTTCTGTACTATTACATTGAAATTTGAAATTTTAAACATATAGAATAAGTATTTTTCAAAAAAGGCCTAGTATCTTAGAAACTAATTTCAATTTTCTACATATTCTCTTCTTACATATTTTTGATATTATATTTATTACTTGTTCAAATTTTTATGTCAACTTACCTAGACATGATTTTATGAATTTTCATTGCCACCTAAGGGCCTAGTTTGGCATACCATGATCTTGCACATAACCTAGTATATGGATTTTTCTTTTCTTGATTCATCTTCTTGAGCTAGGAGTGTCCCTAATGAATGTTCGGTCGCTGAAATGTATAGAATTAAAATATTGCCTCTTATAGGTGGCATCAAAGTTGGAGGATTCATTAGATATTTCTTCAACAAGTTGAAGGCCTCTTCACATTTCTCATCTCATTTGAAAAATGTGTCTTTATGAAGGAGTTGAGTGAAATTAGGGCACTTTTATGCTAATTGAGAGATGAACCTATGAATGGATTGGATCCTACCTTGAAGAAATCTCATTGGACTTATATTTCTAGGTGCCTCAATTTCCATGATGGCTTTGACTTTGGCGGGGTCTACCTCTATTACTTTTTCTAAATCAATATACCCTAGTAGCTTTCCTGATTGAACACCAAATGCACACTTCTTCGGATTTAACCTTACTTTGAATTGTTCCAATCTTACAAAAATTTTCTCTAAGATAGGTAGATGTTCTTCTCTTGAGTGGGATTTAGCAAGTATATCATCTACATAGTCCTCCATGAACTTGTGCATTATGTCATGAAATATTGTTGTCATGGCTCTTTGATAGGTCACTCCAATGTTCTTTAGACCAAAAGCCATAACATTCCAATAGAATGTTCCCCATGCACAAGTAAATGTTGTCTTGTCTTGATCTTTGGGTGCTATCTTTATTTGATTATAACCACTAAACCCATCCATAAGTGAGAACATTGAATGTCCTGCTGTCAAATCTATAATGGCATCTCTGCTTTGTCAAGAATGAATGCTAAAGTGTTTGGAACCCATTCTGTAGCAGTTGTTGTTGCATTCATGACTCTGATTGTCATTGATGTCAACGCAGTGTTTTACCAAAGACTTGCAGAGAAGCAGATAGTATTTTGATTAGTGCACATGGGATATTGTAGTTGGAGCCATGCAATGTTGAGGATATACTCTTTGATATGTTATATTTCTATGGTTAAGAGTGCAGATAGTAATTCTTTTATTCATGAAAGTTATGATCATTTTGGTGGAAGCAGTATTCAGGCAGTGTTCCTGAGTAGTGGTTTTTGGCAATCAGATGATATCTCCTAATTAGTATGGAATCTAGATTTGTGTAGTTAAAGGGAAGTTAGAGACACATTGATAGTGACATGGATGACAGTGCAAACTTTGAAGTCACATGAGTGAAGATTTATTGTATTTGGAAGCTGATAGTTTTATGTAATTTTGGTGTACTATGTGGAATATTTTATTTTGTAATTGTGTGCTGACTCATTTGTAATTATTTTAGTGTGGTATAAAGGAAGGAATGTTTTTCCTTGTTGTATAGTGAGATTGGTTGATTATGAAGTTGTGAAAGTGAATTGTGAAGGAAGACATGCGAAGTACAAAGATTTGAAATTGAGATTTGATGTGGGAGTGAGTGCAGTTTGGCACAGTCAGAGAAAAGGTAACATATTATTATGTTGAATAATGCAAAGATTATTTGGACAGTGAGTTCAATGATCTTACCCTGAAGATTTTTGGGCAGTGGGTCCTTCTGTCTTCCATAACTCTTAGTAGGGTTAGAATCTTTTAACAGGGATTCAAAATCTCGTAATAGGGATTTATATGTACTGAATGCATTTCATAAGACTCCTAACAGGGTCCATCCTTTCACAAGGAATATTCATATTAGTCCATCTTATGTGGGCATCATTCCCACCGGAGTTTACTCTTTGATCAGAGGTTCCCTAGTCAACATATCTTGTGTTATTGTGTATGAATATCTTTTTATGGTTGGTAATTATATTGCTTATATGGTTTAATGCTGAAGAAGATGATAAAATTTATAATTATCTAATAACTGATTCACCCCCCCCCTCTCAGTTATCTTGGTGGACTTTAATTTATAACAATTGGTATTAGAGCAGCAAGGCCTTGAAAGAGAAGTTTAACAACTTAAGGAGATCCATGGTGAATTTCAGAAAAGAAAGCCCTAAGTTTCATGGAGTAAATTTTGATAGATGGAAAGAAAAGATGAAGACACACCTACTATGTTTAGGACCAAGTTATTGGTTGACTACAAAGAATGATAAGACTATCATTGAAGAAGATGATCTTGAGACATGCTCTAATGATGAGAGAGATCTATTCATGTGTAACATACTTGCAAGAGAAGCAATTTTGCCAGCAGTTCCGGAGAATGAATATAGTCAAGTAAAATGTTTGAAAAATTCTCATGAAATTTGGAAAGCTTTGCACTCTACTTTTGAAGGTGATGAACATGCAAAAAGAGTTAGATTACATAATTGGATATGTGCATTTGAAGATATAAGAATGTTGGAAGATGAATCTATTAGAAGCTATATTGGTAGAATGTTAGAAATTATTGCAGGGATAAAATCTTGTGGAGGAACAAAGATAGAGAATGAAGTGATATGGAAAATTTTGAGGACATTGACTCATGTATTTAAGAAAACAACACAGATGATTGAACAAGTTATACCTTGTACTATGAACTTTACAAGAGATACTCTTCTTGGAAGATTGGAAGCAGCAGAGATGAACCTGAGGTTATCAGGAGACTTACCTAGAATGGAGACAACATTCAGTGCTCTTAGTGTTCACCCTACTTTTTCAAGAAGCATCAGTGTGAGCAAAGATTATTGTAGCAACAATAGATCTAGAAATGGAGAAGACAAGAAGATTGAAGAAGGTATTGCCTTGCTTGTGAAAAGAGAACTAGACGGTAAGAAATTTTTTAAATGTTGGACTTGTCAAGAATATGGTCATTTTGCATCTAAATGTCCTAAGAGAGTTAAGAAGTACAGAAATAATTTCAAGCCTAGAAGATCTAAGGAATGCTATTATGCTAATGATGAAGACCTTGAAGCTAGTATTGAAAGAACTCTAAGTGAAAGTGATACTGAGAATAATGATGAAATAGGATTTGCAACAATTAAAGGAGAAAATTCTGAATCTAATGTTACGGAAGAAAAAGCCTTAGTTTCCCAAGTTGAAAAGAAAGATGATTGGATTATAGAAAGTGGTTGTTCACATCATATGACTGGAGATATGAAAAAGTTCATAAAGTTTAACAATTATGATGGAGGAGTTGTTAGAGTTGGTAACAATGTACCTTGTTTGATTAAAGGTATAGGATCTATTACTCTTGATGGAAAGACTACTAATGATGATGTTTAATTTGTTGATGGATTGAAACATAATATTTTGAGTGTTGGATAGTTAGTTGATAAGGGATATCAAGTTTGGTTTATTGAGAAAACTTGTGTGATAAAGGATAAAGATGGAAATCTGATTGGAAGGGGATCTAGAACCAGAGGTAATGTATTTTAGTTGAATCCTACTGAGATGACATGTTTGATTACTAATATTGATGACAGTTGGTTATGGCATAGAAAGTTTTGTCATATAAACTTTGATAATATTGTGAAAGTAAGTACTACACTTGCAGTAAGGGATTTGCCTAAAATTATGAAGCCTACTAACATGATTTGCAAAGAATGTGTGATAGCTAAGCAGAAGAGAAGTTCATTTCCTAGTAAGAAGTTCACATCAGTAGAGAAGTTGGAGATTGTTCATATAGACTTGAGTGGTCCTACCAGGACTAGAGGATTCTATCGAGAAAGGTATTTTATGATTCTTGTTGATGATTTTACAAGAATGATGTGGATTGCATTTTTGAAAGAAAAATCTGAAGCATTTGATAATTTTAAGATCATTAAGAACAAAGTTGAGAATGAATCTAGAATGAAGATTAAATGTTTGAGATCTGATAGAGGTGGTGAATTTACTTCTAGAGAGTTTAACACTTTTTGTGAAGTGAATGGTATTAAGAGACAGTTTTCAGCCCCTAGAACACCTGAACAAAATGATATTGCAAAAAGAATAAATAGATTAGTGATTGAAGTAGCAAGAGCTATGTTATTTGAGAATGACTTAGCGAAGACATTTTGGAGAGAAGCAGTGAATGGGTAAAAGCACAAAGTTGTGTCACGTTTCAGGACAACTTATCAGCACAGCTAAATTTGAGTATTTCTAACTAAAATTATTTTTTGTCAAACATATGGTCTAGCTAGATTCATTCTAGCTAAGTTAGATAAGTTCTTCACCTTTTCCAATTGGAAATATCTATTAAATGCATGTTTTATAACAATTACTAAAGAAATAAAATTATTTCAGAAAAGTGACGTTTCAATAACTCTTTCTCTTTTTAATGATATTTTTTTACAAATATAAAAATACCTTTTTTTAGAGCACAGAGTCAAGATTATCATAATATAATTTTTATAGTATTTTAATTAGATTTAATATATTATAATTTCAAAATACTGCAAGTAGGTATTTTAACATTCGAGAACAAGATGCTTCAAAAATAGAAAAAAATAGTAAAGCTTATCAAAAAAATTGAAAATTTATATTTAACACTAGAGGAGAGAGTTATCTTCAAGAGTGTGTAATTTATTTTCTAAATGGTGTAGATTTGATAGGGGAAATTTGACGCGAGATGAAAACTGTCGATTTCAGGTATGTTCGACTTTGAGTAGTTATAACAGAGAAAATATACATTGAAAACTAATTTTTATTCTTTTCTGCACTAGCTATACATTTTATCTATGACATATTTTGAAATCAAAGGAAAAAGAGATTATTTGCATATACTTTTTTGGTGCGGACAAGACCCTTATTTTTCAGCATTTTTCAGCAAGTAAAAAATGGACTTAAAAAATTTAAAAACTATGTAAATTCTTGTTCAAAAAAATAAATAAAAATTATAGCCATAAACTTCATCCACTTTTACACATTTCATTAGTTTACATCATCTCCAAATTTTAAACATAAATGTCATTTTTATGTCATTAAAGTTAAAATTTTTGTGTGCTGTTGACCTTTTCCTTTATAAAAGTGTGACACAGCTTTGTACTTTTACCCGAATACAATAGTATATACAATGAAAAGAGTACAAATCAGAGCAGACATAGACAAGACACCTTATGAATTATGGTTTGGACATGCACCCTCAGTTAAGTATTTTAGAATGTTTGGAAGCAAATGTTATATAAAGAGAGATGATGATATTGGAAAGTTTGATCCTATAAGTGATGAAGGTATTTTTCTTGGATATTCTTTGAAGAGAAAAGCATATAGATGTTACAATAAGAGAACTAAAACTATTGTTGAGAGTGCAAATGTTAAAGTTGATGAAAAGTTCAAAATTTAGGAAAGAATGCTTGATTATGAATCTAATGAAGAAGCTCATCCTAAACCTAACACTGAAACTATTGAATTATTCTATGAAACTGACAGTGAATTGTTGAATGAAATTCATGCTGAAGAAACCAGAGAGGAATCTAGAGAAGAATCTACAATTGAAGCAAGATCTGAGACTATGACACTGAACAGGTATTTATCAAGACATCATCCTATTGAACAAGTTATTGGAAGTTTGGACATAGAAGTTCTGACTTCGAATAAGGTACATTTATGTTTGATTTCTCAAATTGAACCTAAATCTACTAGTGAAGCTTGTGAATATGAACATTGGATTAATGCTATGAGAGAAGAACTAGATCAGATAGAAAAGAAAAAGACATGGGAATTGGTCCCTAGACCTAAAGACAAGAATGTAATTGGAACTAAATGGGTATTCAGAAACAAGATGAATGAACAAGGAGAAGTCGTAAGAAATAAAGCAAGATTGGTATGTAAGGGATACTCATAGCAAGAAGGAATTGACTATGAAGAAACTTTTGCACCAGTAGCAAGAATTGAAGCAGTAAGAATATTTTTGGCCTATGCAGCTTTTAAGAAATTCAAAGTGTATCAGATGGATGTGAAGTCAGCATTTCTAAATGGAGAATTGGAAGAAGAAGTCTACATTGAGTAGCCTAAAGGTTTTCCTTTGACTCAGGAAGGAGACATGGTATGTAAATTGAAGAAAGCATTATATGGACTAAAGCAAGCACCTAGAACTTGGTATGCAAGATTGGATAAGTATTTGTTAAAGTTGAGATTTGCTAAGCGAACAGCTGGTAGCAATCTATACACAAAAGAAATTGAAAATGGTTTGTTGATTATAGTTATTTTTGTTGATGAAATTATTTTGGAGGAGAAGATGAGGCTAGTGACAAATTTGGTGATGAAATGAAGACTAAATTTGAAATGAGTATGATTGGTGAAATGAAATACTTTTTGGGATTATAGATAACACAAAATAATGATGATATCTTTGTAAGTTAGACAAAGTACTTGAATGATTTGCTGAAAATATTTGGAATGGAGGACTGTAAACTAGTTGGAACACCTATGGTAGCCAGACATAAGTTATCTAGCACAGATGAAACACCAGTAGTTGAGCAAAGGAAATACAGATCCATGATTGGAGGATTATAGTATTTGACCCACACAAGACCGGATATAGCACATTTAGTTGGAATTGTAGCAAGATTTCAAGCTGAACCTAGAGAATCACATTATGTAGCAGAAAAGAGGATACTGAGATATTTAAGAGGCACAATGGACTATGGATTGTGGTATGAAAAATCTGATGATTTTACCCTATGTCCATATACAGATGCTGATTGGGGAGGCAATGTTGATGATAAGAAAAGCACCAGTGGAGGAGCATTTTTCCTTGGAGGAAGATTAGTTTCTTGGCTAAGGAAGAAGTAGAATTGTATTTCATAGAGCACAACAGAAGTAGAGTATGTAGTAGTAGCAAACAATTGTAACTAGATAATTTGGATGAAGTAGATGCTGAAGGATATTGGAATTAAATTTTTTGAACTTGTTGTTATACATTGTGACAACACCATTACAGTTAGTATGTCTAAGAATCCTATACTACATTCTAAGACAAAACATATAGAGATCAAGTATCATGTTGTAAGAGAGAAAGTCGTTGAGAAAGAAGTCAGACTGGAGTACATAAGCACAAAGGAACAGATAGCAGACATATTTACAAAGCCTTTGCCTAAGGATACATTTGAGTATCTGAGAGGTATGCTTGGGGTTATGGCCCAACCTACTTTTGAGTAATGATGTAGTTGGTTGCATCCAGCCATTAATATATGAGCCCTATCTTTCTTCTAGACTGGATGTTGCTACTTCCTCTATGGGGGAGTATGTGTATCTGAGCTGAGTCATGAGGACTCTAGTAAATGTATTTTTCTTCTAATAGTGTCTTTTGACATTGAGTTGTTGTTGACATAGTGATGAAATTTCTATCATTAATGTCAATGGGGGAGAAGTATACATGAAAAAAACTATGAGAAAAACAATATGAGAGAACTGAATAGGATAACGAAGAAAGATTTGATTGATGAAGAGGATTTGAAGAAGCAGTGTTGCAGTATTGGAATTTTGCAACATTGGATGTTTTTCATCTATATTTCCATCAATGCCAATGGGGGAGATTGTTAGGAATGAATGATAAAATGTTTGGCACCCATTCTATAGCAATTGTTGTTGCATTCATGACTATGATTGTCATTGATGTCAACGTAGTGTTTTATCAAAGACTTGCAGAGAAGCAGATAGTATTTTGATTACCACACATGGGATATTGTAGTTGGAGCTATGAAAAATTGAGGATATACTCTTTGATATGTTATATGTCTATGGTTAAGAGCGCAGATAATAATTCTTTTATTCATGAAAGTTATGATCATTTTGGTGGAAGCAGTATTCAGGCAGTGTTCCTGAGTAGTGGTTTTTGGCAATCGGATGATATCTCCTAATCGGGATGGAATTTGGCTTTGCATAGTTAAAGGGAAGTTAGAGACACATTGATAATGCCATGGATGATAGCACAAACTTTGAAGTCACACGAGTGAAGATTTATTGTATTTGGAAGCCGACAACTTTATGTAATTTTGGTGTAGCGTGTGGAATATTTTATTTTGTAATTGTGTGCCAACTCATTTGTAATTATTTGAGTGTGATATAAAGGAAGGAATGTTTTTCCTTGTTGTATAGTGAGAGTGGTTGATTATGAAGTTGTGAAAGCAAATTGTGAAGGAAGACATGTGAAGTATAGAGATTTGAAATTGAGATTTGATGTAGGAGTGAGTGCGGTTTGGCATAGTCAGAGAAAAGGTAACATATTATTATGTTGAATAATGCAAAGATTATTTGGACAGTGAGTTCAATGATCTTACCCTGAAGCTATTTGGGCAGTGGGTCCTTTTGTCTTCCATAACTCTTAACAAGGTTAGAATCTTTTAACAAGGATTCAAAATCTCCTAACAGGGATTTATATGTACTAAATACATTTCATAAGACTCCTAATAGAGTCCATCCTTTCACAAGGAATATTCATATTAGTGCATCTTTTATGGGCATCATTCTCACCAAGATTTACTCTTTGATCAAGAGGTTCCCTAGCCAACATATCTTGTGTTATTGTGTAATTGTGTATGAATATCTTTCTATGGTTGGTAATTATATTTATTATATGGTTTAATGCTAAAGAAGATGATAAAAGTTATAATTATCTAATAACTAATTCACCCCCCCCCCCCTGCCGCCCCCCTCTCAGTTATCTTGGTGGACTTTACTTTCTAACATGCTTGGTAATAGAAAGTCATCTTTAGGAAATGCAAGATTGAGATCCCTAAATTCTGTGCAAATTTTGATAGATTTGTCTTCTTTTGAAACTAGCACAATGTTTGAAATCCACTGGGCATAATCAATGGCTCTTATAAACCTAGCTTTCAGCAATTTTTCCAACTCCACTTTTACAAGTAAAGCTATGTATGGATGCATCTTTCTTAGTTTCTGCTTCACTGGTCTTACTCCTTCTCTTGTTCAAATGACACATGATTAAATTTGGATCTAATCCTAGCATATCATCATATGACCATGCAAAATTGATTTGTTTTTCTTTGAAAATTTTGATGAAGTCCTTTCTTTCTTCAGTAGATAGAGATACTGCTAAGTGTATGATCCTTGGTTCTGATTCTGACCCAATATTCACTTTTTCTGTTGGTTCAATCAAGATAGGAGATCTTTCTTCATAGTGCTCAAGTAAAGTATCCAAAATCCCTTCCTTAGGTGCCTCCATTGGGTTTTCACCTTTGGAATTATTCTTTATTTCTTTCTCTTTTTTATCTAATGTTTCCACAACGTGGTTTTCAACATTAGATTCTTTCCATTTTTTACTTTTTTTTTATTTTTTTCATTTTTATTGAATTGAGAGTTTGGATACTTTCCTTTGTCACTTCTTCCTAATATTCCTTGGTAGAAGAAGGCTCAACCACATTTAGGTATTGGGACAGCAAGTTATCATTCAAAAATGTAGGGAGGATGGTAGGTTCAAGGGAATCCCATTCAATTAATTCTAGATAGATAAGGGTCAAAGGATCAATGCTTTGGTTTAATCCAATGGGGTTTAAGGACATGACTTCGTTTGAAGGTTCAAACATTGTATCACTTAAATCTATAATATGTGCTTCTTCAAGATGTTCTAAAGAACTAGGGTCAAAATCTTCCTCAGTAGAGTCCTCTAAGGTTTCCGTTGGGTAAACATCTCATGGCTTAAACCTAATGTTAGATTCTTCCATAGTAGGTCTCCATGATGGTACTAAGGTTCTCCTACCCATTGATTTATCTTAATTTCTTGAATTGGTACACTATCTAAGACCACTTGACTCAAACTTGAGGCTTGATTCTAATTTTATTATGAGATTTGTTCTTTTTCCTTTCTACGAGTGTGGGTGTGGATGACTTCAACTTCCTTATCTTGACATGACTCACTTGACAATGTATCCCATTCCCAATCATTCGAGTCTTCATCACTTTCTAACCCTAATTGTAAAATTCAGTCATAAACCAAGGGATATTTCTTTTGAGTGTACCCTTGTTCTAGGTATCCTAATCCAGTCTTTTCTTTGGTATCTCTCCATGTCATTTCAATGGGTTCAATGAGTCCTTCGTTTCTTTTTCCTAAAGGTCCTTTTCCTTTGTATCCCATTTTCTACATGATTTGAAATCCTTTACCATATTGATGTGTGAGAATGCTTATATTTTGGATGCACTTTTCATGGGTACTTGATTCCTCATCCTTATATAGCCAATTTAAGATTTCATCATCTTCTTCCTCCATGAATGAAGAATTATTTTCCCTCACAGAGTGATCATTGTATTTATGAGGTATATTGGATGGCCTTCCATATGATTTTGGAGATAAGGGTAGATCCATCATGGATAAGGAGTATTCACCTACACCCTTTTGTTTAATTTGACATTGCTTTTCAAAGTTTCTCATCATATGGTCCATTTTTTGATAATGAGCATATTTGGTGTAGATTTGAATGGATCTAGCTTGGTCTTCTTTCTATTTCTTAGGAGCACTTTCCTCACTAACCTTCTCTTTTCCTTTTGTCTATGTAGTTAGGATAGTGGGACTTTGGTTATTTTCAACAACAATTTAATTTTCTTCTTTTTCTTTTCCCTTCAAAGATGGAAGATCTTTTTAACTTTTTCCTTTCTGTATTCTTTGGGAAATTGACCCTTCTGTAGTATGTGGGACTAAGGAGTCATTAATAGGCTTCATATTATTAAAATATTGAAAGGGGTTTGAGTCCCTGCTTACCATGACTTCTTGTCCTAGATAGGGGAATTTAAGACATTGATGATAGGTTGAGGGTATGGCCTTCATTTCATGGATCCATGGCCTCCCTAATAGAATATTATAAGTCAACTTTAGGTCTACGACTTGGAAAATGGTCTCTTTTTGCATTGGACCAACTCTGATAGGAAGTACTATGATCCCTTTTGAAGCTCTCTCTTCATCATTGTAGGATTTTATGGTTATTTTTTTCTTTGGATCTATAGCCTCCTCAGAATATCCAAGGCCTTTACCAAGTTTAGGGTAAAAATATTCAAGCTGCCTCCTCCATCAATGAGGACTCTTTTCACTATATGCTTGTAGATTAGGACCTCTAGATATGCAAGGGCAGATTTTGCAGGTGGTTTAGAGACATATCATGTTGTTCTAAAAAGGATAGAGAATGGGGTGCAACAATATTTCCTACCATGTTTTGGAATTTATTTGCATCTAAATTTAGAGGTGAATGATGGTAAAATGGATTCACCACCATTCAAATGTAGAGGGGGAAATATGAGACCTATTCTCAAAACCCAATTTCCCCAAGGAAGAGATCTAGTTTGATCAACCTAGAGGTTAATACACAATCAAATCAATTTGTGGATGAATATGGAAGAGAGAAAGTAAATCTAGTATTTCCCTTGTGGATGGATATTATATTTGGAATATAGAATAATTGAAATACAAGTACTAACCTCAAATTAGGTCAGATCTGGAAAATGTTGAATTTTGATGTCTTTGTACACTTTCGGGAAAATTTGAAACTTGTCCTGGACTGGAAATGCTGAGACAGAGAAATCCCAAAAATCTTTCCTCAAGATGGCTCAGCTCGGGTTTGACCCTCATAAAAGGTCAAATACCACATTCTTTATTTGAAGTCCGATTCAAATTTTGTTTGTAGATCTCGGAAGTTTTCCAAAAAGGGTATCCAAATTCACTCTCAGATCCAAAATTATGCAACCGTACCTGCAAGAAAATGGGGTTTTTTTTTGTATGGGGGGTTTGCCTTGGTCAAACCCTAGTTTAGGAATTAACCTTGAAATTGAATTAAAATTTATTGTGCATAAACAAAATAATTGAAACAAATCACCTTTCTTATGTTGAAGTCCTTGTAGAGGATTCAAATCCTCAAATCCACAAGTAGGAATGCTTCAATGGATGTAGGATGTCTCCAATCAATGGTATTTGATCTTCAACACCAATCTTGACTTGATCTTTGCATATGAGAAGGCTTGAATGAATGGAGAAGGATGGATCTTCAAGGGGGGCTCCAAAGAGATTGAATCCTTCAATGGCTTACAATGGATCTCCTTGATGAATGGATTCTTGAAAACTTGAATTCTTGAAGACTTACTTGCACTTGAGAGCTCTAGATGCTTGATTGCAAAACTTGATTATGAGATATGAAAACTTGATGTGAAAATGAGAGAGGAAGGCCTCCTTTTATAGTGATCTAGGGAACACTCCTCTAGATGGGCCACCTTGGAGAATTAAATCCCAATTAGGTCCTCACCTTTAGAAAATATACCTAGATTAAATGCAATTAAAGGATTTACCACCCTAAAACTCGAAATGGCCGGCCCAGAGGTGGGAAAATAAATCTCCTGAAAGCCTGAAGCCCAGAAATTCTGGAAATTAGAATTTTGAAAGAAGGGGTCAAAGTCAAGGTTAGACCTGACCTAGTCAGGGTCAAGCTTGACCCTGACCTAGTCAGGTTTGAACTCGACCCTAACCTAGTCAGGTTCTAACTCGACCTTGACCCTGGTCCCAGGTTGACTCTGAACCAAGTTAGGAGGTCCTAGGGATGCTCAGAAACCTAGAACTGATGCCAGAACAGGATAGAATGTCAGTGATAGACATAAAATCCAATGATTATTGTGATGAAGGCTAGGAGAATCCATTTCTAAATCCTACCTAGAAAATAGAGCCATGGAAGAGGGAAATTCAGGAGAATCCTTAAGATCCTAACCTTAATTTCACCTAGAATGAAGAAATCAAGTGCAGGGAAGAAGTGGAAAGTGGGGAGAAAAGCCAAATACATGCAAAGACCCAATCAAGGCACTTAACATGACCCCAAACCACCTACTCGGAGGGCTAAACGTGCTTATCATGGAAGTGCTTCCATTTTAAGATGATACATTAAGCCCCCACTTTAGCAAGAGTATGGACTCGATGCAAACTCTTGGTAAAGGAGATTAGAATAAAAAAGATAATCTTATCATAATCCAAAGGATAAAGAGAAACCTTAAGCCCCCAGGGACTCAAGTCTTCATCGACTCCTAGATCACAACAAGAGAGACATATCTAGAGAAAGAAAGAAGGTGTGATTACCTCACCCAATGAGAACTTATGTCCCATTGTGAACCACACAGGAAAATGGTGCAACTAGAAAGATGGAATTGAAATGCCTAGTGAATGTGGCTATTCACTAGTCAACCCATCAAGGATTTATCCTTAGGAATATTCTATTCCATAAGAATAAAACCAAAAATAAAAACAAAAGAGATCCAGTCTTAAGGACACTTCCGACCTTAAGGGATCACAATATATGTGTGTTTGAAATTGGAGGGATCAAGAGATCCTAAAATATAAATCTGTACTTTAAGGATTAGTTACTAATCCAAAAAGGGAAAAGAAGTATCTTGAAAAATATGTGCATATTGAAAAGTGCATGTGTGCAATAGGAGAGCAGAGCATATGCCCCCATGTTAAAATCATTGCTGACACTTTAACAGGAGCAATGGCTTTAACGAAAACATAAACAACTCCATTGATTACGTTTCCACGTCGAGATGCCCCCAGATGAAGACAAATCAAGGGAAATATCATAGAAACATATAGAGAACACAGAAGGGATCTACCTACCATGGGGTTAGTATGATCATAAGATAATATATATATGATATTATTGCAAATGAATTGACATCATTCCCCAAAGATAGTAGAACTACAATCACAAAGGAAAGATCACATAAGATATACGAAGGAGAAACTTTTCAGACCATGACATGGAGACCAAAAATAATTAGTGATACCATATCTTGAATCCAAGTAGATTACACAAGGAAACATTTACGAACAATAGCACATTTACGACATAACATTGAACAATGCATAGAAAAAAAAGAGATACATATAGAAGAATTTGAACAACAGTTTTGATTCCTTTATCACCTTGCACCTACTGAGTAACAAGGATTGTGTAAAAGAATCTAACAACAGTTAGCAATCACATTAGGGGAGAAGCACAGTACAACAAGAAAACACACAACAAAGCTACCACGAAGGACATGCTGGTCAAGCATGTCGCCTACTTTCCCTATCTCATTGTATATCATTTAGGGAAGGTGGGTAACTCGCAAGAGGGACTATATCCAATATAGTAGGAATGATAGCTAGTTCCAAACAAGGATCCTCTTGAGAACCACTATGTTCGAGACTAGGTGTAAGAGTTATTTGAGATGAAAGCATATTAGGTAAATCAGTGTCAATGTCAATAGTCTCATATTCATCATGAACATCATCTGTATTATCAAGAGTATCTTCTTCATCCAAATTAATCAAAATAGGATCTAAGATATGAATATAATGATCATAATCATGCATGTGAACATCATTATTAGTAACAACATCTTCTAATACATTATGCATAGGTTTATCCGAAGAAGGTAGAGATCTTTTAGCTTTAGCATGAGCACGACGCTTTTTATGATGTTCATTAGAAGATCAGTTACATTTTGATTTATTTGAAATAGGTTGAGAACTAGGAGGAACAATCACAGGATCCTTCACAGGTTATTTAGGAAGATCAATAGAATTATTATCCATAGGAGAAACAATCATAGGATCTTTGATAGGTTTAGTAGGAGGAACTTGATTAACAGAACTAGAAGCCATAGTTAAAGGAGGTATTGAAGGTGTAGGTAAAAGACCATGACTAAGATCCATAGGAGGTATGCTTAATTGAAGAATCTTACGATGCTTATAAGCTTGATATGATAAAAAAAGATTATCAGGTCTAGGAGGACATGAATTAGGTAAGGAAGGCCAAAAGAAATCTAAAGCAGCACAATCTCTAGGCCTAGAAGGTTGATATAAACTATGATTGATCATCTTCACTTCACCATCATGAATGAAATTAAGACACTTATGGATAGGTGAAGCAACAACATGTATGGCAATCAAACAAGGCAAACCTAGCTTAACTTGAAATTGATCAGAAGTAGGAACCACAATGAAGGTAGTGTTCACAATTTTTACAAAATGTTCAACTGGAAAGGTAATAGGACCAAATGAGGGATAAAGAAAACCATTGCAAGTTTGAATCCACACATCCAATATATCATAAAATTCATGTTGTAAAATTTTCATAAAAAGATTTTCTTCAGTGATAACATTGAAGAAGGAGGTAGGATCAATAGGAAAACCATGAGTAGGTATCTGAGCAATCCTAGCAGCAATGTAAAGGGGACTATCAGGAGCTTTAATAATCTCAGAGTCATCAAAGGTAATCAAAAGTTCCCAAGGTCTTTTATTCTTGAATTTTTGTTGAGGTTTAGGTTGAAGTTTCACTTTAGGTTTAGGTTTAACTTGAGGTTGAGATTGAACTTGAGGTGAGGGTTGAGGTGAAGATATAGACTTATCAATATGCTCCACTTGATTAACAACATGATTGAGATCATCCATCTTTGAATCATACATAATTTCCATAGCAGATGGTTAAACAATAGTATTAGTATCATGCGTAGATAAAGGATTTGTATAGATTTGAAGGTTCTGATTAGGAGGAGAGACAGATTGATTCCCACTACTATCCAGATTGGCAATAGATAAAACCTTAGAATCAATGAGATCTTGAACCTTATGTTTTAAAGAATAACATCTCTCAGTATCATGACCATTTTGACGATGATATTGAGAAAAAGCATTTTGATCAAAATATTTAGATGCAATCGTAGTAGGTAAAAGAGTCCGAATAGGAGGTAAAGTAATCATATTAGCAGCTAACAACCTATTCATAATAGCATGTAAAGTTTCAGCAAGAGGAGTAAATGTACAATTTAATCGAAAAGCAGTGGATGTAGAAGTGGCATTATAAGATGCAACAACAATTTGATCAGCAACTACATTCGCTTATTTGTTTATCTTGACATAGTTATTGAATTTTTGAAACTTGTTTGGATTAGGAGCAGTATCACTCTTATCAACTAGAACAAGAGCCATTGGAGTGTTTCTCTCAAGTTGACTCACTTGTAATTGATAATGATGAAGGGCTACACAAAGTTGTTGAAAAGAGGTAAATTCAGTAAGAAAAATCTTATCTCTAATATCCTTTTGCAAATTTGAAATAAACATACGTTGAATATCAATATCAAGAACAGGATAGGAAATCTGAGCATGCAAATGCTTAAATCTACCAATGAATTCAATCAATTTTTCTTTAGCACTTTGTTTACAATGCATTAAATCAGTCGATGACACTTGTGGGGCAATATTATTTTGAAATTGTTGAATAAAGGCATTAGCAAGTTGTGGAAAGGAATCAATTGAATAAGGAGGCAAGGTACAATACCATTGTAAGGCCTTGTCACGAAAGGTTCTAGCAAATAGTTTGGCTAAAATCCTATGGTCATGAGCATAATCACTACAAAGGATTTGGAATGTTTTAACACAATGAACATGATCTCCTTTTCCATTATAATTCTCAAGATGAGGCATCTCACCTTGCTAAGGAATAGGAGTACGAATAATATCCTAGGACAAGGGACTTCCCATATCACATGTAGGAATACTAAACTTGTTTTGAGTTAAGGAAGAAAGTTGTTGTTGTAAGGATGATATAGTTTGAGCCAAACTGATGATTGTCAAGAATCATTAGAGGAAATAGGAGGAGTAGCAACATTAGACACACTAGGTAAAGTGTAAGAAGCTACAGGAATAGAGGACACAACTAGAGGAACACTAGGAACTACAGTTGGAAGTGGATGGGAATAAGTAAAAGGAACATTATGATATGAAGGTTGTGATGTAGGAAGGGATACAGGAGGAACACTCATAGGAATAGAGGGAACCGTCATAGTCACCAAAGAAGGAGTATAGATAGGAATACTAGGTAAAGGATTAGAAGGAGGTTCAACACTAGTGATAGGAGGAATTAACCCTAAATCTTGAGCTTCTTGAGCTAAAGGTTTAACATTTGAATGCACAAGATGAGTAATACCATGCAATAGGTTAATACCTTGATCACTATCATGGATAACTTTCTTAAGAGCCTCTATAGCTTGAATAGAATCTTGATTATGGTTTTCTTGAAGAAGCCAATTACCCATTTTGTCAAGTTCAGTGGAAAGTTTTTGGACTTGTTCAAGAGGAACTCTTAAAGCATCATCCACATCATGAGATGAGTGAGAAGATTTTTTCTCCATAGGAGGATTGGAATCATGAAGAATCGGGTTATCATCCGGGATCCTAAGGAAAGGAGAAGAAGATTCAGGTTCAAAGGCACCCATGAGTCTACGACTTCTTCCAACTAAAATGTTATAAGTAGGACTAGTGGTAGTAAAGCTCATAAACCAATGTAATGCAAATGAACTAAACTAAGAACACATAAAGCATGAATATGAAGTCTAATTAGCATGCAAGATCAATCACAAAGGAAAAATCTAATACTAACAAGATAAAAGGAAAGCATAATAAGGCATCCAATTCCACAAAAGAAAAGAGAGTAAGTATGTCGGGTTAACCAAAATGAATGATGGTAAAATGGATTCACCACCATTCAAATGTAGAGGGGGAAATATGAGATCTATTCTCAAAACCCAAATTCCCCAAGGAAGAGATCTGATTTGATCAACCTAGAGGTTAATACACAATCGAATCAATTTCTGGATGAATATGGAAGAGAGAAAGTAAATCTAATATTTCCCTTGTGGATGGATATTATATTTGGAATATAGAATAATTGAAATACAAGTACTAACCTCAAATTAGGGTAGATTTGGAAAGTGTTGAATTATGATGTCTATGTACACTTTTGGGAAAATCTGAAACTTGTCCTAGATTGGAAATGCTGAGATAGAGAAAACCCAGAAATCTTTCCTTAAGATGGCTTAGCTCAGGTTTGACCCCCATAAAAGGAATACCACATTCTTTATTTGAAGTCTGATTCAAACTCTGTTCGCAGATCTCAGAATTTTTTTGAAAAGGGTATCCAAATTCGCTCTCAGATCTAAAATTCTGCACCTGTACCTGCAAGAAAATGGGGGTTTTTGTTGTATGGGGGGTTTGCCTTGGTCAAACCCCAGTTTAGGAATTAACCTTGAAATTGAATTGAAATATATTATGCATAAACAAAATAATTGAAACAAATCACCTTGCTTATGTCGAAGTCCTTGTAGAGGATTCGAATCCTCAAATCCACAAGTAGGAATGCTTTAATGGATGTAGGATGTCTCCAATCAATGGTATTTGATCTTCAACACCAATATTGACTTGATCTTTGCATATGAGAAGGCTTGAATGAATGGAGAAGGATGGATCTTCAAGGGGGGCTCCAAAGAGGTTGAATCCTTCAATGGCTAACAATGGATCTCCTTGATGAATGGATGCTTGAACACTTGAATACTTGAAGACTTGCTTGCACTTGAGAGCTCTAGATGCTTGATTGCAAAACTTGATTATGAGATATGAAAACTTGATGTGAAAATGAGAGAGGAAGGCCTCCTTTTATAGTGATCTAGGGAACACTCCTCTAGATGGGCCACCTTGGAGAATTAAATCCCAATTAGGTCCTCACATTTAGAAAATATACCTAGATTAAATGCAATTAAAAGATTTACCATCCTAAAACCCAAAACGGCTGACCCAGAGGTGGGAAAATAAATCTCCCAAAAGCCCAAAGCCCAAAAATTTTGGAAATTAGAATTTTGAAAGAAGGGGTCAAAGTCGAGGTTGGAACTGACCTAATTAGGGTCGACTTGGGACCAGGGTCAAGGTCGAGTTAGAACTTGACTAGGTTAGGGCTGAGTTCAAACCTGACTAGGTCAGGGTCGAGCTTGACCCTAACCTAGGTTTGAACTCAACCCTGACCCTAGTCCCAAGTTGACTCAAAACCAAGTCAGGAGGTCCCAGGGATGCCCAGAAACCTAGAACTGATGCCAGAATAGGATATAATGTCGGTGATAGACATAAAATCCTATAATTATCATGATGAAGGCTAGGAGAATCCATTTCTAAATCTTACCTAGAAAATAGAGCCGTGGAAGAGGGAAATTCAGGAGAATCCTTAAGATCCTAACCTTAATTTCACCTAGAATGAAGAAATTGAGTGCAGGGAAGAAGTGGAAAGTAGGGACACAAGCCAAATACATGCAAAGACCCAATCAAGGTGCTTAACATGACCCCAAACCACCTACTCGGAGGGCTAAACACTCTTATCATGGAAGTGCTTCCATTTTAAGATGATACAAGAGGTACATTAGTTTCTACCAAGGCTTTCACTATAAATGCACTATTTAAGACTTTACACACGCTAGAGAAATTGGTGTACGCATTGGAGAATCTCTCAAACGTGTTGCTAAATCTACAAAATAGAGAGTAAAACAAGATTTGCAAGAAAATATTTTTACTTCTCTGAATTTAAAAATTTATGAGGCCTAAGGCCCCATGGTGGGCACCATTTTGTGTACTAGAAAAAGTACCTTCATAGGGTTAGTATTGCAAATAAATGAAAATAATAGCTAAATTACTACAAAGAATAAACTATTTTAGCAAATAAAGAATAATTAAGCACTTTATGGATCTCTATTTAGGGATGCTAATGCAAAGCTCTCAGCAAGCTTCCATTAGTGACAGTCCTAAAATAAGAATGAATGCTAAACAATGCTAAAAGTTCAATTCTAAATGAAATTACACCTATTTAGCTCTAAATTTGCCTTTCTAGCTATAAATTGCAAGAGGTTTGATGCTATTCTCAGATTTGTGGATGATTATTGATTGAATTATGCATTGTTTTTATAGATTTTGGCAAGGGTAGGGGGTGTGGTTGATTTGATCATAATTAGGTGAGGGTTAAGTCTATGGTTCCACCTTTGGAGACCATTTAAATATTTTGTCCTAAAAGCTTGGGACCAAAGGACAAAATGAGTGGACAAGATGCATTCTCCAAGTGAGTGATTGAGATTCCATTTAGGCTTGATCCATGTGAGATCCATCCTTAAATCCTATTGGTTGATGAATTTTCCTTCCATTTAGTGGTTGAGGGATATAGGATTTAATTAATTGAATTTAATTAATATCTTTAGCCATGTGTACCCCTTGAATGGGTTGATTTGATTTAAATGAACTATGTAATTAATTAGATTAATTACATAATTAATTGATTTATCATGCTTTATTTGATTTAAGTTGAATTTATGGCTTTTGATTTTTAATTAAATTGATTTAAGGCTTGATTTGGATTTTGATTTGATAAATGCTTGATTTGATTCAATTGCTCTAATTTTTGCCTTAGTTATTCACTTGGTTTATCTTGTCCAGTTTAAGGTGATTACAAGGGTATCCAATGGGGGGGACCCAACAAGATTGTCAAGTACCTCGGTATCCCCTTCTCGATTGACCCCTCTCTGACTGATATGTGGTTGTGAATTAAGGATAAGATCTCTAAGAAACTCAACAATTGGAATAATAGATACCTTTCCCTAGCTGGTAGGATCCAAGTTTGTCAAAAAATCCTCTCTTCCTATAATATCTATTACTCTTCTATCTAGATGTTTAATAGCTATCAAATCCTTGAGATCCAAAAATGTATTAGAAAATATATGTGGTCTGATGGCAAAGGTAGTAAAAAGATGCATGTTGTCCACTGGGATTGGTGCCATGTGGATAGGAAGTATGGCGATCTAGGGCTCAAGGATCTCAAACTCCAAGGCACTGCTCTTGCAGCCAAGTGGATTTTTCATGGCTTCGAGGGATCTGAAAATTGGAAAATTCTTTTTAGACACTATATTGAGAGGGGAGCCCCTAGGAAGGCCAAGTCCTAGAAAGGACTCCCCTTCAGTGATTTAGTTGTTGGTACCTTCTTAGTTTTTGTGCAGGGATCTAGTGTCTTTAAGACTATTTGAAAATCTTGGGAACTTGTTAGAGGCCATTTAGTGGATACCAATCCCCTTAAAATTAACTCTATCCATGGCAAGAGATCAATCTGGTGGAACCTTTATCACTTGAACAAGCCCCTAGCCCTTACGCAAGGCTGCTCTGGTAAATCTTGGGTTGTTTCTAACATTACCTCTCTTATTGATATGCTTAATCATGATGAGTTCATTAGTTGGGACTCTCTCAAAAATAATTATAATCTTCCTCCCTCCCAGAAGAAGACCTATAACATGATCCAGCAAGCTTGTCATATTCTCCCTCCTTAATTTGACTATTTTGTTGATTCCCATAGCTTCCTCAACTTCAAATGGGTTGATGGTACTGTTCTCTCTCACATTAAAGCCTGCAAAAATTATAGAATTATCTCTTCCAATCTTGAAATTATAGATCATGTTAACAATTTGTGGTACTCTAATCATGAGAATTTTGTTTGGCATAAGTACTTTATTTGGCTCTGGAAGGGTATGGTGGCGCCTAAGATCAAATTTTTAAATGGAAATTATTAATTGATAGGCTACCTCTGCGTAGAGTTTCCTCTTCTATTGATCTTTGTAATATTTGTAGGGTTCCGAAAACTAGCAGACACATTTTTTTTTACTGTTATTTTGCTAAGGAAATATGGTTTCTTTTTGGGATTAAAATTCCTACTCTCACTACTATTTTGGAGGTCATTACTAGTTTTATTCATGGCCTTAAAAAAGATACCAATATGCTCTGGTTCTCTCTTTCTTCCTCTATTCTTTGGTTCATTTGGAAAGCTAGGAATGAAGATAGATTTCAAGGTATTACTAGAACCTTTACTGAGTCTTTTCAAAGTTTCATCTTTTCTCATGTGGTTGAGAAGATTTATGTTACTCTGAAGTTGAGAGGAAGAAGCTTCCTCACCTCCTAAAGGACGGGCACACGACTATGCTCATCCACGAGCTCATTGATTGGTATGTCTGGAGAAAAAGTATGTTCAGTCATTCTGTTTTCAACTTGGCTCTTGATTGGCTCCTGGAAGAAATCAGAGACAGCGGTGATCCCCCTATAGACAAGTTAGCCTTGATGGCTCAAATTGCTGATAATAAATAGATCATTTGGATGGAGGGCCCTTTAGGCTGGACTTCCTGGGCTATCAACCGCAATAATGTTCTGTAGAACTGATTTGTTGTTGGAGACCTCTTTTTTCTGGATGTGCAGTTCGTGGTTATACTCTTTTATATTTTTGTATATGCTGGATGTTACTCTGTACTAATCTTTTTTCTTAGGTTGAGGCCTGGCTCCCCTGACTTTTGGTTCGTAGTGTAATCATTTGTTGTTTCTCTCTCTATTTTTAATATATATAAAAAGTTGAATTTAGGGTGTCCAAAAAGTAAAAGATAAATTGAATAAAAATTAAATATTTATTTAATTGGCTAGAATAGGATAATATCAATTGTGGTTGGGCATGGACAAATTTAGGTTTTTACACCTACTACTAATCATAGAATTTGAACCAAAATCCTAAAGATAACCCAACCGTAATCTTAATTTTATCTCTAACCTAACCCTAACCCTAACCTTCACCTAAATTCTATGTCTAACCCCAATCTTGTTCTTATTCTTAATATTTACCCTAATCTTAACCTTACCCATAATTCTAGTTGTATAATTAATTTATTGTAACCATAACCTTTATTGTAATCATAAACATAATCCCAAGTTGAACTCTAAATTTACCTTAAACATAACCCTAATCCTAACTCTAACCCTACCCCTAGTTTTAATTCTCTCAATCTTTTAAGTCCTAGCCATTATCATAATAATGATCCCAACTCTAACCTTAATTAATCTAATATAATTCCAACCTTAATCATAACACTAAACCTAACCATAATCCTAAACCTAACCCTAACCTTATATATTATAAAATATATTATAGTATTAAATAATTTTAATCTTAACCATATAACCGCTACATAATCCTAACTCTAACCTAATCCTAACCTTAAATGCAATCCTAATATTAATCCTACATCAACTCAAATTCATTAACGTTCTTATTTGAATTATATCAATAACCATAACCCCAAGCATAATTTATATCTACAACGCTAACCTTAACCCCAATACTAGAACTAACCTTAACCATAACTGTACCTGAAGCACATTTCTATCTCTAAGCCTAATACTAACCATAACTTTATTACTAAATATAATATTATATATTAAATTGACACTATTGATACTAACATTACTAAATATATAATATATCATTATAATTAGATTTATTAATGTATTTTGTTGCATACTATATATAATGCAAAGAGAGATATCATTTTGGAGATGCATATTTTCCAATAAATTTCTCATATAAAAGTACAATAAATGTCTTAAAGAATATCTCTCTCCATATGTTATAAATTCTAACTATCATTTTTCTAAATTTAATTATGTAGGTTTTTTTTTAATCCAATATTTCAGATCATACTTTATGATCCATCTTCATAATGTATATACTAATTATTATTTTTAAAAACATACACACCATAATATATTCTATTCTATGTACAAAATTATATTACTTTAATATATTAAAATATTTTTTTAAAAGTGCAAACTCATTTCATTGTTTCATTACTTTCCATTTAAATAAAAACACAATTTAAGAGTGCAATGAAAATATCGTATGTATAGTATTTTAATGAATGCAAATATTCCATTCAACTGAAAAACAATCCACAAGTCAAATACCATTCTTCAAAACTTTCATCCCATGTAAAATATCATATAAACATTTAAAAAATATAGCTTTAGTTGACCAGTCAGATAACGTGATTGACAAAAATTCTTGATTAGTTAGTAACTACCATTGTCAAAAGATGTATAAATTTGGGACTCAGATACACAAATTAAATTTCGCCGCCTGCTGTGGAACAATGCTATGAACTGCTTTACTCAAAAGTGAAACAATCGGTCAAAAGATGTGGGACAATGCTTCCAGTTTCAACTGCTTCTCACAATTTTTGCTTCCACACCAAAAAGACAACGTACTAGCAAATAATGCTCAACAAATATTTTTCTCGTAGCAAATTAATCCCTGAAAATCTGCGTAATCGTGGACAAATTAATCGAATTTACTGTACAAAATATTCTATTTCTTTATATTTCTTTCAATCAACCAAGAAGCTCAAGCTTCCTGACCGCCCGTTTCTGGAGAAAAAGCCGAAGGGATTTCTTCTTCGCTATTGGAAGTTCTGCATAACACAGTTATTCCATTCACTTATTACAACACTGGAAACAAATTGTGACAAATCGACGGGAAACAAATGTTACATTCTCAATTGTTACAAATTCAATTCGAGCACTTACTCCAATGCGCTATGCCAAGAGGATGTCTTTGATTTGCAGATCCTTCTGATTTGGAAACACTTTCTCGTAATCCCTCGGGAAAAGCTACAGAACTTGAAATATTTGCAGTATTTCCGTTGCCGGCTGCTATGGTCATTATAGACTTTGCCTGCTAAAGAATCAGACTGTGAGTTCCATGTTGAAAGCCAAATAAACTCCGCGATGTTAAAAAATCTCAAATTTAAGAATACATCTTACTTCGTCTGAAGAAACGTTGCGGTAGACATTTGCTGCTCCATGGTAGAAAAGCATTAGCTGAGAAGATGAGGGTTTGGTAGGTGGCTTCAAATTCAATGATTCGGAATTACTGATTTGCGTATCGAGAAAAGGCTTTTGGCTGTCCTTATTATCCGATCGAGATCCCGTGGCGTGTTGCGGAAACAATTCCATGGTCAATAATTCTTTAGAAACCCCGCAGTGAAGCTCCTTCTGAGAATGCTCTGGATTGCTCAAATATTCATGAGAGAGCACTTGTTGCAGCATATGTGGTTTAATCTTTCGCAGGCAAGATTCTATTCCTGTAAATATTGAAGTGCGAATCGGCATCAATATCAATATTGAGGCACATATATCATACATGATGAATATTCCTGTAAATATTGAAGCACAAATCGAGGATTTAAAGATATTTGATGAAAATTCCAATAAATATTGAAGCACAAATCGGCATCAATATCAATATTACGGATTCAAAGATATTTGATGAAAGTTTCTATAAATATTCAAGCACAAATCGGCATCAACATCAATATTAAGGGTTTAAAGATGTTTGATGAATATTCCTGTAAAGATTGAAACACAAAATAATTTGAAGCACATATCGGCATCAATTATATAAATATTAAGGATTCAAAGATATTTGATGAAAGTTTCTGTAAATATCCAAGCACAAATATTCCTGTAAAGATAGAAACATAAATTGAAGATTTGAAAATATTTGATGAAAATTTCTGTAAATATTAAAGCACAAATCGGCATCAGTATCAATATTAAGGTTTCAAAGATATTTGATGAATATTCCTGTAAATATTGAAGCACAAATGGAGGATTTAAAGATATTTGATGAAAATTCTTGTAAATATTGAAGCACAAATCGGCATTAATATCAGTATTAAGGATTTAAACATGTTTGATGAAATAAAAATGAAGAAAACAACTTACCCTGCCTTCTCATAACTTGTCGCCGACAATCTATGGCAGAACTGGTATTTTCTGTGGCAATTTCATCACTTCCAATTCCTAAAAAGTCGATTGTGACCATCTGAGGATCTGACATCTCTTACCAAAACAGATCTAATGTAATGTAATTACTGTCCCTGCAAATAATTAAGATAATGGGAGGATTCGCAGGTATGGTATTTAAAAGGGTGTTAAAACTGGAGGACAACAATGGCTGGTATTTCAGAGTAGCTAAGAAACGTGAGGCAATTTCATATGTAAATTAGAGCACGTGTGAGAAGGCAGCCATGAACGGCGCATTAGCATACAGTCGACGAAAAAAGCGGCATCGTGGGCGGCAGTGGTGAAACTCATTCCATTTGTATACGAAGACTACGGGATGGCCCCGTGCATGTTTAATATTTTAAGATGTCTAAAAATGGTAGTGTTTTGTACAAGCGGATATCACACGTTGTGACCACTGATATTTTATGCATCATTGGCATTGCTACAGAATGGATCTCCTAAACTTTGTTTTTAAGTGGATAATATAAAAGGAGGTGTAATAGTTATGTCCATTGTAATTTAAAGGAAGGTTTAATGATTATATATATCAATTGTAATTTATATTAAATATTTTATAAATTTGATAAAGTGTGTATATTTGAATATATAAATAAGCGGTGTCTTAAAATTGAATGTGATTCAATATTAATCATTTATATGAGGTGGTAAGTATTAACGTATCATTTCTAGGACCTAGTGCCATATTAGATAGAAGGCCTTGATGTGAGTCACAACAATCTTGTATGTTATGTCCATTAACATTTTGTACATTGATTTTTATTATTGATGTTATTCTATTGAATTCATGAGTGGCTATTGAAACCTATGGTGTACCATATAAGGTTATGTCCCCACACTCCATTGTGGTCCCCATGACCCACAATAGACACAACTCCCCAATAACAATTCTAAGCTTACTTTAGTTTTCCTTCACATACTTAAACATCAATTAGTGGGAATAATGACCAACATTCTTAACACAATTTCCCTACCTCTTACCATCACTTTCCTCACATCACTACCTTACCTCTTTAGTATTTGTAATGGATTTCATGTCTCTCATTGCTACCATATCTAATGTAAAATATAAAGAAAGGTGGCATTGTAGCTACAATCTTGGAGTAGAAGATTATGTATAGCTTAACCTATGGAGACAATAGTTCATGGAATGTCACAACTAACTAATTATGTGTTCAAGAACAATCATTGAAGTTAAGTACCATGTGTCACTTTGTGTGTGAGAGTTATTATTTTATGTTGAAATGAACCAAATCAACAAAAACATAACATGCAAATTTTTTTTAAAAAATACCTCCATCTAAAATAAAACATATGTCAATAAATACAAATATTAAAGAAACCACATTCTAACATCTTGGAGGCTAACAAAATATAATATTGAATTAAAAAAATTTAATTTTTAATCACTTCACATAGAGAAAATAATATAGTATCCATTCATTATACATTACAATATTGTAGAGGTGTTTTGAAATTTATTGCATTGGAGCCCCAAACATAATAGAATATGGTTTTTGCTATATAAAGGTCCATAGAACAAAATACACTTGTGAAATAACTAAGAGAATTAAAAAACCTTGCATTGCTTCATTGTTAAGAGGGAACCAGTGAAAACACTACATGTCATCATTGTAGACTTAAAAAAAAGGATTAAAATTTAATGGATTTAATTGTTACATTACTATGGCTTATAAAGCCTTATTTTTCATTCAAAATACTACCAATGGGAATAACTTCCTTGAAAATGGCAGCCAATTAATTTATTTTACTAACCTAAATTGTAAAACTAACCAATATTAATGTAGAACTTCAGCATTCCCCCCTTATTATGTTAATCCAAATAAGGGTAGACCATTGCATGGGTGTTAAATTAAACCCTTCTAGAGACTTTGGTGAAGCACCTTAACAAATCCTCCTTACTCACCCAGTAAACACATAAATGACTACATTAGTGGATCTCCAAATTGTAGGACTTGCAACCATTTGCAAAATACGAGAGAAAATAAAATCATTTGACCACCTTCTATACATAATGAATAACATTTTCTTTGAATTTATAAGTCGTCTATAAGTGTTTCTAATGCCTCCTCTAGAGCTATACATGAGACTCCTTTCCTCTTAGTGTGACTAATGCCTCCTCAAATGTTGTGAAAATAATCCCTCCTCTATTGCACAAATTGAACCAATCAAACATCTGCACATTAGATACCTTTCCTCTATAAGTCCACATCTCCTCCAAGTGTATCTATTGTCTCCTCAAGTGCTCAAAAAAAAACTCACTTGTAGATTAGGAGATTTGGCACCCTTAGGATATAAGAATCCCAAAGAGAAAATGTACCTTACACTACCTCACTTCTACTAGCACTATGGTGAGCTACAGTGATCAAGACAACTAATTGATAGATTTAGGATTTAATATTTAAGGACTTAAAGGAAACATAATGAAATATAAAGAAGTTAAGTAAAATAAACTATGTTTTAAAAAACTCTCAAATTAGTATTAAAATTAAAATACTAAAATAACTAGCAAATATGAAAGGCCAAAAATATTTTGGCTATAGAATCTAAAAGTACAAACAACAAATTTCACACCATAAAGTTGGAAAGCTCTTAGCCTTAGACATGAGTGTACCACACTATAGTCCATATAGAAATAAATAATAGAACTCTACGACAACCCATGTGCACATTTCTTCACTCTATGGACCTATTGATCCCCTACACACACAAAAATAGGGAAAAGTGTTAGGACTGTCTAGGGGCTTGCCATAGTCAAACCTTTTTTTTGGTGTTTCTATCTCCAGAGACAATTAGGTAAGAAGATTGAGATAAAAAAATGGTCAATGATAGCTTAATAGAAATAAACCCTTCTCAATGGAGGAAAACCCCTATTATGTCAGAGATGCAAATAGAAATGAACCCCACTTAATTGAGGAAAACCCCTATTGCACAAAGATCATGACATAAATAAATAATTTGTGTAACCATTTAATATGATAACAAATGTGTATATAAGAAAGAAGAAATACATTACGTAGTGTAGATCCCTATCTAAGGATGATATCTTTGTAAGTATGGACAAGAAAAGAAATTCTCCATAGAAATAATTATAGAGTGTGGATTCAACAGAGATTCACTTGAAAGAACACAATAAGATGTAAGAGTGAGAGGGAGTCATTAGAGAGTTAGAGAGCCAAGAGCTAGAGTGTCAAAGAGTCACAGAGAGAAAAATAAGGATGGATAGTTTTTTTCTTAGAATGGGCAATGGTAGCTATTTTGAATGTGCGCAAGAGAAGGGACACACATCAAAAGCATTTCAAAATAGAAACGAACCCCACTTAACAATGGAAATCCCCTATTGCATAAAGTAAAAGTTATAGACAAGCAAAAAAAATGAGACCCACTTGATTGAGGAAAACCCCTATTGCACAAAGATCATGACATAAATAAATAATTCTTGTAACCAATTAATATGATAAAAAAAAATGTGTAGATAAGAAAGATGAAATGCATTATGTAGTCTAGACCCTTAACTAAGGATGATAGCTTTGTAAGCATGTACAAGAAAAGAAAGTTTTCATAGCAATTATTATACAGTGTGGATTCGACAGAGATTCGATTGAAAGAACACAATAAGAGGTAAGAGTGAGAGGGAGTCATTAGAGAGTCAGAGAGCCAAGAGCTAGAGTGTCAAAGAGCCACAAAGAGAAAAATAAGGAAGGATAGTTTGTTTCTTAGAATGGGCAGTGGTAGATATTTTGAATGCGCACAAGAGAAGGGACACACATCAAAAACAATTCAAAATAGAATATGTTTTTTTTGAAAGTAGAATCTTTTGGGGATGAATACTCATTGTAGGGACATCTACACGTCATGCTTTTGTCTGATCAAATTAACTCCAAATTTGGTCCAAGGGTCGTGAATGCCTTGTTCTTAAAACTCATGATATCAAAATATGAATATTTTATCATAAATGCATTGGGTTTAGTGCCCAGGTGTCAAAAATGCATAGGATGTAAATTTTGACACTACACAACCACATGTGAATACAACAAAATGCACCACAAGAACCTTGCCCCCCTTGCTCCTTGAAGGGACAAACATGATTTTAAGCCCCCTCTTTTCTTCAAGGGGGCAAATAGAATGTTTCTCATTCAATAAATCATTCTTTCACAAGAAGATAGCTTGAGATGATAAACACATCCTCTCTCTACTATCTCCAACCTCTAAGAGGAGCCCTTTAGATATTAATCATCAAATACAATGTTAAATGGATATTAATGCATCATTAGTAAATTATAAAAGTTCCCATACATTGGAATGTTAGATTCAATTGATAATGCATCCATTACAATTAAAAGTTCAACATTTCTGAGATGATCATTTTCTATTGTACATATAGATAATAAATTTCTACATAAACCTTGAGCATCAATTCCCCTTTTCACACCTTATAAAACCCACTTGAACTCATAAATTATTCAACACCATAATGTTTATCAAAATAGATATTTTCTTAAAATTTAGGGTTCATATGCAAAAAAAAATAATTCATCCCTCCCCTCTACCCTTATTACTCCAAAAATAAAACAGCATGAATATGAGACAACGAACTTACACATCCAACATGCACATATGGATGGTCACAAAAGAGTTGTTCCTTCATATTTCCTTCCACCAAATTACAATCCAAGTAGACATATTCAGAAAAGGAAGATAGGTATTTGAGGTCAAAACGTTCCTTGTATAAAAAAATTACCGCAATATTCAATTTATTCCCTAATCAAACTATTTTTGATATATTCTAATCATTATTGTAAACTAAATAACAAATATTGGTCCATATTGAGGGCTGCGACAATAGAGTTAATCGTGGAGATATGTACTTCTCCATACATTGTCAATACTATCCATAATTCCACATTATGCATACATGTCCATCATAGCATTGCTAACTATAATGTTTGATAATTGTTTCCCCACTTATATGATTCGATGTATTTCTATAACCTTTTTTGAGGCTCTCAATTTAGCACCTGTAAGGATTTTGGAAAGGGCATTTGGCTTTGTGTTCGTCACACTACCTTCACAGTCATCTTCATTTTGATAGGAGTCAAAACTACTTCACAATTTTTGAACACCTTATTCCCTCAACTATGTCTTCTATACCATGACTCAACCTAGTCACATCAAGAGCCTTGGCCCTTCCACCTTGCTCATGCTCCATAGAAAATGCAATGGATGTAATCAAAGATCAAGTTATAAAAGTAAATTGTCAATAGTGATAAAATATGCCAAAATGATGCCCTCTAATATAGTTAGGATCTTAGTTGAGGATCCACACACCCTTCTATATCTTTTTCTTCTAGTAACTTTAAATGCCAAATAGGTTGAGTAGATCGATGGGTTGTCACCTCCATACTCAATGCTCATTCCTTCATAGGATCTCACTCCTGAGCTATACCTCTATCTAATGTAGTAGACCCATTCTTAAGCCCTAGATTTTCTAACACAACAAATCACATGCAGTAGATTTACACACTTTTATTTTCTACCAAACTACTCATCTTCATGTAGCAGTCAAAAAATTGACACTAAGAGAGATTAAGTGAAAAGACTATATCATCATTGCATAATAAAATAGAAGTTTAAATTCAATGTGATTGGATTGTCACACAATTGCACTGCATTACTATGGCTTATGAAGCCTTATTGTCCATATGAAAGACTACCAACGAGAGTAACTTTCTAGAAACTAACTATCAAGTTCTAATTTATTTTATCAACTTAAATAATAAAACTAACTTATATTAATGTAAAACTCTAAGACATTGACATAAAAGCGTTATGCACATTTATGAAGTAAATAATTTGAAATGTATATATATAATCCAAAATTTTGAATACAAACTATTTTGAAAAACTAATAAAACTTGTCAAATTATACTCATTCAACACTACTAACTATGTTTCCTTTTACAATACATTACAATGATTTTATTTTACAAAGTGTTACTCAATTATTTAGGACCATAGCTACAACCTTTTATTCCATTCATATACTTAAAACAACATGTCTTTAAAACTAATAAAACCATGATGAGAACTGTAGCAACATTGCCAGTCTAATTCTAGTAAAAAAAAAGTAGTAGTTTACCCCTATGAAACCATTGGTGCAGCATGGATATTCAATTGGTTAGTGCTAGCACCACAACATCCTAAAATTAAGAATCTCAATTCATAAGAAAAGCTAGATTACCAAAGGGGAAATTATATTTTTTGATAGTTACCAAAGCATATATGCAGTGTATATTTAGAATTAAATCATATAAAAAGAAATCATAGCAGAAAACCTAGTACTAATGACTATAAATAAAACTAAAAATAATATAAAGTAAATTTATCATTTCTCACAATAATGAAATGCAAGAAAGTCACTACAATAGAAGCTAGAAGAAATCAATACACCATGTGTTTATCTAATGTGGGTTTGTGGATAAATGTTAAATATTTTCAAATATTTTTTCCCCTTGTTATATATTAGCACACCCCACAATTAAAACATCACTATATCTAAAGAAAAATGTATGTAAGTTTGGATGAAAATATTTTATACTATATATGTAAGCATATGTGTTCAAGTGTTTATAAATATTTTACTTGTATTTTTTGAAACCAGAAAAGATATGTTTCATGTTGATGGTAAAGCATGGTCATTTTTATTGTGATGGTATTTACTGCCATATTATTATAGATTCCATAAACAACAAGAAATCCTACGATTCATGATATGATTAATAATTTATCTGGGAAAAAATGCACTAATATAAAGAATTCATTTTAGGTCAAACTGTATCATTTAGCTTGTGTTCAAAGGACAAGACAAATCTTGTTATCTCATCTTCTATATACAACCAAGAAGAATACAAACAAAATGATTCAATTCATCATGTACTATGTCAAAATGATATTGTAGCAAAAAAATTTGAGGTGGAGAATAAAAAATGAAAAGAGAGATTTTGTTCATTTTTTAGTTATCCTCAGATCAAAATAGATTCAAAATTTGAGTATATATTACAAAAACAAGATAACTGTGTATGTGCAGGATCATGGTATGCCAAAAAGTGGCGATGTGAAAAAAACTTATTTTCACTCGTCCAAAAGTGCACAAATGCATATGTTGACTTTTTAGTAGGTCTAGGTGTCAGTACATCTGGCCAAGCCAAAAATGAAAGCAAAAGGCTTAATCAGATATTTGATATTATCAGATATCTGATATTTTCCAGTAAATATAACTTTGTACCCCAGCCGTGTTCAACATTTTCTCACTATGAAAATGTGAACGCGGCTAGGGAAAATGCATATCCACTTTCAAATGTCCTATCTGATTTTTCTTTAATCCCAAGGTAAGTCAAATCTTCTAATTTGATTATTTTTATTGTTTTTAAATAGAAATTTATAGTTTTTTATATAAAAATTAGGGTAGCAATGAGTTTTTTTTACTGTTTTTTAAAATTCATTGTAATTATCTATTTTTTTTTCATTGTAATCAGACATAGAATATAAAAACCCTCCTACCCATCTTGCAAATAATCCAAAACCACCTCCCAACAATCCCCCACCTCTTGAAGACGTACCTATCACAAAACCTCACCGTTTAGAGGATCTAATAGGAGATAATCTAAATGAGCTTAGAGGATTTCAAACCACCTATGCCAATATCCCCACATTGCACCCCATGTTTCCAACATTGAACTCAATTATTGAAAACATGGAGAAACTTACACAGGAACATAGTGTTGCACTTCTTTGGTGCGATACCATGCATGCCCAGTTTGACGATGGGCTTGATTATGATCAAGTCATGAACCTAAATATAAAAAAACATGACATAGCTAATCTTTTTGTGGATCCTAAAACCGATCTAAAAGTGGACCCTAAAAAAACCAAGTTGTCAATTAAATGGTGCACAAATAGTGCAATACATGACAACTTGTGGGACCACTAGTGGATGGTTTTTGATAGACCGCCTCACAATAATTTGGATGTCCCATTTTATTTTATTAAAAAAATGTATGCTAAATTTGTGCTCGATCACAAGGTGAATTGTTGGAGTATGAGACCGAACCAGGGTGTAGGTTTAGGCACTCCTTAGGACAAGGCATAGGCACAATGAGTGAAATCTCACACATATGTCCCCCCTCCCAAGATTTCACCACCTCCCACAGTGCAGCATCTTGACATTATTCCTGAGGCTGGCTCATAGACTATTCGAGCCATTCACATTTTGAGTGATCTACTAGTTACGTAGAGCACACTATTGTTTCCTCCTTGTGCTGATGCTTCTGGCCCTTCCACATCCTTCATGAGCTCACATCTTTGTGTGCTGCACACTTGCATTATGTGCAAGAATCTATGCTTAGGTCTCCTGAACGATAGTGATGCATATAATTATGTCTTTGAGGTAGACGATTCTACACAGCACACTACAAGCACTGGAGCACCTCGTGAAGATGTGCATCAGGGGCATACAACGCCATGGAATCCTACTATTATGGTAAGGGTAAACAGTTCACTTTTTACATTGTATTTAAATTTTATCCTTCATATTTTTAGTAGAATTTTCTTATAATATTTTCCCACTTATTTGTTTTATGTGTTACATTTATGTTTAGTTGATTACATAGGAGGAGATGGCACTGGCGGAGGGGTCCACGCTTTTGGCCATATCATTTGGCCTTGACATTTCCACTGTACATATGTTTTAATGTACTCTTTGGTTTCCTTAAATTATTATAATATTATATGTAAATTTTTTTCTAATTTTTACGATCATCTTATTACATACTGATGCAGGTGTCACCAGTTGCCACCTAGGGGCAATGTGAGGGGGTGCAGGTGTCTGGAATTGACAAGGGAAAGATAATTAAGTAATTTAGTTTGTTTATGCATACATGTATACTTGTCAGTTGTGTGTACTCATTTTTAATTTACATGGTTTATTTGACAGAGAGTGGCATCTGATGATGTCATGAGACCCTATTGTCACGATAGAGTCACAGGCATATCCGTTCGCAGTGATAGCCCTACAATACGTATATTTCTAAACTTATTTGTGTGTATTTTACTATCAAGTATATATAATATGATCAAATGATGATAGTATGAAGTATCTGTTTGACTTTTGTAGGTCACTCCTAGTTTGAGGGAGGTAGAATGCCAAGGGTTTGTATCACTAATGACTCAGCCAACATTTCTTGAAGAAAGTTCAACTCGGGTAAGTTTTAATGTTAATTCAGTTATTTTGTAAACATATATTTGCTATTGGACTTGTATTTAACAGTAAATAGGATAACTCATAGATCAATCTCATGTTTGAAAACATATATAGGTCGGAGTTGACATTCGTGGCATTGTTCCTGCACTACCAAAGACATATATTAGGTCTCCTATCTGTAGGAGGAGACAGAGCGGTGAGGTATATGAGAGTTCAATTTTAGTTTAAATTTTATTTATTATTGTTGACTATAATTCTGAATTTTAATCTAACTTGGGGTTTCACTTTTGTGTTTGAATGTAGGATCAATCAGAGCCAAAGAGTACTTCAAAGAGGCTACATTTTGGTGATCCACCAGTAGAATAGGATGTCCTAGAAACTTTTGTAGTTGAACTTCTTATTTTGAGATGTCATATGACACAATTTGAGATGGCGTATGCCACATTGTATTTAGATATGTTGTCATGTAAATATGTATAGAATTATTGTTCATTTTGATATATATGAAACTTGATATTCAATCCAATTTGTTAATTGTGTGTTCATTTATTCATTGTTAGTATGTAAATATGCTTGTGTGTATGTACTCATGTTTATGATTTATGCCTTAAGTATATTCATGTATATTCAAGTACATTCTTCATAACCTAAATTCATGTGTATGGGCTACATGCATGACTTAAGTGAATTCATGTGGTATGCTTTATAAAATATGTGCTACATGTATGCTTCATGAATTAATCAAATTTATGTGTACGCTTTATGAGCTACATGTGTTCACACATGTAATTCATCATTTAGGTGAATTCAAAATTTATGTGCTACATTGTATTCATGTGTATCTGGTGCTCTCAACCAAGAAAATCTGATGTAGATCCCTCTACTTTCCCCTCATGGAACTCAACTCAACTTGAGGATTCTACAAGTATCTTGGAATCTACTCAAGGAGTTAGTCTTAACTCAAGGGTCAAATAGAGTGCTACCTAGTACACCTAGTGTCTCCACCACACCAAAACTCCAACTAGACCTCTCACCTTGATCCCAACACCATAGATCATCTTATCATGGTCTATTTACCATGTTCCAACTTTTCATTCACTCCAATCACCTCAACTTCAACCATTTCTCTTATATAGCCTTTCTAGGCCTATCTAGTAGCCCTACAAACACTGAAATCAAAAAATTACTCCTATCCCCGCTCATCTCCAGGAATCAAAGACTTGAAAGAGTCTTTCTAGGCCTTCCAAAACACAAGATTTTGAAACTCTTAAAGTCCCACCATTCATCAAGCTCCCAAATCAATAAACCCTTGTTTCTAGGGTCAATAGCCTAGGGTTTTAGGGAAACTACCCTTACTTACAACTCTCAAGCCCTATAAAGGTCCTAAACCCTTCCAATTCATCCCTATAGAAATCTTCAATCATGATATGCCCTCTCCCTTCATTGGGTATTCCACAACCAATACTGGTACTTTCAAATGCACCCTTTTGTTGTATGTTTACCAGGCATGTCTCTGCCTCTTCTCCCCTTCTTCCACTTTCCCTACATTCAACAAATAATTTACAAGGAAATATACATATTTAGACCTCTCCCACCAAGTTATAGTCACCACAAGGGTGGGAGGGTCACTACATAAGGTTGGCTACAAACTTAGATGCTGATTGTGCCTACAATGCCAGTCCTATCCTCGACATCAGTCAATTCTAATATCTTAATGATATTCCAAACAATGAAATAGTTATATAAACTTGTAAAAAAACATAAGACACCATTCCTATATCACAACCAAGCCAAGATCACATTAGATTTATTCTAATCAATTCATTGTTGCCTGGACTATTCCACAGGACAGAGAACTATAGAAATGTAGAGAACTTTATTTTCATTGATTTATTTAATTACAAAATACAACCACTACTATTCCCTAGCATTTAATCACCCAACCAGAGCTAATGGCATAGTCCATTTGGTGTCACAACAAATGGTTTGGAAGAAATCTAGTGGTACAACTTTCAACTGACCCTCACTGCAAGTTTTGGCATCAAGCGAGAATGGCGTGCCAAATTCAAACAATTTTGAATCTCCTAGAATGGAGAGAGGTTATTGTAGGCCTTAGAAAAGAGGTCTTGTAGCATCTCATAGATTGCCAATACCTCTCAATGGGTCCGAGAACCGAGCCATGAAATTTCGCTACCCAATCATGCTAGTGCACCTTGGGGACACTTTGGTCCGAAATGGTTCGGAATGTTCTACTGACTCAGTGGTCAAAATGGGGTTGTCCCTAGTGTTTACCCACCCAACTAGAGCTAATGGAGTAGTCCATTTAGTGCTGGGATGAATGGTTTGGAAGAAATCTAGTGGTGCAACTTTTAACTGACCCTCACTACAAGTTTTGGCATCAAGTGAGACTAGCGTGCCAAATTCAAACAAATTCAAATCTCCTAGAATGGAGAGAGGTTATTTTAGGCCTTAGAAATGTGGTCTTGTAGCATCTGAAAAATTGTTTATACCTCTCACGAGGTCTGAGAACTAATCCTCAAAATTTTGTTGCCCAATTATGCTTAGTGCACCTTGGGGACACTTTGGTCTGGGATAGTCCAGAATGTTCTACTGACTCAGTGGTCAAAATGGGGTTGTCCCTAGTGTTTACTTGGCCAACCAGAGCTAATGGTGTAGTCCATTCGGTGTCGAGATGAACGGTTTGGAAGAAACCTAGTGGTGCAACTTTCAACTAACCCTCACTACAAGTTTTGGCATCAAGCGAGACTAGCGTGCCAAATGCAAAAAAATTTGAATCTCCCAGAACAAAGAGAGATTATTATAGGCCTTAGAAACATGTTCATGTAGCATCTCATAGATTTCCAATACCTCTTATGGGGTCCGAGAAATGAGCCTCGAAAGTTCACTACCCAATCGTGCTTAGTGCAGCTTGGGGACACTTTGGTTCGACATGGTCTGGAATGTTCTACTAACTCAGTGGTCAAAATGGGGTTGTCCCTAACATTTACCCACCCAACCATAGCTAATGGCATAGTCCATTCGGTGCCGGGATGAACAATTTGGAAGAAACCCAATGGTGCAACTTTCAACTGACCCTCACTCCAAGTTTTGGCATCAAACGAGACTGGCATGCCAAATGCAAACAAATTTGAATCTCCCAGAAAGAAGAGAGGTTATTGTAGGCCTTAGAAATGTGTTCTTGTAGCATCTCATAGATTTCCAATACCTCTCATGGGTTCGGAGAACCGAGCCTCAAAAGTTCGCTGCCCAATCATGCTTAGTGCATCTTGGGGACACTTTGGGCCGGCATGGTCCGGAATGTTCTACTGACTTAGTGGTCGAAAGGGGGTTACCTCTAGCATTTACCCACCCAACCAAAGCTAATGGCATAGTCCATTTGGTTCTAGGATGAATGGTTTGAAAGAAACCTAGTGGTGCAACTTTCAACTGACCCTCACTGCAAGTTTTGGCATCAAGCAAGACTAGCGTGCCAAATGCAAAAAAATTCAAGTCTCCCAAAATGGAGAGAGGTTATTGTAGGCCTTAGAAATGTGGTCTTGTAGCATCTCATAGATCACTATTACCTCTCACGGGGTCTAAGAACTAAGCCTCAAAAGTTCACTGCCCAATCATGCTTAGTGCACCTTGGGGACACTTTGGTCTGGCATGGCCCGCAATGTTCTACTGACTCAGTGGTCAAAATGGGGTTGTCCCTAGAGTTTACCCACCCAACTAGAGCTAATGGCAGAGTCCATTTAGTGTCGAGATGAACAGTTTGTAAGAAACCCATTGGTGCAACATTTAACTAACCCTCACTGCAAGTTTTGGCATCAAGCAAGACGAGCGTGCCAAATGCAAAAAAATTCAAATCTCCCAGAATGGAGAGAGGTTATTGTAGGCCTTAGAAACATGGTCCTGTAGCATCTCACAGATCACCAATATCTCTCACAGGGTCTGAGAACTGAGCCTCGAAAGTTTTTTTCCCAATCATGCTTAGTGCACCTTGGGGACACTTTGGTCTACCACGGTCTAGAATGTTCTACTGACTCAGTGGTCAAAATAGGGTTGTCCCTAGTGTTTACCCTCCCAATAAAAGCTAATGGTGTAGTCCATTTGATGTTGGGATGAAAGGTTTGGAAGAAATTTAGTCTTGCAACTTTCAACTGACACTCACTACAAGTTTTGGCATCAAGCGAGACTAGCGTGCCAAATTCAAACAAATTTAAATATGCCAGAATAGAGAGAGGTTATTGTAGGCCTCAAAAATGTGGTCTTGTAGCATGTCACGGATTGCTGATACCTCTCATGGGGTTTGAGAACTGAGGCTCAAAAGCTCACTGCCCAATCGTGCTTAGTGCACCTTGGGGACACTTTGGTTCAGCATGGTCCAGAATGTTCTACTGACTCAGTGGTCACAACAGGCTTGTCCATAGTGTTTACCCCCCCAACCAAAGCTAATGGCATTATCCATTTAGTGCCAAGATGAACAGTTTGGAAGAAACCCATTGGTGCAACTTTTAACTGACCCTCACTACAAGTTTTGGCATCAAGGGAGACTGGCGTGCCAAATTCAAAAAAATTTGAATCTCCCCAAATGGAGAGAGGCTATTGTATGCCTAAAAAATGTGGTCCTATAGCATCTCATAGATCATCGATACCTCTCATGGGGTCTGAGATACAAACCTTGAAAGTTTTCTGCCCAATCGTGCTTAGTGCACCTTGGGGACACTTTGGTTTGGCATGGTCCGGAATGTTCTATTGAATCAGTGGTCTAAATGGGGTTGTCCCTAGCATTCACCCACCCAACTGGAGCCAATGTCATAGTCCATTCAGTCCAAAGATGCAATCCTTGAACACTATCCAACTATTACATCATTTGACGATACAAATGTACATGGAATTAAGACAATACAAATGTAAGGATACAAAATTAAGATGATACAAATTATATAAGGATACAACATTCATAGTAAGGAAACACATTTTTTGCACTTTACATGTCATTAAGACGATACAAATGTTGGCTCTTAATATTTGCAATTCAACTCCATGGGCTCTTTTATATTTCAAATTTTGCATCTAATTTTGCATATACAAAATTTGGCATCTAAATATGCACATTACATTTGATTGTTATTTTTATATACAAAATTTGGCATCTATCTATGCACATTACATTCGATTGTTGTTTTTATATACAAAATTTGGCATCTAAATATGTAAATTACACAACTATATATAAAAAATAAGTGTCATTTTCACTCCAATCTCTCCATTCAGAAGGTAGAAGAAAAGTTAATAGAGAATATAAGAAGTTTATATAGGTTGAGAAAAATATTATGAACATGTATAAGTAACTAAATGAACCAAAGAACATGACTAGACAATGCATAGTGAAGTTTAAAGTCATAAAATATGGGCTAATCAAATGCACACCTCGATCTTCTATATCTACCATATATGTATCCAACTGGATTTACAATCCACATACAAACCCAAGTTCATTGGCTCAAACAAATAAATAAAAATCTAGAATTAATTTATTGAATGTAATCGTAATAAACATGGAGAACCTTGCAAATTGAGTTGAACTTACCTACTGAAGTGTGCCTGAAGGGTCATCTCTCTGCTTGAGGATATTCAATATTGCTTCATGATCAACAACACTAATAGTCCAAAGTTCCTTTGTCTTTGGTTTTCCTTGATGTTTCAACAACTTAATATTGGCTGCTATAACAAGGTGTGAATACATGAGAATGGTTTTGTGCTTCTCATAGTCTTCAAATGCAGGAATGCCATTATTTCTAATCATATATGTGCACAACCATGTTCCTACAACAACATGTGATCCTATTGGATATGTGAACATATCATCATCTGTCATCGGTTGTGCAATTTTTTGCTTTCCTCGTACACAATGTGCTAACTAGTAATCTGATCTCTCATTATTCCCTTGTGGTGCAACCAATGCAAAAACATGTCCCGGTTGTAGAAGATCTAAAAGATGGTCATAGTCAAGTGAAAAATCCATGTCACCATTTATTAAAGAGACTGTGAGAGATAAAGGAGTAAGATACTGTGGAACCCATGTATCAACCCACTCACTTGACTCGCACTGATGCCAATCACACTGAAGACAACTCAGACAATAACAAGCCAACTCTCATGTCCAAATGGTCCATGTACTAGCATCTAAGCTTTGAAATGAATGCATTTTTTAAGAATCTTTCACAGTTTGACAATCCAACCTATCTCCTATTGTGCCCAACTCAACTAACCAACAAAATATCCACACTGCTGAATCAAGAGTCCCCCCTGTGACAATGTTGAAGTACACCAATCAACAATAGAACGAGCATCAATAATTTTTGCACCTAAAATCCTCAGTTGATCCTTAACTAGAGCTTTCTTTATGCATGCACCTACTCCATCATGCTCCTATTTTCCTTGACCGACCTCAAAAAAACTCCAAATATGAGGTACACCTCTCTCTTCATGCATTCTACTTAACCAATAAAATATACAAGCATTTTTTAATTGACTTGTGCAGTTATCTAACCAAATGAGATGTCTATCCATAGCAATATTATTTTTCCACACCAACTCAAAATAATTCTCAAAGAAATGTTGGACAAACTTAGATGAGTGCAATCTATCATCACTCATATAAAAATGGTACTCTCTGATTATCTTCTAGTCATCTTCTGTACTATCAGGGGAATATCTATATGTTATGTGCACAAAAATAGAAACCTGAATAGAATTGTAATATTGAGCTTGCAACTCGTTTTGGGGCTACAATGTATAGTTCTCTACAAAGTCAAAATTGATATAATAGTGCCAATCGGGAAAGTGTCCTTATACATCCTGAATTGTTGATCCAACCACTGAGACTTGTGACCATGCCTTGCATACTTGTAAACAAGATTCTTCCTAAAATCTGAAATAAAATTAGCTACATTGCATTCTTTAGTAACCAACTCATATCTAGAGCCTTCACCTCCACTTTTTAATGTATATTTAACGGTTTCATATACCTTTATGTGGACAATTGTCTTTCCAAAATCATGTTTGTAGCCCTCATGAAAACATTCAACAAACTTCACTAGCCCACCACACTCTGAGCTGTTGTCATTTAAGCAATATTTTCTATAAAAGAAACATCCATCACCTCTAGGACATAAAAAATGATCTAGCAAGTCACTTGATGATTTTGGAAGAGCACTTGCACCACACTCCTCCAATATTTCACTATTATGCAAAGCAGAATGAATGGATCATAACAATTCATGGTGCATTGAAAACTCAACATGATATTTGCAACAAGTATTTCGAATCTTAAGAGGCACACACAAAAAAGGCTTCAGGGCTTCAAAAGCTCTTTGTGATATTTGCAATGTTGGATGTGTCTCGCAAATTTTTTTGAGCAACATTTTTTGACTCACCTCCAAATAATATTTGGAATGCGGGGTGCGGTCTTGAATGCCAATTCTCAACTTCAAGACATCCTTCACATTTGGTGACACTCTTGAGTTAGATTTCCAAAATAGTTGAATTTGATCCTTCACAACATTGATAAGCTTCTTATCACAACATGAAATTCTCCCACCATAAGCCCATGTATCATTTTGAATAGGATCATCAAGTCTTTCTCTTCTTGCAAGTGCTCTGTCCAAAGTTTTACGATTTAGATTCAAGTCAACACAAGTTTGTCTCATCAAATGAGCCTTTCCCAAATGATGACTTACTAAGGAGGTTGTAGCAACCCTCCTAGCAAATCTCTTATCTTTTTCCTTTGTAGTCTTCCCAATGGAATTGAGAGCACTAAAAAGATTTCTCACAATAATAGCATTCATCTCCTTTTTCTTGTTCACACTAATCTTCAATTTGACTAGTATACATCTCATCTTCTACATCTTTAACGGTTATTTCTGATCTCTTTCCATCAAAATTGTTCATTATGTTCTCATCAATTTCAAGTAACCATTTAGTTGTTCTTGAAGGTCTCAATTTTGAAGTTTGTCTTTCTTCCTCTGAAGGGATTTCATTTCTCATATAATTTGGAGATGTGTTACATTGATTTGGTTCTTGTGTACCATTATCATTGTTAATTACTTCATATTCAATTGGTGGATTATCATTGACAATGTCCACACTTCCATTTTCCACATCTACATGTTCATTTCCAAAACCTACATTTTCATCTTCAAAACCTACATTCTCATTTTCAAAATGTACAACATTATCTTCAAATTCGTGTTCTTCACTTGAAACCACATTCAAAGGTGGGTCTATGCTGACATCTTCATTAATATTTAACATACTATTACCCCAATTTCTATGTACATGCAAATTTGGCTAAAACCTATTCCAAAATCTCTACTTTCACCTTGCCAAGCATCCCTGAAAATTTCATGATTTTATGTTTGTTTTCCTGGCTTCTGGAAATTTTCTATCTCCTTGGCCTGTAAGTAAAAAATTTGAAAAAAAGTAGCCATTACCAAGAAAAACCATGCAAATCCTAGCCCAGTTTCTATTTTCAAGTTACCTTTATTGGCCACTTTAGTTCTTAATTCTCCATGTGTGATTTTCATTCATTGGTTGGTCGCTAGTTCTCCAAGTCAGTCAACGGTTACCTTTTCCTTCCAGCGATTTAGTGAATGCCTTGTTCACATAATACCCCAGTGTTTCACGGTTAGGTCCTCAATGGTTAGCAATTCAGCGGGCGGTCTATTCTTCATTTATTCGTGTAGTCGCTTAAATGTTTAGCGGTCTCAGCTTGTGGGGTCCTAGTTTAGCAAGATCGACGATCGTCGTAAGTTCACGAAGGGTCTATCAGAGGCTTGCGATCTTGCGACAACCATCGATCTTCCCTATTGCTCAGTGCTTCATACCTTGTGTGGGTCCACTACCACATTTTCCTATGTGGAGGCTTCTTATTGGCCAGTGAACTGATGACTGGAACTTGTTAGTGGGACCGTGTCAGATGTCTGTAGGGATGTCAGTAGGACGAAGATCAACAGCTGGTGTATGTCTGCAAGGAGCTTTTTTGACACATGTGATCTTACGCCTGCCATTCGATCTGCCAAGGTTTTAGGTTCTGTCAGGTGGGTCCGTGCCAGGTCAAGGTGACATGTCAATTTGTGATTGGCTAAGATATAAAGACTTTTTAGGTGGGTCCAGTGCTATGTATTGTTGATGTGCTTGCATGTGATTGGTTGTCGAGCACTAACGATGGATTTACAATTGGACCTGATGTGTCAGAGTGGGGTCCCAGTTAAAAGGTGATCAACGGTTGTCACATGTTCTAAAGGAATATTCTTGAGGCATGAGATGATGCGCCCACCGTTTGATTAGAATCTAGACTTCAGTGGGTCCGTTGTTAGAAAGGCCACCAAGGTGTTTGCTGATGGAGTAGTTGGAGTGAATAAAAGGTTGACAAGTGGCAAGTTTGGGCCCAGGGTTAGTAAAGTATTTTGTGAATCAGCGACTAAGGGATTTCTCTTGTTTGCTGAGTTTAACCGGGGTAAGCTAAAGGATTAAGATATTCAGCGACTGCAGTGTTCACATAGTTGCTTAACTGGACCGAGGTTAGGAGAAGGATTTCACAAATGAAAAAAGGTCTTCAGTTGCAAAGTTGCCAAATAACTTAAAAGAGGAAAAGCCAGAGTGGGTCCAAGATGACAGGTTTGCTAACGTGCTAAATGTTTATTGGTTGCAAAGTGCTAATATGGACATTGACTTTTCAAAGGAGGTTCATGACTATTTCAAGGATGATCTGGGTTGTTCATCTGCTAGGAAACATTAGACATCGATGGTCACATTTTAAAATGACCGGCTAGCCGTTAAAATTTCAAATTCAAATAGTTCTAAAAGGGTTTTTTGCCAGTATTTGATTTGCAGGCCATGAGCGATGAGGTAGTTCAGAGACTTTATGTCTCCAGGACATTTGTAGTTAAAGGAAGATGATGAGGAGGCTTGGGCGGCTTTCATGGGTCATTTCTTGTCTCATAAAGGTACTAGTTATGCATTCATGGCAAGACTTTGTGTAGGAAAGTGGATGAATCCAGGTTGCTTGTCTGCAGGTTGATGTAGTACAGGGATGGGCATGCAAACTTGAGGTCTGATCAGCCATAATGTTGCAAAGATATAATCATGATCAGACTTGGTTGAGTTAGGGTTAGTTATTATTGCAGATTTTTGTAAGCCCTAGTTAGGTTTTAACTCCTAGCTACGTGCAAAAAGAGATGTATATATTGTATTTTTGGAGCCTTAAGGCTCAGATTTGGACAATTGTAAAAGAATTTCACTTTTCTTAAGGGTCATATGTGGTATCATTTCTACCCTCTAGCTTATATAGTTGTAAATCTTTCATTGATAATTAAAATATTGCACAGGTATTTTGTGACAATTCTTCATGTCCCTATACTTCCTTGTTCTGATTATCTCTTAGTGAATTGAAGTATATGATGTTTCAGTGATATCTTAGGGTTCCTGATCCCTCTCTCTTTCTACAACTATTGTGTGTTATTGTGGATGATTGTATGTGAATTCTTTTGTGGCTATACTTCAACCCCCTAACAATCTTGTCTCATTCCTATGCCAAGTTGTAGAAGTGAATGTTTGTTTGCAAGTCATAAATTGTGTCTAAATCCTCATTAATGATATTGTTTGTGAAATCCTCTTTTTCCCTGAATAGCCTCTTCCTATTTCAGACCCTTCTATGAAAAACTTATGCAAGCCTATTCAGTGAGTTGTGATCTCCTAGACCTAAGTTGTTCATTAATTTCATCCTCTATACTGAGATTCAAACCCTTCATTTCAGTGTATCACCTAGTAGGTAGTTTGCTTTCAAGTCATTTCCCTTCCAAGCACTCTTTCTATCCCTTTCCCTCAAAAGAAATTTACTTTTCATGTTAAGAAGCAAATTAAGCTGATTATCCAAGAGGAACTAGCCTAGAACCTGGAGGTCTCATCCTAGTTAACATAGGTCCCACACCTAGAGATGATTCCCATGTTATACTAGGTTATCAAGACTACGAGAGCTTGAAACAAGGGTGTAAACTTAGTGTATAACAATTTCTGGCATGCCCGGCGGGGCAGTAAAAGAAAAGAGGTCATTTTTTGAAGATTATGTTATCTCTGATATGCAGATTGCATAATACAAACTTTTAGAAGTCATTCTATCAAGTATATTTGGCAACTCCACTGATTTCAAAGATCCAGGCCAACCTTGTTTAAGGTTTATGAGAAAGATTGAGACTAGGAGCTCAAAACCCACTAAATTTTTAGAGTTGCCCTCAAAAAGAAGTCATAAAGGTAGGTCAACTCAAAGAACATCCCCTACAAGGAGAGTTCAATCAACACCACTGGATACCTTAGAAAGGAGACCTTTCCCCTTTCATTCCATAAGAAGAGGCAGATCTCTAACCAAAGATCTAGAGGAGGATTCAAACCCAACAGCAAATACAGCTCACATAGTTGTTAATCTTTAGATTCTAGCTCCTACAATGGCAAGGCAGTTTGCCTTTGCACCTTTCAACCAAGGGAGTCCATTAGCCTTTTCTCAACATCATGATGTGCCCTTGGTGGCACTAAAGAGTATACCTAATTTCACAGGTGAAGGGCAGACAACTACTTTTGAACACATAAGAGATGTGACCACCATCTGCAACATACACAATATAACTCAAGAGGATATGGCCACAAAATTATTAGCAGCCTCTCTAAAAGGTAAGGCTTTTGAATGGTTTATAACTTTAACTATTGGTTCTATTACTTCATGGGATGAATTAGGAGATGCATTAAGTAAGCATTTTGAGGATAAATCAGACAATTTGTCTCTGGTAGAGCAGTTGACAACCATTAAGAGAGACCCTCAAGAGCAAATGACAGATTACAATAGTAGATTCCTTAAAACATGGAATAGAATTCTAGTATTAGTAAGACCATTAGCTGACCATGCTTTCCTATACTACTTGCAAAGCTTGAATGGTCAAATTTCTATCATGATCCAATCTATGGGTGGTACTTCCTTACCCCAGGCCTTTGACATAGCTGTCAGGGCTGAAAATTGTTTGATCCAAGTAGGCATGATACAAAGAAGGCCACCCATGCCCATTTTTCCTAGCCTTCAACCCATTGCACCTGCACAAGTACCCCCATTTACCCCTATTCCCACCATATTAGCACCCCAAGCTAGTACTAGTGGTCAAGAGCTAACAGCTAGTTTCTCTCAAGAGCTGCAAGAGATAAAGAATAGTCAAGAAAGCAGTAAGCAAGAGATGACAAACTTGTTGCAGACCTTGACTAAAGAGGTCACAAATTTGAAGAGGCAAGGTCAAGGAATCAGACCACCCTTTCAGCCATAAGGCCAAGGTCCTAATCAATAATATCAGAATCAAGGACAGACTTACCAACAAAATAGGCCACCATACCAAGGAGGCTATCAAGGACAAAGACAAAATTTTAATCAAAGACCATTCCAACCATATAACCTTGCACCTCTCAATTCTACAAATCCAATGAGGGATATGGTTCCTAGTCAAAATAATGTGGCTATGGATAATGAATGGTGCTTTCCTTGTAATCAGCCTCATAATCAGGCTACATGTTCAAATGGATAGATAAACCAAGCTCTAATGGTTTAGAATGCCTCACAAGCTCAATTAGAGGCTTCATCCAGTGGGTCAGTTCCTCAACAAGAGTCACAAGAGAATGAGATTGCTCTCTTTAATTGGGAACAATCAAACTTCAATGGAGTCAATGATGAAGTTGCTTTTGTTGCCTATACAAGAGAAAAAAGGAGAGCTCAAGACATGGAGAGGGTAGATTCTAATGCCAAAGCCTCTACATCTGTAGAGCCACTGCAACAAGCTAATCCAATCACACCTAAGGAGGCTCCTGTCATTACAAGCAAAGAAGGCCAACATTCCAAAGAAGTGGAGCCCATCATAGGGAAATCACAACAAAGGGTACATAGTGTGACACCTTTTAACATTGTTGACAGCATAAAGAAGGTCAACATTACCATGTCCATGTGGGACTCTTTGGCTCTTCCAGGACAACCTAAAATTTTGAAGAAAGCTATGACTGAAGTAGCAACTCCTCAACCTACAAAAGAAGCTGCAAAGCTAGTGTTGGTTAACACTGATCAAGAAAAGCAAGCTCCAAGTAGCAACTCCAAAGGCAATGCCACACAAGGTAGGAATTCAAAGCCACCTCCCTTTTATGTATCTCTAATTATTGGAAAATCTTTAGTGCATAATTGTATGGTAGATAGTGGAGCTACTAGCACTGTAATTCCCAAGAAAGTAGTTGACCAATTAGGACTAAATATGAACCCTTCCAAAAGAAGGTCACACAACTTGATGGATCCTCAGTCAATACTATAGATGTGGCTAAGGATACCAGTCTGATCCTTCATGCTAGTCCTAATTTTTCCATCCTCCTAGATATATACATCATAGATCTCCCTGCATTATTTGCTATATGTCTTTCAAGGGAGTTTACAGCTAAGATAGGAGGCTACCTATCTTCTGACTGGTCTCACATGTTATTTCATACAAGGTATGGGACCAAGGTCACCATTAAGTCAGAACCATTAGCAGCACACCATATAGAACCATATGTGTCCAATACCATCAATGTAAACTGCCCCATATTTGATGATAGTGACTTCCAAACTATTAGTGAAGCAAGCAAAAAGATAGAAAGTATCCCTGATATTCTTCTAGATGAAAGAGCTTCAGAGGTCCAAGAAAATCTTATTTGAGATTTTGGTTTGGGAAGTTATTTGATACAAGAAAGTGGAGTCATACAGCCAAGCCTTCTCAAAGAGGACACTGATTCAGAGGATCAGAATAATCAAGTTTGGGAACTATTTTTTGATGGAGCTAGAAGTAGACATGGTTCTAGTGGTGGTGCTATGCTAGTGTCCCCAAAAGTAGAAAGGTATTATATTGCCTTTAGATTTAGTTTCTCCTGCACTAGCAACACTGCAGAGTATGAAAGTCTAGTCAATGGACTAGAGTGGGTTAGAAAAAGAGGGCTTAAGGCCTTAAAGGTTTATGGTGATAGTGAGTTGGTTGTTAGCCAAGTAAGAGGGATAAGTGCAACCAAAAATGACACCTTGAGAGCATACAAACATAGAGTTTGGGATGCAATTGAAGATTTGTGTGCTTTCAATATTGTTGCTATCCCTAGGAAGCTAAATCAAAATGTAGATAGGTTAGCTGCTATTGGATCTCAGTATGATATTCCAAATAGAATTTCAAAAGAGGTAGATCAATAGCATATCAAGGTGATTTTCAGACCCTCTATTCCTAATAATGATGTCAATTGGCAAGTGTTTGACAATGATGAACAAATTCTGCAATTCTTGTTTGAAGAAGATGTTTTTTTAGAGTACAATCAAGATAGGCTATCACAAAACTATGGTGATTAGGTAATGCAATTGAAGTCCAATAAGATGCCTAGAGGTCTTGTTACCCTGGAGACTATCTTCAACAAGGATGATGAAGTTAAGAGAGGCAAAGTTGGCCTAGTAGTTCAACAAGAACATTGTGTTGAACTAGAGTTGGAACTAGGTAAGAGCTTACAATTTGGAAAAGTGAACACTAAATTGGAAAAGCAAGCTTATACCCAATTATTCAAAGAATTCAGTGATGTTTTTGCATGGCAATATGAAGATCTTAAAGGTTTTGATCCAGCCCTTGCCCAACACACTATTGAATTAGAACCCAATGCCAAACTAGTGAGGCAAAAACAAAGGCCTGTTAATCCCAAGCTTGAGCCACTTATGCATAAAGAAGTGCTCAAATTGATAGAAAGTGGTATCATCTACCCCATTAAGCATACTAGTTGGGTTTCCAACCTTGTTCCTATCAGGAAGAAGAATGGGGAGTTGAGATTATGTCTTGACTTCAGGGATCTTAACAGGGCCTCTCTAAAAGACTGCCATCCATTACCCTCTATGGAATAAATCTTACAATGTGTCTCTGGATCCAATAAATTTTCATTATTGGATGGCTATTCAAAATACAATCAGATCCTGGTTAATGAAAAGGATCAATACAAGATTGCATTTATAACCAAGTGGGGAACCATGGCTTATCAAAAGATTCCCTTTGGTTTGTCAAATGCAAGTGCTACTTTTCAAAAGGAAATGGATATGGCCTTTAAAAGCCTCATGTACAAGTTTGTGCTGGTCTATCTAGATGACATAATCATCTATTCAGAATATGCAGCAGATCACATCAAACATTTGAGGAAGATCTTTGAAAGGTGTAGAGAATTTGGGATATCTCTTAATCCCAAGAAATGTGTGTTTGTAGTTCATGAAGGAAAATTGTTGGGATATATAGTGTACAAGAAAGGAATCACAGTAGATCCTGAGAGAATTGCAACTATCCTAGAGCTACCCCTACCAAATCACAAGAAAGGTCTCCAATCTTTCATAGGAAAGATTAATTTTGTTAGGAGGTTCTTGCCTAACATTGCATATTTACTCAAGCCTTTGACAGCCATGCTAAAGAAGATTTCAACTTTCAGCTGGACTAAAGAAGGAAAAGGTAATTTCCAGGCTATCAAAGAGGCCTTAACAGAAGCCCTTGCTCTCCTAAACCCAAATTTTAGTAAGGATTTTATCCTTTATGCTTATGGAGGTCATGATGCTATATCTACAATGCTGACTCAAGAAAATTCAAATGGATTGGAGCAGCCTATTGCTTTCTTTAGCAAAGGTTTAGAAGAGTATGAATAGAGATACTCTTTTGTAGAGAAACATGTACTTGCTGTGGTAAAGAGCCTTAAAAAGTTTAGATATTTGTTGACCCATAGAAAAGTACACTTGAAAGTTACTCATCCAAGTGTCAAAGAATTTTTGCTTTCCAAGGACCTAAATGAGAAAAGAGCTGGTTGGATCACCAAGGTGATGGAATATGACATAGATATCCAAACTACCATGCTGGTTAGAGGAAGAGGTCTTTGTGAGCATTTGGCAGAGGATGAAAGTTTAAAGAAATCAGAGAAAATAGATGCATCTCTAGTGGTGCATTCTACAAAAGAACAAGCCAAGGAAACAAGTTGGTTGCCTAATATGATCAATTATTTGAAGACAGGACAATGTCCTGCAGGCCTAGATTTGGCAAAAAGGAGGTATTATAGATTACAATCTGTTCCTTTTGTGTTGATAATGAGGTTCTTTTTAGAAAAGATCACAGTGGTGTCCTTTTAAGATGCATTGATTCAGAAAAGATAGCTGATATCCTATTTGAGTTTCATGATGGACCTTCTGGAGGTCACTTTTCTCCTAGGACTATTGCTTTTAAAATCATGAGGGCCAGGTACTATTGGCCATCTATCTTTAAGGATAGTCATGAGTATGTGAGAAAATGCATCAAGTGCACCATGTTTGTAGGAAAAGAGAGGCTTGTAGCCTTGCCCCTACAGCCAGTTAGAATAGAGCAACCTTTCATGAAATGGGGTATAGACTTTATTGGCATGATCAATCCTCCATCTAGTGCAAGCTATAAATGGATAATCACTACAATAGATTACTTCACCAGATGGATAGAAGCAATTGCATTAAAAGAATCAAATGAGAGTGTTGTCCTAGGTTTTTATGATGATATAATTTATAGATTTGGCATTCTAGATTCAATAATTTTAGATAATGCATTGGCATTCACAGGCCTTAAAGTCTTAGAGTGGGTAGTTAAAAATGGCATCTATTTGAATACCAGTTCAAATTACTACCCCCAAGGCAATGGTTTAGCAAAATCAACAAATAAAAAATTGATTAGGATAATCAAGAAAACTCTCCAAGATAATCAGAGGGATTGGCATACCAAACTGAGGTCTGCATTATGGTTGGATAGAATTACTCCAAAGAATATCATTGGGAATTCTCAGTATGTGCTAGTGTATGGTAGAGAGGCTAAGTTATCCATTTCAACTGAATTACTAGCTCTGGACTTGGCCACTCAATATGTCCTATTTGAAGAGGAGGATCCCTTGCAAATCATATATGCTCAGCTTATGGAGTTAGAAGAACTTAGAGACAAATCAATGCAAGATATGGAATTCCATTAGATCCAAACAAAGAAAAGTTTTGATAAGAGAGCCAGGGCCAAGAATTTCAAAGTTGGAGATGTAGTCCTCAAGTGGGACGAGTTCAGAGCCAGGCCTGGCAGACATACAAAATTTGATTCATTCTGGGGTGGACCATTTGTTATCACAGAGTGTAAGGGATCCAATGCTTTCCAGCTATCAAATCTTCAAGGAGTTGCCTTGCCAATCTCAATCAATGGATTCCACTTGAAGCCCTGCTTTGAGGTTAATCCCTCTTTGTAAATTTTTGTAAATATGTTTTTCCCCTACTTTCTTTCCCTATTTTCTAAGTTAGTTTCCTACTTTTCAAGAAGTGCCTATGCATAGGTTCATCCTTTTGTTTCAGTTTTGTCTCCCTGTCGAAATGTTTTGCTCAGTATGACCCCATGCCTAATGGATTGTTTATAGGCCACTAGTTTTCCATGTCTAGCAGGCTGACATCCAACAGAAACTGCCAAAATGTTACCCCAATTTCCATGTACATGCAAATTTGGCTAAAACCTATTCCAAAATCTCTATTTTCACCTTGCCAAGCATCCTTGAAAATTTCATGATTTTATGTTTGGTTTCTTGGCCTCTGCAAATTTTCTATCTCCCTGGCCTACAAGTAAAAAATTTGAAAAAAAGTAGCCATTACCAAGAAAAACCCTGCAAACCCTAGGCCAGTTTCTATTTTCAAGTTACCTTTATCAGCCACTTTAGTTCCTAATTCTCCATGTGCACTTTTCATTCATTGGTTGGTCGCTAGTTCTCCAAGTCAGTCGACGATTACATTTTCCTTCCAGCAATTCAGCGAATGCCTTGTACGCATAATACCCCAGTGTTTCACGGTTAGGTCCTCAATGGTTATTGATTCAATGGGTGGTCTATTCTTCCTTTAGTCATGTAGTTGCTTAAATGTTTAGTGGTCTCGGCTTGTGGGGTCCCAGTTCAACAAGATCGACGGTCGTCGTAAGTTTGCGAAGGGTCTGTCAGAGGCTTGTGATCTTGCGACAACCGTCGATCTTCCCTTTTGCTCAACGCTTCATACCTTGTGTGGGTCCATTGCCATGTTGTCCTATGTGGAGGCTTCTTATTGGCCGATGAAGTGATGACTGGAACTTGTTAGTGGGACCGTGTCAAATGTCTCTAGGGATGTCAGTAGGACGAAGATCAATGGCTGGCATATGTCTGCAAGGAGCTTTTCTGACACATGCGATCTTACGCCTACCATTTGATCTACCAAGGTGTTCAGGTTCTGTAAGGTGGGTCTGTGCCAGGTCAGGGTGACATGCCAGTTTGTGATTGGCTGCGATATAAAGACTTTTCAGGTGGGTCCAGTGCTATGTATTGCTGATGTGCTCGCATGTGATTGGTTGCTGAGCACTGATGATGGATTTACAGTTGGACTTGATGTGTTAGAGTGGGTTCCCAGTTAAAAGGTGATCAACGGCTGGTGCATGTTCTAAAGGAATATCCCTGAGGCATGAGATCATGTGGCCACCGTTTGATTGGAATCTAGACTTCAGTGGGTCTATTGTCAGAAAGGCCACCAAGGTGTTTGCTGATGGAGCAGTTGGAGTGAATAAAAGGTTGACAAGTGGCAAGTCTAGGCCCAGGGTTAGTAAAGTATTCTGCAAATCGGCGACTAAGGGATTTCTCTTGTTCGCTAAGTTTAACCAGGGTCAGCTAAAGGATTAAGATATTCAGCGACTGCAGTGTTTGCATAGTCACTTAACCAAACCGGGGTTAGGAGAAGGATTTCATGAATGAAAAAAGGTCTTCAGTCCCATAGTCACCAAATAACTTAAAAGAGGAAAAGCCAGAGTGGGTCCAAGATGACAGGTTTGCTGACATGCTAAATGTTTATTGGTCGCAAAGTGCTGATATGGACATTGAATTTTCAAAGGAGGTTCATGACTATTTCAAGGATGATCTGGGCTGTTCATCTATTGAGAAATATTAGACATCGATGGTCGTGTTTTAAAATGACCGACTAGCCATTAAAATTTCAAATTCAAATAGTTCTAAGAGGGTTTTTTGCCAGTATTTGATTTGCAGGCCGTGAGTGGTGAGGTAGTTCAGAGAATTTATCTCTAGGACATTTACAGTTAAAGGAAGATGATGAGGAGGTCTGGGCGGCCGTCATGGGTCATTTCTTGTCTCAGAAAGGTACCAGTTATGCATTCATGGCAAGACTTTGTGCAGGAAAGTGGATGAATCCAGGTTGCTTGTCTATAGGTTGATGTAGTATAGGGATGGGCACGCAAACTTGAGGTTTGATTGACCATAATGTAGTAGATATATATTCATGATCAAACTTGGTTGAGTTAGGGTTAGTTATTATTGCAGATTTTTGTAAGCCCTAGTTAGGTTTTAACTCCTACCTACGTGCAAAAAGAGGAGATGTATATATTGTATTTTTTGAGCCTTAGGGCTCAGAGTTAGACAATTGTAAAAGAATTTCACTTTTCTTAAGGGTCATCTGTGGTATCATTTCTACCCTCTGGCTTATACAGTTGTAAATCTTTCATTGATAATTAAAATATTGCACAGGTATTTTGTGACAATTCTTCATGTCCCTATACTTGTTTTGATTATCTCTTAGTGAATTGAAGTATATGATGTTTCAGTGATATCTTAGGGTTCCTGATCCCTCTCTCTTTCTACAACTATTGTGTGTTATTGTGGATGATTGGATGTGAATTCTTTTGTGGGTATACTTCAACCCCCTAACAATCTTGTCTCATTCCTATGCCGAGTTGTAGAAGTGAATGTTTGTTTGCAGGTCATAAATTGGGTCTAAATCCTTAGTAATGCTATTGTTTGTGAAATACTCTTTTTCCTTGAATAGCCTCTTCCTATTGCAAACCCTTCTATGAAACACTTATGCAAGCCTATTCAGTGAGTTGTGATCTCCTAGACCTAAGTTGTTCATTAATTTCATCCTCTATACTGAGATTCAAACCCTTCATTTCGGTGTATCACCTAGTAGGTAGTTTTCTTTCAAGTCATTTCCCTTCCAAGAATTCCTTCTATCCCTTTCCCTCAAAAGAACTTTACTTTTCATGTTAAGAAGCAAATTAAGGTGATTATCCAAGAGGAACCAGCCTAGAGCCTGGAGGTCTCATCTCAGTTAGCATAGGTCCCACACCTGGAGATGATTCCCATATTATACTAGGTTATCAAGACTACGAGAGGTTGAAACAAGGGTGCAAACTTAGTGTATAACACATACCTTATCTCTTGTTTCGATGGGCAACCTTATCCATTTCCCTATACACTTCAATATCTTTATTTGTGACTCTCCTCTTTCATTTATTCTTTCGACGACTACTACTCCCCATAGTTAGACCAAAAATGTGATGCAAATACCTTTGGTAATAGAGAAAATCCAACCAAAAAGTAGATTTTTATCTTCTCTAGAGATAAAACGTGATTCGCTGCAACTTGAATCCCATAATTCAGCAAAGAAATGTGCCTCTTTGGAGGGACCTAGAGAATAATGTTTTTACTTTTCACCAGTAAAAAGAATCAGATATCTGATATTATAAAATATCTGTTATCTCCCGCCAAAATCTCTCTCTCTCTCTCTCTCTCTCTCTCTCTCTTGTTAGGATTAACAAGGTAGAAATAAAAATTACATGCAAATATAACCAATATCAGAAAACAATAAACCACACAAAAGAGAACACAAGACACAAAGATTTAACATGGTTCACCCAATCCCTAGGCTACATCCACCAACAATGAGTCCAATATTATTATTATCCAGTGATTACAACCTGATTACAATCTGTAATCCCTTACAACTCAATTCCATCGTAAGTACTAAAATCATACATAATGAAATCCCTAAGCCTAAGCCATATTATACAATATTTTGCTGCTTTAGGGTTATAATGAGTTACAATATGTCAGCCCAAAAAATAGCTAAAAAGTGTACAGTACTTTCCTAGATAGTACTTTCCTGATTAGTCACCACAAGCTAACAATCTCCCACTTGGTGACTGATCAGTATCCACACTAAAAAACCTCCCACTTGGAGACTGATCCTATAGCAATATCACTACCATATGAGGCTCCCACTGGATCGAACCACCCTGGACTCAGCTGTTCCTTTATTCTGTTCAGTCTAGAAGACCAACTAAAGCTAAACATGAGTTCAACTTCTCCCTTGTTACTACCTTTGTAATCATATCTACTGGATTATCATCTGTATGAAATTTTTCCAGCTTTAACTTTCCATCATCTAAAAATGACCAAATGAAATGGTACTGCAACTGTATGTGTTTTATCTTTGAGTGCAAAGAAGAATTCTTCACAAGATGAATGGCACTTTTGCTATCTGTATGAAAAAAATTATCCATCTGTGGATGTCCCAATTATTCCATGAAGAATTGAAGCCATATCATCTCCTTGGCTACCTTTATAGAAGCAACATACTATGCCTCTATAGTGGATAAAGCAACCACCTTTTGTAGTTGAGAAATCTAACTCACTGCTGTCCCACCAACAGTAAATATATAACCTGTAGTACTTCGTCTGCTATCTATATCTCTTGCCAAATCTGACTCAACATAGCCTTGTACAGTAGTAGTAAAACCCCCAAAGTGTAAACACTTACTGGATGTACCTCTCAAATATCTAAGAATCCATTTGACTTCATTCTAATACTCAATACCAGGGTTACTCATATATCGGCTAGCAACTCCCACTGTGTGTGCAATATCTAGCCTAGTACATACCATAGCATACATTAAGCTCCCTATAGCTAAAGCATAAGGTACCTTAGACATTTTAGCCTCTTCTTCTAATGTCTTAGGACACATCTCCTTAGTCAATTTCAAATTACCAGGCAAAGGTGTGCTGACAGCTTTGGCGTTCTCCATAGAGAAATGTTGCTACACCTTCTCAATATAATCAACCTAAGATAGAGACAACTTCCTATTTTTCCTATCTCTACAAATTTTCATACCAAGGATTTGTTTAGTTGCCCCCAAATCCTTCATAGAAAATGAATGTGCTAACTGTTGTTTCAACCCCTTAATGTGATCCATGTTAGACCGAGCTACAAGCATATCATCAACATATAAACATAAAATAATGTAGGTAGCATCATCCAACCTCTTAAAATAAACACAATGGTCAGAATGACACTGACTATATCCATGATCATTCATAAAAGTGTCAAATTTAATATACCATTGCCAAGGTGCTTGCTTCAAGCCATATAAACTTTTATGCAATCTACACACCAAATTCTTCTTACCCTAGACCTCAAATCCTTGTGGCTGGACCATATATATTTCTTCATCCAAATCACCATGAAGAGAAGCTATTTTAACATCAAGCTGCTCTAAATGAAAATCTTCAGTAGCCACAATACTTAAAATAGTACGGATAGAAGTCATTTTAACAACTGGAGAAAATATCTCATAAAAAACAATACCCTTTTTCTGTGCAAATCCTTTTAAAACTAACCTGCCCCTTAATCTTTTCTTACCTCCATCCTCTTCTTTCAACCTATAAACCCATTTATTTTGTAAAGCCCTTTTACCTGCAGGTAACTTGCATAAATCCCAAGTGTGATTTTTCAGCAAGGAGTCCATTTTCTCTGTCAGTACAGACTCCCACTGAATCTTTGTATCCACCTACATAGCTTCATTGTAACATTCAGGTTCACCAACATCTGTTAACAAAATAGAATACAAAGATGGAGAAAATCTTTCTGAAGGTCTACTTAGCCTTTTTGACTGTCTAACATTCACTGGGGTGTGTGGTATTTGTTGTTGCTGTTGTTGAGGAGCATAAGGAACTACTAAAACATCATCTTTTGGAGTATCATCCAGTATTACATAGTCATTTTCTTTCTTCTCATGTTGCTGCAATAGATCTTTGTACAATACTTTCTCATTGAATATGACATCCATGCTTCTTACAATTTTATGATTTTCAAAATCCCAAAGCTTATAACCAAATTCATCAATGCCATATCCAACAAATACACATTTCTTTAACTTAGCTTCTAGCTTGGTTCTATTTTCAGAATCTATATGTGCAAAAGCTTCACAACCAAAAGTTTTGAGAAAAGAATAACTCACCTTCTTACCACTCCATGCTTCCTCTAGAATACCATAGTCCAAAGGATTAGAGGGGCCTCTGTTGATTAAATAAAAAATAGTGTTCACAACCTCTACCCACATGTTTTTGGGCAGCCTAGCATGCAACCTCATACTCCTTGCATGCTCCATTGTTGTCCTGTTCATGCGTTCAACCACTCCATTTTCTTGTGGAGTCCTTGGTACAGTTTTCTTCCTACAAATGCCATTAGAGGAACAATTATCTTCAAATTTTTTGCTGCAATACTCACCACCATTATCAGATCTGAGACATTTTAACCTTTTACCAGTCTCATTCTCAACCAAGTATTTTCATTTCTTAAAAGTTTGAAATACATCAGATTTCTGTCTAAGGAAATAAATCCATACTTTTCTTGTTGCATCATCTATAAATGTAACATAATATAGAGAGCCACCAAGGAAGATACCTGAGTTGGTCCCCATACATTTGTATGCACAAGCTCTAATCTCTCATTTTTCTTTTCCTTCCCACTCTTTACAAAACTAGCTCTCTTTTGTTTTCCATAAACACAACTTTCACAGAAATCCATATTGACACATTTCATACCAGGTAAAACTTTCTTTGAATGAAGTAATTTCATACCTTTTCCACTCATGTGGCCAAGTTTGTTGTGCCACAGGGCTCTGTCATAATCTACAGCAACGGTTTGATGTTCTTCCTACTCAACTGCAACCACTGTTCCTAAACATTCATTATCTTTTGAAACAATTAAAGTAGAAGGAACAGTATGACCTGTACAAAGATATAAGGTGCCTACTGTCACACATTTTTCTACTACTAAGGAACCTTTTGAAACCTTCCAATTTTTATCATTAAAAGTAATTGTGCAACCCTCATCACCCAGTTGCCCTGCTGAAATTAAATTCCTACTCAGCCTTGGAACATGTCTTACCTCTTGTAGTAGCCAATGATTCCCATTCTACAACTTAATCTTAACTTTTCCCTTTCCAACTATCTGACAAGGTTCATTATCTCCCAAATAAACTAGCCCAAAATCCCCTTGGACATAATCAAGAAAGTAACCTCTATGGGGTGTAGCATGAAATGAAGCCCCACAATCTAAAACCCATGAATCATCAATACTTTCTAAAAAAAGAAGCAAGGCATCCTCTTCGGGTTTATTACTTACCACATTTTCCTCCTTGTTACCTTCTTGTTTGTCTCCTTTATTCTTCTGAGACCAGCAATATTTCTTCTTATGACTTGGTTTTCCACAGTACTAGCAATCATTTGGCCCTTTGGATTCAAACCTCTTTCCCTTTGATTTTCCTCTTAATTTCCCATGATTTCCAGAGTTGTTTCCTCTCTCATTGGTTCTACCCCTACTTTGTGTGTTTAAGACACTACTTGATGTGGATCCACCTGAGTTTTTCCTACAAATTTCCTCACTCAGAATAACACCAATAACATCATCATGTTTTAGGGTATTAGAACCAAAAACAAAATTACTAACAGCCATTACCAAGCCATTCCAACTTTCAAGCAAAGAACACAAAATCAAGAGAGCCCTGACTTCTTCATCAAAAATAATATTGAAAAAAGTTAATTGATTGGTAACTGTATTAAACTCATTTAAATGATTAGAAAATGACCCACCTTCCACCATTTTCATATTAAACAAACTCTTTGTGAGAAATACCTTATTTGAAGCAGAGGAATTTTCATACAACTTCGCTAGGGTTTTCATCAAATCTTTAGTCGTCATTGCTTGTGTAATATTGAATGCCACTGATTGTGCCGAGCATAATCGAATATTACCAAGAGCCTTTTTATCAAGAATTACCTAGTCCTCATTAGAAATGCTTGCTGGTTTGTTGCCTTTTCCTTCCAACGACCACCATAGATCCTTCTAATAGAGATAGTCCTCCATTTGCATTTTCCATAACTGAAAGTTTTGCCCATTAAACTTGTCAACCTTCAGCCCACCCTCATCTGCCATTGTTCCCACTAAACCGTGAGACTCCCACTAAATCGTGAGATCTTCCTGCAGAGGATGACTGAAAAACAACCTTGCTCTGATACCACTTGTTAGGATTAAGAAGGCAAAAATAACAATTGCATGCAAATATAACCAATATCAGAAAACAATAAACCACAGAGAAGAGAACACAAGACACAAAGATTTAACATGGTTCACTCAATCCCTGGGCTACGTCCACCAACAGCGAGTCCAGTATTATTATTATCTAGTGATTACAACCTGATTACAATCTGTAATCCTTTACAGCTCAATTACGCTGCAAGTACTAAAATCTTACATAATGAAATCCCTAACCCTAAGCCATATTATACAATATTTTGCTTCTTTAGGGTTATAATGAGTTACAATATGTCGGCCCAAAAAATAGCCAAAAAGTGTACAATACTTTTTTGGATAGTACTTTCCTGATCAGTCACCGTAAGCTAACATGTCTCTCTCTCTCTCTCTCTCTCTCTCTCTCTCTCTCTCTCCTTCCCCCCTCTCTCTCTCTCTCTCTCTCTCTCTCTCTCTCTCTCCCTCTCCCTTAGGTATAATATTGAGCATATAATATAAATATTAAATAACTTAATATTATACTATTATACAATAGAGAAATAAATAATAATAATATAATACATGCTATTATAAAAATTTATATTATAATACTAATGCTCTGCAATGAAACCCTAAAGTTGATGTCACTGGAAGTGTGAAGAAGGATTTGTCTGGTAGTTTCCATTTGTCAAGCTTTAGTCAAAATTTTTTAAGGATGTTGTTATGATAGGTAAATATTCTAGTTTTGAGTTCCCATTTTTGAATGCTATGCTATTATTATTTAATATTAATATTAAAAATAATAATTTTTAATATATAACTTAAAATTGAAAAAAATACTCAACTAAATTAATATTAACATAAAAGAAATACAATTTAATATAATAAAATTTAATATGTAACTTGAAATTGGAAAAACTAGTCCAAATGAAATTTTGAACTAGGTAGAAAATTTTGGATATCCGATATTATCGGATATCTTAAATTTTTGGATATTCAATTTTATTGGATATTCGATTAGGCTTGGTATTCTCTTTGGCAATACCAAATGTGGGTGGTCAACCCTTTAGGCATATTTAGGAGATAGTTTTTGATATCGAGACTTCGACCATGTAGTTGACGACTATTTTTTCACCTGAAATTATGAAACAAAAATGGTTTCTTATAGATATTATCAGCTTTCCGTCAATATAATTGCTGTCAAATTTTGAGTTCGGTAAGTAATTATTACTTATTTTTCAATTCAATTATCTTTAAAGTCGTAATTGACATACTGATTAAAAAATAACTATAACTTTTATACCGTTTAACTTTTTTGAAATCTGAAACATGTGTCACATTCTATGCTTCAGCTACTATAAGGAAAAAAAAATCAATTTTGTAAAGTTTAGAATTAGTTAAGGTTGTCATACACGAGAGTTTTTTTATTTTGAAAAAATTGTAGCAGAAAATTCATAATTAATTATTTATTTGGCAAAAAATTACAAAAAAATACGCGTCACATCTGTGAATGAGTCTACTACTTATATCTAGAATCTTGGAAAAATAAATCATCATTTGATTGTGATTAAGGTGGCCAGACATACACATAATTTTTATCTTTTCCCTGAAATTTTCGTACTACTGCATTAAAATCTAAAATTTTGAGCAATTAGAAAAAAACAAATTCAGACAAGGGCTAGTAGTTTAGAAACTATATTCAATTTCCTACAGATTCTATTTTTACAACTTTTTACATCAAGTTGACTAACCTTGATTTTCTGATTTTTCATTGCCACTTAAGGCCATAGTTTGGTATACCATGATCCTACACATACCCAACTATTTTCTAATTTAAAGAGGAAAGAATTATGAGAAGGAAAATAGGAATTTAAATACCTCTATTATGTCATATTCACATCCTCTTATATTAATATTTTTTATAGTTACCTTTCTTTACTTATGTGAAATGAAATTGGCAAGTGAAACTCTCTAATGATATATATTTTTTATATTATCTTTTCTTTCCTATGTCAAATTTTTCTTGGTAGGTTTGTGAAAAGAATAATCTACTGATATTATGGCATTCTTTTTTGTATCACTTTGTGAAATATATTGAATGCCATGTTTATATTTTTATTTTGCATAGATTCCTACCAAGGAACTTAAAAGTACAATTCCTCGATAAAATCCACCATTGATTATGATGTGATTGTGTCCATGCTTTGTTGGAGAGTTTTTTTTTCATAGAGTGAAGCTCATGCATGTAACCAAGTTGCATTTTTCTAGGACTATATCCATCACATATATTTTTATGCTTTTAATCTTAAGGATGTTTGGAAATCTCTTAGCCATCCTCATGTTGTTTGATTTTCCCTTGGTGTTCACATAAAAAATCAGTCAAAAAAATATTCCCTATTTTATTTTGAAATTGGATATGCGATGGAGATGTTTTCTACCCATCCCTACATCCTTAAAACATCCCCCATAGGGAATTAGGTCAAATAATGTAGGGGATGCATCCTTGGGGATTATAGCCCAAAAGTGCTATGATGAATTTTCTTCATCGAGCATTAGGTTGATCTCATCACAAGACTACCATTTTTACACAACCTTTTTTCATAGATTATTTTCCTTTTGAGAAAGGAAAATTTTAAACAAGTTCTTCACTTTAATTTATTTTGATCATTCTCTTTACCTAAAATAATAGTATTTTGTAGTTATCAATACATTATTGTGCATCTAAAAATACCATCATGTAAAATAGGTAATCTCTACCTTACATTGATCATCTTTTGGATCAACTACAAGATGAAAAATATTTTACAAATATTAATCTCTAATCTAATCAAACTAGTTTGAGTTTCATCTTTATCTTTCTGACCATTTAGAAAAAATGTTGAGTGTAACTAGTAATACAAGGTGTAGTGTTGTAAATTGCAACTTATGATAATTTTACACTTATATGCATTGTGCTCCATGAATTTATGAAAATAGTAGTGCTTGGGATTGAACACAATTCCAACTTTATGGATGGAAAATTTGTAGCCTATGGTTTGGATTTGGGATGAAATTATCTAGATGTTATTGCAGTGCATAGACATTCGTATGTCTCAAAAGATTATATGATTCAAATGAGCATGTTCCATACAAAAGAAATTTGACATGTGTCCCAACATACAAATACATTCGTAATGGTTCCTTCCACCCATTCTAAGGAAAGGGATTAGTTGATTAATTATAATTTTAAAATAGCTAAACATGATTAAAATAAATTAGTAGTTATGACTATGATTAGATTTAATTTGATTTAATTAATCAAACTTTAGGAATAATAGTCAAAAACATAATTAATTGTAAACTAATTGTGCAAGGATTATACTTAATTAAAAATAATATAATTAATTATTGAAATAAGAAGGAATAGACTAAATGAATTTAAATTAATTAAAAAATACATTTTAATAAATTGAAGTAGTCCAATTTAAGGCATCCATGAAATAAAAAACTTTATTAAAAAAATAGTAAATATTTATTTAATTGGCTAGAATAAAGTTTTTGATTGCTGGTAAAAATAGGTTTTAGGGGGACCCAAAAAATCTTACAATTCTAACAAAAAAGGAATAGACATTAAGCCCACTAAACTGAAACAAGACTGGAAACCAGCCCGCTAAACCCAGAACCAACACAAAAAACCAAAAAAGAAGAAACTAGCAACAACACCTAGCAACAGAAAACCTAAAACCAAACCAACATAAAAATAGGGGAACAAAAAGACCTAGGAAAACTCTAGAAGAGTTCCCTCAGCCTCTTTCTTAGCCTCAGGCACCTTCTTGATGGCTGCATTGAAATCTAAGAGCTCCGGGATCTTGTCATGGATCTTCTTCTTTTTTACAGACCGAGTACACTTTCTTGGACCTGCATCACCCACATCAACTTTTTCATCTTCAAGCTTCATAGTCGGAGACCCAAAATCCAGCTCAGACTTGATAGTATTGAAGCACTCCATCGCAGAATCCATAAAAAGGTTATTATCCAACATATGCTTCTTAAGAGTGTTCTCCAATTTATCCATTTTGTCCCGCATATCCTTCATGTTTTTGTCATCCTCTTTGTCCTTTTGGACTTCCATCCCCATTGACCCAGTATCCAGATTCCCTTGAAGAAGATCAACTTTAGCAAAGAGGGAGCGAAATCTAAGATTGAGGCTTTGAATTTCTTGGAAAACCCATTTCATGAGGTGGAATGAGTACATTGACATTACCTTTGCTGTTTGGAGGACACCGAAAGGGGGATCAATCCTGTCATCCATATCCTCTTTAAGGATTTGAACATTCCTTTCCTGCATGTCAATTGTTTTCACAAAGGTAATGTTCCTAGAGCTGGAAGGGTTATTACCCTTCTCATCAAACTCTGAAATAGGAATCTCATTATCCTCCTTCCTATCCGACTGCACCCCCATGACCACTTCAAGCTTTGGGGAAATAGGACCATCATGTTCCTCAGAGGTAGCATAATTGACCAGAATGGGGACCTTCTAACCACCCACATCCACATCTTTATCCTTGGCTTTAAAGGCATACTCTTTCTTGTCCTCTTCCTCACTAGAACCACTAACCGAAGCTGATAGGGACTCTTTGCATTCCTCACCAAACCAGGTGTGGGGAGAACTTTCAGTAACCACATAACCATCAGCGCTCTCACCTTCAGAATCTATTTCCATGCCATCCTTCTTTTCAAATTTTAATTTTTTACCCGCTGTCTTCTCCTCTTTACTCTCACCCTCCCTAATTCGTTTACCCAAAGCCTTGGCAAAACCAGAGTCCCTAGGCAAGGGGATAAAAGGGCTACTAAAAGTGCAACTTTATTAATATGTTCAAAAATTAAAAGGATAAGACCCTCATGCAGAATGGGCTTGCACTCTTTCTTCCTATGATCAATTATGCTATGGCGAAGGGACTGCAGCAGAAAAAATGAGAGAGAAACCCTAACCTTATGTCTGAAATGATAAAGCAACACAAAATAATAAGATTGAGCACGCTTATACCTTCCATCCAGAGTGATATACTCCATAACAGTAGTCATAACCTTCGCCCAGATCTCCTTGAAAGTGTCCACATCATAACAGTCACTAGAGTCCTTCACCAAGCACTCGGCCTCTGCCTTGTCTTTAGGGAAATGTTGAATGGCCTATTGGGAGATCTTGTCTCTATAGAACTTCATGCCCTCGGTGTTCAACCCAGACACCTCCATAATAAGTTCCTTGGTGATTTTCACAGCCATTCCCCCAATAGTTACAGTGTCCTCCTTCTAGCTCTCAACAAAAGTCGTCGTGACATCTTCTTTGAACCCATGAAGGCGTTCCATGTATGTGGTGAGCCCTCCCTTCCTAAGCTTGTCCCAGACCTCAGTTATACTCTTCCATTTTTTGCAATTCTTCAGGCTCCCTGCAGTTAATCCCTCCATCCATAATGCCCTCAGAGAAAAGACTCTCAATAGAAATGGCAAAGATAATACAAAGATAGAACACAATGGTAGACTTCAAATTGAACACCACACTAATATACACATGTCTACACTTAGCCATCTCGGGAAAGTTGAGACTTTCTGTATCCATAATAATTGCTTTAATTAACTTGCAGCTTTTCATCATAACTTTTTAAGATATTCCAAATCTACTATTTTTCTATGAGTCATATCAAATGCCAACTTGGCCTTCAAATTAACAGTCAAATCATTTCCTCCATGCCAAGTCATCATGTCCTTAGGCTTGACATTGGCTAGAATAAAGTTAATTTTGGTTGGGTATAGACAAATTTAGGTCTGTACACCTACCAAAATCCTAAAACATGAATCAACCAACCCTAATCCTAATTTTATCTCTAACCTAACCCTCTCCTAAATTTTCTCTCTAAGCCCAACCTTGTTCCTATTTCTAATGTTTACCCTAATCTTAACCCTATCTGTTATTCTAATTCATTTCTAATTGTAGATCTAACCCTAATCATAATGCTAACACCAACCCTAATTCTAATTAATTTATTATAACCCTAACCTTTTCTGTAACCATATATATAATCCTAACCCTTACACTACACCTAACCTTAAACATAAGCCTAATCCTAATTCTAACCCAACCCTTAATCCTAATTCTATCTCTTTTTCTAGCCCTAACCCTATTCATAATGCTAGCCCCAATCCTAATCTTAATTAATCTATTATAATCCTAACTTTAATCCTAACCTTAAACCTAACCATAATCCTTACCCTAACCCTAACCCTAAATTTGAAAAAAATAATATTATTGTTAAATATAATTTATAAGAGTAATATTATTGTTAAATATTATTTATAATATTATATATTATATTGATACTATTAGTTTTAACATGTTATTATATATAATTATAATTTAATTTATTTAATGTCTTCTATAATCTATGTTGTCCATGTAGAATTTTTCTAGATTTGATCATGTAGAATTTTTTAGATCCAATAATTTGAAATTAAATTCTATGATAGTCATGATTATATATATATATATATATATATATATATATATATATATATAGTCGATGCTTTATTATATATATTCTTCCTATATACAAAATTATATTTTTTATATATTAACATAATTCTTAAACATTTCATTGTTTTGAATATCTTTCATCTAAATAAAAACATAGTTTAGAATGTTGTATGCATGACATTTTAATGAATTCAAACATTCCATTCAACTTGAAAAACAATTCACAAGTCAAATGCATATAAATAAAAAATATTCAATATAGCTTTGGTTGACCAGTCAGGCAACGTGATTGACAAATATTCTTGATCAGTTGGTAACGAACCGTTGTCAAAAACAATATATATTAAAATTTGGAGTCTCGGATATACAAATTAAATTTCGCCGCCGACTGTGGGACAATGCTTTGAACTCCTTTCTCTTAAAAAGTGAAACGAATTGGTCAAAAGATGTGGCGCAAAGCTTAACTGCTTCGCAATATTTACTTCCACACCACAAAAAAATCAGCGTACCACACTGTCATGCAACAAATATTTGATGAGCTCTCCTAAAGAAATAATCCCTAAAAATCCGCGCAAACAGCGGACAAATTAATCGAATTTACTGTACAAAATATTCTCTTTTTTGTCATTCAATCTCCATTGCAAATCAACCAAGAAGCTCAAGCTAGCTAGCCGTCCGTTTCTGGAGAAAGCGTCCAAGAGATTTTCTCTTCGCTAATGGAAGTTCTGCATAACAGATTCATTCCCTCGTTAATCCATTGAAAACAATGTTAAATTCTTAAATTGTAAGAAATTCAATTCGAGCACTTACTCCAATGCGCTATGCCAAGAGGATGTCTTTGATTTGCAGATCCTTCTAATTTGTAAACACTTTCTCGTAGTCCCTCCGAAATAGCTGCAGTATTTCCGTTACCGGCTGCCATGGTCATTATAGCCTTTGCCTGTCAATGAATCAGACTGTGAGTTCCATGTTGAAAGCCAGATTGAACTCCGCGATGTTAAAAAAATTCAAGGTTAAAGAAGACTTCTTACTTTGTCAGAAGAAACGTTGCTGTAGACATTTGATGCTCCATTGTAGAAAAGCATTAGCTGAGAAGACGAGGGTTTGGTAGGGGCCTTGAAATTCAATGCTTCAGGAATGCTGATTTCTGTATCGAGGAGAGGCTTTCCGCTCTCCTTATTATCCGATCGAGATCCTGTGGCGTATTGCGGAAACAATTCCATTGTCTTTAAATCTTTAGAAACCCCGCAGTGAAGCTCCTTCTGAGAATGCTCTGGATTGCTCAAATATTCATCAGAGAGCACTTGTTGCAGCATATGTGGTTTAATCTTTCGCAGGCAAGACTGTATTCCTGTAAATATTGAAGTATAAATTGGCATCAATATCAACATCAAAGAATCAAAAGACATTTAATGAATACTGCCTTAAATATTGAAGAACAGATAAAATTCTTGTAAATATAGAAGCACAAATCGACATCAATATTAATATTTAGGAAATAAAGATATTTGATGAATATTCATGTAAATATTGAAGCACAGATCCAGGATTTAAAGATATTTGATGAAAATTCATGTAAATATTGAAGTGCAAATCAGCATCAATATCATATTAAGAATTTAAAGATATTTGATGAATACTCCTGTAAATATTGTAGCACAAATCGAGGATTTAAAGATATTTGATGAAAATTCATGTAAATTTTGAAGCGCAAACCGGCATCAATATCAATATTAAGGATTTAAAGATATTTGATGAAATAAAAATGAAGAAAACTTACCTCGCCTATTCATAATTTGTCGCTGACAATCCATGGCAGAACTGGTATTTTCTGTGGCACTCCCATCACTTCCAATTCCTAAGAAGTCGATTGTAACCAGGTGAGGTTGAGGTTGAGACATCTTTTAATCAAAACAGATATGAACGTCCCTGCAAATAATGAAAGCGGTGAAGGGAGTCGTAGGTATTTAAAAGAGGATAGGCTGGCATTTCAGAATAGTTGAGAAACGTTAGGCAATTTGAGCACATGTGAGAATGCCGCCATTTTGGCAATCAAATCGTACAGTCGAGTCTCGATCAAAGAGCAGCTTCGCGGGCGGAATTACCCCAAACTCGTTCCAAAAGCCACGTGCAAATTTTAGATATTGAAAATTCTAAAAAGGTAATGTGCTGTCCAAGCGGATAGCACACGCTGTCCAAGCGGATATCACGCGCTGTGAACGGCTTACCGTCAATCCACGTCGGTGGCATCTCACTTTCTTTTTACCAATCAGGGCGGGTTCTTTCTTTTTCCTCACATTTTAAATTCATTTGCCACGATAATAGGTGTTAAGTAAATGCAGTACAAAGATGTTTGCTAAGGTGTAGTTAATACGAGTCAATGTAAGTAATCAATTTATTTATTTTAATGAAAAAATCTTATCTAGCATTTTATATTATTAAAAGTTAATTAAGCTGATAGGCTTTCACTGTGGGCATCGCCCATGACGGAAAAGTGTCAATATGCTCAGAAATTGTTTTATACTGGAAATAGAAGGGTTTGTTGGCGACTGGGTGTAGGATTCTCGGGATAAACATGTTGAAATATAGTTTTAATCAGATTTAATGTCTGATGGAATCACAATTAAATATAATTACATCAGTTATGTAATGCTCTACATTAGCATTACAATCAGATTATAATCTGGACTGTAATGTTAATGCAGATCACTCTTAATAGTTAATTATGTTTATTGTTATTGAAACTCCTATGCAGATTGATCTTGTCTAGAGATGATTAGTTAAGAGATGTTAAGCAAACTAATTATATTAGTTAGTAATTAATGGACATCATGAAGAGTCATGATCCTTCAAGTTGTTGACTCTTTGTATAATATATATGCTTGATTGGAATGAGGAATCAATCAATCACAAAGGCAATTGCATTCCTCAATCCATCAACAAGAGTAGATCATTCACTTACCTATTCATCCTATATTTCCTTAACATGGTATCAGAGCCAAGTTAGGAGAAGTGAATAAGATAGCAAGCAAATAGACATCGACAATCTAGGAACCAGCGATCTACAATATAAAAGGATCATCAGCACCCGAGCATTTACAATCCCTGCGACTGTATCAAGGATAAATCAGGCAGAGACCCATTAAACTTGCAGACGTTTAATCGATGGCAAAAGCTCATTAATCTGTAGACATCTAAATTGACGATAGAGACTCAGATTATTCCAGTTATAAAAAATTATCGGTAGAGACACATAAAACTATTGCATCTTCAATAATAAGAAATCAAGAAGTTTAATACTTGAAGGTTATAAAATATGGCCCACACACTCAAGATGGAGGATAGACTTGAAGGTGCCTCTAACTTTGTCTCTTGGAAGATTCGAATCAATACATTGATGCAAGAACTAGAACTAGAATCCTACATAGAGGAAGAACCTAAAATACCTGAAGATGAGACAAAAAAAGCAATCTGGAAAAGATGAAACAATAAAGCCAAGAAGCTAATCATTGACTCCATTAAAGACTCAATATTACCAAGCATATTGAGGTTAACATCTGCTTATGAGGTTTATAAAACCTTTCAAAATACATTTGAGATAAATACTGCAAGCAGGATATTAACTCTAAAACAACAAATAATGAATATCAAAATGAATAAGGGAGAAACAATAGCATCTTACTTTCTAAGAATCACTGAAATAGAGGATCAACTATTCTCCATCGATAATATAGTTGATGATGTTGATCTTTCCCTAATTGCTCTAAGGGGATTACCTTTATCATGGGAGTCATTTATTCAATGTATTAGTGGAAGGCCTCCTTTGCCTAAATTCAACCAACTCAAAAATGATTGCTTACAAGAGGAAACTTGGTTGATATCCAGAGGGATTGGACCAAATAAGGGAAGTGAGATTCAAGCATTACAAACAAATACTTTCAACAAGAAGAAGTTCTTCAAGAGAAAAGGAAACAAATTTTTTTCTAATAATGCCAACTTCTCAAATAAATCTTATAAGAAAGACAAATCGAAGGTTCAGTGTTACAGATGCAACAAATATGGGCACACTCATAGAGAATGTCCTACTAGAAATAAAGGACAAGAAAATATAGCTAAAACCAAAGAAGATAATTCACTATTCTTTCTAGCATTATCAAGTGAACTTAATACAAATAAGAACACCTGGATAATTGATAGTGGAGCTTCTAGACACATAACTGGATTCAAGAATCAGTTTGAAGATCTTGAAGGACATTCTTCTGAAGAAGTCACCATTGGTGATAACTCCACCTACCTCGTGAAAGGAATTTGGACTTGTTCAATCAAACTAGAAATCGGGGTAACATTGCATCTAAAAGATGTTTTGTTTGTACCAGGAATGAACCTAATATCCATTTCAGGGCTAGCTAATCAAGGATATAGAGTCACATTTAATGAAGATAAAGTTCTTCTTTGGCCTAAAAATTCAAATATAAAAAATGTTGTAACAATAGGATCTAGAGATGGTAGCTTATATAAACTACTCTACGATCAAAAAGTTGCATTAAACCATGAAATTTCTCATAACAATGAATTATGGCATAAGAGGTTAGGTCATCTAGGTTATAGTGCTCTACCTATCATAAAGAAAATAACCTCAGGAATACCTAATATAGAATCAAAATACTCTAGCATTTGTAAAGGTTGTGCACTAGGAAAAAATATTAAAAGTTCATTCCCTTCTAGTGAACACAAGTCTAAAGACATTTTAGAACTTATTCATTCTAATCTATGTCAACACCCTCCCTAACGGGATCTCTATACTACATAATATTCATTGATGATTTCTCCCGGAAAACTTGGATATACTTTTTGAAGCTAAAAGAATCAATTGAAGTACTATCTAAGTTCAAAAAATTCAAAGCTTTAGTAGAAAATCAAACAAGGAAGAAAATCAAAATACTAAAATCAGATAAAGGGGGTGAATACACAGCTGAAATCTTTAAAGAATACTGCAATTCTGTTGGGATTAAGAGGGAGTATACTGTGCCATATAATCCTCAATAGAATGGAGTAGAAGAAAGAAAGAACAAAACAATAATAGAAGCAGCTAAAGCCATGATGCATGACCAAAACATCCATGTCTCATTTTGGGCAGAAGCTTCAAATACTGCAGTATATATACAAAACAGATGTCCACACTCTAGTCTAAAAGATATAACTCCTGAAGAAGCTTTCACTAGAAACAAACTAGACTTAAGTCATCTTAGAATATTTGGATGCCTAGTTTATATTCATGTTCCAAAAGAAAAGAGGACCGAACTAGAACCATCTAGAAAAAGAGGTATTCTAGTGGGCTATAGTGAAAACTGCAAAGGATGTCACATATACATTCCAGGACAAAGGTCAGTTGAAATAAGAAGAGATGTAAAATTTGATGAAAGCATTACATGCAGAGATTCTGAAGATAATCAAAACTTAGAATCACAAGAAGAACCCTCTACTGAAATTGAGAGGGAGAATATCTTAGAAGAACTTGAACCTCCAAATCTAAATGATGAAGATGTCTATAACAAGAAAAGACCACTATGGGCAAGAAAAATGTTGGAAGAAAACAATGTGGAACCAGATGAAATGTTCAAAGAAAATAAAAGAACTAGAACACAAAAATGTTATGCAGCATTGTTAACAGAGCTTACAAATCAAGAACCAACTGATGCTAAGGAATCCTGAACAAGTCACCTGGAAAGATGTCATGATTGAAGAGTATCAATCCATAATAAAAAATGATATTTGGGATGTAGTACCTAGACCTAAAGGAAAATCAGTTGTTTCTTCTAAATGGTTGTTCAAAATCAAATATGCACCCGATGGCAGCATTGAAAAACATAAAGCTCAGTTTGTTGCAAGGGGATTCTCCCAAAAAGTTGGAATTGACTATGAAGAAACATTTGCACCAGTAGCCAGATATAATTCATTAAGAACCATCATTGCAATTGCAACTTCTAAAGTATGGAAAATACATCAGATGGATGTCAAGATAGCCTTTTTGAATCGTTCAATAGAAGAAGAAGTATATATAGAACAACCAGAGGGGTTCACTACACATGATAGATCACATTATGTCTGCAAACTTAAAAGGGCTCTCTATGGACTAAAACAAGCCCCTAGAGCTTGGTATGTAAGAATAGACAGCTATTTAACTAAACTAGGATACTCCAAGAATGAGGTAGATCCTAACATTTATTTCAAAATTTCTAAAGGTGATATGATCATATTGGTTCTTTATGTTGATGATCTTTTGATAACAGGTGAAGATCATCTGATCGCTAAATGCAAACAAGACCTTGCTGCTGAATTTGATATCAAGGACTTGGGTCTTCTACACTATTTTCTAGGGTTGGAAGTAAGTCAAAAGGAAAACTACATCTTTCTAAATCAAGAAAAGTACACCACTGATATCTTAACTAGATTTGGAATGATGGATTGTAAACCTTTAGCAACTCGTATGGAAACAAACTTAATCAAACTTAAAATGGAAGCAGAAGGTTCATAACTTGCAGATCCTATAGTATACAGACAGATAGTTGGCTCTCTCATGCATCTTGTTAACACTCGTCCTGATATTTCTTATGCAACAAATGTATTAAGTCACTTTATGTGTGAACCTAAAAGGATACATTTAATGGCTGCAAAACATATCTTAAGATATTTACGAGGAACTATTGGACTTGGACTAAAATATGAAAATGTTGAGATTCAGCTACACGAATATAGACTCTAATTGGGCCGAAAGTCCTACTGATCGTAAAAGTACTACTGGATGTTGTTTCAGTCTTGGGTCAACCATGGTTTCTTGGTTCAATAGGAAACAATCAGCAATTGCTCAGAGCTCAAGTGAAGCAAAATACATGGCAGCCTCCATGGGAGCACGGGAAGCAGTATGGTTAAGGAAATTATTGTTTGGCTTATTTGGAGAACCCTTGAAATCCACTATTATCCATTGTGATAATCAAAGTTGTATCAAATTATCAGTGAATCATGTCTTGCATAACCGATCTAAACACATTGAGATTCCATATCATTATATAAGAGATATGGTAGATCGGAACATCATTAAGTTGATGTATATTAGCACTGAAGAACAGAATGCTGACATATTTACCAAGCCCCTTGCAAGAGTGAAGATAGAATACTTCAAGATCAAACTTGGTATGATTAAATATAAATGAGAAAATTAGAACTAAGTTCTAATATTAATTGTAATTTATTTATAAATAAATAAAATATTGCAATATTTAAATCGATGTTTTGAGAAGGTGACGATCTTCTATGTGTTAAGGTTACTATTTCAAGGTGATGATCTTGTTAATAGTTAACCAAGTGTCAAGAATGGCTTTATCAAAGTTAATGATCCGGACTGCACCAAATATCTTGAACACTATGTTATTACTTGTTGTGTAATAACCATATCATGGCTAGACAATGTTAAGTTGTTGGTTTCAAATTGTCATGATGTGTTCCGGACTGTATTATGTTCATGGCTAGACAACATTAAGTTGTTGGTTTCAAATTGTCATGATGTGTTCCAGACTGTATTAAATATTATGCTCATGGCTAGACAACATTGAGTTGTTGGTTTTAAATTGTCATGACTGAGAGTTTGACTTAAATATTCTTTTACTAAGAGGGAGTGTTGAAATATAGTTTCAATCAGATTTAATGTCTGATGGAATCACAATTAAATATAACTACATCAGTTATGTAATTCTCTACATTACCATTATAGTTAGATTATAATTTGGACTGTAATGTTAATGCAGATCACTCTTAATAGTTAATTATGTTTATTGTTATTGAAACTCCTCCTATGCAGATTGATCTTGTCTAGAGATGATTAGTTAAGAGATGTTAAGTAAACTAATTATATTAGTTAGTAATTAATGGACATCATGAAGAGTCATGATCCTTCAAGTTGATGACCCTTTGTATAATATATATGCTTGATTGGAATGAGGAATCAATCAATCACAAAGGCAATTGCATTCCTCAGTCCATCAACAAGAGCAGATCATTCACTTACCTATTCATCCTATATTTCCTTAACAAAACATTACTGAAGAGGCCGAGGAAGTCGGTGTCGTTATAGCAATGATTTGTGGAATGGTAAAGTATACGAAAAAAATTTCTTTGTTTTGATTTTCGGTGGAAGATTTCTTTGTTTTGATTTTCGGTGGAAGATTTCTTTGTTTTAAGCCCATTTTTCTTGCATTGATGGTCATTTATGTTGCGTACAGGGCACATGATTTCTGGGATAAGCTCCAACTATTTGGGGTTATGCTTCTGCAATTTTGGGATAACGTTGTGTAATTTTGGGTAGTTTTTTTATGCTCGAGTGAATGACGGATGTCAATGCTACCTACATTTTTTTTATAAATAGTGCAAACAAGATTCTTGAAGACAACAACCGTCCGAGATTTGTTTTTGTACCACAGTTGTAAGACTCCCAAGAACCTTTCTGTATCACTTTTGCTTCAAATTTCCCCAATATTACCTTCATATGGTTTCCCGTATACTAAAAGTAACCTTTTTTTTTGGTTGACTGTTGTAGAAGACTTATATTTTTATGCTATGGTGGGTTGATCAGGGATTTTAGCTCTAAATTTCTCACATTTGTGTGTATTTCATTGGGTGTGTACTATGTTTTGAGGTGTTGGTGACAAGGTAGTAGGAGAACCTTCGCAGGGTTTTGCATATAGTGAAGCTGACATTTTAAATTGGTCGATTGTTGCAAAATACAAATTTTTTATGAGCTATCAGGACTTAATTGGACATTTTTTGCAAGGAGAAGCAAAGGTTTCTAATCAGATTTGGATTCAAGTTATACATTTACTGTTCTCTTTGCATGTTGTTTTTCATTTCCATGAACTTATTTTCTTAGTGTGTCACTCCAATGCAAATTTTTGCCGCAAAATTAACATCCTTGAAAGGTAGTAGGAAAAACTTCACAAGGTTTTGCATATAGTGAAACTAACATTTTAAATTGGTTGGTTGCTGTAGAATACAAAGTTTTTATGCTATTGGGAGTTAATTGGGAATTTTTTGCAATGAGAAGTAGAGGTTTCTAATCAGATTTGGATTCAGGTTATACATTTACTATTCTCTTTCCATGTTGATTTTCATTTCCATGAACTTATTTTCTTAGTGTGGTCGCTCCAATGCAAATTTTTACCACAAAATTAACATCCTTGAAGCATACACTAGCTATCAGAAATACAATGTGTCATTAAAAACTCCTCGCTTTGCATCTTTCTTTTTGACCATGATTATACCCTCTACCATCTTTTAGTTTGGTTTCTCAATTTTATCTACTGAATTGTTAAGTTGCTTGTATACCCATTGATGATCACCTGAACGCACAATAATTTGTTAAGAATTTTGTTATCAAAGAAAAGTGCAACAAAGCTTATTAATTAGTCAATTCAAGGGAATTTCCACGCATCTGATTTCCAGTCTATATGTAAATGAGACAAAAATCTCTGTGAAGTAATATAATCAGATCCTCCACCATTTGGTAATCATCGTCCATGTTTTGCCTTGTGATTTTAAGTTTGCAAAAGATATTTTTACCATTAAGTGGTATGATCAATGATTTATAATCGACTGTGGAATGTAAGTGACTGGAAGTCTCCCCCTTGAGGAATTGCTCCTGTAAGAGGATTAGTGGACCCAAAGTGTTCACATGAATCACCATGAGTTTAGTGCAGTCTTTGTTATACAATAATATAGCAGGTACACCCAAGATATTATGTTGCTCAGGTAATGAAGATATAACTGAGGGGTTATGTCATAATGTAAGTCCTAATGAAGAATTAGTAGGATAATTTTAGTCACACACCCTCAATGGACATAAAATCTTGAAATATCATGAGGTCAATAGCCTTAGTTTTTATACAAGATGGTATGTTCTTTGGCCTACCTCAGAGAAGCTTCTAAGTTCCAACCATCATATATTTGTATTCAATATACGTGATTCTTGCATCATCAAATAGTTTGATGCATGGTCTATAATGAGGCTAGAGGAAGGAGGGTAATTACTCCTTAACTCAGGTATGAAGAATAAGCATTTGTAGTTTAATTGAGTTTGGATTCACATGAGTAGCCTTTGCTAAAGGATAGAAATATGGCATCCAAATTAAATTAAATGAGTTATTTCAAACATATCTGCTAATTAATGAATTTAAGCATAACTCAAATCATAGTGTTCAAACTTTAACCTAGGAAAAAATTGACAACCTATTTTTTGATTTAGACTTGAATAGATGGTAGAAAAAGAATCCAAATTAAATTAAATGACTTATTTCAAACATATATGCTAATTAATGAATTTAAGCATAACTCAAATCATAGTGTTTAGACTTTAACCTGGGAAAAAATTGACAACTTGTTTTTTTATTTAGGCTCATAGATGGTAGAAAAACTTTGTCAAAACATGGAAATTTCAATCAAGTCGATTTTCTTTTTTTTTAGTATCGGCAAAGTCTATGAATTTAACCACCATATTTTAAAAGAGAGTTGGATACAGAGATCTTGCAAATCCATTAATGGTGGAGAATCTCTTGGAAGTGAAGTCCAGGCATCCAAATGTTCAGACTTTAACCTGGGGAAAAAATGAGAACCTATTTTTTGATTTAGACTCATAGATGGTAAAAAAACTTTGTCAAAACATGGAAATTTCATTCAAGTTGATTTTTTTTCAGTATCGGTAGAGTCTATGAATTTATCCACCATACTTTAAAAGAGAGTTGGATGCATAAATATTGAAAACCCATTAATGGTGGAGTATCTCTTGGAAGTGAAGCCCAGGCATCCAAATGTTCAAACTTTAACCTGGGAAAAAATTGACAACTTATTTTTTGATTTAGACTCATAGATGGTAGACACTTGGTCAAAACATGGAAATTTGAATCAAGTCAACTTTTTTTTGTCCAGTATCGAAAGAGTCTATGAATTGATCCACCATACTTGAAAAAAGATTTCGATGCAGAGATCTTGCAAATGCATTGATTGAAGTATCTCTTGCAAGTGAAGCCCAGGCATCCATGTTGGAGATTTACCAGCAAGCCATTATTGACTATATGTTTGTCATTGATGACAACATATGGTAAGCAATGTGCATTGTATTTCTATGCAGAGATCCTTGAGCATATGTTGAATGGATATGTTATCAACATGATATCATAGATGCAGAGGTTGATTCAGAGTGCAGTCAGTTGTGCAATTGTTTATAAAAGTAGTGTTCCTTACAATGTTACAAGAAGAGTTTTGTATATGATTTTCAGTATGGTTATGTTGGAGCCTTGCATGTTTATATTTATGTTGAAGACATGTTTATGATGCTATGTTCATGGATGCAAAGTCAGTTGTATAGTTCAAGTTGAGTAATGATGTTTCTATTTGTCAGCTACAGTTTCCTGAGTTTATCTGATGGAGCCGATAATGTTTATATTGTTTTAGTAGTTGCACCTATCATTTTGATATGCGTGTTTTGTTTCATGTTTGGAGATGAGTTAAGAATGTTTGGTTAGGAGTGCATAACATATTTCAACTTGAGAATAAAGTTTCAGTTAATTTGGTGGAGCCGACTGTGTGAAGCGACGCGTCTACTCATATTGAGTTGCATGGTCCTTTTTGTGTTGTGTGCTTGATTTATCCATTGGAGATGTTATTAAAGAGTTATATTGTTTCTCTATTATGATTTCAAGAAGGTTCTAATAGGCCAAGTTGATTATATCATTTGGAGGAAGATACTTATAGCCAGTCAGTTCTGATTGCTAAGTGTGATTGAGAAGGCAGAGTAGAAGATACGAATGTACTAAGACAATCAATCATCAGTTGAAGATCTATGTGAAGAAGTAGAGAGTTTATGCTATTCATTGGAACTGATCAAGATAGTAGGTCTACTTTCCATCTCACCAAGACCCAGATATAGTGTGTATCTTTTATGCAGAAGGTTGCAACCTTCACCATTTGAGCAGTGTGCTCCCAGATAGTGTGTCTTCACCTTTAACAAGGTTATTTTTAAAAGACCCTAACAGGGTCCAACCCTTGACCAGGCTACTATGCTTCATGCATTGTAAAGATCAAATCCTAACAGGGTTGTAAGATATTCTAATAGGGATCATTATACTCTAGTGCAGTTTATAGTGGGTGCTAATTCCCACTAGGGTTTTTACCTATTTGGATTTCCCCATAATTGAAATTGTGATGTTGTGTTAAGTGTTATCTTATTGTGTATGTGCTTAATGTTATTCTATACTTAATTGGATAAATAATTGAATCTTATAGATAACTAATTCACCTCCCCCCTTCTCAGTTATCTCTTGGGACTCTTCCTAACAATTGGTATCAGAGCCAAGTGCCTCAAAGAGAAAGTTTAATAGCTTGAGGTTGATCAGATGGCATTCTTTAGAAAAGAAATTCCTAAGTTTGATGGAGAGAATTATCTAGACTCGAAGAACAAAATGACAACACATTTGTAGTGCACTGGTTTTAAGATTTTTGAAGTAGCTACTAGAGAAGTTTAGATTCCTTATTTATCAAATCTTGCAAAGGAAGGTGCAACTATTAAGCAAAAGGAAATGTTCACTCAAAATGCAATTTCCAAAGAAGCCCTTATCGGTGCCTTATCTGACAGTGAGTTTTCAAAGATCAAGAAATTAGATAAAGCCTACAGAATATGGAAGTATCTAGAAGACATGTTTCAAGGAGATATCCAAGCTAAGAATGCACGCAGAAAGACATGGAAGAAAACATACAATACATTGGAGATGCTACCTGAAGAGAACATCAGAGCCTACAATCAAAGAATTAATGAAGCAGTTGCAGGAATCAGAAACAATGGTGGAGAAATTTTTAAAGAATACATAAAGGATAAATTGGTGACTACTTTGATAGTAGAATATGAGAGCAAGATAAACATCTTAGATGAGACTATGCATTTTTCAAAAGACTTCAAAAGAGAGACCTTAATCAGCAAGATTTCAGCATTCGAGATATCAAGTTTGAAGACATAGCCTAAAAGTGAAACAACATTCAAAGCCTCAGTCCATGGTAAGAAATCCTTGAACACTTCTGGTAACTTTGATATTAATGAAGATGATGATAAAGAACTAGATGAATTCATTGCTATGATTGCTAAGAAAGAAAGAAAAGGATTAGGAAAATATGAAGTTCAATTACCATTCAAATGTTTTTCATGCAACAAGATTGGTCATTTTGCATCTAAGTGTCCTACAAGAGTCAAGAAGTTCTTGAAAAACTAATTTCAAGCCTAAGTATACAAAAGAATGTTACTATGTTGAAGATGGAGTATCAGATGAAGATTCAATAGAATATGAAATTGGATTCATTGCTATTGAAGATATGGAGAAAATGTTTGATGAGATGGATATTGAAGATGAAAAGAAAGCACAAGAGTTAGCACTAATTTCACAAGTAGACATCAGAACAGACTGGATCATTGACAGTGGTTTTTCACATCACATGACAAGAGACAAAGATAGATTTGTACATCTAGATAAGTACAAAGGCAGCATGGTTATATTTGGAGACAATACTCCTAAACCTATCATAGGTAGAGGATCCATCACCTTGGATGGAAAGAATAAAATTGATGATGTTCTATATGTTGATGGTTTGTGTGTGTGTGAAAATTATACCTAATCTGTAGACACAACACTCAGTAAAATATTAGAGGTTAGCTATAATCAAAATCATGCAAAATTGAAAGCTATCTAACCAAGCGATTTACTGCCTTCTAATAGGTGCGAGATTAATGTTCTCAGATTATTATCGAGATCAGTGACCTAGACGACACCTAAATGAAGGATTTGAATGCAAAAGATGGATATGGAATAAATGCAATTAATCTATATTTTTGATATTTTCTATGCAATAAGAATGATAAAAACTGATATGATATGAATGCTATTGAAAACTGATATGCTATGCTAATCTAACAATGATATGTAATATGAATGCAAAAATAAAATTGATCTCACAAAGATGTCGATTCGCAAGAGCTTTGATTCTTCAATTCCAATTCTCCAGCGTGATTGTATAAAATATGAGATGATTTGTGAAGAGCTAAAGCCTTAATTTATAGAAATCTAGGGCTTTGGAGGTGCATGGATAAAAGCCATAAATCACTCAAATAAACTCAGCTTGATTTTTGAGTTATCTGATCATGAAAGATAGTTAATTCTCAAAATCATGCAAAAATAGCTTATTAACTCAAATTAGAGTTTAGATCAGCTTTTTGAACTCCAAAAGGATGTTGAGTTCCAAAAAGTCAATAACTTGCATTGATTTTCTGATTTGGAGTTTAACTGTTTCTTTTGAATATGCATAATAATTAAGAATTAAATAAATAAATAAAGTGATTTATCCTCAACTCAATTGATTTTTGAAAATAAATAATTAATTTATGGGTTAATTAACTATTTATTCAAACTTTTATTAAAAATTATATTATTAAATAATGACAACATGCTTTATTTAATTAAATAAGAATTTAATCAATTAAAGATAGGAATTTTGATTTATTGTCAAAATTAAATAATACAATTAATAATAGATAGAATTAAATTTAATTACATAATTAAGTGGCAAATATTAAATCTAATTAATTAAATATGAAAATATTCAATTAATCAAACTTAGGATAAATGTAATTTATCGCCAAATAATTATTAAATTAAAGATAATTAAGTGTAGACATGGAAAATTGGCAAAGGCTTAATTCAATCAAAAGGTGCAATCAAATCATCAAAATAGCACTAAAAATCGATAAATGGAACAAAGGCAATTCAAATCAAAGGAAAATTCAATTAAATGATTAAATGATTAAATAAAGCTTGAAAAGGGGAAAAAACACTAAGAAATTGATTAAATTCAATTGATGACATAGTTGTTGAAATAAAAAATCAAAATGAACCTCTTACCCTTCATGGCTAAATTTAATTACTTTAATTAATTAATAAATATGAAATTCTCTCAACAAAAGAAAAAGGAGACAAAATGGACACAAATCACTCACTTTTGTTGAAATGGTCCAACCTTTTGAAACCATTTAAATGTTTGTCCCCCAATTTAGAGACAAAGCAAAGCCAATTGACCTTACCCAAGCATAACCATGGTTATCTCACTCTACCCCTTACCCTTGGGAAAATCTTATAAATAGAAGGCATTTTGAGGCATTATTCATCCACTCCATATCTTTGAATTGCAGCAAAGCTCTTGCAATTTGCATCCACACCACTCACTTAGCATTTTCATTGATATTTAGCTTAAATTGTTGATCATTTTAGGGATTTTCTTATCAAATAGAGCTAGAATTTGATAATTAGATCTATTTTGCATATCATTCTTAGTTCAATTCTCATAATTAGAGTGTCACTAGTGAGGATTTGCAGCTGAGAGCCTCATTTACCACTTCAATTTAGAGAACCATGAGATATTTAGATTAATTGTGCATTATTTAGATTAGTTTTCTTTGAATAGTGTAAATTCTCTTTAAATCTTGTTATTTCATGAAGGTGTAAATCACTCACACACAAATGGCGCCCACCGTGGGGCTCTAGGCCTCAAATTTATCAAAATTTCCACGTTATTTGCAAATTTAGGCTAGAATTGCATGATTTTGCTCACTGTTTGCAGGTTATAAGAAAGAAATCACGCCTACCAGTAAAGAAATCACGCCTACAGTAAAGAGATGTCGCTCGCGGAAATTTAGATGTCGCCTGGAGTCTGAACGCTCACGCTTCTTACCAGCAGAGTCACGCTTCTGGATAAAGAAATCACGCCTGCGGACATTAGATTATCGCCTGACGCACAAAGATATGATGCCTTTGGCTATTTGGATGTCGCCTACAAAGAATTAAAAGCCGCGGCCGACGAATTAGTTCACGCTTGGTGTAAAGGGAGTTTACTGCACTTTGCTTTTTATTTGTCGCTCTTATTATTTTAAATGTCGCTTTCATTTAATAAGATGTCGCTTATCTGAATTAGTTTGTCGCTTTTGGATAAATAGTTCGCGCGTTCATTTAATTTGATATCGCACGTAATCACTTTAATCTCGCTTGAGCCCCTTTTGGTGACGCTCGCGGTTAAAGTAATTACGTCTTTGTTAAATTAGATATCGCTTTTAACAGAAGAAATGTCGCTTGGTATAGCATCTATTTTCTATTAGAATAATTGCTGTTGTCGCCTGTAATAAAGATTTCACGCGTTTGCTAAATTTAATATCGCACTTGACTATTTTGATCTCGCTTGAGCCCCTTTTGGTGACGCTCGCGGTTAAAGTAGTCACGTCTTCATTAAATTTGATCTCGCCTGTAGTCTGGACAATGTCGCCTGATAGTATTTTCACTATTTTGTCAAAATAAGGACTGTATGCTAACTTTACTGTCATTTTTTTTGTCTCAGGAGCATGGTCTGTCATAAGAAAGTGCAAAAACCAGAGAGAAGATACAACTTAGAGGAGAAATTGATCTCTAAGAGGATAAGGAAAGAAAACCGGGTACATTCTACCTTTGTTCTCAACAATAATTTAGAGAAAGAAGTAGAATTACATGCCAAATACATTGCTGTTGTAGATGCTTACAAACGAAAATATGTCTCATTGAATTGGGAATTTAGTCCTTAAATTTGTAAGAATTTTGCAAGTATTTTGGTAAAAAAAGAATCAAAAGCATAATCAATTATATCATTTTTAGCTTTGATTTTGGTTTCCCCTCACTTTGTTTGTATTGTGCTGACTAACTTGTTGGTGGAGGGAACATTTTGCCAAGGTAAGAGAAGGATTTGGAGAGAAAAAACAAAAAATCTACTACTTAAAAATGCGCCTAGCCTTTGCTAGCATCGTTTGAGGTATTTTTCTCATCAAGCTTGCACTTCCCTTAAATTGTGGCATTTTCAAAGTTCAAAAACATAGTTTAATCATAAAAGGAAAAAAATAAACACTTCAATTCTAAGAACCCCTTTGTCACGGGGTTGAAAAAGAACCAAATTTGATTGTGAGTGTTTGGGATAAGGGAAAAGCAATAGGGATATGCTCTTCACTCTTTGAGTGAATCAAATTCCCAAACTTGCTCTACCAAATCCATTTTTCATGCTTTTCAATGAATATGTTTAAAACTTAGTGGGCTCGCCTCCCGAGATTGCCTTAGAAGGGCCGGTGAGAGGGACAGCCCAAAGTGGGATACACTTGCTTTTGCCGCGAGAATCCGACCCACTATAAAACGAAACGCGGGTATCCTTAATGGGGTACACGACAAAAGGATTTTAGCTCTTTCGAACTTCCTCTAGTAGTCCTAACGGATTGCACAAAATCATGCTTTTGTGCGTGTGGGAAGCCCCTTAACATAGTTGGGGGATGAAAAGCTAAGATCTCTTTTGAACGGAAAACTTACTACATAACGGTAAAATAGCAAAACTACCTATTAGAGCCATGTTTACGAACCAATTATGTGCTAGGTAGATTGTGTGGAAGCTATTCTTGTGTTAAACCTGTGAAAACGTTCAAAAATATACACATTAGAGCATTCTAGGGATATGGTACCCAATTGATGTGTGTGTTGAGATTGTTTTTATTTTCAAACAAGATATTCCAAAGTTATTGATCAAAACACCATTAAAATTTTAAACCATTTAAAATTGATCAAAAACTTTTACCTTATTCCAAAAATAGCTTATCAAGAGAAGAAAGTCAACATACCCTTAAAGTTTGTTCATGCCTATTATTACAAGGTCACTCTCTATAAGGAAAGCATTACAAACAGACGGGACCTACAACGGAGAAGAGCTCCCATTTCCAAAGAACACTTTCATTACTTCACGAGTGACTGAAAATCCCACTAAGGCAAAGGACATTAACAACATGTTTAGTGGTACCCTAGGAAATATCGATCCCACTAACCAAGGGAACAACATGAATGGGGGCATAGATCCCAATAACAACCAAGGGAACAACATGAATGGAGGTATGGATCTTAACAACAATCAAGGAAATTCTAATAATGGAGGAAGAGACCCTAATTCTCAAGAGGCAAATTCACAAGGCAACAACTTATTGCCTCCTCATAATACAAACTTACCCCCAACTGCAGAAGAAGCCACGATTGAAAGAGCATTAGAGGCAAGACAATGTCCTTATTTCATAGAACTAATGAAAAAGACCATGCTTATGGATAAAGAAAAACACTTCATGGACTTAATACAAACGGGGGTAAAGCTACCTAAAGATTTTGACATAGAACAATTAAAGCCCAAGGAAATAGAAGACCCTATGGAAGCAATGAGGAAACAATTCAAGGCATTACAAATGGAAATTGACAATTTGAAACAAAATGGGGCTCCTAAGCCTTTCTCTATTGAAACATTATGTCCTTTTCCATTTGATAAGAGTTTGGTCATGGTGCCTTTTCCCATTAATGTAACATTTCCTAAATATGAGAGATATGAAGGAACATCTGACCCACATGATCATCTTCGGGGGTTTTGTGCATTGAGTCTTGAATTCATGCATGAATCAACCTATTTAATGAGACTATTCCCAAGAAGCTTGGGAGGAACAGCCATGGATTGGTTTTCAAAACTACCATCCGGCATAAAATCCTTTGAAGAGTTAGCATCTAAATTCGAGACTCATTACTCTTATAACATCAAACATGAGGTCACCATGATAACGTTATGTAACACGAAGCAACAAGATGGAGAAGCCTTTCTCACATTCTTGCAAAGATGGAGGACTGCATTTGCTAGATATCCAAGAAGTGTACCGGAGAAAGAAAAAATGGATATCTTTATTAACGGTTTAAGAAGCGAGCTGAATTATAGACTAAGGATGCAATGTCCCAAAACCTTTCAGGATCTAATTGATAACGGAATTACAACGGAAGAAGTGTTGATTAAGAGTGGAGAGTTGAAATTACACAAGGAAAATAAGAATAACTCTAACTCCAACAACAACAATACCAACAATAACAACAATCCAAATAAAAGTTGGTACAACAACAATAGCCGTTATGCTGCAAGGAATAACAACAAAGGTATTGTTAATGATGGTGTAGTGGAATCCAGCAACTTGAAGGTGATTCCATTTGCCCTTACAAAGACACCAAATCAAGTGAATAATGCTAATCAAGCATATAATGCACCTTCCAACAACAACAACAATGCCAATAAGAATAATCAAGGGAACAAGGATCAAAACAGCAAGTATGATAAGTATTTGAAACCCACTCCTGCAAGACACTTTACACCCTTGGGAGAATCACTTGAAACTGCATTAAAGACTCTCATAGCTAACAATGTTATTACATTACCCGCTATTAAACCTTATGAACCAGACCACAAGCCGGGTTGGTGGGATGCTAAGCATCATTGTGAATGTCATAGGATTCGGGGGCACCCTACAAATGAATGTTTACAATTAAAGAATGTGGTGCAAGACTTGATAGATAATAACATAATCACTGTTGATGGACCCCAAAATAATGAAGATCATACGGCCTTCAAACAACCTTTTTACAAACATGATAAAGGTGAGTCATCAAATGGCAAGAAACAAAGCGCCAATAATCTCAACTTTGCGCCATCATATGATCATATTGTTAATGCTATCATCATTAATGAACAGCCTCAAAAGGAAGCAACAAATGTCATTACAAGAGGGCAGAATTCTAGAATGACTTTACAAGGGATAGTCCCTCAAAACACCAATATCCCACCATCCAACATTGTGGTCAAACAATCTCCTACAGCAGCAAGACCTTATAGTTTGGTAGACCAATTGCAACGTACTCCAGCACAAATCTCAATCTTAGAGTTATTGAAGTTGTCACCAAATCATAAAGAGATTTTGGAAAAAGCTTTGGAAGAAACACATGTTTCTACTACCTTAGGGGAAGAAAAGTTTCAAAATATGGTAGGACATCTTGTGGCTCCTCATTGTCTTTCATTTTCAGATCAAGATGACATGTCTATAACTCATCCTCAAAATTTGCCATTACATATAGAGGTTTTGATCGAAAGGCATAGAGTCAAAAGAGCCCTTATTGATGGAGGGGCTGGCCTTAACATATGCACATTGAGTCTTGTAAAATCCTTAGGTTTCTCCGAGTCTTGCATTGACCCTACAAAGAAAATCACCATAAAAGCTTATGATGAGGCTGAAAGAGCTTCTAAAGGCATGATTGTGTTGCCCATCCAAGTGGGACCAGTTAAGAAGGAAACCAAATGTCAAGTGTTGGACATGAAATTAACCTATAACATTTTATTGGGAAGACCTTGGATTCATGAGATGCAAGCTGTCCCCTCCACATACCACCAATGCATCAAGTTCCCATACATGGGTGAAGAAATCACAGTTGGAGGAGACTCAAATCCATTTCAATATTGTAATGCACTCAAACCCTTGCATGAATTATACATTCCACATAATCGTGAAGGAGTTGTTCCAAGAATCACCAATGAAGATGCACAAAATCCTCTTCAAGCTAGCTCAACTACATCAACTAAGGGCAAGGAAAAAGTGAGCTACGAGGGTCCAAATGTGATGGAAAGTCCATGTGTGGCACCTAAATTGGAAACAGTGATCTACAAACCTACTAAAGAGGAAAAAGAACAAGCTAAAGCAGATCATTACCAATACATGAGTGAGATGATGAACAAATTTGACAAACAATGCAAGATTAGTTCAAAAGGGGTAGGAGAATATTCAGTTTCTCTATTTGACATGCCCATGTCTCCTAAATCACATGGAAAACCCTCAAAAGAACATCTTCCACATAAGTATAATTCTTATTTTGTGAGGGAAGATAGCAAAGCAACATGGGATAAGGAAGAGGATGATGTCCTTCAATGGCTTTATCATGATGAGGATGGTACCCTAGACACTCCCATGGAAAGAATTCAGCATGTTAATATACAAACAGAACAATATGGAAAAGGATTTGATATTATGCAAAAGATGGGATACAAAGGAAGAGGACCCCTAGGCCAAAGAAATAGAGGATTATTAGAACCTATTGAACCTATTTGGAGGGCAAGTCATGAAAAATCTGGAGTAGGTTTTCAACATAAGGGAGAAAGTTCAAGTCCAATGCATGATTTTCATCCTCAAATAAATGCATTAGAATCCGAAGGAGATAGTGATGATTCTAGGGATTATGAATGGGATACTTTATCAGATGAGTCATGTCAAGATAAAGAAGTCATTGTTATACATACTTATGCAAAAATCCCAAAACAAGATGCTCCAATTAATGAAGAATCTTCTATTCAAAGGCCTAATATAGAACAAGCATCTAGTAGTGGAGCATGGATAGAAACATTTTGGACACCTTCAGAGGAAGGAAATTCAAACGTTAGTTTTAACCCGCTTGTGGCTTTTCCCACATTGTTTCCCGTAGAGGTTGACGAGGATTCAAGCGAAGGGGACTTTGACCCTGCTTCCATGGATCATCTTGAGGAAGCACACATCATAGACCTAAACGATACAATGTATGAACCCTCAAACGAAGTCATGTCCATAAATCCTATTGATGATACCTTACCCAATAATTCCTTAATTTTGATACATCCAGACCTCATTGATTGGGATCAAACTGAACCACATGACTTACTTTACTTCCCAAATGACCAAGCCACAAACCAATACCTCAATGCGGTTGAACCCTCTTTCACCAACGAACTCAATACAGACATGATGACAACAGCAAGGGTCCAATCTCTTAGTCAAAAAAAAGAAAAAAAAATAAAAAATAAAAAAATGAAAAGTTCTATTGGTGAAAACCCAACTGTGGCACCATTAGAACCAAAAACAATGAAAATAAAAGACGTTTCTTTTGGTGAAAACCCAACTGTGGCACCATTAGAAGAGAGATTGGATACTTTGCCTGAACATGAAGAAGAACAGTCATCTATTCTTATAGAACCAACAGAAAAAGTTAACATTGGCACGGAACTAGAGCCAAAGGTTGTACACTTGGCTGCATCACTTACATCTATTGAAAGAGAAGACTTTATCAAATTCTTCCAAGAACAACAAGTAAATTTTGCATGGTCATATGCCGATATGCCTGGATTGGATCCTGATTTCATAATGCATCATCTGAATGTTAGACCCGGAGTTAAACCTGTAAAGCAAAAACTAAGGAAAATGCACCCACATGTGGCTCTTCTAGTCAAGGCAGAATTGGAAAAATTGTTAAAGGTGGGATTCATAAGAACAATAGCATATGTTGATTGGATCTCTAACATTGTGCCAGTTACTAAACATGATAAATCTATCCGTGTGTGTACGGATTTCAGAGATTTAAACCTTGCATGTCCCAAAGATGACTTCCCATTGCCAAACATTGATACCATAGTGGATTTGACAGCAGGTCACACAATGTACTCATTAATGGATGGATTTAGTGGCTACAACCAAATCAAGATTGCTCCCGAAGACCAAGAAAAGACAGCATTTACTTGCCCTTGGGGTAATTTTTGTTGGAATGTTATGCCCTTCGGTTTAAAAAATGCTGGAGCTACATATCAAAGGGCCATGACAACTATTTTCCATGACATGATGCATACTTTTTTAGAAGATTATGTGGATGACATTCTAGCAAAATCCCACAATAGAGAAGAGCATTTACAAATCTTAAGAAAAATATTCATTCGGTTAGAACAATTCAAAGTTAGACTAAACCCAAAGAAGTGTGCCTTTGGTGTCCAATCCGGCAAGTTATTGGGTTATATAGTGTCAGCAAAAGGCATTGAAGTTGATCCTGAAAAAGTACAAGCAATTCTAGAAATGGAAATTCCAAGAAATATTAGCCAAATGAGGTCACTCCAAGGAAAGATTCAATCAATAAGGAGATTTATCTCTCAATTAGCAGAAAAGTGTCACTCCTTCACCAGATTGTTACACAAGGACACTACATTTATGTGGGATGAAGAATGTGATAAGGCCTTTGCTACTTTGAAGACTTATTTGATAAACCCACCTATTCTTATGTCACCTATCAAAGGTAAAGAACTGTTGTTATACATATCAGCCACAGAAAGGTCTCTAGGCATATTGTTGGCACAAGAAGATGAGCAAGGAAAAGAAAGGGCAATCTACTATCTTAGTAGAACCTTAATAAAATATGAACTCAATTATTCATTCATGGAAAGAGCATGTCTAGCAGTGGTTTTTGCATCTCAAAAACTAAGACATTATATGTTGATGCATAAGATCAAATTAATTGCCAAGATTGATCCTCTCAAATACTTACTAAGTAAAACTGCCTTAACAGGTAGAATAGCAAAATGGGTCATGATCCTAAGTGAATTTGACATTGAATATGTTGATAGAAGAGCAATTAAAGGACAAGTGATAGCAGATCACTTAGCAGATAACCCAATGGAGTCTACACAAACCATGCAAATTGAATTTCCAGATGCAGAAATTGTCAACATAGAAGCAAAGACATGGAAGTTATATTTTGATGGATCTTACACACAAGGAGGTTCTGGAGCAGGTATATTATTGGTTACTCCTCAAGGATACACCATTCCAAAGTCTTATAAACTCTTATTTCCATGCACCAATAATATAGCGGAATATGAGGCATTAGTCATTGGCATCAAAATGGCTTTAGAATGGAGTATTGCAGAATTACAAGTGTATGGAGATTCCCAACTCATAATCAATCAGGTTAATAATGAATACAATACCAAGGACATAATATTGATGAAATATAAAACCTTGATTGATGGATGGAAGAAGTACTTTGCTTTGATCACATTTGAACAGATTCCAAGAGAAAAGAATAGAGCAGCAGATGCCATGGCTACCTTGGCTTCCTTGTTACAAAAATCAGATCAACATGAGAAGTATGAGTTCTTGGTGGAAGAGTTGGTAAAACCGGCATTTGACCTTCCTGACACCCAAATTGTTGCTCTTTTACATGGACATGACTCTCCTTGGTATGGACCCATCTATACTTACCTTAAAGACCAAGTACTCCCCATAGACCAAACTCGTGCCCAAAAACGTAACTTCATACGCCAAGCCGCCCGTTACCTAATCCTTTCAGACACATTGTATCGTAAGGGTCTTGATGGGACGTTACTTAGATGTCTAGAGGAAGAAGAGTCTAAGTTAGCTTTACGCGAGGTCCACGAAGGCATTTGCGGGTCACACTCAAGCGGTTTTAATCTAGCTAAGAAAATCCTTCGTCTAGGGTACTTTTGGACAACATTAGAAAAGGATGCTTGTCAATTTGTGAAGACATGCAGCAAATGTCAATATCATGGTAATATGATACATGCACCGGCTCAAGAATTACACCCATTCATTACACCATGGCCTTTTTATCAATGGGGTTTTGACTTGATTGGGATCATATATCCTCCATCTTCAAACGGACACAAGTATATCATCACAGCAACAGAATACTTCACCAAATGGGTGGAAGCAGTTCCATTAATAACAGCAACCGGCAAACAAATTTCAATGTTCATTTTGAACCACATAATTTGTCGCTATGGTATTCCACATGCCATTATCACGGATAATGGGAAACAATTCAAAAATCAGGATATTGATGAACTTTGCATGACATTTCACATTACACATCATTCATCATCCATTTATTATCCACAAGGCAATGGACAAGCTGAGGCAACAAACAAAAATATCCTCAAAATATTAAAAAGATCAGTTAACAAATCAGGAAGAGATTGGCACGTACAAATAAATCCCGCACTATGGGCTTACAGAACTAGTATCAGAACACCTACAGGAGCTACCCCATTCTCTTTAGTCTATGGAACCGAAGCAGTTCTACCATTAGAAGTTGAAATTCCATCTCTACGGGTTTCATTAAGAGGATTGATCACTGATGAGGATTATAGGATTGCCAGACTACAACAATTGGAATTGTTAGAGGAACATCAAACTCAAGCTTATGAGCATTTAAAAGGTTATCAAAATAGGATTGCACACAATTACAACAAACACATCAAACCAAGAACTTTTCAAGTAGGAGACTTGGTACTAAGAGAAAATCCCAAAAATCAAGTTGAAAGGGAAAAGAAAGGAAAGTGGAAAGCTAATTGGATAGGCCCATTTGTGATAGCGTCATCCTTTGGAACTGGAACATATAAGTTATCAGATTGTAATGGTGAAGAATTACAAGAACCCATAAATAGCATTCATTTGAAGAGATTCTACACCTAAAACAGATGAAAGAGTATAAAGAGTATCAGATGAGAGAGCATCATAATTATTGTACATAATTGAAAATGGAAAATACCAAAAACATTTGAAAATGGAAAATACCAAAAACATTTGAAAATGGAAAATCCAAAAACATTGGAAAAGAAGAAAGATCAAAAACAGTGGAAAATTGAGCCTGAAGAAAGCAAAAACATTTGAAAAACTATCTCTTGGTGAAAACCTAGCAAATAGGCGCCAAGGTGATAATGAAAAACAAAAAAAAAATGAAAAAATGAAAAAAATGAAAAAAATGAAAAAAGAGAAAAAGTGCCTTGGTGAAAACCTAGCAAATAGGCGCCTTGGTAAAAAAAAAAAAAAGAGAATACCCAAAAGTGAAAACTTGGTAACAAGCGCTTTTGGTTCCCTTAAGTCATTTCCTTCCTAGCCACATGTGTATATAATGCATCTCATCATCCCATTTGTCTAAACCTTCATTGCATCCGTCATTTGTACATAGTCATAATAACAGTTTGTAGCACCATCCTTTGCATTGCCTAAAGGTGTCAAAATTGATACATCAAATACTTGGGGGCAGCATAAACGGATTGGAAAGTGGGTACCTCAAAAAGGATTCATATGAACAACATTCAGTCACAAGAAGAAAGAGATCAACATTTTCAGAAGAGAGATCAGATTTTTGTAAACCTTGGATTGATAACAAAAAAAAGTTGACTACCACAACAAAATTCTTGAAGCCTAAATTGACTTATTATTCAGGATTAAAAATAAAAAATCATGTCATGATCAAACACTTGGAAATATATTTTGTTGAAAATCAGAAAACAATGCAAAACACTTAGATAGATTCTTTTGAAAAGTTGGTTAAAAATCTGTTTACTTACATTCATTCAATTTGTATCAAGTCTTTTTAGCTCATCAATGATGTTTCGACTAGATTGGCAATGATGGAGACATGATATTTTTCTTGACTATGAAGTGACTGTTTAGAGGAAAATTCATTGCCTTATGAGAATTCATCTAAAGACATGGTCATCAAAGAACCATCGAGGATTATCTTATAAAACAATGAGTTAACCTTTGTTTGTTTACGCAACCGGATACCTTGGATATTTAGATTCTTCATATCTAAATGACAAAATCCACTTGCAACATAGAATCCGACAAAATCGGTATTCGTACTCTCATGATTTTTTTGAAATCAGTGATAGTCGTATCGATGAGACCGATGGGAAAGCAAAACGGAGGTTACCATATGAGCAGTAAATAAAAAGCGATATTCATATCATCATGTCAGTGGGCAGTGGTGATTGTATCGACTTTCCAGTCCCAAGTGCTCAATGATGAAAATATATCCTCAAGGCATTTATTTGCTAAAAGCTAGTGACACTTAGCTGCATTCATAAAAAGGTTAAATGCATTCTCATGTTAGATTAATTGCATGTGCATTTTTTTCCCAAGGGTTTTATTTTCGCATCAAAAAGGGGGTACATGACATCATTAACAGGGTTAAATCAACAAGGACAACATCATTTCAACATCATCTTTTCTACAAAAATAAAAATAAATGAGATTATACTTTTTGCATTCATTCCATATCATTAATCATTACATAGATATTATCAAAGAAAAGAAGGAAATAATCATTTACATTTACATACAGATTGCATACATTCAGATTGCATACATGAGAAATAACATATCAAAACTGCATCCATACATGAAGAAGAAATGCATCCATTTATCTATATCATACATAAGATACGTTGCATCCATAGCCAATATCCATCCAAAAAAACAAATGCATTAGATAAACACATATAGCAGCATCTAAAGGAAATCTCATATATCATCAAGTAAAAGCAGGAAAGATCATAAATGTTCTCATATCACACGTCTACTCATAACTCAATATATCAAATATAACAATGATGTCATAAAACTCAACTCTATAATCGCCCATCAACAGGGGCATCAATGTCAAATAAGTGTCAAAATACAACTGGAAAGGTGACACCAAGGTCACAAGACTATGGTACAATATCAAGTATCTCAGCATCAGTACATAAATGATCAATAAGAGCACTCATAGCTCATCTCTCGTCACCACTGGGAGGAGGTCCTGGAGGAGGCTGTGGAGGAGGCTGCGATGGAGGCTGCTGAGGAGGTGTCTGACCAACCATAGCAACAAGGAGAGGAACCAAGGGAGCCAAACCCGATACCAATTGCTGAATCATAGATGACATCTGTGACACCTCTGTCCGTAATGCTCCCACATCTGCTCGTAGCTGGGTAGTACTAGAGCTCTCTCCAACCTCATAGGTACTCTGAGGATCACCTGTATCTATAGGAGCTTTTCCCCGATCACGGGAAAAAGCTGCTGGCATCTGTTGTGCACCTGTATCCTGACCATCCACAGTAGTCTGCTGTAATCCTGCTCTCGTATCCTGTCCTGTACCTGGATCCTGTCTAGCAGCCCTCACATGATCCTGACGATCTATCCTCTGTCTCTGTGCTACTGCAGGATGAGGAGGAGGAGGAGGTGCCTGTACCTGTGCATCTCTCGCTCGTTCTCTGAGCCTAATCACTGCCCTACCTCGGGGTCTACCTCTGCGTCTCCTCCCACCACCAATATCATCACCATCATCATCTCGCCCAGGCACTGGCTCTGCAGGGTCTGTAAATCGAGGCATCGGATGCTCCATCAACCAAGCTAGATACTCCTGTGTGACTCCGGCATCTCTGATATGTAACCTCATGTCCCAATCCATATAACCCAGTAATGATATCTGCTCTATAGCGTCATCATATGAAGGCATGTGACCCCAAGTAGCACGCTCTGCACTAGAACGAGCATATACTGCAGATCCCTGAGGCATAGGCTGAATCCGCCCAAACTGTCGTAGTACTCTCCCTGCCAAGAATCTCTCCAGAACAGAGTCGATCCTGCCGATCATCCATCGAGGAGCAAACATATAGGGTAACTCCAAGCTATCCTCTCTCCAATCCTCGACCTCAACATATGGTCTCCAATAGACCTCATCCATGTCATCAATCTGTCGTCGCCAATACTCCAAGTGACCCAAGTGATGCTGTGTCACCATACCAGTATACTGCCATGCAAAAGGATATCCTAGAGGACGATCTCGATCTGATATAGGACGACTGATTGGTAAGTGCTCCCATATCCACAACTGTAAAATATGAATCCCAGCAGATAATGAGGCTGATCTCCTGTAAACCACCTCATGCAGATCGTGATAAAGCTGTGCCAGCACACAAGATCCCCAGTCAAAGCGTCGAGGATGATGTAGCAAATCCTCGATAATCCTGCCCCATCCCACTGAAAATCTGCGACCTCGCCGATCAGGTAATAAAACACCACCAATGATAGCACCTAATAAGGCTGGTAAAACAGGAAATGAGGCAAACTGAGGCCATAAGATACAGTCATCACCAATAGATGGATCTCCGAATACTCGTCGACAATATGTCCCGTCATAGACTACGTCATAATATACTATCTCTCCATGAGTCGGGATCCGTAGCAATCTGTAAACATCCTCAGGTGTAATAGTCATCTCGCCCTGTGGTAGCCAAAATGTGTTTGTCTCAGAGTGCCAACGCTCTGCGACAGCAGTAATCAAACCTCGGTTCATCTGGAACCGAGGAAGCTCTAGTACGCATAGTAAACCGCAGCGCCTAATCACTCGCCTCTCGGCGTCAGTCAACTGGGTCCTAAGCTCCATCACCCAGTGTGGTACAGTCTGAAGGTACAGCACAGGGACATCCTCCTATTTAATCAAAGCAAGGGAATCACATGAGTAACTTACTATCAGGAAATCAAACAATCAATCATGGTCATCAATTTAAATATACCTATCAGACTTACCAATCCTAACTCTAAGCATTGAGGAAGGACGATCCTAGTTTTATGTCTCTAAGCATTTGAGCATAAAATGAATGGACATTTAGATCCATGATCTATCATTCATGATGAAGATTGATTAACCTTATTCTTCGATATTATAGTTACCTATGTCTTAATTCGTTGTTGAAATCAAACAAAGGGAATACTCTAACTAAACATTCGATTGAATTCATTGACGTGATCGATATCAATCAAGTTGACGCAATCGAGCAATCAGACGTCCTAGAAAAGTTTCAAATAAACAAATTTTTTTACTTACGCGACTTTTCTTTCTGGCGTCATTTCTTTTACCAGAGGCGACATTTCTTTGTTCAAATGCGTGATTTTATTCATCCGCGTGACTTAATTTCACGGAGGCGGTATAAGATTTTCCGTAGGCGACATCTTATTATCACGCGACACCTGATTAAAATGATTAAATCCTACGCGACATTAAATTTTCCTTAAGCGACACAATATTTTCTAAATGCGTGAAAATACCTAAGGTAGGCGACATCAAATTTACTGAAGGCGACATTTAAAATTTTCAGGCGATATTAAAATGCACGGAGGCGACATTTCTTTTCACGAACGCAGAATTAAAATTTTTAAAAGCATTAAATAAGGTCATAAATGCAACTTTAAAGACATGAGAAAAATTTGAATGACATACCGGAGGACCATCGGTCGCTCTCCGACTGAACCGGCGCGCTCTCTCAAACCGATGCTCGCGATGTGGGACCACCATCGTCTCCAAAAGGCTAAAATCAGAGCTCAAATCTCAAGAAGGAATGGTGCAAATGAATAGTAAAATGAGGGGTTTTACCCTATTTAAGGTGAAATTGGTTCTCATAAACACTTTAAAAAAAAAATGCACTTTGAACCTATCATAGGACATTTTCATTAATCGGGGCATGAATCAAACTTGATTATTTCTTTCAAACGGTATCAGAAATCAAAACATATTCCAACTACTCAAACTCGTTCAAATCAAGGACTCAATATGTTTTATTTCTGAGGGGGCATCAGAGTATCAAATGGGCATCACGTCAAAAACATTTATCAGTGGGGCATATCATATCATATCATAGCAGTATCATATCAAGATATCAGTATCATATCATATCATATCAAGTATCATATCAGGAGGCAAATCAATTGCATATCAGTTTTATATCAAATCTGTCATCATATCAAACCTATCAACATATCAGCAATCAATTAACCCAGGACCTTTATCAGTGAACCCAGGACCTATCATCAAATCAGGACCCATATCATATCAGAGGCATCAGAATCATATCAGCACCATCATCAGAGGCACATCATCATCATCAGGAAGTACATCAATCAGAACGATCAGAGGCATATCAGAACCAGGACCAGAATCAGATCATCATACTAAGGGAATCTTTGAATCGGTGTTCTTCGCACATCGACTCAAAGAGGGGCATTTGTAGACATGGAAAATTGGCAAAGGCTTAATTCAATCAAAAGGTGCAATCAAATCATCAAAATAGCACTAAAAATCGATAAATGGAACAAAGGCAATTCAAATCAAAGGAAAATTCAATTAAATGATTAAATGATTAAATAAAGCTTGAAAAGGGGAAAAAACACTAAGAAATTGATTAAATTCAATTGATGACATAGTTGTTGAAATAAAAAATCAAAATGAACCTCTTACCCTTCATGGCTAAATTTAATTACTTTAATTAATTAATAAATATGAAATTCTCTCAACAAAAGAAAAAGGAGACAAAATGGACACAAATCACTCACTTTTGTTGAAATGGTCCAGCCTTTTGAAACCATTTAAATGTTTGTCCCCCAATTTAGGGACAAAGCAAAGCCAATTGACCTTACCCAAGCATAACCATGGTTATCTCACTCTACCCCCTACCCTTGGGAAAATCTTATAAATAGAAGGCATTTTGAGGCATTATTCATCCACTCCATATCTTTGAATTGCAGCAAAGCTCTTGCAATTTGCATCCACACCACTCACTTAGCATTTTCATTGATATTTAGCTTAAATTGTTGATCATTTTAGGGATTTTCTTATCAAATAGAGCTAGAATTTGATAATTAGATCTATTTTGCATATAATTCTTAGTTCAATTCTCATAATTAGAGTGTCACTAGTGAGGATTTGCAGCTGAGAGCCTCATTTACCACTTCAATTTAGAGAACCATGAGATATTTAGATTAATTGTGCATTATTTAGATTAGTTTGCTTTGAATAGTGTAAATTCTCTTTAAATCTTGTTATTTCATGAAGGTGTAAATCACTCACACACATTAAGATAATTAGGAATATTACTAGGAATATTCCCTGATGCAGAATTTAAGATAATCAATTATGATTCGATGATGTTTAGATGTGCCTTAGGTTAGGACTTTGATGTCAATTTCATTCGAATTGTCGATGTAGGAGGTTAATGAACTTATAGCCCATTTTTGGGGTATTACATTTTGCCCCTCTTTGAATTACTGTGCGAAGCGCAGTGGTTCAAAGATAGTCTGTGTTTGATAGAGATATGAAACTGATGTTTGAAATTGATAATTGATATGAGATAGAAGCTGATTGATATTGAATTGATATGGAGATAATAGGTCCTAAATGACCAAAGATAATGTTCACTGTAGAAGCAAATGAACCTATGATTGCGAAAAAGTGTCAAAATGCCTAATTCTGAACCTTAGGATTGATAAGAAGTGAGTGACCCGTTCTAGACTCGATTGTCTTAGCAGAACTAGCAGGTATCACATCCAAATCCTTTAGTTGCCGAAGAACCAAGGAAATAACACTATGATCTGATGGTTGCAAAAACTGATACAGATTACAAGATTAAGAGAATACCAGATTGATATGGATCGATGAATCTGATATGCCCCAAGTGATGATAGATTTTCCCCGAGCGATGAGGACTTTTGATGAATCAGCGACTAGACGTGATTATTGTCTTGATCACTGATGAAAGATATTGATAGACTTGATCGATAGAATTTGATTTACAGACTTTGAATGATGTGCAATACCATGCCCCTTTCGGGATTAAAATTGAAATCTGACAAGAAAAGTCAGCGTTATAGTTTAGAAGCATGTTAATTGATTTGAAAAGTGTGGTTATACATGTCCGAGAATGCATTCTGCATCGTTTGGAGGTCTTGGAGACTGAATTTGACTAGGTTTGACCATGAGTTGACCATGGTTGACCAAGTTGAAATTTTGATAGTGTGATGTAAGATAATTAGTTAAGTTGAATACTAGATTTCTGTGATGATTGAAGGTCGAATATGCAAGTAGTTAATAATATGAATGATCTCAGATTTGAATTTTGATCCCGAAAAAGGATTCTACTTGCTCTTTCATTGGAGGAACCTTCATGTGAGATTCAGCTCTTGTTAGACTTGAAGATGCGATTTGAAGAATCATTTAAGCATTGAAGTTCGTTTAATCATTGTGAGATCATGTAAACATGCAGAATGCAATGAGACATGCAAAATGAAATGCCACCTAAGACCTAGGACCTAGTCACTGATCATGTGTCGATTTGTTATCATCATTGAACTTTTAGGTAACTGGATAAATCAATACAATGCCCACTAGCCATGAAACCATAGACATATGAATATTGATTTGTATGTGCAAGAATCAATACAACACCCACTGGTCAAACAACCATGGACATATGAATATTGATTTTATTTGTTGAATGTCGGATTAGATATAAGCATCAAGGCACAAATGCCAGGGTGACCTGAATATCATGTCCATTTTGATATAGCAATTTGTATAAGCATCAAAACATAAATGCCATGATGACCTGAATACGCCTTGCATTTAACATACACATCAAACAACCAAAAGATCATTCTAAATCCAGTGTGAATTACCCGTAGTGACCCTTTATCGTTCACATCCTTAGGCAAGATTGCGTTCACAGTAGGAGAAAGAACTTACTCAAAAAGACAATAGTGAGATCAAACTTCCTTGAATTTTCTGGGTATCAATGGTCAAGGTATGCATGGCCATCCAATTCGAGATAAAGGCTCTTACAGTTGGACACCATTTCAATCCAAAATTTCCAAAGCTGTTAGATTTTCACATACAAGCAGAAGATAAAGAAAAGATTATGCCCCCAGTCATCACTCTCTAAATCCTGTAAAGGACATCATCGAAGAGCTCGAAGGGACACAATATGCAAAAATCTCAATGCGAATCAGTAAGCATACAAGGAGATAAAAGCATGTAAAAAGCATAGATTGTTTTCAGTTGAGTTTTGATGTTTGATTGTTGTAGATGCAAAATCCTTTCTGGAGACGAGACAGACAGACAGACTCAACAGGAAGCTTCAAAGGACTCTGACTGGATAGGAAATGTCTAAGATACATAGGAGACCATAGGATATGACATTGATTGCCCCCAAATTTGAACATTGATAGGATACAGACGCGCAAGCTGATTGGTGTACAGACCGACTTATTGAAAATTGGAAATGCAGGAACAAACTGAGAGATATGTACAAACTAAAGCAAGACTGAAAGCTGGGAAAGACCAAGATTGTGCTGATAGATGGAGCATTTGGAACAAGTGGCGTCTATTTGCCAGGTTTTCACCATCTTGGTAGAGATTCTATTTTTGCTACCGAGGTGCCTGTTTCCAGGTTTTCACCAAGGCACTTTTTCTTTCTTTTTTCATTTTTTTGTATTTTTCATTTTTTCTAATTTTTTTGTACTTTTGATATTTTTTTATTTTTTTTGTGAATCATCAAGGCGCCTATTGCTAGGTTTTCACCAAGATGTTCATTTTTTCAGGACTTTTTTTGATTTTTAAGATTTTTTCAGGACATTTTACCAAGCACATGAATGTCTTAGGCGTAGAATTTCTTCAGATGGAGAACGTTGATGGGTTCTCGGAGCTGCTCTCCTTCAGTCGTTGAGAGTTGATAGGCACCTGAGCCAAAAGTAGCAGTGACAACAAAGGGACCCAGCCAGTTGGGTTCGAACTTCCCCTTGCGTTCTCGATGTGATTGATTTTTAGGATTTTCTCTCAACACTAGATCACCAACCTAAAATTCTCTGTGTCTGACTTTCTTGTTGTAGCCTCTAGACATTCTCTTTTGATATACTCTAAGATGATCATACGCTGCTTGTCTGCGCTCATCTAGTAGTTCAAGTTCTTGTAACCTCGACACTCTGTAGTCTTCATCAGTGACAAGTCCATGCATTCTAATCCTGAGTGATGGGATTTCAACCTCAATAGGCAGTACCGCTTCAGACCCATAAACTAAAGCGAAAGGTGTAGCTCCTGTAGGCGTTCTGATACTAGTTCTGTATGCCCAGAGAGCTGGATTGATCATCAGATGCCAGTCTCTTCCTGTTTTATTCACTGTTCTGTGCAAGATCTTCAGGAGATTTTTGTTTGAAGCCTCAGCTTGTCCGTTCCCTTGAGGATAGTAGATAGATGACCAATGTTGAGTAATTTTGAACTTGGCACATAAGTCATCTAGGTCCTTGTTTTTGAATTGTCCCCCGTTATCTATGATTATAGAGTGAGGGATCCCATATCTGCAAATGATGTAATTCAGGATGAACATAGAGATCTGTTTCCCCGTTGCTTGTGTTAGAGGAACTGCTTCTACCCATTTTGTAAAATAATCTGTAGCTGTGATTATATGGGTATGTCCATTAGAAGAGTGCGGATGGATAGCACCTATGAGATCAAATGCCCATTGTTGAAAAGGCCATTGTGTAGTAAAGGGAATCAGATCTCTCCCTGGAGCATGAATCAAGTTGCCATGTACTTGACACTGTTGACAGTTTTTAGCAAATTTAATAGCTTCTTTTTCCATTTCAGGCCAATAATACCCAGCCCTAATAAGTTTTCGAGCTAACGTTAACCCGTTCGAGTGTGACCCGCATATACCCTTATGGACTTCCTCTAATGCACGTTGAGACTCTTCTCGTTCTAAACATCTAAGCAGTGTACCATCTAGACCTCGTTTGTACAGATCATTACCAATGATGACATATCGGGATGCGGATCGGATAAGATTTCATTTCTCAAAATGGTTAAAGGACTCAGGGATGATTTGGTCGTGGAGATAGGAGAACAAATTTTTGTAGCGAGATGAATCATAACTTACAACAGTGCAGATCATGCGGGTTTCAGGGGAGTCATATGCAGGATAGGATAGGGCTTCCACCAGGAACTCGTAGCGTAGTTCATGTTTAGGCTGTTGTAAAAGAGTAGATAATGTTGCCATTGCATCAGCAGCCTTATTCTCCATTCTAGGTATTTGCTCAAATGTGATAGAGATGAAGTATTTCTTTAAATCATCGACCATTCTCTTGTAAGGAATGAGCTTTTCATCTTTGGTTTGGTACACATCATTGACCTGGTGGATGACCAGTTGTGAGTCTCCATGAATGTGCATCTCTGTAACTCTCCACTGTATTGCCATTTTCATACCATTGAGAAGTGCCTCATATTCAGCAATATTGTTTGTGCAAGGAAACTTTAATCTGAATGCTTTGGGTATCGAGTATCCTTGAGGAGTAATGAACAATATGCCTGCTCCGGATCCATTCTGTGTGTAGGAGCCATCAAAGAATAATCGCCATGCTCTAGAAGAGAGGTGCATCATAGAGGAATCGGGAAATTCCATTTGCATGGGTGTATCATCAAACAGTGGTGCTTCAGCTAATTGATCAGCAATGACCTGTCCTTTGATAGCTTTTCTTTCAACATATTCAATGTCAAATTCGCTCAAGAGCATGACCCATTTAGCTAGTCTACCTGTGAGGGCAGCTTTGCTTAGGAGATATTTCAGTGGATCAATTTTAGCTACCAAATGAGTAGTATGAGCTAACATGTAGTGTCTCAATTTCTGTGATGCAAAGATCACAGCGAGACAGGCCTTCTCTATCATTGAGTAGTTCTTCTCATAGGCCACTAAAGTTCGGTTGATATAGTAGATGGCTCTTTCTTTCTTGTTCTCATCATGCTGTGCTAGCAATGCCCCCAGTGATGTATCTATTGCGGAGACATATAATATTAATGGCTTCCCATGAATAGGAGGCATCAATATAGGTGGATTTGATAGATACTTCTTGATATGTTTAAATTTGTTCTCGCATTCTTCATTCCATGCAAAGGTCACACCTTTATGTAATGTTTTTGTAAAAGGCTGTGAGATGTCTGCTAGCTGTGATATGAATCTTCTGATAGATTGAACTCTGCCTTGCAACGTCCTCATTTGACTAATATTTGTGGGAGGTTGCATCTCTATTATAGCCTTGACCTTAGCTGGATCAACTTCAATGCCTTTCTTGGAGACGATGTATCCTAGGAGCTTTCCAGAAGTGACTCCAAAAGCACACTTTTTAGGATTTAGTCGAAGACTAAATTTTTCCATTCTGTCGAGGATCATGCTCAAGTCTGTTAGATGTTCAATTCTAATCATGGATTTTGCCAAGGTATCATCTACGTAATCCTCCATTGTTCTATGCATCATATCATGAAAAATAGATGTCATTGCTCTTTGATATGTAGCTCCAGCATTTTTGAGTCCGAATGGCATAACATTCCAACAGAAAGTTCCCCACGCACATGTGAAAGCTATTTTCTCTTGATCTTCTGGAGCAATTTTGATTTGGTTGTATCCAAAAAAGCCATCCATTAAGGAATACATTTCATAGCCCGCAGTCATGTCCACTATCATATCAATGTTAGGTAGTGGAAAGTCATCCTTAGGGCATGCTCTGTTCACATCTCTAAAGTCTGTGCACACTCTGATTGAACCATCTGGTTTTGAAATAGGTACAATGTTGGAAATCCACTCAGCATAGTCTATGACATGAATGAATCCAGCTTTTAGGAGTTTTTCTAGTTCTGCTTTGACTAAGAGTGCAACATGAGGATGCATCTTTCTCAATTTTTGTTTGATTGATTTTACTCCGGGAGCAATGGATAGATGGTGCATAATGAGATTGGGATCCAATCCTGGCATATCTGAATATTTCCATGCAAAGTTGATCTTTTTCTCTGATAAGAAGGTAGTGAAGTTTTGTTTCTCTTCGTTTGATAGAGATTGTGCTACATGTACCAATTGTGGTTCCTCTATTGTACCCAAATTGATGGATTGAGTTGGCTCAATCAGAACTGGAGATCTATCCTGTAAATGACTTGGAAGGACATCAAATATCTCATCCTTAGGTGCCTTAGAGAGGTTTTCACCTTCAGATACGTCTTTTCTTTTTACTTTTGTTGGTTCTAAGACTGCCACAAAGTGGTTTTCACCCTCAGAACTCTTTTTCTTTTTCTTTTTACTCTTGTTTTTCTGACTAAGATATTTGATGTCCGACTCGGTCATGCTGACACTCGGTTCACTGATGGAAGTACTCATAGGCTCAACTGCATTGAGGTAGCAGGCAAGGGCATAGTCATTTGGGAAGGTATACATACCATGGTTTGGGTTGGTGGAAGTTTGGTCGATAAGATCAGGGCATTGGATAGTCAAAGTGGGAAAGGCTTGGGATATGGTGTTCACGGATGTGGATATGTCATCATTGGTCCTAACCTGACGCTCAAGTTCAAAGGTGATATTACAGCTCAGAATGTTCAATTCGTGAATAGGCTCAACATCATCATAGGAGTCCTCTTCAGCCATAGGTGGATCAGACACGTTAAGTTCATTGTTTCGCTCTAGACCTACGTTGGGTTGAGAGACATATTGGTGAATAACATCAATAGATTTCTCTGTTAATAGCTCATCTTCTTCTGGAATGGCACCCCATTCATAATCATTTGACTCATCTTCTGATTCAAAATCTCTAGGAAATCTTAGAAAGTGCGTGAAATCAGGATGAATACCCCAAGAAGGATTACCCTCAGTCTCTGACTTGAATTCATATTCATGGGAATCAGTGTCAGAATAACTACCCCCTGCTTCTCGATCAGTTTGATTACCTTCGAGATTGGCTGGTTCTTGTGGTACAACCATCTCTTGCACTATAGTAGGTTCTTGTGTTTCTACTACATTAATTCTTCTGATAGGATCATCTGTATCATCAAGAAGATCTTTGATCTCTTTAGGCAATTTTTCATAGGGGATAAGCTCAGAGCTATCTGAATCATCATCAGAGGGTTCTGTTTCTTCTTTCTTAAGAAGGGGTTCTCCTGGTGCAATTTGTTCTATGACATGAGAACAACCACCTCTGAGATGATAGGGTTTCTTCTTAAACCCTATGCCACCAGTATCTTTTTTGGCTCGACCAATATGTGAAATGGGGGTCACAAGACCCTTTCCCCTAATTCCTAGAGGTCCTTGACCAGAATATCCCATCTTGGCTATCAATTTGTTTCCTGGACCATATGAATTAGAAGGGACTGTAGGTGCTATAGATTCACTAGGTTGAACAATTTTAGATTCAGAATCCTCTTTATATAGCCATGCCAGCACAGCTTCATCCTCTTCAAATTCTTGTTTAGATACTTGCTCCACCACAAAATGTCTTTTGTATGCTTCCATAGGTTCCTTAGGTTCTGATTTAGACTACTTCAAGGATTGGCCATATGACTTAGGTGAGATTGGGAGAGATGTCAGAGACAAGACTGGCTCTATAGTGTATTCTCCCATCCCATTTTCTTTGATATTTATCTCTTTAGCAATGTCATCCATCTTAGATGTGGAAGCCACATTTTGTTGCTTGATGGAAGATTCTCTGTTATTGGGAACAAGTTTATCGGCACTTTCTTTCAATGTATTGCAAGTTGTACTTAGATCAGCTGGGATAGTAACCTCCACTCCTTCATAGGGAAATTTCAAGCATTGATGGTATGTTGAAGGAATAGCCTACATTTCATGTATCCAGGGTCTCCCTAGAAGGATATTGTAAGCCAATGGTAGATCGAGCACCTGACATGTGGTATCTTTGATGACTGGACCCACCCGGATGGGCAAGACAATGGTGCCTTTAGAAGCTCTTTCTTGTTCATCATAGGCTTTTATGGTGATCTTCTTTTGAGGATCAATAGCCATCTCTGAGAATCCCAACTGTGTGATTAAGTTGTAAGAACAAATGTTGAGGCCTGCGCCCCCATCTATCAACACACGTTTGACTCGACGGTTCTGGATCAAGACTTCTATGTGCAAGGGCTGATTATGTGGGTGACTTAGGGAGTTGTCATCCTCTTCTGAAAAGGAGATATATTGCGGAGATGTTAGATGACCAACCATAGTCTGGAACCTGTCTAGATCTAGATCATCAGGAACATTAGAGCTGACCAAAGCTTTGTCTAGGATATTTCGGTGAGCTGGAGATATTCGAAGTAACTCAAACATAGAGATTTTGGCATTGGTATGCTGGAGTTGTTGTACAATGCTGTAAGATGTAGGTCTGGTATCCTTTAGATTGGAAGATTTTGATGCAACCTTCTGTTTAGAAGCAGATGTGAGATTGAAAGGTATCTTAGGGACATCAAATGAATTTGGTGTTTGTCCTTTCAGATGTGTCTGAGCTTGTGATCTGGTAATTGCATTAGCTGAGGAATGATTTCTATCTCTTTGTACAATCGTGATGACATTACAGCTCTCAGAGAGGCATGGTTCCACCATATTGATGACAGCATCATTTCCAGGGTAGGCATAGTTGACTTTTGCCCCCATGTTAGGCTGAGAAGTGGAAACTCCCTTGCCATGTTGTGGAAAAGGTTCTGTAAATGCTGTGTGATCATTATTGCTGGTAGGATTATCGATTGTGATGTCCCCTTGATCTATCAAGTCTTGAATGGTATGCTTCAAATGGAAGCATCCATTAGTTCTGTGGCCTTTAGTTCGATGGAAAGCACAAAATTCATTATCTTTCCACCAACATGGTTTTGGATCCGGATCAGGTTTTTGGATTGGTGGTAAAGAGATCATGTTATCAGCTATCAGGGTCCTCAGAGTAGATTCCAAAGATTCTCCCAGGGGAGTAAACTTTCATTTATTATCCCATCGTTTGAATGGCTTCTTTGGAGATGGTTCAGCAAATTTTTTCTCTGAAGCTTCAATGGATTTGGTGGCAAGGGTGAGATTGTAGGCCGGTGCCTTTGATGGGGTGTGGATAGTGTCAACAACACCATCAGAGACGATACCTTTGTTTCTATTCCAGGTCTTGTTTTTATCTTTTGAGCTAGATCCTGATTCAGACTTGTCCTTTTGAAGTGTGATTTCTCCTTTCTTGACAAGTACTTTCTCAATCTTGATTGCATTATCCACCATTTTATCAAAAGATACATGATCTTGCATTTGCAATGGATAGTTGAGCTCTGGAACAAGGTTATTGATAAATATTTCAAGTTTCTCCATTTCGGGAATTGGTCTAGCATATAAAGAAAACTTCTTTCGCCACCTCTTGAGAAAAGTTAGGAATGATTCCCCTGGATATTGCTTGAGGTTACAGATATTGATCATGGTAATCAGATGTTGAATATTGTAGGAATATTGTTGATAAAACAATTTAATCAATTCCTCAAAAGTTTTGATCGTAGAAGGTAATCTTGAAAACCACTGAATGGATGCTCCTCCCAAGGATCTAGGAAAAAGATGCATTAGATAAGTCGGTTCATGCATGAATTCCATGGATTGTGTACAGAACTCTCTGACATGATCTTGAGGATCAGAGTGTCCGTCATATTTTTCATACTTTGGTATCTCCACTCTTTTTGGGAATGGAGGCATATACAAGTCTTTGTCAAAAGGAAAAGGACAAAGGGCCTCCATGGAGAATTCCTTGGGTTCCTTCTCTTTCTCAATTTTATTCATTTTGACCTGCATAGCGTGCAGCTGGTTCATTATGGCCGTCATCGGAGTTTCTTCCTCATGCGTGATGATATCTTCGACATTGAAGTGAGGAGGAAGTTTAGCTCCTTCTTGGGCTAATTGCAAAAAGTATGCCTCTCTATCCATTTTCAAGAAATGCCTCATCATTCTTTTGAATTCATCATCATTCTGACACCGATGGATTTCAGAGGGTGTAGGGTCTTGGTCGGCATTATGTTGAGAATGGTGTCCCTGGGATCCTCCTCCTAGAGAACCATGGTTTGTCCCTGCTTGAGACATGGTAGGAGTTTTTGGGCTCCCTAGAATAGATTGAGGAAGAGTTTGTTGATTACCTCTGTGAGTTGATAGAGGAGGTCTGTAACCAATTTTCAATCGAAAGTTACCGAGACCGTCATCTTCGTAGATACCTGACTTGATGAGTTGTTCAAGAGTTGGACCCGGGGTATTGGTCAAAAGTAAGTTCTGAGATGTTTCTTCTGATTTCTTGTGTGAAGAAGCTCTGGTCTCCACCATTAACTTTGAATGAAACAGAAGCAAAGGATGAAGACAACTGAAGAACAATTTGATTCGAGAAAATTGGATGACGCAACCTTGTCAAGATTATGATAGTTTTGAAGATCTGATGAGATGTGGGTGAAGGAAACTGTGCCCTGGATGCATGGGATAGATCGCCCAAAAGATAGCGGACACGAGTTCTCAACACTTAGTTTGTTTTTGAAGATTGATTGATTGAAGATTGATAGTTATGACAAGGTTTTGACACGAGATAAAAAGGACTCAAATTGATCAAACAGAAGACTAGATCGGATTCAAAAGATCAAACTTAGAAAATGGTAGAATGCTCAATAGCTACTGCTCTGTTCCTGACACGATATTTTTGACAGATTCTGGAACTAGGCTGGAAACATTGGATATCTTGCAATTTGACAATTTCTGACAACTTTCTCAAATTTTTCCAAACGACACTCTGCAGACTCGTACGACACTGGGTATAAATGAAATGACAGTTGCTAAACTCATACGACAGTTGGGTAATACTAAAATGACACTTGATAAAACTCATACGACTTTTGACTTCTTGAAATGACTTTTGACTCCAGAAAGAACTTTACGTCAATTTTTGCAAAATTTAAGGTTTTCAGTTTTGGATTGTTTGCAAATTGTACTATCCAGATTTTGAAGGTTATACCAGATTTGATTTTTTTAATAGCCAAGTAGATAAATAAGCACGCAGAACAGCAAGCAAGTGATTCCAAGCACATCTGAAAATAATGAACAAGGGAAAAAGTAACCTTGCACATGAACAATCAAGTGACCAAATTGTGCTAATCCCTGAGAGTACTAATTATGTATGTTCTGAAAAGTTTTGCAATAACGCACATATACCTGAAAGTGAAAAATTGGCCTCTCTAAGGTTTTTAGTAATGGTTTGACTCTGCAACTTTTATGATTCAAAGGGGTGAACTCCAATCCCAGCGCACCAGGGTTTTGACACAGTCCGAGAACTTAATCTTTAAGAGCTGCTAGGGAGATCTGACAACCCAACAATGAACCATACCTGTGGAGATTTCTTCCACAAGGACATTTATATAGCGGTTGTCACTACCATGGCGAAAATAGCTATTACCGCTTGAGGTTCCGTCAATGTAGTTTTCCCTATGAAGGGATTGTTCGCTACGGTTAACCCTCTCTAAAGATGACTCACAGATTTATACCACAAGGGGACTTGGCTCCAGATTCAAGGTTTTGACACCTCTTCACTTTTAACCCAAATAAAGCAAGAAGATTAATCCGACACGCTAAGACAAAGTTTTGTTCCACCAAGGTTTGTGATATCAACTCCACGTGATCTATCAACCTCTCCGGGGAGAGAATGTATCAATCAATAAGAGAAGACGCACTAACCAATTTTGATTCACCAAAGCTTGTGATATCAACCCTACGTGATCTATCAACCTCTCCGGAGAGAGAATGTGTCGATCAATAAGAGAAGATGCACTAACCAAGTTGAATGTGAAACGCACTAAGTATCCTCCCTACCTACAAGGATTCTGTCGTCAAGAAAAATTTCTCTAAGAATCCAATCTCTCAAGAATCACGAATAGTGTTCATAGGGCCTAATTACTATGTGAGCACAGATATATGTTCCGAAAGTAAATCTACCAAAAGCATTCAAAAAGTAGAAAGAGGAACACTTAATGCTTAAAGCAAATATGAGATGAGTCCACAAGGTGGAACACTTAACACCTCACACAAGCTAAAAACAAGTCCACAACTTAGAAAACAAGTGAGTTCCTAAAAGCACAAAAGGGTTGCCAAGTGGAACATTTAACGCTTCTGTCCTGTTGACCCCTCCCCTTTATGGCACTGAGATTGCAACCACAGGGCGGAAATGAGGGACCGATGGATTAGCGAGTCCAATAACCCAAGATAGCAATCAAGATCAATCACAAGTATTCTAAGACTACTTAATGAATCCTTAAGGGATTACAACCTAGTATCAATTATGCAAGTGTGTAGAGATAGATAAAAGCATGAAAGGATGCACACAAGCCAGACACATAAGAGATTTATTTTAGGATCCAAATTGAAATATTATCAGCTTGAGAAGAATACCTTAGGTCCAACGCTCTGCAATCCAGAATTTAGCACACATCCGAAAGTACAAAATCAAGACCAATCAACAGCAAATTGTAAGCGTTAGAAATCAATAATCTGAAAGTACAAATCTGCAAATTATGTGTCTCTGTAGCAAAATCTCACGCGAGGTAGAATGCGGTCCCACGCGAGGAAAAACTATCTCGCGTGATGAAGAATGAAGTATCGCGCGAGGAAGTACTATCTCACGCGATGAAGGATGAAGTCTCGCGCAAGGAAGTACAATCTCGCGTGACAAAAATATGAAGCCTCGCGCGAGGAAGTGGAGTCTCGCGCAATAAAAGATAAAGTCTCGCGCGAGGAACTGTAGTCTCGCGCGAGAAAGTGATTTTTCACGCAAAAAAATGATACCAGTGAAATTTCGCGCGACATAGAAAGAAATCTCGCGCGACGCAAGTGAAATCTCACGCGAGAATTTGTACAGAGATGTACGGAAGTACGGACAGAATGATAAAAATCGCTGTGTACGGACAACTTTGATAGAAAAATTGCCAAAAAAAAAAAAAATTTCTTTTTTGCAAGCAAAAAAAGAAACAAAAAATAACGTCCTACAGAGTATACCAGGACCCTTGAAACCCTTATCCTCAAAAGATAGAAAATTGATAGAAATGAAGGGAAACCCATTTTAGGGCCCCACGGTGGGCGCTAGAAATGTGTGTGTGAAAATTATACCTAATCTGTAGACACAACACTCAGTAAAACATTAGAGGTTAGCTATAATCAAAATCATGCAAAATTGAAAGCTATCTAACCAAGCGATTTACTACCTTCTAATAGGTGCGAGATTAATGTTCTCAGATTATTATCGAGATCAGTGACCTAGACGACACCTAAATGAAGGATTTGAATGCAAAAGATGGATATGGAATAAATGCAATTAATCTATATTTTTGATATTTTCTATGCAATAAGAATGATAAAAACTGATATGATATGAATGCTATTGAAAACTGATATGCTATGCTAATCTAACAATGATATGTAATATGAATGCAAAAATAAAATTGATCTCACAAAGATGTCGATTCGCAAGAGCTTTGATTCTTCAATTCCAATTCTCCAGCGTGATTGTATAAAATATGAGATGATTTGTGAAGAGCTAAAGCCTTAATTTATAGAAATCTAGGGCTTTGGAGGTGCATGGATAAAAGCCATAAATCACTCAAATAAACTCAGCTTGATTTTTGAGTTATCTGATCATGAAAGATAGTTAATTCTCAAAATCATGCAAAAACAGCTTTTTAACTCAAATTAGAGTTTAGATCAGCTTTTTGAACTCCAAAAGGATGTTGAGTTCCAAAAAGTCAATAACTTGCATTGATTTTCTGATTTGGAGTTTAACTGTTTCTTTTGAATATGCATAATAATTAAGAATTAAATAAATAAATAAAGTGATTTATCCTCAACTCAACTGATTTTTGAAAATAAATAATTAATTTATGGGTTAATTAACTATTTATTCAAACTTTTATTAAAAATTATATTATTAAATAATGACAACATGCTTTAATTAATTAAATAAGAATTTAATCAATTAAAGATAGGAATTTTGATTTATTGTCAAAATTAAATAATACAATTAATAATAGATAGAATTAAATTTAATTACATAATTAAGTGGCAAATATTAAATCTAATTAATTAAATATGAAAATATTCAATTAATCAAACTTAGGATAAATGTAATTTATCGCCAAATAATTATTAAATTAAAGATAATTAAGATAATTAGGAATATTACTAGGAATATTCCCCGATGCAGAATTTAAGATAATCAATTATGATTCGATGATGTTTAGATGTGCCTTAGGTTAGGACTTTGATGTCGATTTCATTCGAATTGTCGATGTAGGAGGTTAATGAACTTATAGCCCATTTTTGGGGTATTACAGTTTGTAGCATAACCTACTAAGTGTTGGACAGTTTCTTGACAAAAGATACCAGTTAGAATTAAAAAACAATAAGTGCATCATTAATAACAAAGGAGTAATGATTGCATCTGGTTCAAAGAAAAAAGGTAATGTTTTTCAGCTTAATTCAGAAGCAAGTTGTTTTGTTTCTAAAGTAGATGAAAGTTGGTTATGGCACAAAAGACTATGTCACATCAATTTTGACAATATAATAAAGATAAGAAATGTAAAGGCAGTAAGAGATCTCCCTAGTATTGCAAAACTAGTTAATACAATATGCAGGGAATGTGTGATGGGAAAACATGCGAGGAATTCATTCAAAAGCAAGCATAATTTGGCAGAGAACAAATTGGATCTAGTGCATACAAACTTATGTCGACCAACTTAAACAAGATCATACTATGGTGAAAGGTACTTTATTTTTTTTGTTGATGATTATTCTAGAATGATGTGGGTTACGTTCTTAAAAGATAAATTTGAAGCATTTGGGAATTTCAAGATATTCAAATATAAAGTTGCAAATGAGTCTGGATTAAAGATTAAATGTCTGAGATCAGTTAGAGGAGGAGAATTCAGCTTTGACAGATTTTATGAGTATTGTGAAGAACATGGGATAAAGAGACAGCTAAGTGCACCTAGAACCCCTCAAAAAAATGGAATTGTAGAATGAAGAAATAGGATCATACTTGACACAACGTACACTATCATGATTGAAGGAAAAGTTACACACACCTATTGGAGAGATACAGTCAATAATGTAGTCTATAATGTCAACAAAATTCAATTAAGGTCAAGCGCAGACAAGAAACCTTATGAGATATGGTTTGGAAATGTACCTACAATAAAATACTTTAGAATCTTTGGAAGCAAGTGTTACATCAAGAGAGATGAAGCTATTGGCAAGTTTGATGCAAGAAGCAACGAAGGTATTTTTCTTGGTTAGTCTACTAAAAGAAAACCTTATAGATGTTTTAGCTTAAGATTGAAGAAGATCATTGAATTTTCTCATGTAAATATTGATGAAAAGTTTATGATTCAAGAGAGATATCATGATTATGCACCTATGATTGAATAAGGACCTAGTCCTATCAGTAGAGAAACAGTTATTGAAGAAATGTTTGACATCATTGATGTATTATTTGTTGGAGATTTGCCAGTAGGCTAGTACTGACTATATGTTTGTCATTGTTGACAACATATGGAAAGTAGCATGTGTAGAAGTCTTATGCAGTAAGCTTTCAGTATATGTAGCATGGACATGATATCAACATGATATCATGGGCACAAAGGTTAACTGTTAGTACAAATAGTTATATAGCAGCATGTGTCAGCAGTGTTCTAGATAGAGTAATAGATAGTGTTATGTGTATGGTTGTCCGTAGAGTTATCATGGAGCCGTGTGTTGTCACTGTTATAATTTCGCCCAGCCCCATGCTAGTATTTTAAAAAATAATCCATTTTAAGGATCTGAGGGTTAGGTTTTATTTTGAAAACCCTAAGTTTAATAAAGCCCTAATTATTTTTGAAACTTGTTATATTTTGGTGTTACTTTTTGGTTCACTAATTCTCTAAAATACACATGTGCTATTTTTCACCCCCTTTGACCCATCGCTTCATAGGTTATATTATTAGGTTGTTAGGCGGGGTGCTTTTTAATTTATTTCATTCAGAAGCCTAAGTTTTGGTATTATTTCTCAATAGTTTGTTCTCTTTAAAATGTGTGGCTATTGTTGAACCGCAAGCCATCCCGTTGTCAGAAAATTTGACATGCACTTTAGCGACGAGGCACCATCTTTCCAAGCGGGCCTGACTAGTAACAAGATGTGCTGGCGTTTAAAGAATAGATCGCATCAACAACTATCGCTCTACCATTGGACCAAGATAATAACCTTTTAAGCATTGTGGTATAGCGATAGCCATCCAATTGTTGGAAATATTCAAGACTAGCCAAGTTACTGAGAGGGGAGGGGTGAATCAGTAACTTCAAAACTTTTAACAAATTCAGATCTTAACCATATTTCAAATAACATTTAGATCAAATTCAGATCTTAACCATATTTCAAATAACATTTAGATCAATGAGTAAAAGAATAAAACATTCATAACACTTTGAACACAGAAATTTGGTGACCCAGAAACCTTCCAAATAGAAAGTAAAACTGGGGTGGGGATGATACCCACTAAACTTCAATACTGCAGTATAAAGTTTACTAGTTAAGGCTTACAATGATCACTTCTGATGATCTACCCTATTAGGAGCAATAAGGACTGCTAGGTCCACCTTGTTAAAGGATTTACAAACATACAATAAAGTATGCACTCAGTTAAGATATTTTACAAAGACTGTTAAGTCTACCCTGTTAAAGGATTTTAAGCTGATTCACCTGTTAGGATGAAACAGTAGATCTCTTACTTGCAACTATACTTGCTCATTGAGATTCTTTGATGTACGGATCACCTTCTATGATGGATATATCTTTACTGCTCCTTATACTACTATAGACCTTTGTAATTCGCTTATCTCTACCTTTCTTCTCTTTTTCACACTTCTCTATTCTTCACCATTTTGGATGTGATACAAGACAATGTTTATATATCAATCCAAAACAATTACAAAATAATTACAAAGTTGGCTCTCAAAAAAACTAACACAAATATTACTGAGTCAGCACAAATATAGTTACATGGTTACTATAAACTAACTCGGTGACTTTCTGATACTCAGCATCCACTACATTACTCGGCATCATCATGCTCTCAGTAGAAGTGGAGGCATGGTCCATACTAACCATTCGATCATAGTTTCAAACTCAGTATATACTGGAGACTCGGTAGATATAGTGTCACTCGATAGAAACTAAATTCCTTGTTTACCGTGCTGGCACTTGGTAAACACTGCTCATCTCATCACTCGATAATGATAACTCGGTAAGCACTGCAAAGCTCGGTAAACACTATTCTACTCATCACTCGGTAATGATAACTCGGTAAGCACTATGAAGCTCGGTAAACACACAGAGTCTGAATAAGTGTTGTCACTAATGACAAACATACTTAATGCCAACAATCTCCCCCTTTGGCATTAGTGACAAAAACACTTATTTCCCAAAACTTATATACACAATCATGCTGATACTGGTTTTGATTTTTCATACTGCTGTATATACATTTCATGTCTCCCCCATACAGTATATATACAAATATCTTATTTCACCTCATACTCATATTTCCTATTTCTCTCATATACTTTCTCCCCCTTTCATATCTCATATATCTTATATACTTTCTCCCCCTTTTTGACAATAATGCCAAAGGTGTATATACAAATATTTTACATAGAGATGCCAAAGTGTGAGAGAAAATCAAAATGTACCTTTCCAATTAGTGCCAGAGTTCTATCCCAATTCTCTTGTAGAATCTTGCATGTATGGAGTGCAACTTGGACTTCTGGAGAGAGTTCAATCATGTGATTTGCAATTGAAAACTGATTGTCATGGATCAATGTTTTTGAGTGGGTAATATGCTTTTGCATTGTATCCATGATGGGAAGGATCATGTTCTAAATATCTATCAATGTTGACCTGATCCTTGCATCTTCTCTCAATAACTCTGACTGCTTATCAGATAGGAATCTAACTATCATATGATGTGCAGAGCTTGAACTAGGTTCAAGTTGCAACTTCTATGCACTGATCTTCATATCCTCATCAATCTTATTTATTTTGTCTTTAATCTCCTTTGAGAACTCAGCAACATTACATACTTTGGCAAAAAAAAGATGTTACCTTGGAATAGGAGGACTCAATGCTAGTCAAAACTGAAGATAACCCTACCTAATTGATAGCTATTTGTTGAGCAATGTGCTTAAGCACTTTATTATCAAACTTCTTCTCATCCTTCTCGAGAAACTTATCTGATCCAGAAGAATCCTCATTGAACTTGTTAACTACTTCTGCCAACTATAACAAAATGTGTTGAGAGGAATCAACCTTAACACCTATTGCTTCTGTCAAAATATTCTTGGCATCCTCAATGATCTTATATTCCTTATCTCTTTATTTTTTTAGTTTCTTCTGCTTTTCTTTCTTTTGGAGGAGTTCACCAACTATTTGCATTTGGCCTGCTGTGAGGTTTGCAAAATCTAGTTGGGAAATTTCTATCTCCTCATCTAAATCTATATCTTCTACTACACTCTTACTCAAAAATTTTGTACTTGGTTGAGTCTTTATACTTAATGCCTTTGTAGTAGAAATTATTGTAGACATAGTAGGACTTGTAGTGAAAACTGATAAACTTTTGACTGATGGAATGCTAACTGGAATACTTGATAAACCAAAAACTGAAGTATTTACAACTGTAGAATCTGAAGTACTTACCAAGGTATCCAAAACTAAAGTACTTGCTGCTAAAAAACTCAAAATTGAAGAAGGTACTGAAGATGGCGCTGGAGACTACAACTTGGTGGAAGAAGGAGGCTGAGGCTCAGTAGATGAAGTGGTAGCCACTTCTATCATTGATACATTGAGCTATGCTAGTGATGATTGGACATTTGATGTATTTGAGGGAGTTGTCACAATCACACTTGAAGTTATCTCCAAGCTAGATGTAGCAATTTTTACTGGAGAGTGAGGAAGTGAGGCAATTACCTCTGTAGCTATCTGAACTGGATCATCTTCCTCAACACTCTTCATAGCTTCCTCGGTAGCTTCTTCCTCTTCTTCATCACTATCATCTTTAATATATTTTATTATCACGGTTTCAATACTCAGTTTGTGAAGATGATAGATGTTTTTCCAAGTAGAGTTTGCACTCTTCACAACTAACTCTCTATCCTTGATCAAAATCAAACAACTGTTAAATTTTAGTGTCATCTTATGCTCATTTTCTATCAATGCCTTATTTATTTCAGCATTTTTCAAACTTGGCATCAATTGCCTTAAGGTTTGAGCATATATGTCCTTGACAGTTTGCCTTGCATTAGACCATCTCAACTTGACTTTATCCAATAGAACACCTGGAATTTGAGAAGCCATATCATCCGGTGAGTACTTCCATTTTCCCATTTTCTCAATAATAGCATCTTCAATTTCCTGTTGCTCTGCCTCTGATCTTGTTTCATATTTGAGAGATTTGAAATTTGAAATTCCAGATCCTTCTCTCAAATCCTTAATCTTTTGTTCAAATGAGGGAGGAGGGCTTTTGAGTACTATATCATCTTTGACTTTACCTGCCTTGTCCCTTGATCTTTTCCTTGTGAATATTGTAGTGGGTTGCTTGGTTTCCTTGGTGATAGTTACCTTTCCTTTCTTCTTTACAGGCACTTGTTCTTCTTTACTCTCATCCTTTTCTTCTTCTTCTACAATATCCTCTCCCTTACCCTCGGTTAACATTAGAGGTGTCCTAGATTGCATCTTGGCCATCCTCTTTTTTCCTTTGTTAACCACCTGGTGAAGTTTTATGCTTAGCTCAATTCTTACCTTAGCTTCATCATATGTTCCAAAGTATGGAGCCTTTGGATCAACAGGTTGATTTACTAGGGCTTCAATTATATCCTTTGTCTCATCAATGTTTACCTCATAAGGAAGAGGTTTCACCCATACAATCCTAGGCCTTACTGCCTAAATGTATACTCTATCACAATCAACCATGAAACAAACATCATCTTTATAATCTTCCACCAACTTTAGTGGAATCCAAAATCTCTTATTCATCTTTTCCTTAAAAGATTCAAAATAGTTATCCATTATGCTTGCAAAATTCTCACCCATTTCTACAATGTACTCATTTATCTGATAAAGGAAAAGCACATCCTTTCTCCATTTTACCATGCCTTTTGATGGGAAAAACTTTTGAGCATAGAAAAATAAACAAACCAACAGTGAGCCAAACTTACATGGATTGTTCTTTGAGGTTTGGATGCTCTCCATATTCTTGTTGAATTGTTTCAACAATAAATCTGCTAGGTCAAATGACAGATTGTTATTCACAATTTTATAAGCTAGGTCAACTGCTTCACATGGAACACTATTCTATCGACTTGAACTGTATATCTTGTGAGCTATGACATTGTGCCAAATTTTAGTTCTACATCGGTAATACTATTTATTCTCATACCTCTACCATCCCATTCGGCTAGGGTGTTCTTTTCCAGCTCTACCCGACCTAGGGTTTTTGTAGATTTAGCCTTGGCAAGCATGGGAAGACCAGTGATTCAGTGAATCATCTTCTTTGATATTTCCACTAGTTGCTCAAGCCAAATTTTACCTTCATGCACTCGGCTTAGGATATATCTAATCCATTTTATCTGGAAACTCTGAGGCAAGTGGGTGATATGTGTCAGACCCTTATCTTCCAAATGTTTATGTTCAGGTTTGAGAACACCATCAACACATAGTTCATCACAAACAACATCTATCTCTAGGTTTCCAAGCTCTTGAATTGTACCTTTAAAATGACTGCGAATGTCATTTACAAGAAGTACCTTTGGAGGAATTTATGATTGAGCTCCACTCGGGTCTAGGGTTTCTGTAATCGTGGGCATGAGTTTGAAATCTGACGCTTTCCATTCTCCTTGAACTAACATTTTTGAACCTTTCTTTACTTTGGTGCTGGATGATGCCATGGTAGCTCGATAGAAAAGGAAAAATTCTTCGAAGAAATTTCTACTAAAAAATTTTGCTTCGAATCGCTTGATCACACTAGAAATTTCTTTGCTCAATATGCTGATATTCATGGTGAAGAATGAACTCAATTTCATACTTTTCATTAAAATTTTGTCATTAATGCTCCATAGGAATTAGGGTATTGAATTTGATAGACTGTCATCCACTATGCATTAATTGCTCGGTGAAGATTCCACAACTCGGAGAACATATGAATTCATACTGCTCTGACTTTACTCGGTAACCAAATGAAATTAGGTTACTCCCTACCTTGCTTGGTGGTAACTTATACCGACCTTCTTGTGGTCCTGCTGTATCTTGCATACTGATTTGGATCTTTCTTCCTTTTATTTCAAGAACTGTTTGGAATATGTCTATCAAGATACAGTTCCAGTGCTTTCTTGGAGACTTAGTTAGAATTGATAGAGCCACTCTCTTCATGAGTGACTTCATTACTTGGACAGGTTTGCTCAGTAGGTTTAGGAATCCACTGTTGTCTCATTTGCTTCCTGATGTTATCTACTTTTTCTTTCTTTTCATCTTCAACTTTTCCTAAATTCATGCAATTTTTAGCTATGTGACCAAGCTTAGTGCATTTATAACATCTTATGGTGGTTTCTCTTTTTCTCAAGTGATGCCTTACACAATTCATGCCAATGTGTCCATATTCTCCATAGTAATTACATCTACACCAAGTTTTGTAATCCCAACCAAATATTGCTTTCACAATTTGTTCTGTTGGATTGGGTGATTTAGTTCTTCATTTTGATTCCTTGTGACCTTGTTTGCTACATTTGTGACATTTGCCTTTAAATCTTGGTTTCTCCTTACATTCATTTGCTTTATGACCATGCTGATTGCAATTGTAGCATTTTCCATTGAATTTTGCTTTTCCATCACTCCAACATTTGTTTGAAGTATGACCAATTTTGCCACAGTGATTACAAGTGGGTTTTTGATTCTTTTGAGTACCTTGTTTGGAGGATTCACCTTCCTCTTTGTATCCAAGTCCTTCTTTTCCTTTTTGCTTATGAAGGTTTCATTCATACACCTGATTCATATCTTCTTGAGATTTCAACATTCTCTCATTGATTTGTCTTTCAGTATCTAGGTCATTCATTAATCTTAAATTAATTTTCTTTTCAGATCTTAGTTCCTCTCTTATATTTTCATTTTCTGATCTCAGAGTCAAGATTTCTTCATTTGCATTGGAGACTTGATCAATAAGGTTTTCTAGCTGAAGGGTTTGATTATGGATTTCATTGTTCTTTCCATCTATTTCATCTTTCATCTTGTTTCTTTGTTCCAAGATTTCACAAAATCTTGTTGACTAAATTTCCTGTTCTCTTTTCAATTTTCTTACCTCTTCTTGCAGAGATCCACTCTTTTCTAGAAGTTCTTTGATTGCATTGTTTGCTTCATCTGAGCTGCTTGAAGGGAAAAAATCTTCAATCTTTTCTTCAACATACTAGGGGTCATTCATCTGAGTTGCAAGTTCCTTCCTTCTTTTTAGGGATTGGGAAAGATGCTCTTTTGCTTCCTTGAGTTGAGTTACAGCCATTTCCAGATCTAGCTTTTCAATCTCAATTACTTTGTTAAGTCTGAATATCTCCATTGTCCTGAATCTTTTTTCAAGCTATCAAGCTTTATCCTGAGAACCACAAAGCTCTGATACCAATTGTTGGAAATATTCAAGACTAGCCAAGTTACTGAGAGGGGAGGGGTGAATCAGTAACTTCAAAACTTTTAACAAATTCAGATCTTAACCATATTTCAAATAACATTTAGATCAATAAGCTAACTGCATGCATGAGTAAAAGAATAAAACATTCATAACACTTTGAACACAGAGATTTGGTGACCCAGAAACCTTCCAAATAGAAAGTAAAACTAGGGTGGGGATGATACCCACTAAACTTCAATACTGCAGTATAAAGTTTTCCGGTTAAGGTTTACAATGATCACTTCTAATGATCTGCTTGTTAGGAGCAATAAGGACTGCTAGGTCCACCTTGTTAAATCATACAATGAAGTATGCACTTGGTTAAGAGATTTTACAAAGACTGTTAAGTCTACCCTGTTAAAGGATTTTAAGTTGATTCACCTGTTAGGATGAAATAGTAGATCTCTTACTTGCAGCTATACTTGCTGATTGAGATTCTTTGATGTACTGATCACCTTCTATGATGGATATATCTTTTTTGCTCCTTATACTACTGTAGACCTTTGTAATTCACTTATCTCTACCTTTCTTCTCTTTTTCACACCTCTCTTCTTCACCATTTTGGATGTGATACAAGACAATGTTTATATATCAATCCAAAACAATTACAAAATAATTACAAAGTCAACTCTCAAACAAACTAACACAAATATTACTAAGTTAGCCCAAATATAGTTACACAATTACTGTAAACTAACTCGGTGAATTTTTGATACTCGGCATCCACTGCGTTACTTGGCATCATCATGCTCTCGGTAGAAGTGGAGGTGCGGTCCATACTAACCACTCGGTCATAGTTTCAAACTCGGTATATACTAGAGACTCGGTAGATATAGTGTCACTCGGTAGAAACTAAATTCCTTATTTACCGTGCTGGCACTTAGTAAACACTGCTCATCTCATCACTCGATAATGATAACTCGATAAGCACTGTGAAGCTCGGTAAACACTGTTCTTCTCATCACTCGGTAATAATAACTCGGTAAGCACTGCGAAGCTCGATAAACACACAGAGTCTGAATAAGTGTTGTCACTAATGACAAACATACGTAATGCCAACACCGATGCTTTAAGGTGGATGAGATGATAGGTGGGACCTTGAACTTCCAGGTCACTATAACATGTATGTTTGTGATTGGTTAAGGTACAGTGATGTGGTGGTTGACTGGACTTTAAAATAGTAGAAGGAATTTCAAGAAAGGGGCCCGCCCATTCGTAAACGTGGCATGTTATGATTTGACATACAGACAAGTGATGTATCAAGCTGTGGGGTAGAACTTTTCAAAGGGTTAAACAATAGATTGATCTGACGGTTGTCATTATACCGTTGATGAAAGATGTAAGGAATGTAATCTTGTGGTAAAGCGACGACCATCTGATTCTCTTTAAATATTGAAGTGTGTAGTGGGCCCTAAAAGTGCCAGCTCATTCTGACATGTTCACTTTCTATTGGTGTAGTAGATTATGATTTGGTAGTTATCAAGGTTTTTAGTGCCGAGAAAGAAAAGAAAGAGGGGGTCCACTTGCCATTCTTTGCAACGAGATAGTTTGTGATTCGACAGAAGTTAGGTGAGGTGTCATAGTAGGGCCTATCTTCCTGGATGATTAAAGTACAACAAGATCTTGTGGTTGTTGTTATACCACTGGGGTAAGATGCATGTTTGTTAGGGTCAGTGGTATAGTGATAGCCGTCAATCTTGTTTAAAGGTGGAGACCGTTTGGTGGGTCCTCTACTGCTAACTTTTGATGATGCAATCATTTCTGATTGGCCGAGGGGAATAATGACTTGTCAAAGTTGCCAGTTTGTTTGACACCAAGGATAAAGTTAGGGCTTGTTTGCTGCTGACTTGTCTGATGTGGCGCTTCCTGATTTGATAAAATTTCAAAAGGAAAGGTGGGGTCACTTCTTTGAAAATAAGTAAAGAGCTACATGTTGAAAAGAATCTTGCGACTGTCATTACACCGCTGGATGAAGCTGCTTGAGTTTTACGCTTGTGCTTTAGTGACGAAGCACCACCTATCTATTTCTGATCAAGATGAAGTTAAGTTATGTTTTTCCCACATGATTAAATTGAAATGTTTTCATTGGTTGAAAAATCATTTGGGAAAAGGTGGAAAGAAGTTACGTGGCTTTGTTTGTTGATCATCTGATGCACCGAAAATAAACTGAATCAATGGTCTGAATTCAAATTTTTTCTCAATGACATTTTTCATGTCCTACAAACACAAAGGCCACCAACTTTCAGTAATGGTAGGTTTAATGAGCTACGTGCGGATGGACTATAAGCAGTTGGCAACATTATATATCAAAATTCAAACATTGTTTCTCTTTACAACTCTCATAAACCTTCTGGCAATCTAGATTTCCTCAAAAAGTGATTTTAAGCGAAGAATTTGTAGGTGTCTGGTAGGTTTATTTTCTGAGTTCAGAATTTCTTAAAGTCTGTGAAGGTATTGCAAGGAAGTTTTTGTTTGCTAGTTGATAGCATTTAAGGTTCTCTTGAAGTATTCATATATTATTTTGTAAAATCCCTAATTTCAAAATGCCACCAAAGAGGAATTTGTCTGGTCAGACGGAGTATAGCAAAAGGGGGGTTTTTGAAGATTTGATGCAATTACTCCTACATTCTGATAATGGGACAGCAAGGATGAAAGAGCTTTTCCCAAGAAACCCTAGGGACTCAGTGGCTGAGGTGCTCCATGACAGAGGAAATTGGATGTGAGAGAATCATAATGGCCTTAGCTTGTTTAGGGCAGCTTACTCCCAAATAAATTCCTGTGCTCCCCTTAGTAACATATGGAAATTTGATGTTGGGAAGCTAATATGCCCTGGTGTTTTCATGGATGATGAGTTGTTGATACAAATTGCCAAGTGCTATGATCCTCTGACAAGGTGTGTCAAGGATGTCAATGGAAAGAACCTAATTAGCATCACAGAGGATGAGATTAGGGAAGTGTTTTCACTAAATGACCCTTCGGTGGGGTTAGAGAAGATAGCTTTCAAAGAGTTTACAGAGATATATGAGGTACAGAAGGATATTTTGAGAGCAGGGCCTCTAAGGGAATTCATTGATCAAATTGGATCAATGTGTGTTGTAAGTGCAAGCACCCCAGAGCCTTTCAGGCTAGATTTGTTCAGTAAGAGAGCACAAGATTTTTATAAGTCTCTCACCTTAATTCTAGGGTATGATGAAGCAACTCACATGCCAGTCCCATACATGTTCATGATGGTACAAACACTTCACCCCCAGTTGGCATTGATTTTTTATTTTGCATCTCATTTGGCTAACTTTATCGATGAGGGATTGCAAGGAATTAAGAACATGAAGGTTACTAGGCCATTTGGATGGTATTCAATGCTTATGCACATGTTTTTATACAAGGGGGAGGAATTTTTCAGTTCAACAGTGAATATTGTGAAAGAAAGAAATAGAGAAACCCTCCCAGTCCAGTTGTGGACCACAACTCTATCATGGGACAGGATGGCTGCTAGTTATATTGCTTTTGATAGAGATTTTGCTTCTAGACTTAGGACTTTTCTATTCTTTGACAATTCTAGAATCCCAATGGAGTTACTGAGACTGATCAAGCCAAAGGAGTATTGTCAGGACATTAGTATTGTCCACAATTTTGGGGATATAATTTTATACCCTATTTCTACAGTTTTCAAAGTGTGTGGTTGCATAGTGGCACCTTATATCTTGGCCTACCCAGTTTCACTAAAAATATGATATGCTAAAATCTTAAGATAGATTGGTGACTTGCAAGAGTCCACTCTCACTAGTAAGGGAAGGGGAACCTTTTTCCCAAATCTAACTATTGCACACCAATATGTGATTACTAAAGGAGGATGGGTGCATTTAAATAAGGTCTTGCAGCCATACAAAATGTCCAGAGAAGTGGTTAGGTGTGCAGACACAAAAGGTTTTCTTTCAGGAATGTTCAAAGATAAAATAAGGTGTGCCCATATAGAACATAAATTCAATTTCCCTGAGGACATAATAAGGAATGAGTTTGATCTTCAAACTCAAGAAGTTAAGAAAGAGAAATGGATTGTCTACAAAAAGACTGTAGATTTCATCCAAAATTTTGATGGAGCCTATGATCCATTATAGGGTTTTGAGCCATGGGCAAGGAAAGTGGATGCCCTAATTGAGCATTTTGAGGGTATCATGCATGCGGTAAATGAAAAGAAGGCTGCTATAAGAAAGACAGACCCTGAAATGGCTAGGCAGATTTTGAGCTAGCCTAAGTATATGAAATTGACCCCAAGGGGAGTCTATACAATGCAGAAGAGGAGTGGATATACTATTCTCTTGCCACCACAACAAAAGAGTGAGGATATTCCCTCTACTTCTAAAGGGAAAAGGTCAATTAATGATCCAGCAGTGTAGGGACCCTCTCTTAAGAGGCAGAAACAAGAAGAGGTAAGGCCAGGAGAGGCAGCTTATTCTCCTTCTCAATTCCCCATCCATTTAGATGAACATTGGGTGGCAAAACAACTTGTACAATTGAGAAATGAGGGAAACATTTTTGTTTCCAATGATGAGTTGCAAGAAGGGATGCCTAAGGCACCTAAAGAGGTAGTCATGGACCTAACTATCAATGAATTTGAGGGTAAACAATTGGACCCTATTTTGAAACAAGCAAGTGATTCCTTCCTTGCTGATGATAAATTTGTTAAGACTAGGGCATTCTCCCAATTTTTATGGAGGATGAAAATAAATCAATACAAAGAGATTTGTGAGAGGAGAAAGGAAGAGTTCCCTGATAGGGATATAACTGAGATATAAAATGAGATCAAGGTAGAGATGGCTAAGTAGTTTGAAAAAATTACTCCTAAGGAGGGAAGGGCCATGGTTCATACTGTAGGGGTGCTGATTCTGCCAGAGTGGGACATTGTTGATGAAATTGTTTTTTATCAGGTTAGGAAGAGCAAAGTAAAAACTCTTGCTACTATAGAGAAGGCCAAACAAGCTACTAGGGGATTTTCCTTTTTTGATGACCATGCAGCCTTGGTGATGTGGTCCCTAAAGAGGGAGGAAAACAAACGAAAGAGAGAGGATCTCTCTATAGGATATTCAGGTAGTTTACTAGTACAAAGGGTGGGAGAAACTTCTAGTGTAGAGGCATCAAATTTAATCTTGGAAACTACCAAATTTAATGTCAAGGTGGTAGAAAAGGATGCCTAGGAGAAGGAGGAGCTTAGGCTCAAGTTTGAAATGGTTCTTAAATCTTATAATGAGCTCAAAGTAGAGCTAATTCAGAAAGATAAATTAATTGCTCAACTGTCTGGACCCTTGGATCATAGGTCTCCTCAATTGGTAATCTCTAACAAGCCTATAGTGGCTTCATCTTCAAGCCCAATTGTTGAGTTACCACCATCCCCCTACTTAGAGACAAGTTTGGATGCAAGGGTTACTTGGGAGAAACAAAGATTAACAAATGAGACAAATAAATTGAGGGAAATAAGAATACAACTAGAGAAGGAAAAAGATGAAAATGTGAAGGCCACAGCTTTATCAAACTAGAAATATGAGGAGAAAATAACATATGAAATCATGTAGTTTTCTATTGATTTAAAGCCCTCCATTCTCCATAGTCATGCTAGTAAGTTATATTCATTACTTGAAACTTTGAATAAGGAGAAGATGGAATTGTCACCAATTTTGAAGAAATGGATTGAGAGATCTCCTAGTATTAAGCTGTTTCGAATGCTATCAAAGGGCCAAGAGGATCCTGATCCATTGATCAAACTAGTACATCAGATTGTCAAGGAAATGGTACAGTATGGCATCATTTTGGATAGTTTTATCAGAAAAAGAAGTATGCTCAAAGCTGAATTAATGCTTTCAAACTATGAGCCGGTGCCTACCATTTTCATAGATAAGGGAAAATTTAAAGAAGCATATCAATGGAGAGAAGAAATGGATGCACTTTTGTCAAAAAGGGTGACTGTTTCCTATGTGGCACTTTTTCTATTAGTAGTGTTATCAAGTTATTAATAAATTCTAAATCAATGTTTGACAATATTTAGCATAAGGTTACTTAGATTGAAAAGGAATGGGAACAGTTATCAAGTAAGAAGACTAAGTTTGCCAATTTTGAGTTCCCAAGTGAAGAGGTGTACAATAAATGGAGGTATCAATACATACCTCATGTTGAAAAAGTTAATACTCCGTCGGCTTCCTAGAGCAAGTAAAGTCAGTTGCTTTTGAGTCATAGAGGTTTTTGAGATATAGAAAGACATTCATTACAAGATGGATAGTGAGATGTTGCAAATCAGATTTGTTGAAGGGAGCCAAGGACAATATTGAAAACATAAAGCAAGGTCACTCGGCTACAAATATCTCACCTGCTTGACTTTTGTATTTATTGTAAACTTTTTGAGGTAGTTGTAAAGGTTTCTAGGTTAGAAATTTTGCAAGCCCTAGAATGATCGGTAGCTTGTTGCATCTCCTTTTATATAAAGGATTTTCCATGATCATTCTAGGCATTGAGAGTCTAGGAGTTAAAAGGATAGAAACTCTGAAACCCTAACCCTCAGTCGAGGATTGTAAAATCTTGTATCATTTTATCAAAGAAATAGAAAAGAAATACAGGTTGTTGCTACTATTTTGCAAGCTTATTGATTCAGAGTATGATGTGTGCAATGTTCAATGTTACACTTTATACAAGTCTCAAGTCTTTGCCTCTCCTATGAATTTATTCAGTAAATCTTTAAGCCTTCTAAATTTTTATATGTATGTGTTTAGTTCTGAGTTCTGATCTAAGATTAGACTAAATATTGCTCTGAGTGGGATGCATGTTTACTGAATCTATTTAGGGATTCTCTATAAGTAGGAAAGATTTGGAATAGTTTGTATTTATGTTTCAAGACCAATTATCTTTCAAACATTGTTGTATTCATTCTGTCTTCTAACATTTTTCCCAATGGATAGGGCACTGGCCTATATTTTCCCATCTTTTCTTTGTATGGAATGATTGAAATCTTGTAATCCTGAAAACATTAAATCAATACCAGTCTTTTACATTTTATTTACTTTATATGTTGTTCTATCCAGTGATGGAGATTCAATGAGTAATGGGTTGTTACTTAGTACTTTCTCATTGTCATTTGTTGTAAGATCCAATATTAGATAATAAATAGAGTTAAAACTATTGGATCAAGTGTACCCGCCTTGGTTTTGTAGAGCCAGAAGTGAAGAGGGCAGTCTTGTCCCTATAGTTGGTCTAGTTGCCTAGAGATTTCTCATATTTGGAATTAACCAATCCTTAACATCAGTCATAGGCATATTGGTATCTCATGCAGTGTAAAATATTTTGAAGAACCAACAAAATGGTGACTCCGCTGGGGAGTAGAGATTGTGATCAGAAGGAAATAGCGCAGGTTTCAAGTTGAGCTAGACTCCTGACTTGCCTATTTTCAAAATAGTGGATATCTCTAAGTTGTAAACATTTGTATACAATAATGCAGGTGCAAGTTGAGCTTGACTCCTGGCCTGCTTATTGTCAAAACCAGTTGGTTACCTTTGATTACAGAGTTGATTCCTTTCTTTTACCTACCCTTCCTAATTTATAAAATCATAAGAATAATCCCATATAGCTTGGGTGGTGACTCTAAAACATCTATGTACCAATGTTTTAATTAATATCACTATATTACTATGAGTTACAAAAATACAAGGTCTTGGAGGAAGGAACACCCAGAAGAAAGTTTGCAGGGTGAACTTCCTGTCACATCAAGAAGAGGCCAGGGTAGGAGTGAAAAAAGTGTTAGTGACATGTCTCTTACCTAGAAACAAAAGGGAAACTCAAGATAGGAAGGTCTTGCTCCTCCTGGTTAGGAAGGAAATGCCTCAAAATATGAAGAGGTGGTTGATCTGGGTTTAAACCAGTATGAGGATTATTATTCCCCTACAGAGAGAGAGGGTGAAAGGTTACCCCACAATAGGAAAATAGTCCCAAATAGACAGCATGGGGGGGATAGAAGATCTAGAAGTAAAATTAGGGGTGGGCAAGACTTTGTTCCCCCTTTCATCCTTGGTTCATCATTGCCCCAAGGCCTCCATGAGTCTCAGGATCCACAAGAAGAGCCCCAAGCACAACAAGCTGAGTCTGAAACAACTTTTCCTGATTTTGAGGAAATATTTGAGGAAGTGTATGAGTTGGAAAGAAGAATTCATGAACAAGTAGCCATTAGGTAGAAGAGAGAGAATGAAAAGGAAGAAAAGGACATACATGCTATGATGAGGGCTGACCAATTAAGAAGACAACTGTTAGATTTAGAAGCTATAAATTATGTTCCCATTCTTGAATAGACAAATGAGTTGTATGTTGTCCATCAAACATTTGAAACAAGGGATCCAAAGGATAAGGGAAAGTAAAAAGCAATGGGCATTTCAATTAAAGAACCTCTAGGCCCTAAGCTTCCCATAGATCAAACTTTAAGGTTGGAGGCAGACCTTGAAAAGGCCAAAAGGGAATAGGAATTGCTAGCTAAGGAACTTGAAAAGGCAGAATTAGAAGCTATGACATTAGAAATGAAAAGGAAAATTGATTTTCTAAAATAGTCTACAGGACCCACAAATTTTGCTAGTTCTACTATGACACAAGGAGCAAAAGTCACAAATTTAGCAAATCAGACAACCAGTGTTCCCCCACTAGGTGGACTTAAAATCCCTGCCACTACAAATACTAATGCATCCACATCTCAGGGTGCTGGTATTTTAAAATAGGGGTTGTACATGAAAGATGTAAATAATTGGTTTTCACTGGCATCCCTGGGTATCCTAACCCTATCCCTGAAGAGATTAGGAAGAACCTCCCCAAATTTACTGGAAGTAATGTTGTTACTTGTGAAGAGCACCTAAAAAAGTTTATTGATGTGATTGATGATTATAACATTGTGCCAGATGATGTTATCATGAAATTGTTTGTACAATCCCTAATAGAAGATTCAAGAGATTGGTTTAGGGCTCTGCCACATGGTAGCATAGGTTCATGGGATCAGCTTAGGCATTGTTTCAAAGAATAGTATGGTGAAAAAACACATGAGGGTTTTATGCTAAATGAATTAAATAACATAAAAAAGAATTTCAATGAGGATTTTTTTGAGTTTAATGTTAGATTCCAAAAGGCCATGCATAAGCTCTTGCAAGTTATCAGACTAGATGATAGGGTGTGTCTTGTCACATATCTAAATGCTTTTGACTCAAAGATGGGTTACCTTTTGAGGGACAAGAATCCCAGGAGTCTTGTTGAAGCTTACAAGCTAGCTATGAACATAGAGAGCAACTGAAGAATCTCAGGAAAGTTGGGAAGAAGGGAGGACAACAAATCACCATTATTGAATAGAAAGGATCCAGGAAAACCTATGAATGTGAAACCTAAAGATGATGATAGTTTAAAATAGATCTTGAAAGAAATAAAATATCTAAAGCCTGGTGAAAATAGAAACAATAAAATTATAGGAGGAGATAAGCCCCCCTTTAATAATTTCAACAAATTGCCAAGAATGTAGAACTACCCATATAATACTCAATGGAAAGATGGGAAGCCTATGCTTCCTGATAAAAGGGACAAGCCAAATGATAGGACCCCTGATCCATTGTAGATAAACTCAATGAATGTGATGGAGGAGGTTCCATGGTGTATAGCTTGTCAATCTCCACATGATCCTAATTATTGTGTCATATCTCAGAATGTCTCTTCACAAGAAGAGAAAGAATGTAATGAGGACTAGCCTTATGATGATCAGGGGTGTGGGATGATTTCTTCCCATGTTTGGGATGAAATTGATTCTCCTGAAGAGGATGAAAATTAGGATTTTCTTAATTCTCAGGCTAGAATTGAATCATATCATCAACAAGTTTTTTCAGATGAGGATAGTGAACCTGACAATATCCAGTACAATGTTGTGAGGAGTAAAGAAATAGTTGTTTTGAGAAGGCCATCTGATGAAGAAATTGCCTTGATAACAGTGGATATGGTTACTCAAGCTAAAATAAATTACAACTTGAGGAATAGGGTGGTCACTAGCCTAGGTCAAAAACCTGCTTGAATTTTTATCAAGAAAACAAATAAAGATGTAAAAACATCACAAGATAAGCCTAAGGATGCCAATGCTATTGATAAAATCAAAATAAAGAAAAATGACAAACCTAACATTGTCTATAAGGTAAAGCCCAAACCCACTGCTGATGTTGTTCCAGTTCAGCAGAAAGAGAATGAAGCCCATAATAAAAAAACTATAAACATATCCATCCAAGATATTGATAAAGAGATTGCGAATTCAAAACCTGATGTTTCTAATTCAAAATATGTTCCAATTGATATGAGAAAACTATTGTCTTAGATTACTATTAAGGTTCCATTATTAGAGATGATGAGAATAGAAGAACATAAGGAGAAGGCCCTAAATTGGGTAAATGGTGTGGTATCTGTGGACCCTCAAAAAATAGAGGGAACTGAGAAACAAATAGCAACTATGAATGATGAAGATGGAAATTACAATGAGGAGATTATTTCTAAAATTCCTCAAATTTATTTGGATACAAATGTTGTTAGCACCACAATAGGGATAGTTGATCCTTTTTTCTTGACTCTGCAGATAAATGGAAAGTTGCTAAAAAATTGCATGATTGATTCTGGAGTGTCAAATACTATTATGCCTAGTAAGGTTATGAAATCTTTGGGATTGAAGGTGGACACACCCCATGGTAGGTGTCAAGCGATGGATTCAAGGGAAGTACCAGTTGTTGGTACTATCAAGGCCCTCCCTTACAAATTAGTTGCATACCCCAATACACAACTGACCATGAGTGTCTTGGTAGTGGATATTCCTCCCCAGTATGGGATGTTACTATCAAGAAAGTGGAGTGCTTCCATGGGAGGCAGCATAATGTGTGACATGTCATTTGCCACTTTTAATTTGGAAGGATAGAATATCAAGGTCACCAGGGAATCTAGAACTCCACACATGATTAAAGAAGAAGAAGAAGATACCATGAATTGTTTCCTTGATACTGACATTAATGCTTTCAAGGTTCAAGGTAAGGAAGTAGAGGGGGATGTTGAACTAGTCCACAAGTCAGAAAAGTAGGAGGGATGGATTGACCTTGATAGCTTATGGACCATGTACTTTGATGGAGAAAATAGCAAGGAGGGGTTTGGAGCTAGAATATTACTCATTTCTCCTAATGGTAAAACTTTCAAATTCTCCTTTTCTTTGCTATTCTCATCCACAAATAATGTTGCAGAATATGAGGCCCTATTAATAGCTTTAAGACTGGCATCAAGACATGGCATAAAATGTTTGAAAGTAATAGGGGATTTTGAGTTAGTTGTCTCCCAAGTTAGACCAAAATATACTTCAAAAAATCAAAGATTAAAGTAGTATAGGAATGCAGTATGGGATGAAATTGAAAGCTTTAGTGCTTTTAATATTTGTTGGATGGAAAGAGGTCAGAACAGAATGGCAGACTTATTGGCTAATATAGCCCTTAGACCAAAAGATGTTACATTTGCAGATATTTCCAATATAGAGGTACAAGCCAGGCCTTCTATCCCTAACAATCTAGATAATTGGTAGGTTTTCTCTGATGACCAAGACATATTGAGGTTCCTCCAGTGTGAATTTCATTTTGGTGATAAAGAAATGAATTTTAGTACTTATGTTGATACAGTGAATGGTAAAGATGTTATCTCTGGGAAGGAATTTTTACAATTGAAATCAAACAGAGTTCCCAAAGGATTAGTTTCTCTTGAAATGGCATTTGACAATAAGGACAAGGCATTCTCTACTAGTACCGATAAGATCAATGAGCTTGAAGAAATAAACTTAGGAACAAATATAGTTCCCAAGAAGGTTTATATTAGCAAGTGTCTATCCCCAAGAACTAGGATAAATTTGATTGACCTTCTCAGAAAATTCAAGCATGTTTTTGCCTGGTCCTATGAAGATCTTGAAGCCTATAGAGAGGACCTTTTCCAACATGAAATTCGACTCAAAGAAGGCACAAAGCCTTTTAGACAGAAGTTGAGACCTGTTAACCCTACCTTGGCCCCTAAGATGCAAGGTGAACTCAAAAATATGATGGATGCTGGAATAATCAAGCCTATTAGACATTCCACTTGGGTTTCAAATTTGGTGCCTGTTAGAAAGAAAAATGGTGATATCAGGTTATGTGTAGATCTCAGGAATCTTAACATAAACTCTCTGAAGGATAACTATGGATTGCCAAATATGGAGAATATGTTATAGAAGGTCACTGGATCAAAACTAATGTCTATGATGGATGGATTTTCTAGTTACAACCAAGTTATGGTTAAGGACATAGAGCAATTTAAAACTACATTCACAACTCCATGGGGGACATATGTTTATGTCAGGATGCCTTTTGGGTTGACTAATGTCGATGCTACTTTTCAAAGGGCTATGGATGTGGCCTTTGCAAATTTCATTGATAGATTTATGGTGGTGTATCAAGATGACTTGACAGCTTTCTTAGCCAAGGAGAAACAACATTGCCAACACCTAGAGAAAATTTTCATTAGAGCTTTGGAGTATAGTGTTTCTTTGAACCCAAAGAAGTGTTCCTTTGGTGTAGTAGAAGGAAAGCTTCTAGGACATATTGTTTCAAAGGATGGAGTGAGAATAGATCCTGAAAGGGTGCAAGCTATTGATAAATTGTCTTTGCCAAAGAATATCAAAGGGATTCAATCTTTTCTAGGACAAGTCAATTTCTTAAGAAGGTTTATTACAAACTTTGCAGAGATTAGTATTCCATATCTAGAATGTTGAAGAAGGGGGCAAAGGTTGAATGGAATATGGAAGCAATGCAAGCTTTTAATGACATTAAGAAGGCTATCAAGTATGCCCTAGTCCTGAAGACACCATAATACAACAAACCAATGCAGATCTTTTCTTTTGCATCTGCCCATACCATTGCTACAGTGCTATTACAAAAAAATGCTGATGGTTTTGAATAGCCTATTTCCTTTTTCAGCAAGACTTTGCAGGCAATAGAATTAAATTATGATATTATTGAAAAGCAAGCATATGCCTTGGTAAAATCCATCAAAACATTTAGATGTTATTTGGTGGGAGCCACAGTGGTTGCCTATGTTCCAAGTGCTGCAGTCAAGGACATTTTGGTCCAACAAGAGGTTTTGGGAAGGAGGTGTAAGTGGATTAATAGGATTCAAGAGTTTAATATTAATATCCACATTACAAAGCTGGTAAGAGGATTAGGCCTAGCAAAGTTGATGGCCCAAAGCAATCTGAATGCAAAATAGATAAATGTATTGGAGGAGAATCAGAAACCTTTTATATGCAACATGGATTGTTGTTAATGGTACAAGGACATTGTCAAGTATTTAAAAAAGATGGTTTTACCTCCAGACTTGGATGACAATAAGAAAAGAACTATTAAGCTTCACTCTTTAAAATATGCAATTATAAATGGTAAATTGTGGTGGAGGAATAACGAAGGTGTTTTTCTTAAGTGTGTAGATCATGATAAAGACCAACTTTTGATGGATGAAATGCATAATGCGATTTGTGCAGGACACTACATGGCTAAAACCATAACCCACAAGATCATCAGGTCAGGTTTTTGGTGGCCATCACTCTTCAAAGATACCCATTAGTTTGTAAAGAAGTGTGATCCTTGTCAAAGATTTGTAGGGAAATTGAAATTTGATGGAAACTTACCTCTTAAACCTGTTACTGTTCAATCTCCTTTCTAGAAGTGGGGTATGGATTTCATTGGTGAGATCCCTAATAAGTCTAGTGGAGGACATTCTTACATCTTGGTGGCGATTGATTATTTCACCAAGTGGGTTGAGGCAATCCCTACTAGAAGAGAAACTAGTAAGGTAGTGATAGACTTTATGATGCAAAACATCCTTACGAGGTTTGGTTGCCCAGAGACCATGGTGGTTGATAATGCATTAGCCTTCAGGTCAGAGGAGTTTGTTGGTTTTTGTCAAAACAATGGTATAAAAGTATCATATTCTTCTCCATATCATCCACAGGGTAATGGCTAGGCAGAATCCAGCAATAAAAGTTTGATTAAAATTTTGAAAAGAGTTCTAGATAAAAACAAGAAGGCCTGGGATTCCAAGTTGTTGCAGGCCCTATGGGCTGATAGGGTTACAGTTAAAAAAGAAATAGGATGTGCCCCTTTTGATTTGGTATATGGGATTAATGAAAGGTTACCCCAAAATAATTTATTACACATGTACTAGTTCATTCAGGCATATGATGATGATGTGGAAGAAGATATGACTGTTAGGATGAATGATTTGATTCAATTAAATGAGGTAAGAAATGATGCACATGATAGGAATGAGAGGATGCAGGCCCAATGTAAAGTCTTGTATGACAAAAGGACTACTCATAGGAGTTTTATAAATGGTGACATGGTCCTAATGTGGAATGCAAGGCTAGAAGATAAAGGAAAGCATGGGAAGTTTGATCCCATTTGGTTAGGCCCATATATCATTAAAGAAAAATGGGGAGAAAATTCTTATTTGTTGAAAAATTTAATAAGAGAGCTTATGGAATTGCCAGTTCATGGTCAATTCTTAAATTTCTATTTCTCTTAAATCTTTTGGGTCTCTGTACAGGTTTAGCTCAGGGGTTTTCTATGCAGTTCCCTATTTTTGGTCGAAGTTTTGTTCTGGTTTTCTCTTCTAGGAAATTCTAGCTTTCTCATTATATCTGTAGGAGATACACATCCCCAAGCATGAGCTACTATTATCACTATTATATTTTCACCCAACCCCATGCCAGTATTTTGAAAAATAATCTATTTTAAGGATCTGAGGGTTAGGTTTTATTTTGAAAACCCTACATTTGATAAAGCCCTAATTATTTTTGAAACTTGTTATAGTTTGGCATTACTTTTTGGTTCACTAATTCTCCAAAATACACATGTGCTATTTTTCACCCCCTTTGACCCATCGCTTCATAAGTTATATTGTTAGGTTGCTAGGCAGGGTGCTTTTTAATTTATTTCATTCAGAAGCCTAAATTTTGGTAATATTTCTCAATAGTTTGTTCTCTTTAAAATGTGTGGCTATTATTGAACCGTAAGCCTTCCCATTGTCAAAAAATCTAACATGCACTTTAGCAATGAGGTACCATCTGTCCAAGCAGGCCTGACTAGTAAAAAGATGTGTTGGGGTTGAAAGAATAGATCGCATCAACGGCTGTCGCTATACCATTGGACCAAGATAATAGCCTTTTAAACATCGCGGTATAGCGACAGTCATTTGACGCTTTAAGGTGGATGAGATGGTAGGTGGGACCTTGAACTTCCAGGTCAGTATAACATGTATGTTTGTGATTGGTTAAGGTATAGTGATGTGGCGATTGACTGGACTTTAAAATGGTAGAAGGGATTCAAGAAAGGGGCCCACCCATTTGTAAATGTGGCATGTTATGATTTGACGTACAGACAAGTGATGTATCAAGCTATGGGGTTGGACTTTTCAAAGGGTTAACCAATAGATTGATTTGATGGTTGTCGTTATACCATTGATGAAAGATGTAGGGAATTTAATCTTGCGGTATAGCGAAGACCGTCTAATTCTCTTTAAAGATTGAAGTGTGAAGTGGACCCTAAAAGTGCCAGCTCATTCTGACATGTTCACTTTCTATTGGTGTAGTAGATTATGATCTGACAGTTGTTAGGGTTTTCAGTGCTGAGAAAGAAAAGAAAGAGGGGGTCCACTTGCCAGTCTTTGCAGCGTGGTAGTTTGTGATTCAAAAAAAGTTAGGTGAGGTGTCACGGTAGGGCCTATCTTCCTAGATGATTAAAGTACAACAAGATCTCACAGTTGTCATTATATCGCTAGGGTAAGATGCATGTTTGTTAGGGTCAGCAGCATAGTGACAACCGTCGATCTTTTAAAGGTGGAGACCATTTGGTGGGTCCTCTACTACTAACTTTTGATGATGTGGTCATTTATGATTGGCCAAGGGGAATAATGACTTGTCAAAGTTGCTAGTCTGTTTGACACCGAGGATAAAGTTAGGGCTTCTTTGCTACCGACTTGTCTGATGTGGTGCTTCCTGATTCGATAAAATTTCAAAAGGAAAGGTGGGGTCACTTCTTTGAAAATAATTAAAGAGCTACATGTTGGAAAGAATCTTTTGGCTATTGTTACACCGCTAGATGGAGCTGCTCAAGTTTTACACTTGCGCTTTAGCGACAAAGTGCCACCTGTTCATTTCTGATCGAGATGAAGTTAAGTTATGTTTTTCCCACATGATTAAATTGAAATGTTTTCATTGGTTGAAAACTCATTTGGGAAAAGGTGGAAAGAAGTTATGTGGCTTTGTTTTTTGATTGTCTGATGTGCCAGAAATAAACTAAATCAATGGTCTGAATTCAAATTTTTGCTTAATGACATTTTTCACGTCCTACGAACACTGAGGCCCCCAACTTTCAATAATGGTGGGTTTAATGAGCTACATTCGGATGGACTGTAAGTAGTTCATGACATTATATATCAAAATTCAAATGTTGTTTCTCTTTACTACTCTCATAAACCTTCTGGCAATTTGGATTTCCTCAAAAAGTGATTTTAAGCGAAGAATTTGAAAGCATCTGGTAGGTTTATTTTTTGTGTTAAGAATTGCTTAAAGTTTGTGAAGGTATTGCAAGGAAGTTTTTATTTTCCAGTTGATAGAATTTAAGGTTCTCTTCAAGTATTCATATATTATTTTGTAAAAGCCCTAATTTTAAAATCTCACCAAAGAGGAACTTGTTTGGTCAGATGGAGTATAGCAAGAGGGGGGTTTTTGAAGATTTGATGCATTTACTCCTGCATTCTGATAATGGGGTAGCAAGGATGAAAGAGCTTGTCCCAAGAAACCCTAGGGACTTAGTGGCTGAGGCACTCCATGATAGAGGAAATTGGATGCGAGATGCTAAGGTGGGAGAGAATCATAATGGCCTTAGCTTGTTTAGGGCAGCTTACTCACAGAAAAATTCTTGAGCTCCCCTTAGTAACATATGGAAATTTGATGTTGGGAAGTTAATATGCCTTGGTTTTTTCATGGATGCTAAGTTGTTGATATAAATTTCCAAGTGCTATGATCCTATGACAAGGTGTGTCAAGAATGTCAATGGAAAGAACCTAATTAGCATCACAGAGGATGAGATTAGGGAAGTGTTTTCACTAAATCACCCTTTGGTGGGGTTAGAGAAGATAGATTTGAAAGAGTTTACATAGATATATGAGGTATAGAAGGATATTTTGAGAGTGGGGGCTCTAAGGGAATTCATTGATCAAATTGGATCAATGTGTGTTGTACATGCAAGCACCCCAGAGCCTTTCAGGCTAAATTTGTTTAGTAAGAGAGCACAAGATTTTTATAAGTCTCTCACCTTAATTCTAGGGTATGATGAAGCAACTCACATGCCAGTCCCATACATGTTCATGATGGTACAAACACTTCACCCCCAATTCGCATTGATTTTTTATTTTGCATCTCATTTGGCTGACTTGATCCATGAGGGGTTGCAGGGAATTAAGAACATGAAGGTTACTAGGCCATTTGGATGGTATTCAATGCTTATACACATGTTTTTATACAAGGGGGAGGAATTTTTCAGTTCAACAGTGAATATTGTGAAAGAAAGAAATAGAGAAACCCTCCCAGTCTAGCTGTGGACCACAACTCTATCATGGGATAGGATGGATGCTAGTTATATCTCCTTTGACAAAGATTTTGCTTCTAGACTTAGGACTTTGCTATTCTTTGACAATCCTAGAATCCCAATGGAGTTACTGAGATTGATCACACCAAAGGAGTACTATCAGGACATCATTATTGTCCACAATTTTGGGGATATAATTTTATACCCTGTTTCTACAATTTTCAAAGTGTATGGTTATAGAGTGGCACCTTATATCTTTCCCTACCAAGCTCCACTAAAAATAATATATGCTGAAATCTTAAGACAGATTGGTGACTTGCAAGAGTCCACTCTCACTAGTAAGGGAAGGGGAACCTTTTTCCCAGATATAACTATTGCACACCAATATGTGATTACTAAAGGAGGATGGGTGCATTTAAATAAGGTCTTGCAGCCCTATAGAATGTCCAGAGTAGTGGTTAGGTGTACAACCATAGAAGGTTTTCTTCCAGGAATGTTCAAAGATAAAATAAGGTGTGCCCATACAGAGCATAAATTCAATTTCCCAGAGGACATAATAAGGAATGAGTTTGATCTTCAAACTCAAGAAGTTAAGAAAGAGAAATGGATTGTCTACAAAAAGACTGTAGTTTTCATCTGGAATTTTGATGGAGCCTATGATCCATTAGAGGGTTTTGAGCCATGGGAAAGGAAAGTGGATGCCCTAATTGAATATTTTGAGGGTATCATGCATGCAGTAAATGAAAAGAGGGCTGTTGTAAGAAAGGTAGACCCTGAAATGGCTAGGAAAATTTTGAGCCAGCCTAAGTATATGAAATTGACCCCAAGGGGAGTCTATACAATGCAGAAGAGGAGTGGATATACTATTCTCTTGCCACCACAACAAAAGAGTGAGGATATTCCCTCTACTTCTAAAATGAAAAGGCCCATTAATGATTGAGCAATGCAGGGACCCTCTCCTAAGAGGTAGAAAGAAGAAGAGGTAAGGCCAGGAGAGGAAGCTTATTCTCCTTCTCAATCCCCCATCCAGTTAGATGAACATGGGGTGGCAAAACAACTTGTACAATTGAGAAATGAGGGAAACATTTTTGTTTCCAATGATGAGTTGCAAGAAGGGATGCCTAAGGCACTTAAAGAGGTAGCCATGTACCTAATTGTCGATGAATTTGAGGGTAAACAATTGGATCCTATTTTGAAACAAGAAAGTGATTCCTTCCTTGCTAATGATAAATTTGTTAAGACTAGGGCATTCTCCCAATTTTTATGGAGGATGAAAATAAATCAATACAAAGAGATTTGTGAGAAGAGAAAGGAAGAGTTCCCTGATAGGGATATAACTAAGATAGAAAATGAGATGAAGGTAGAGATGGCTAAGTAGTTTGAAAAAATTACTCCTAAGGAGGGAAGGGCCATGGTTCATACTACAGGGGTGTTGATTTTGCCAGAGTTGGACATTGCTGATGCAATTGTTTTTTATCAGGTTAGGAAGAGCAAAGTGAAAACTCTTGCTACTACAGAGCAGGCCAAACAAGCTACTAGGGGATTTTCCTTTTCTGATGACAATGCAACCTTGGTGATGTGGTCCCTAGAGAGGGAGGAAAACAAAGGAAAGAGAGAGGATCTCTCTACCCTCTCTCTACAGGATATTCAGACAGTTTACTAGTACAAAGGGTGGGAGAAACTTCTGGTGTAGAGGCATCAAATTTAATCTTGGAAACTACCAAATTTAATGTCAAGGTGGTGCAAAAGGATGCCCAGGAGAAGGAGGAGCTTAGGCTCAAGTTTGAAATGGTTCTTAAGTCTTATAATGAGCTCAAAGCAGCGCTAATTCAGAAAGATAAATTAATTGCTCAACTGTCTGGACCCTTGGATCACATGTCTCCTCAATTGGTAATCTTTGACAAGGCTGCAATGGCTTCATCTTCAAGCCCAATTATTGAGTTACCACCATCCCCCTACCTAGAGACAAGTTTGGATGCAAGGGTTACTTGGGAGAAACAAAGATTAATAGAGGAGACAAATAAATTGAGGGAAATAAGAATACAACTGGAGAAGGAAAAAGATGAAAATGTGAAGGCCATAGCTTTGGAAAACCAGAAATATGAGGAGAAAATAACATATGCAATCATGTAGTTTGCTATTGATTTAAAGCCCTCCATTTTCCATAGTCATGCCAATAAGTTATATTCATTACTTGAAACTTTGAATAAGGAGAAGATGGAATTGTCACCAATTTTGAAGAAATGGATTGAAAGATCTCCTAGTATTAAGTTGTTTCAAATGCTATCAAAGAGCCAAGAGGATCCTGATCCATTGATCAAACTAGTACATTAGATTGTCAAGAAAATGGTACAGTATGGCATCATTATGGATAGTTTTATCAGAAAATCAACTATGCTGAAAGCTGAATTAATGCCTTCAAACTATGAGCCAGTGCCTACCATTTTCATGGATAAGGGAAAATTTAAAGAAGAAGATCAATGGAAAGAAAAAATGGATAGTATTGAAAACATAAAGCAAGGTCGCTCGGCTACAAATATCTCACCTTCTTGACTTATGTATTTATTGTAAACTTTTTGAGGTAGTTGTAAAGGTTTCTAGGTTAGAAATTTTGCAAGCCCTAGAATGATCAGTAGCTTGTTGCATCTCCTTGTATATAAAGGATTTTCCATGATCATTCTAGGGATTGAGAGTCTAGGAGTTAAAAGGATAGAAACTCTGAAACCCTAACCCTCCGTCAAGGATTGTAAAATCTTTTATCATTTTATCAAAGAAATAGAAAAGAAATACAGGTTGCTACTACTATTTTTCAAGCTTATTGATTCAAAGTATGATGTGTGCAACATTCAAGGTTACACTTAATAGAAATCTCAAGTCTTTGCCTCTCCTTCGAGTTTATTCAGTAAATCTTTAAGTCTTCTGAAGGTTTATATGTATGTGTTTAGTTCTGAGTTCTGATCTAAGATTAGATTAAATATTGCTCTAAGTGGGATGCATGTTTACTGAATCTATTTAGGGATTCTCTATAAGTAGGAAAGATTTGGAATATTTTGTATTTATGTTTCAAGACCAGTTATCTTTTAAACATTGTTGTATTTATTCTATCTTCTAACATTTTTCCCAATGGATAGGGAACTGGCCTATATTTTCCCATCTTTTCTTTGTATGGAATGATTGAAATCTTGTAATCCTAAAAACATTAAATCAATACCAGTCTTTTACATTTTATTTACTTTATATGTTGTTCTATCCAGTGATGGAGAGTCAATGAGTAAAAGGTTGTTACTTAATACTTTCTCATTGTCATCTGTTGTAAGATCTAGTATTAGATAAGAAACAGAGTTAAAACTATTTGATTAGGTGTACCCACCTTGGTTTTATAGAGCTAGAAGTGAAGAGGGTAGTCTTGTCCTTGTAGTTGGTCCAGTTGCCTAGAGATTTCTCATATTTGGAATTAACCAATCCTTAACATCAGTCATAGGCATATTGGTATCTCATGCAGTGTAAAATCTTTTGAAGAACCAACATCTTGCATGCTTGGATATATGTTGAATATATATTAGTGATGTTACATTCATGGATGCAGAGTCTGATGATCAGTAGAAGTGAAGTTATGCAGTCGCTATTCGCTAGTAATAGTTTCCTATGTTTATTCAGAAGAGCCAATAGAGATGTTATTGGTTCTAGAGTTGTGACTATCATTTGGATATGCACCCTTGGATTTAAGCTTAGAGAAGAGTTAGTGATGTTTGGTTAAGAGTGCATGAAGTAATTCAGCTTGAGGAGAAAGATCCAATTGTTTTTGTAGAGCCGACATTATGTAGCATGTGTCTACAATTATCTTATTGGACAGGTCCCAAAATGTGTTGCGTGCTTAGTAGAGCCGACTAATTTATTATTAGATTTTGTTATGGATTCTCTAATATGATTTCATGGTGGTTCTAATAGGTCGTCTTGATTATATCATTTAGAGAAAAGATATTTATAGGTAGTCATTTGTGATTGCTTGAGTGTGGTTCATAGTTGATTAAAAAGAGTAGAGTAGAGTGTGCGAAGTGTTGATCCATCAGAAGAAGGTCTATGTGATGAAGTAAAGTGTTTTTTATATACATTGGAACTGATCCAGATAGCAGGTCTAAGTGTAGTTCACCAAGATCCAATATAGTGTGTATCTGTTATTCAAAAGGTTGTAGCCTTCACCCCTTTGAGCAGTGAGCTCTCAGATAGTATGTCCTCTCCCCTAACAGGGACTATTGTGTTGTGTTCAAGTGTTCTTTCATTATGTTTATGCTTTATGTTTAAGTATACTTAATTGGATAAAGAATTGAAACCTATAGATAACTGATTCACCCCCCCCCCCTCCCCTCTCAGTTATCTCTTGGGACTATTCCTAACAATTGGTATTAGAACCAAGTGCCTCAGAGAGAAATTTTAATAGCTTGAGGTTGATCAGATAGCATTTGTCAAAAAGGAAAGTCCTAAGTTTGATGGAGAGAATTATCTTGATTGGAAAAACAAGACAGTGACTCATTTACAGTACATTTCTTTTGAAGTTTTTGATGTAAGTATCAAAGTAGTCAAGATCCCTACTTTAGAAGACCTTGCAAAGGATGATGCTACTGATAAGAAAAAGGAATTATTTCATCAAAATGCTATAGCCAAAGAAGCCCTTATCAAGACCCTTTCAAATAGTGAATTTTTAGAAATAAATGTTGGCAAGTTGTCTATACTAAAGTATATGACTAGATATAGTGTTGTCATTATGGAAAAAAAGTCATATAGTAGTTTGGAGTCAACGCACTAAGTGTAAAGATTAGAAATCAGTTAAGTGTTGAAGACTGGACATCATACAGAGTTCCTACAGCTTAGACCACTTGCGCCCATGTGTACAAATGAATTATGGTATGTGCCCTATAAGTTAAGGTTGTTAGACTATACTTATGCTTAGTCTAAGAGTGCATAAGTAGATAAGAAAAGATGTGAAAGTTATAGTCATTTGAAGTTGCACAGCTAGTGTGTGCCAGCAAAGAACAAAGCATAGAGCCAACAATGACTATTTTGGTTTGTGATTGTAAATTAATGTTGTAGAGGCTATACACCCATTGTATTTAGGTTGCCAATATATGTATATGGATAATTGTAAGCACAATTAAGCCAATTCATTTGGAAGTGTTATTTGTAATTAGTTATAGGGCTTCCCTAATTGTATAATTGGTATGAGTGCATAAATATAAGGTGCACCCATTGTAATCGATATGGAAGTCAAACAAGTTGTAATAGAGTTGTGAGAAGCAGAGAAGAGGTATGCAAAGAGAGCATATGATGTATTAGAGCTTTGCAAGAGATCAAAGCATCAGCTCACCAAAGGAACTAATCTGATAAGTAGTGTCACAGCAATAGTTCACCTGCAGATATAGTGTGTATCTGATCTTAGAAGGTTGTAGCCTTCATCATTTGAGCAGTGAGCTCTAGGATAGTGAGTCCACTCCCCTAATAGGGATCATTATAAAAGACTCTTAATAGGGTCCGACCCTTAACAAGGTCTATTATACTAAAAGCATTGTAAATCTACTCCTAACAAGGTAAAGGATCTTCTAACAAGGATCACGAAACACTAGTGCAAAATATTAGTGGGTATCAAGTCCCACCGGGGTTTTTACCTATTTGGGTTTCCCCATAACCATATTGGTGTCATGTGTTGATTTCATGTTTCATGTTTATGTGAATTTTTAATTTAGTACTTAAGCATTTATAATTTAGTATTCAGATTAAAATGAAAAGTTAAAATATAGTGAGCAATAATTCACCCCCCCCCCCCCCCTCTTAGTTTTCCCATTCCTAACAATTGGTATCAGAGCTCTGGTCCTCAGCAAAGAAGTTTAACCACTTGAGGAGATCATGGACAAAGAAGATTTGAAGAAGAATCTTGAAGCATCTCTTGAAGACCTAGACAACTCAGAAAGAGAAATTGAAAAACTAAAAGAAAAATTTAGTGATGCTCAATTAGTTATCAAGAAACTAAGAAAGGATTTGAAGGGACACTCTAATAGTGATCTTGAAGAAAAAGTCAAGAAATTGAATGAAGAAAATGCATCCTTAGTGAGTCAGCTTGAAGAACTTGATGACAAACTGATGACCAATCAAGATGTCTACAATGAACAAGTCAAGGAGAACCTTCAACTGAATGAAGAGTTAAGGGAAGAAAATTTGGAAATCTTGGATCTAAAGAATTGCAAAGCAAGATTGGAGTCTGAATTAAAAGATGCAAAGAACCACATTGACAAATTGCACACCAGTTCTGATTTGATAGAATCTCAGTTGTATGCAAGAAGAGTCAAAGGAGACACTAGCTGTATTGGATACAATGAAGCACAAAATTAGATTGATAAGATGCAAGCAAGAAAGGAGACACAAAAGGAATCTACTGATACTAAGAAGACTAAAGATCAAACCAAAGACAATGGTAGTCCTCCTAAAAATAAGTGCAAGCCTATTGAACACACCTATTTTGCATGTAACAAGCATGGACACATTGCAAGGAACTGTACATAGGTAAAACCTTTTAATGGTTACTATTATACATGTAATAGATTTGGTCATAGAGAAATAAATTGCAAGACTAGTAAGAAGAATAGGATTCAGCATGATCAAAGAAATCAGAATTAGACCAATGCAAGAAGTTCTCATAATGTTACATGTCAGATATGTAACTATAATGGTCATATAGAAAAACAATGTAGAATGATGACTTGTGTCAATGCACCGAGGAATAATAGATCTCTAGTGATTTGTCACACCTGTAACAAGGTTGCACATATCTCAAAGTTTTGTAGATCAAGGACGCAAGGTCAGAAAAGCCCTAAAAAGGCCAAAGAACTAGTTTTGGATCCTGAAGCAAAAGTCAAGTTTGTGAAGGCATCAGAAGATGCAAGCATGATTTGGTCAGATGGAAAGAAAGAAAATGTTGATGGTAATGTATTGGATGCATCCCTAGTGGATGCACCCTCTACATCTGCATGAATGGCCCTCAGGGTCGTAGGGGGAGCTAATTTAGCTCTAGACCCCTATGTGGCTGGTATACTCATCCTCAGAGTATGTGCCTTTAGACTTAAGCTATTGGAGTGTATTGGAACCTTTGTGCAAGAGCCAACATGCTGATTGTTAATGGAACTCAAGTTTGAAAATTTGAAGTGACAGTCTAGTTCATGTGAGTTGCATTAATGGAAAATTTCTTACTTCAAGTACACAAAAAGATGTTTGTTTACTCATTACATTCATACTCAGAGTGATTAGAGAGTAGATTAAGCCTTGGAAGTTGTTTTGAAGAGTTGGAGATTAAGTTATCAGTGATTGCAGTGCATTTGATCAGTTGCAAGAAACCCTAACTCGTTGCACCGATTCGGAAGCTGTCAAAACATCTTAGAGATCCTTTGGAAAGTGAATATCAAGTAAGTCATGGCCACTCCTATTGTTTTTGATGTTTCTGAGAAGAAGAGGTATGTTTTCAAGAGGCACCCATTTAAATCAACCCTAGATGATTTAGAGGGAGCATTTTCCTGCATGCCAATGGGCATCATGCATGTAGAAGACATAAGGGATTACATTTATTGTAAGAAGGAACCTATTGGACTGGATAGGTTAAGGGCACACATGGACATAATGTTGAAACTAGATAAAACATTCATGGATGAATACACTAAATGGAATGATCACCCCATTGTTGAATATGCCATGGCATATGAGTTCTATGAGGAAGAATGGATTAAGATATTGTTGAGCAGAATACATGATGATTTGTTTTCGATTGGAGATGTACTAGAAAGAATCACAGTAGACTTGATTCATGAGATAACAGGCCTATCTAAGGTAGGCATCATCCTTCTAGTAGGTAAGGATGTCAAGAAAATGGTGGAGCAAGTGTGTAAATCTAGAAGTGATAAGCGCGGCATGACCATTGAGCCTATAGAGCAGCCAGACATCAAATTGATATCAATGATATTAGGTTACAGATTTCATCATACTAGTAGGGTGAATAGTGTGTCTGTGGGCACTATTCTAGCAGTCATCTGTCTTGTGCAAGAAGATGGAGAGTTCAACTTGTGTGAGATCCTGCATGCATAGTTTATAGACAACATCAGGGCTATCAAACATGACAAGACTAAGGTATTTAGGTTTCGGTCCCTTATCATCTATATGTACCTTCATATAGTTGGTAAAGTGTCAAACTTGTATCTAGACAAGTCCATTCCTACCATGCCACAGATATCTAACAAGGAATCCACATAAAGGACACTTAGAGATTTCATTACCCTGGAATTGAAGACCTTCAGTGCAAGGATGTAGATGAGGTACAAGATTCCTAAAAGTATTGTGGAGAAGTATAAAGATTCAATATGCTTCATGGTGGAGATTGATACTACTTGTATGGAAGCTGTTGAGCCTAGAACTAAGTGGATTCATCCACTTTGGTATGAGGTTGAGGAACAAGTCCTTGAAGCCTATGCATAGGTACTACTATCAGCTCCCAAAGATGACAATGAACCTAGGTGGGGATCCTATGAAGAAAAGACTAGAGAATTTTATGCTAAGCTAAATAGTACTGCAACAAAAAGAAAGGTTGCAAAGGTCACATCAGAGATCCTAAGAATACATGGTGTATCACAAGTAGACCTTGATAAAGCAAGGGATGAGAAGATTGCCTTAGAATTGAAGAGTGTAGCAGAAGAACAAGAATATCCCAAGATGAAAAAGATAAAAATTAAGAAAGATAACAGTCAGAAGGATAAAGAGGACAATACTCCTTCTGCGCCCAAAGATACTCCTCCAGAGTATAAGCCTTTATTCAAGAGGAAGAAAGAAGCAAGCACTAGTCATCCATCCTCGTGAGAATTAAGGAGCAAGAAAAACACTCAAGCACCTCTTCAGGTAGGATTTAGACCTAACCTCAAAGTTCTATATGGAAGAATTGTTGATGAGGGAAGGATTGATCAAATAGGGAAGTTCTATGAATCATATAGTGAGATTGATAAGTATGAAATTCATGGTATGATTATCAAACATTTGATAAAGTTTAAGAAGATAGTTCTTGAATTGAAAACAAAAATACTAGATAATGTATGGGACATTCTAGAAAACCTTAAAAGACAAGCAAATGAAGAAGACCTAAGGATCAGGGGAAAACTACTAGAATACACTCTACCTATATGTTCTAAAGAAGAATTGGATTTGATATTGAGTTTGGTGAAGCCACACCTTAGAACAAAGATGAGAATTCTTCACATTATGAAAAAAGATTATGAGTTGATAACAAAGGAAATAGAGAAGGCCTTTGAGAAGGTGTTGTTGGAACAATAGATCAAACCACCTCCTACACCCATCACTCATGCACCTAGCAAAGAAGATAAAGTGGCTGAGCCCACTAATGTACCAATGATAGGTCCTCAGGACTCAGTGCCCATAGCATAAACTCAAATAGAAGTAGATCAGTCTACGCCCATGTTAGAATCACCCAAAGATAGCACAATTATCATAGATAATGTGGAAATAGCCATGGAAGCTACTAATAAGGACTTGGATAAGTTTGAGGAAGCATTTGTCAACACTAAGGAAGCATAAATCTTATGCAGCAATACCCCTCCCACTCAGCAAGAAGAAGTAATCATAGAAAATATATCTAATGAGAAAGAAGAAGAAAAGAAAGGAGTAGAGGTAGAAAAGAAAGATGAATCTTCTGTTGATTTTCTTAAGGTGAAGCAAGAGGTGATGGATAGCACTCCCATCACTCCTACCTAAGCATTGTTGTCAAGTTTCACACCTAACACTAGCAGTTTGGACTCCTAGAAGGAAGAAGACCTGATTAAGTTTAGCATCCTAGCTATGGAGAAGGCTAAGGAGAAGCAAGTAATGAGAAATCCTCTCCTGATGGAATGAGTAAATATTCTGAACAGTTTGCTACCAGAGGATAAGAAGATAGTAAAAGTTCATTCGGTGGATGATGTGAGTATAGTCTTATCACAGTTCAAAGTCGATTTCTCAAGCCTGGAAGAATCTGTGGCCATAGTGGTAGAGGAGAAGTACTTAAAGAAGAGACTAGATGAACTAATGAGTAACTTTGCACTAGACTTAAACTCTCTTAAGTCTGGTCAGGCATCATTGAAGGAGTTTGCAGATCAAGGATGGAAAGTCATTGTAGAATCCATGGATCAGGATAAGTTCTTTGATGCCCATCATAAGAAGATCAAAGATGCAGAGGAAATGATTGAGAAGGTGAATATTTTAGTGTTAGATACTTCCAATGATGTAAATAAGTGTAACAATGTCTATAATGGTCAGTTGGACATAATTGAGAAGGCAAAGAAAGAAATGGAGAAGATAAGGTCTAGACAGACTCAGTTGAGGAATGCTCTTGCACCCAAACGAGACATTCTTAGACAAAACATAAAGGAGATTGATGTGACCATGATAACCTATGATCAAGGTCTGAGAAAAAAATTGGAGAAGATGGAGAAGCTTCAATATGCATTATGCACCCATCTACAGATAGTCAATTCTCTGATAACCTTTTGGAAGAAGGAGATCCAGAAACTCAAGATTGCATATCTAGATGTTTTCCCTCAGTAAGTGTATGTAGATAAAGATTTTGATATAACTTTATCATTAATGTCAAAGGGGGAGTTGTATAGAATATGGAGTATATAAGATTTATAGGGAGATATAAGTTTATGTGTATAAAGATGTATAGAAGACAAAATATTTTGTGTAAAGGGACAGTTAGAAACTTGGCCATATTCCTTTGTTGCCATCAATGACAAAGGGGGAGATTGTTGGCAAGTTTTCTATACTAAAGTATATGACTAGATATAGTGTTTTCATTATGGAAAAAAAGTCATATAGTAGTTTGGAGTCAGTGCACTAAGTGTAAAGATCAGAAATCAATTAAGTGTTGAAGACTAGACAGTATACAGAGTTCCCATAACTCAGAGCACCTACGCCCATGCGTATGGATGAATTATGGTATGCACCCTAGAATTTAAGGTTTTTAGACTATAATTATGCTTAGTCTAAGAGTGCATAAGTAGATAAGCAAAGATGTGAAAGTTACAGACAGTTGAAGTTGTACAGCCAGTGTGTGCCAGCAGAGAATAGAGCATAGAGCCGATAGTGACTATTTTGGTTTGTGATTGCAAATTAATGTTGTAGAGGCTATATGCCCATTGTATTTAGGTTTCTAACATATGTATATGTATAATTGTAAGCACGCTTAAGCCAATTCATTTGGAAGCGTTATTTGTAATTAGTTATAGGGCCGACCTAATTGTATAATTGGTATGAGTGCATAAATATAAGGTGCACCCATTATAATTGGTATGGAAGTCAAGCAAGTTGTAATAGAGTTGTGAGAAGTAGAGTAGAGGTATGCAAAGAGATCATATGATGTATTAGAGCTTGGCAAGAGATCAAATCATAAGTACACCAAAGGAACTGATCTGACAAGTAGTGTCACAATAATAGTTCACCTACAGATATAGTGTGTATCTGATCTCAGAAGGTTGTAGCCTTCATCATTTGAGTAGTGAGCTCTAGGACAGTGAGTCCACTCCCCTAATAGGGATCATTGTAAAAGACTCCTAACAGGGTCCTACCCTTAACAAGTTCTATTTTACTAAAAGCATTGTAAAGCTACTCCTAATAGGGTAAAGGATCTTCTAACAAGGATCACAAAACACTAGTATAGAATATTAGTGGGTATCAAGTCCCACCAGGGTTTTTACCTATTTGAGTTTCCCCGTAACCATATTGGTGTCATGTGTTGATTTCATGTTTCATGTTTATGTGAATGTTGAATTTAGTACTTAAGCATTTATAATTCAGTATTCAGATTAAAGTAAAAAGTTAAAATATAGTGAACACTAATTCACCCCCCCCCTCCCCTCTCAGTGTTCCAATTCCTAACAACAAAGAAGGTAGATACAACCCAAAAAATATGGAAGTACCTAGAAGACATATTTGAAGAAGGAAAACAAGCAAGGGATGTGCACAAAAAAACATGGAAGAAAAGATACAATGCATTAGAAATGTTTCCTAAAGAAAACATTAGAGCCTACAATCAAAGGATTAATGAAGCAGTTGTTGGAATCAGAAACAATGGTGGAGAGATTTCAGAAGAGGACATTATGGATAAGTTAATGACTACTCTCACTCCAAAATATGAAAGAAAGACCAATATCCTTGATGAGACCATAAAAATTACATCAAATTTCAAGAGAGAGACATTGATCAGTAAAATCTCAGCTTTTCAAATTTCAAGAATGAAGACAGAACCTAAAAGTGAGATAGCCTTCAAAGCAACAATTCATGGTAAGAAATCTGCAATCACTTCTAGTAATTTTGATGATGATGATGATGATGAGAAAACACTAGATGATTTCATTTCTATGATTTCCAAAAGACAAAAGAAAGGAAAAGGAAAATATGAAGGTCAATTTCCATTAAATGCTTTTCATGTAATAAGATTGGTCACTTTGCATCTAAATGTCCCTTAAGAGCTAGAAAGTTCAAAAATGACTACAAGCTTAAATTTTCTAAGGAACGTTACTATGCTAGAGATGGAGTTTCAGATGATGATTCAGCTAAAGAAGAAATTGGATTTATTGCTATCATAGAGAAAATGAACAATAAATCAAATCATGAAGATAAGAAAGAGAATCAAGAACTAGCATTGATTTCAAAAGCTAATATAAGGACAGACTGGATTATAGATAGTGGATGTTCACATCACATGATAGGTGATAAAGGTAGGTTTGTTCATTTGGACAAATACAATGGTGGCATGGTTAGATTTGGAGATAACACTCCTAAACCCATAGTTGGTAGAGGAGCCATCACCTTAGATGGAAACAATAGTACTGATGATGTTCTCTATGTAGATGGTTTGAAACATAACCTTCTTAGTTTTGGATAGTTATTTGGAAAAGGTTATCAATTGGAGTTCAAAGATGAAAAATGCATCATTAACAACAAGGATGGTGTTATGATTGCATCAGACTCAAAGACTAAAGGTAATATTTTCCAACTCAATTTAGAAGCAAGTTGTTTTGTTGCTAAAGTTGATGACAGTTGGTTGTGGCATAAAAGACTATGTCATATCAATTTTGATAACATAGTAAAGATAAGCAATGTAAAAGTAGTAAGAGATCTACCTAGCATAGCAAAACTAGTTGATACTATATGTAGGGAATGTGTGATGGGAAAGAATGTGATAAATTCATTCAGGAGCAAGCACAATTTAGCAGAGAACAAGTTGGATCTGATTCATATAGACCTATGTGGTCCAACTCAAACAAGATCATACTATGGTGAAAGGTATTTCATTTTATTTGTTGATGATTATAATAGGATTATGTGGGTTGTGTTCTTGAAAGATAAGTCAAAATCATTTGAGAAGTTCAAAATATTCAAAGATAAGGTTGAAAATGAATCTAGACTAAAGATAAAATGTTTGAGATTGGATAGAGGAGGAGAACTCACCTCTAACAGATTCTATGAGTACTATGAAGAACATGACATAAAGAGACAGTTGAATGCACCTAGAACCCCTCAACAGAATGGAATTGTAGAGAGAAGGAATAGAATCATCCTTGATACAACGTACACCATCATGATTGAAGAAAAAGTTTCACGCACCTATTGGAGAGATGTGGTCAATACAACAACCTACACTATCAATAGAATTCAATTGAGTCCTGGCACTGACAAAAAACCATATAAGCTATGGTTTGATAATGTTCCCATAGTAAAATGCTTTAGAATCTTTGGAAGCAAGTGCTACATCAAGAGGGATGAAGCAGTAGGCAAGTTTGATGCAAGAAGTGATGAAGGTATTTTTCTTGGTTACTCTACTAAAAGTAAAGATTATAGATTTTTCAATTTAAGATTGAAAAAGATCATTGAAAGTTCTCATGTTAAGATTGATGAAAAGTTTATGGTTCAAGAAAGATATCATGATTACTCACCCATGATTGAAGAAGAACCCAGACCCTCCACTAGTGAGATAGTTATTGAAGAAATATTTGACAATATTGATGTGTTATTCAATGACCCTAAGACAAGTAAAGAAGAAAATCCTAAGGATGATGAGTCAGCATCACCTAAGGTTCCAAAGTTTACATCTAGAAACCATTCCAAGAAAGACATCATTGGTGATCAGAGCGGCAAAGTCTTAACAAGATCACAAGCAAAGAACCCAGCCAGTAGTGAAGCGGTATGTTTACTATCTCAGATTGAACCTTTAAGTGTTGAATATACTTGTAATGATTCAGATTGGCATGATGTTATGAAAGAAGAACTTGATCATATTATTAAGAATGACACTTGGGAACTGGTCCCAAGACCTAGTGATAAGAATGTGATTGGAACAAAGTGGATATTCAGGAACAAGATGAATGAAGATGGTAGAGTAGTAAGAAATAAAGCAAGATTAGTATGTAAGGGATATGCACAAAGAGAAGGCATTGATTATTCAGAAACATTTGCACCTATGAGCAAATTAGAAGCTATTAAGTTATTTATAGCTTATACTACAGTCAAAAACTTCAAAGTTTATCAGATGGATGTCAAGTCAGCATTCTTGAATGGAGACTTGAAAGAAGAAGTATACATTGAGTAGCCAGAAGGATTTACCTTATCAGACAAACCTGATATGGTATGCATATTGAAGGCCCTCTATAGACTTAATCAAGTGATGCAGGAGCATCTTGGGTGTAAGAGCAATCTTGCATCACCCAAAAATATTTATGTCTTTGTATTCAATAAGGGCTATCTTGTGCAAAGTTGCTATTTATGGAAACCTACTATTTTTAGTAATTTGGTCTTACGATCTTAGAATGTCTGATTTTACATATGGAGGTTCATCTCAATCATATCAGCTTGCCAGCAATGTTTCATGGCTAGATCAGGTGTAGTTTTGAAGATATTGAAGATTTTCGGTATTGGCAGTAAGGTATAGAAACTTTGAACTCAGTTTTGAAGGCTTTAGAGGCCCCGAATGAGGTTGAAAATTTGGGTGACAAGTGCTTTGCACAAATCAAGCCTGTAGAGCACTTGGTGGCATTTCCAGAATGGGGTTATAATAGCCAATCGGGTCAACGGGCGATGACTTATGGTCTTCGGAAGTTGGGTCACTTGAAATGGTGAAAAATAAGTTTTCTTCAAAATTTTTGTTTGGGTTTCAAAACTCATTTTGAGCCGACTTTGATGTAATAAATTGTAAAATAAAATAATTCTAAGTTTGGTCGGCCCTAAGGGCTAAATTTCTAGAACCTTCTCGGGCGGTGGAAATTGCCTATATAAAGAAGGCTCGTAGTGTTGTCTAGGGTAGTTCTGGGTGGTAGATCTAGGTATTGATTAGAGGCTTTGTCCTACAGAATATTGTAAGGGAATGCCCATGTGGGTTTGCATATTATAATTCTGAAAGTTTGTAATTCCACATTTGTGGAGATAATAAGAAGCCAATTTTCTGTTCTTGCATATTATTATTGTTGTTTCTCTATTTTTGTTATGTGCTTGTGGTATTAAGGGGAGCACCCTTCATCAAGTGGTATCAGAGTAGGAGTTCTTGAGTCTGTAAATAGATCACTGACTGTGAGGTAGTTTGCACCAGGACCGTGGTTAGGGTTTCAGCGTGCATCGCGAAAATATCTCCATGAAGAGAATGTCACGGAAGAGCTGGTGCTCTGACACCTGAGGTTAGAGAGCTGCAGAAACAAGTGCGAGCATTGCAAGAAGAGATTCACAGAGGAATGAATCTTAATTTCAGAGATGAAAGCGAGGATGAAGCCGAAGAAGAATATCAAGAAGGAGAAGCTGAAATTGTGAACCATGAGGAAGAAAGACTTTTTCGGGCAATTTTCAAGATTGGGAAAAGACCTAACATTGAGGTTCCTACATTTTTTGGAAATCTTAACCCAGAGGAATTAATCGACTAGATCAATGAATGTGAGGAATATTTTGAGTATGAAGATGTTGAGGATCCTGATAGGGTCAAATTTGCAAAGGCCAGATTGAAAGGTCATGCGAAGATCTAGTGGCAAGAAATTCAATTGGAGTGAAATAGAAGAGGGAAAGATAAAATCACAAGATGGGATCAGATGGTGGATAAATTGAAGCGACAGTTCATTCTTGTTGATTATGAGCTTGACCTACTAAAGAAAATGCAAGGTTTGAAGCAAGCAGAAAGATTTGTTCAGGAGTATACAGAGGAGTTCTATCGACTCCTCATCAGAATAGGCCATGCAGAAGCTGATAAGGAGAAATTTTTTGGATACCTTAATGGGTTAAGGCCAAGCACTCAGGAGGAGTTGAATCTAGTTCGAATGAACAGTATTGAGGAGGCATACCAGTTTGCCCTAAAAGTAGAGGAAAAGTTGAACAAGAAGTTTGAGAGCAGACAAAATGGAAGAGGTCGTGGTGGAAGATCTGGTGGATGGTCATATGGTGGCCAAAATGAAGATCTAAAAAAGAAGGATGAGACCAGTAGCACTCAAAATTAGAGAGGAAATAATTCCAATCATTTCTAGGATCAGAGTAATAGAGATCAAAGAGGAAGAGGAAGACAACAAGGATCTGGAAGAGGAGGCTTCTGTGGAACATGTTTTCACCATGGAGAAGAAGGTCATAGGGCATTTGAATGTCCTTAGTGCCAAGGCAGAATAGACAAGAGAAATGAAGGCCAGGCCAGAGTTGCACATGTAGATGAAGATGCTATATCATCAAATTTTGAAGATGTTGAAAGACAAGAAATGCTAATTAATAGAAGAGTCTTGCTAAGTGGTGAGAATGAACCTAAACAAATGAGGAGCCTGTTTCACACTAGATGCAAGTGTGAGGTTAAATACTATGATGTGATTATCGATAGTGGAAGCACTGACAATTTGGTGTCAGAAGAGATGGTCACAAAGTTGAATCTCAAGAGACAAAAACACCCACATCCATATCAGATTGCCTGGGTGCAGGATGACCACAAGGTCATGGTTAGTGAACAGTGCCTGGTAAAGTTTAAGATCGGTGGGTACCAAGATGAGGTACTATGTGATATCATCTCTATGGATGCATGTCATATGTTGTTGGGTAGACCGTGGTAGTTTGACAGATGTGCTATATACGATGGTCGTGTGAATACCTATTCCCTAACAAAGGATGGAGTGCGACATAAGCTAAAGCCATTGAAGGAGACCGAAGATAATGTAAGAATAACATTTGTTGATGGAAGAAAATTTCTAGATGGTATGAAGCATGAGCATGTGTGTTTTTCTTTAATTCCAAAAGTTGGTAAAGAAGAAGTAGAGGATGTACATGTAGATGTTGCAGATTTGTTGAATGAGTTTCAGGATATTCTATCTGATAATGTACCTGATGGATTACCACCGATAAGGAAGATCAGTCATCAGATGGATTTGATTCCAAGAGCTAGTTTTCCAAACAAGGTAGCACACAGAATGACAACAGTAGAAAGTGAAGAGTTGAACAGACAAGCACATGAGTTATTGCAGAAGGGGCTAATTCGAGAGAGTCTAAGTCCCTATGCTATACCAGCGGTATTAGCACCAAAGAAGAATGGAGAGTGGAGGATATGTATAGATTCCAAAGCAATAAACAAGATCACAATCAAGTATAGGTTTCCATTGTCACGAATGAATGATATTATGGATTGTTTGAGTGGGGCTGTGTATTTCTCAAAGATAGATCTGAAGAGTGGATATCACCAAATTCAAATCAGAGAAGGAGATGAATGGAAGACTACTTTCAAGACAAAGGAAGGACTGTATGAGTGGTTAGTCATGCCTTTTGGGCTAACCAATGCACCAAGCACTTTCATGCAGCTCATGAACGAGGTTCTGAAAGAATTTCTAGGTAAGTTTGTCATTGTTTACCTAGATGATATTTTGATTTTTAGCAAGACATTGGAGGAACATATGATGCATATTCGTATGGTGTTTGAGAAGTTGAGAGATGAGAAATTGTTGATTAATTTGAAGAAGTGTAGTTTTGTGAAGAAAGATTTAGTGTATTTGGGATTTGTAGTTTCAGTAGAAGGTCTAAAAATGGCCCTAGAGAAGGTACAGACTATCTTTGAATGGTCTACTCCAAGGAGTGCCACTGAGGTAAGATCTTTTCATGGTTTGGCTAGCTTTTACAAAAATTTTATCAAAAATTTTAGTAGTATTTGTAGACCCTTGACTGAAACAATGAGAGGGGATAGAAAAGAGTTTAAGTGGACTAATGGGGCAGAAAAGAGTTTTCAATTATTGAAATAAAAAGTTACAGAACAACCTATTTTAGCACTTCCAGATTTTAATAAGGTGTTTCAAGTAAATTGTGATGCTAGTGGTACTATAATAGGAGCTGTTATGAGCCAAGAAGGTAAACTTGTTACTTATTTCAGTGAGAAGTTAAATGATGCCAAGAGAAAATATTTTGTCTATGATTAGGAATTTTATGCAATAGTTCAAGCATTAAAGAAGTGGAGACATTATTTACTTCCTAAGGAGTTTGTTTTGTATATTGATCATCAAGCGTTGCAATATTTGAAAGGTCAAGGAAAGTTGAATCAGAGGCATTTGAAATGGGTTGAGTTTTTGCAGAGTTATACATTTGTTTTGAAACACAAGAGTGGAAAGTCTAATAGGGTTGTAGATACTCTTAGCAGAAGATAACTATTGCTGACAAAGATGCAGATTGAAGTGGTTGGGTTCAAGGAACTCAAGAATTTGTATCTAGAGGATCTTGATTTTTGTGAAGCTTGGAAAGCTTATACAGAACCTGTTACTCTAGACAGCATGAAATGGTTGGATTTTATCATCCAAGATGATATGCTATTCAGAAGGAGTCAGTTGTGCATTTCACAAAGTTCTATGAGGGAGAATCTCATCAATGAGAAGCATAGTGGAGGATTGGCTGGACATTTTGGTCGTGATAAAACCCTTTCTTTGGTTGGTGAGAATTATTATTGGCCACAATTGCAGCAAGATGTGAAGAAGTTTGTATAGAGTTGCAGAGTATGTCAGATGGTGAAATGAGTGAAGCAAAATATAGGGTTGTATCGGCCATTACCTGTACCAGAGAAGCCTTGGGAGGATATCAGTATGGACTTTGTTCTTGGTTTACTGAAGACACAGTGGGGACATGATTCTATTTTTATAGTAGTTGATAGATTTTCAAAGATGGCACATTTCATTCCCTACAAGAAGACTAATGATGTTGTTCATGTAGCATAATTGTTTTTTAGAGAAGTGGTGAGACTACATGGTTTGCCAAAGACCATAGTTTCAAATCGAGATACTAAGTTTCTTAGATATTTCTGGCGGACATTGTGGAACAAGTTGAAGAGAGATTTGAAGTTCAGTTTATCACATCATCCATAGACTGATGGACAGACAGAGGTGGTGAATAGAAGTTTGGGAAATCTACTGAGATGTTTGGTTAGAGATAAGCCAATAGGATGAGATTTGATTTTACCACAGGCAGAATTTGCATACAATAATTCTGTCAACAAGAGCACTGGTAAATCACCATTCCAGATTGTATATGGAAGTAGTCCAAGAAATGCATCTGAGTTGAGAAATATAGATAAAGGAGAAATAAGTAGTGCTGAAGCTGAGGATTTTGCATAACATTTGAGGAACATCCATGAGGAGGTGAGGAAGCATATTACCAAGCTAAATGTGCAGTATAAGACTAAGCCAGATGAGAAAAGGAGGCAAAAGGAATTTTAGGTTAGGGATGAAGTCATGGTTCATTTGCGGAAGGAGAGGTTTCCAGTTGGTACATATAACAAGCTGAAAATGAAGAAGTTTGGACCATGTAAGATACTGAAGAAGCATGATTTAGGAAATGCATATGAGGTAGGATTGCCTACTAAGCTGAATATTTCACCAGTGTTTAACATTTCAGATTTGACAGAGTATCATGAAGGAGGTGTTGAAGATGAGGTTGCAGCAGCACAGTGGAGTATTCCAACAACCAGTTCAGATATCAAGGAGATTGAAGATATACTGGACAGTCATGTTGGCAGAAGCACAAGGAACAAGACATATGAAGAGTATTTGGTCAAATGGAAAGGATGACCTGTTGAAGATTCATCATGGCTAACAATGGAGGAGGTTAACTGTATTGGTTTTCCTCTACACACTTGAGTCGTGATAGGGTCACTTCTCAAATTACCCCAGGTGTCTGATGCAGGAGCATCCTGGGTGTAAGAGAAATCTTGCATCACCCAAAAATATTTTTGTTTTTGTATTCAATAAGGGCTATCTTGTGCAGAGTTTCTATTTATGGAAACTTGCTATTTTTAGTAAGTTGGTCTTACGATCTCCGAATGTCTGATTTTACATATGGAGGTTCATCTCAGTCATATCAGCCTACCAGCAAAGTTTCATGGCTAGATCAGGTGTAGTTTTGAAGATATTGAAGATTTTCAGTATTGGCAGCAAGGTACAAAAACTTTGAACTCAGTTTTGAAGGCTTTAGAAGCCCCAGATGAGGTTGAAAATTTGGGTATCGAGCGCACTACATAATTTAATCTTGTAGAGCACTTCATGGCGTTTCTAGAATGGGGTTATAAGAGCTAATCGGGTCAATGGGCGATGACTTATGGTCTTCGGACGCTGGGTCACCTGAAATGCCGAAAAATAATTTTTCTTCAAAATTTTTGTTTGGGTTTCAAAACTCATTTTGTGCCGATTTTGATGTAATAAATTGTAAAATAAAATAATTCTAAGTTTGGTCGGCCCTAAGGGCTAAATTTTTAGAACCTTCTTCGGCGGTGGAAATTGCCTATATAAAGAAGGCCCATAGTGTTGTCTAGGGCAGTTCTGGGTAGTAGATCTGGGTATTGATTTGAGGCTTTGTCCTACAGAATACTGTAAGCGAATGCCCATGTGGCTTTGCATATTGTAATTCTGAAAGTTTGTAATTCCACATTTGTGGAGATAATAAGAAGCCAATTTTCTCTTCTTGATTATTATTGTTGTTGTTTCTCTATTTTTGTTATGTGATTGTGGTATTAAGGGGAGCACCCTTCATGAAGTGGTATCAGAGTAGGAGTTCTTGAGTGTGTAAACAAATCACTGACTGTGAGGTAGTTTTCACCAGGACCGTGGTTAAGGTTTCAGTGCGCATCACGAAAATGCCTCCACGAAGAGAACATGGCAGAAGAGCTGGTGCTGTGACCCCTGAGGTTAGAGAGCTACAGAGACAAGTGCGATCATTGCAAGAAGAGGTTCACAGAGGAATGAATCTTAATGTTAGAGATGAAAGCGAGGATGAAGCCGAAGAAGAATATCAAGAAGGAGAAGCTGAAATTGTGAACTAGGAGGAAGAAAGACTTTTTTGGGCGATTTTCAAGATTGGAAAAAGACCTAAGATTGAGGTTCCTACATTTTCTGGAAACCTTAACCCAGAGGAATTGATCGACTAGATCAATTAATGTGAGGAATATTTTGAGTATGAAGATGTTGAGGATCCTGATAGGGTCAAATTTGTGAAGGCCAAATTGAAAGGTCATGCGAAGATCTGTTGGCAAGAAATTCAATTGGAGTGAAATAGAAAAGGGAAAGATAAAATCACAAGATGGGATTGGATGGTGGATAAATTGAAGTGATAGTTCATTCCTGTTGATTATGAGCTTGACCTACTAAAGAAAATGCAAGGTTTGAAGCAAGCAGGAAGATCTGTTTAGGAGTATACAGAGGAGTTCTATCGACTCCTCATCAGAACAGGCCATGCAGATGCTGATAAGGAGAAAGTTGCCCGATACCTTAATGGGTTAAGGCCAAGCATTCAGGAGGAGTTGAATCTAGTTTGAATGAACAGTATTGAGGAGGCATACCCATTTTCCCTAAAAGTAGAGGAAAAGTTGAACAAGAAGTTTGAGAGCAGACAAAATGGAAGAGGTCATGGTGGAAGATCTGGTGGATGGTCATATGGTGGCTAAAATAAAAATTTGAAAAAGAAGGATGAGGCCAGTAGCATTCAGAATCAGAGAGGAAATAATTTTAATCATTTCCAGGATCAGAGTAATAGAGATTAGAGAGAAAGAGGAAGAGGACAAAGATGTGGAAGAGGAGGCTTCTTTGGAACATGTTTTCACTATGGAGAAGGGGCATTTGAATGTCTTCAGCGCCAAGCCAGAATAGACAGGAGAAATGAAGGCTAGGCCAGAGTTGCACATGTAGATGAAGATGCTAGATCATCAAATTTTGAAGATACTAAAAGAGGAGAAACGCTAATTAATAGAAGAGTCTTGCTGAGTGGTGAGAATGAACCTGAACAAAGGAGGAGCCTATTTCGTACTAGATGCAAGTGTGAGGGTAAATGCTATGATGTGATTATCGATAGTGGAAGCACTGACAATTTGGTGTCAGAAGAGATGGTGACAAAGTTGAAGGTCAAGAGATAGAAACACCCACATCCATATTGGATTGCCTGAGTGCAGGATGACCACAAGGTCATGGTCAGTGAACAGTGCCTGGTAAAGTTCAAGATCGACAGGTACTAAGATTTGGTACTATGTGATATCATGTCTATGGATGCATGTCATATGTTGTTGGGTAGACCATGGCAGTTTGAGAGATGTGCTGTACACGATGGTCGTGCGAATACCTATTCCCTAAAAAAGGATGGAGTGTCACGTAAGCTAAAGTCATTGAAGGAGATCGAAGAAAAGGTATGTGGTAATGCAAGAATAACATTTGTTGATGGAAGAAAATTCCTAGATGGTATGAGGCATGAGCATGTGTTTTTTGCTTTAATTCCAAAAGTTGGTAAACAAGAAGTAGAGGATGTACCTGTAGAGGTTGCAAATTTGTTGAATGAGTTTCAAGTTATTGTATCTAATAATGTACCTGATGGATTACCACCGGTAAGGAAGATCAGTCATTAGATGGATTTGATTCCAAGAGCTAGTTTGCTAAACAAGGCAGCACACAGAATGACACTGGCAGAAAGTGAAGAGTTGAATAGATAAGTACACGAATTATTACAAAAGGGGTTGATTTGAGAGAGTCTGAGTCCCTGTGCTTTACCAGCGGTATTACCACCAAAGAAGAATAGAGAGTGGAGGATGTGTCAGATTCTAGAGCAATAAACAAGATCACAATCAAGTATAGGTTTTCATTGCCATGAATGGATGATATTATAGATTGTTTGAGTGTTGCTGTGTATTTCTCAAAGATAGATCTGAAGAGTGGATATCACCAAATTCAGATCAGAGAAGGAGATGAATGGAAGACTACCTTCAAGACAAAGGAAGGACTGTATGAGTGGTTAGTCATGCATTTTGGGCTAACCAATGCACCGAGCACTTTCATGCGGCTCATGAACGAGGTTCTGAAAGAATTTCTAGGTAAGTTTATCATTATTTACCTAGATGATATTTTCATTTTTAGCAAGACATTGGAGGAACATATGATGCATATTCGTATGGTGTTTGAGAAGTTGAGAGATGAGAAATTGTTGATTAATTTGAAGAAGTGTAGTTTTGTGAAGAAAGAGTTAGTGTATTTGAGATTTGTAGTTTCAGTAGAAGGTCTAAAAATGGACCCAGAGAAGGTACATGCTATCCTTGAATGGCCTACTCTAATGAGTGCTACTGAGGTAAGATCTTTTCATGGTTTGGCTAGCTTTTATAAAAAATTTATCAGAAATTTTAGCAGTATTTGTGGACCCTTGACTAAAACAATGAGAGGGGATAGAAAAGAGTTTAAGTGGACTAATGGGGTAGAAAAGAGTTTTCAATTGTTGAAATAAAAAGTTACAGAACAACCTGTTTTAGCACTTTCAGATTTTAATAAGGTGTTTCAAGTAGATTGTGATTCTAGTGGTACTGCAATAGGAGCTGTTATGAGCCAAGAAGGTAAACCTGTTGCTTATTTCAGTGAGAAGTTAAATGATGCCAAGAGAAAATATTCTATCTATGATCAGGAATTTTATGCTATAGTTCAGGCATTAAAGAAGTGGAGATATTATCTGCTTCCTAATGATTTTTTTTTGTATACTGATCATCAAGCATTGAAATATTTGAATAGTCAAGGAAAGTTGAATCAAAGGCATTTGAAATGGGTTGAGTTTTTGTAGAGTTATCCATTTGTTTTGAAACATAGGAGTGGAAAGTCTAATAGGGTTGCGGATGCTCTTAGCAGAAAGAGACTATTGCTGACAGAGATGCAGATTGAAGTGGTTGGGTTCAAGGAACTCAAGAATTTGTATCCAGAGGATCCTGATTTTGGTGAAGCTTGGAAAGCTTGTACAGAACCTATTACTCTAAACAGGATGAAATAGCTAAATTTTATCATCCAAGATGATATGCTATTCAGAGGGAGTCAGTTGTGCATTCCATGAAGTTCTATGAGGGAGAATCTCATCAAGGAGAAGCATAGTGGAGGATCGGCTGGACATTTTGGTCATGATAAAACCCTTTCTTTGGTTGGTGAGAATTATTATTGGCCACAATTACAGCAAGATGTGAAGAAGTTTGTATAGAGTTGTAGAGTATGTCAGATAGCGAAAGGAGTGAAGAAAAATACAAGGTTGTATCGACCATTACCTGTATCAGAGAAGCTTTGGGAGGATATCATTATGGACTTTGTTCTTGGTTTACTGAGGACACAGTGGGGACATGATTCAATTTTTGTAGTAGTTGATAGATTTTTGAAGATGGCACATTTCATTCCCTGCAAGAAGACTAATGATGTTGTTCATGTAGCAGAATTATCTTTCAGAGAAGTGGTGAGACTACATGGTTTGCCAAAGACCATAGTTTTAGATCGAGATACTAAGTTTGTTGGATATTTCTGGTGGACATTGTGGAAGAAGTTGAAGATAGATTTGAAATTCAGTTCATCACATCATCCAAAGACTGATGGATAGACAGAGGTGGTGAATAGAAGTTCGAGAAATCTGCTGAGATGTTTGGTTGGAGATATGCCAACAAGATGGGATTTGATTTTACCATAGGCAAAATTTGCATACAATAATTCTATCAACAGGAGCACTGATAAATCACCATTCTAGATTGTATATGGAAGTAGTCCAAGAAATGCATCTGAGTTGAGAAAGATAGATAAAGGAGAAATAAGTAGTGCTAAAGGTGAAGATTTTGTAGAATATTTGAAGAACATCCATGAGGAGGTGAGGAAGCATATTACCAAGATGAATGTACAGTATAAGACTAAGGCAGATGAGAAAAGGAGGCATAAAGAATTTCAGGTTGGGGATGAAGTCATGGTTCATTTACGGAAGGAGCGATTTCCAATTGGTACATATAACAAGTTGAAAATGAAGAAGTTTGGACCATGTAAGATAATAAAGAAGCATGATTCAAGAAATGCATATGAGGTAGGATTGCCTATTGAGCTGAATATTTCACCAGTGTTTAACATTTCAGATTTGACAGAGTATCATGAAGGAGGTGTTGAAGATGAGGTTGCAGCAGCACAGTGGAGTATTCCAGCAGCCAGTTCAAATATCAAGGAGATTGAAGACATACTGGACAATCGTGTTGGTAGAAGCACAAGGAATAAGACATATGAAGAGTATTTGGTCAAATGGAAAGGATGATCTGTTGAAGATTCATCATGGCTAACAATGGAGGAGGTTAACCGTCTCGGTTTTCCTCTACACACCTGAGTCGTGACAGGGTCACTTCTCAAATTACCCCGAGTGTCTGATGCAGAAATATTCTGGGTGTAAGAGCAATCTTGCATCACCCAAAAATATTTCTATTTTTGTATTCAATAAGGGCTATCTTGTGCAGAGTTGCTAGTTATGGAAACTTGATATTTTTAGTAAGTTGGTCTTACGATCTTAGAATGTCTGATTTTACATATAGAGGTTCATCTCAGTCATATCAGCCTGTCAGCAAAGTTTCATGGCTAGATCAAGTGTAGTTTTGAAGATATTGAAGATTTTCGGTATTGGCAGCAAGGTACAGAAACTTTGAACTCAGTTTTGAAGGCTTTAGAGGCCCCGGATGAGGTTGAAAATTTGGGTGATAGGTGCTTTGCACTAGTTAAGCCTATGGAGTGCTTCGTGGTGTTTCCAGAATGGGTTATAATTGCCAATCGGGTCAACGGGTGATAACTTATGGTCTTCGAAAGTTGGGTCACCTGAAATGGCGAAAAATATTTTTTCTTCAAAATATTTGTTTGGGTTTCAGAACTTATTTTGAGCCGACTTTAATTTAATAAATTGTAAAATAAAATAATTCTAAGTTTGGTCGGCCCTAAGGGCTAAATTTCTAGAACCTTCTCGAGCGGTGGAAATTACCTATATAAAGAAGACCCATAGTGTTGTCTAGGGCATTTCTGGGTAGTAGATCTGGGTATTGATTCGAGGCTTTGTCCTACATAATATTGTAAGGGAATGCCCATGTGGCTTTGCATATTGTAATTCTGAAAGTTTGTAATTCCACATTTGTGGAGATAATAAGAAGCCAATTTTCTGTTCTTGCATATTATTGTTTTTGTTTCTCTATTTTTGTTATGTGCTTGTCATATTAAGGGGAGCACCCTTCATTAGCAAGCCCCTAGACCATGGTATGAGAGACTAGATGGATATCTAACAAATATTGGATTCAAGAAAGGAGCAGCAGACTGTAATCTATTCATAAGAGAGACATCTGAAGGTTTACTACTTGTAGCTATATTTGTTGATGACATTATCTTTGGAGGTAATGACAAACTTAGTACTGAATTTGCTAAAGAGATGAAAAATGAATATGAGATGAGTATGATTAGACCTATCAAATACTTTTTGGGATTGAATGTACAATGGAAAGAGAAAGGTATTTTCATTAATTAGTCCAAGTATGTGAAAGAATTATTAAAGAAATTCAAAATGGATGATTGCAAACCTGTAGGGACACCTATGATAATAGGATGCAAACTTACAAAAGAAGATGACTCACCAGTAGTAGATATAACATTGTACAAGTCTATGATTGGAAAACTCATTTATCTTAAACTAGACCTGACATTTCAAATGCAGTTGGCATAGTTGGAAGATTTGTAGGAGAGCCTAAACAAAGTCACCTCATGGCAATAAAAAGGATATTCAGATATTTGCAAGGCACTATAGACTATGGTCTATGGTATCCTAATTCATAAAATGTTGAGCTTCATGTGTACACTAATGTAGATTGGGTAGGATGCATTTATGATATAAATAGTACATCAGGTGGAGCAGTGTTTCTTGGTGATAGACTTGTCACTTGGACAAGCAAGAAATAGAATTGTATTTCTCAATCAATAGCAGAAGCAGAGTATGTTGCAATAGCCTTAAATTGTTCTACAATTGTTTGGATCCAGAAAATGATAAAGGATTTTGGAATTCAAATTGATTATCCTATTGTTATTCACTATGATAACACTAGCACTATCAATATGTCAAAGAACCCTATGATGCATGCAAAGACAAAGCACATTGAGATCAAGTATCACTTCCTAAGAGAGAAAGTGGTAGAGAAAGAAGTCAAGCTAGACTATGTGAGTACTAAGATCAGTTGGCAGACATATTCACAAAGCCCTTGCCAAAGGATACTTTTGAGTATCTCAGAGAAAAGTTGGGAGTAATTCCCTTCCCTAATTCTACTTAGAGGAAAGAAGGAAAAGCATCAGTCCTCAGGGATTGATGGATGGTTGACTACTCTACTTCTAGAGTAGTATCGGTGCTTAAACTAATTGGCACTCTTTTTCATTAATTTCAAATGGGGAGTAATATATAGTCATGAAAAATAGAAGTAAAAAGGAGGAGTAATATACTAAGGGGGAGTAGTATTTAGTTATGACAACAGTCCAGTTGAGGAAATGGAGAATATTGAAGAATATTATAGCAGATGGAGGATTCATCCTTGGGGGATTTTTGAAGAGAAAATGGAGAATGTTATAAAAGAAATGTTCATTTGGATTGGTGGATTTTTTCATTCCATATGTTGCCATCAATGTCAATGGGGGAGATTGTTGGAGATTTTCCAGTAGGCCAGTACTAACTGTATGTTTGTCATTGTTGACAACATATGGAAAGTAGCATGTGTAGAAGTATTATTTAGTAAGATTTTAGTATATGTAGCATAGACATGATATCAACATGATATCATGGGCGCAGAGGTTAACTGTTAGTACAAACAGTTATATAGCAACATGTGTCAGTAGTGTTCCTAACAGAGTAACAGGCAATGTTCTATGTATGGTTGTCTGTATAGTTATCATGGAGCCTTGTGCAATTGGATATATGTTGAAGACATATTAGTGATGTTACATTCATAGACGCAGATTCTAATGATCAGTAAAAGTGAAGTTATGCAGTCGCTATTCGCCAGTAACAGTTTCATGTGTTTATTCATAAGAGCCGACATAGATTTTATTGGTTCTGGAGTTGCACCTATCATTTGGGTATGTGCCCTTGGATTTAAGCTTATAGAAGAGTTAGTGATGTTTGGTTAAGATTTTATGAAGTAATTTAGCTTGAGGAGAAAGATCCAGTTGTTTTTGTAGAGCCGATAGTATGTAGTGTGCATCTACAATTATCTTATTGGATAGGTCCCAGAATGTGTTGTGTTCTTAGTAGAGCCAAATGATTTATTATTGGAGTTTGTTATGGATCCTCTAATATGATTTCAAGGTGGTTCAAATAGGCCAACTTGATTATATCATTTAGAGAAAAGATATTTATAGGCAGTCATTTGTGATTGCTTGAGTGTGGTTCATAGTTGATTAAGAAGAGCATAGTAGAGTGTACAAAGTGTTGAGCCATCAGAAGAAGGTCTATGTGACCAAGTAAAGTGTTTGTGCTATACATTGGAACTGATCCAGACAAAAGTTCTAAGAAAATTTCACCAAGATCCAGATATAGTGTGTATCTATTATTCAAAAGGTTGTAGCCTTCACCCCTTTGAGCAGTGAGCTCTCAGACAGTGCATGCTCTCCCCTAATAGGGACTATTGTAAAAGACTCCTAACAGGGTTCAACCCTTGACCAGGTCTATTGTACTAAATATGTTGTTAAGAAAATCTTAACAGTGTTAAGGATCTTCTAACAAGGAGAATATTAGTGGGTGTCAATTCCCACCGGGGTTTTTACCTATTTGGGTTTCCCCATAACCAAAATATTGTGTTGTGTTCAAGTTTTCTTTCATTGTGTTTATGCTTTATGTTTAAGTATACTTAATTGGATAAAGAATTGAAACCTGTAGATAACTGATTCACCCCCCCCCCCCTCTCAATTATCTCTTGGGACTATTCCTAACATTATTTAATGATCCTAAAATAAGTGAAGAAGAATCACAGAAGATAGATGAGAGAGTCACACCTAATGTTCCAAAATTCACATCTAGATACCATTCAAAAGAAGATATCATTGGAGATCAGAATAGAAGAATCATGACAAGATCAAAAGAAAAAACAATTGATGAAGTGATATGTTTACTTTCACAAATTAAACCTTTAAGTGTTGAAGATGCATGCAATGATTCAGATTTTCATGAAGTAATGAAAGAAGAATTAGATCATATAGTTAAAGATGATACATGTGAATTGGTCCCTAGGCCTAGTGACAAAAATGTGATTAGAACCAAGTGGATATTCATAAATAAGATGAATGAAGATGGAACAATAGTAAGAAACAAAGCAAGACTAGTATGTAAAGGATATGTGCAAAGAGAAGGAATTGATTACTTTGATACTTTTTCCCTTGTAAGAAGATTGGAAACCATCAAGTTATTTCTAGCTTATGCAACATTCAAAAACTTTAAAATATATTAGATGGATGTCAAGTCACCATTTCTGAATGGAGAGTTGAAGGAAGAAGTCTACATAGAATAGCCTAAAGGATTTAGTTTATCAAACAAACTTGATATGGTATGAAGACTAAAGAAAGCCCTCTATGGACTTAAGAAATCCCCTAGAGCATGGTATGAAAGGCTAGATGGTTACTTGACAAAGATGGGATTCAAGAAAGGAGCAATAGATTGTAACTTATTCATAAGAGAGACACATGATGGATTATTACTATTTGCTATTTTTATTGATGACATTATTTTTGGTGGTAATGACAAGCTTAGTGTAGAATTTGCTAAAGAGATGTAGAGAGAATTTGAAATGAGCATGATTGGACCTATCAAGTACTTTTTGGGATTGAATGTGCAAAAAATAGACAAAGGTATTTTCATTAATCAGTCTAAGTATGTGAAAGAGATATTGAAGAAATTCAAGATGGATGATTGCAAGCCAGTAAGTACCCCTATGATAACAAGAAGCAAGCTTTTAAAAGAAGATGATTCAACAGTAGTAGACAAGACCCTATATAAGTCTATGATTGGTAAACTCATATATCTTACTCAATCTAGACCAGATATTTCTAATGCAGTTGGTATTGTTGGAATATTTGCAAAAGAACCTAAACAAATTCATCTTATGGCAGTAAAGAGGATATTTAGATATTTGAAAAGAATTATAGACTATATTTTATGGTATCCTAATTTAGAGAATGTAAAACTTCATGTGTATACAGATGCAGATTGGGTAGGTTGCGTTGATGATAGGAAGAGCACCTCAGGAGGAGCAATATTTCTTGGAGATAGACTAGTTACTTGGACAAGAAAGAAGCATGATTGTATTTCTAAGTCAACAATAGAAGCATAGTATGTACCACCAATATTAAATTGTTCTAAAATTGTGTGGATCAAGCAGATGATAAAGGATTTTGAAATCCAAATTGATTATCCTATTGTTATTCATTGTGACAACACTAGCACTATCAATATGTCAAAGAACCCTATGATGCATGCAAAGACAAAACACATTGAGATAAAATATCACTTCTTAAGAGAAAAAGTTGCAGAGAAAGAAGTAAAATTGGATTATGTGAACACAAAAGAATAGCTAGCAGACATTTTCATAAAGCCTTTACCAAAGGATACATGTGAGTATCTCAGGGAGAAGTTGGGAGTAATTCCCTTCCCTAGATCTGATTAGAGTTTGTAGTAGTGCATCAGTCCTTAGTGACTGATGAATGGTTGACTACTCTACTTCAAGAGTAGTACCTGTTCTTATTTGTTTTGGTGCCCTTTACCATTGATGTCAAAGGGGAAGTATATAGTCATGAAAAACAAAATAGTTGTTTTAATCTAGAAAGGGGGAGTATATAGTAAGAAGATGTAGCAGTTGATATTCAAAGCATTTAGCAGTAGATGGAGGATTCATCCTTGGGGGAGTTTTTTTGAGGAAATGTAAAATGTTATAAAATAATTTTACATTTGGATTGGTGGTGTTTTTCATTCCATATGTTTCCATCAATGCCAAAGGGGGAGATTGTTGGAGATTTACCAGTAAGCCAGTATTAACTGTATGTTTGTCATTGATAACAACATATGGTAAGTAGTGTGCATTTTAGTTCTATGTAGAGAGCCTTAAGCATATTTTGAATGGATATATTATTAGCATGATGTCATAAACACAAAGGTTGATTCTGAGTACAGTCAGTTGTGCAGTTGTTTATAACAGTAGTGTTCCTAATAGTGTTACAAGTAGAGTTTTGTATGTGATTTTCAATATGGTTATGTTGGAGCCTTGCATGTTTATATTTTTGTTTAAGACATGTTTATGATGCTATGTCATGGATGAAAATTCAGTTGTGCAGTTGAAGTTGAGTAATGATGTTTCTATTTGTCAGTTACAACTTCTTGAGTTTATCTGATGGAGCTGACAGTGTTTATATTGTTTTAGTAGTTGTGCCTATCATTTTGATATGAATGTTTGGTTTCATGTTTGGAGATGATTTAAGAATGTTTGGTTAAGAGTGCATAACATATTTTATCTTGAGAATAAAGTTTCAGTTAATTTGGTGGAGCTGACTATGTGAAGCGATGTGTCTACTCATATTGAGTTGCACGGTCCTTTTTGTGTTGTGTGCTTGATTTAGCCATTGGATATGTTATTAAAGAGTTATATTGTTTCTCTATTATGATTTCAAGAAATTTCTAATAGGCCAAATTTATTATATCATTTGGAGGAAGATACTTATAGCCAGTTAGTTGTGATTGCTAAGTGTGATTGAGAAGGCAGAGCAGAAGATGCGAATGTACTGAGATAGTCAATCATCAGTTGAAGATCTATGTGAAGAAGTAGAGATTTTATGCTATTCATTGGAACTGGTCAAGATAGCAGGTCTACTTTCCAGTTCACCAAGATCTAGATATAGTGTGTATTTGTTATGCATAAGGTTGCAACCTTCACCATTTGAGCAATGTTCTCCTGAACAGTGTGTCCTCGCCTTTAACAAGGTTATTTGTAAAAGACTCCTAACAAGATCTGACCCTTGACCATGTCACTTTACTTCATGCATTGTAAAGATCAACTCCTAAAAGGGTTGTAAGATATTCTAATAGGGATCATTATACTCTAGTGCAGTTTATAGTGCATGCTAATTCCCACCGAGGTTTTTAACTATGTGGATTTCCCCGTAACCAAAAGTGTGGTGTTGTGTTAAGTGTTATCTTATTGTTTATGTGCTTAATGTTATTCTATACTTAATTGGATAAATAATTGAATCTTGTAGATAACTGATTCACCCCCCCCCCCCCTCCTCTCGGTTATCTCTTGGGACTATTCCTAACAATCCAAACAGTCCCCACCAATAGTACAAATAAGTCTTGCACCTGAGCTCTTTTTTCTTCCCTCTATTTGTAGTATAATGAAGATCATGAGAAGAGACACAAACCCTCCTTGTGCCATGAATATTTTTGGTGCTCTAGTTTCCACAATTTGAAGGATTCTTGCTCTTTACGAATGATATATGTTTCTTTGCAGGGCTATTAGAAAAAGAAAGCACCCAGAGATCCTCCAGTGTGTGACTTCTTCCCTATTGTAATCTAGATGTGCAGTGATCTCATGGACACTTGCCACTTCCTCCTTTTCAAAATCATGAGGTTCTTCTAAATGCTGCATAGGCTTTACTTATTTTACCCTTACTATTCGCTCTTTTGAATCTACACTTTTCACAACTCCTATTTGGTTGTAATTAGAAGCCAGGAGTAATGGAAAGACAAAGAAGATCGAAGCCAAGAGGATGAAATTCTTCAACCAAAAATTGTCCTTGATGAAATTGAATACTTACTTCTAAGATAGGCTTGACATTGATTCTGATAAAAGAGATTTGAAAAGGTTAGCACATGTCATCAACCTACTTAGGAGCTCATAGTGATCCGGTTTAAGTTTGGATTTAAATAAACATAAATGGTCCTTGAAAGTATTATTAATTATTTAAATGCATTTCTACCACAACCACAATAATCAGATAAGATGACTAGGAATTGCCAAAAATCCAACTAACAGTTGTTCTCCATCAGTCAAACACAAGCACCCATAACTTTTCCCTGGTGTGACCTCTTCCCTCACTTTTACTCCTATAAGAAAATATTTTAGGCGTATCATCATTTTCTTGCAATTGTAAACTTATCTAGCCCATACCTTTAAAATCTCTTTATCCTTTATTGAGCTAGAAGCTTCTCACCATTTTTTGGATAATAAACTCTATATAGTATTACTTTTAACTTATCTCATATAATTGCTTTCCAGATAATGGTAGACAACAATCTAACCAACCATCTATGACCAAGCATCATAGACATCTCTATTGATGATTCTAAGTAGACAGCCCCAACATCAACCATTGTGTTTACTTCGGTCGATTGGATGGGACCTAAAAAACTAATATTATAGAATTATCAGATATGTTGGGCACAACCTGTGAAGAAATAAGTGGATGCATAATAGACATGGGTCTGAATGCAACTAACATGCAACATATTCAAATAAAAATATGCAAAATGCTTCAGGAAGATTCCATGTGGTTTGTAAGCAATTGGAGGGACTTTGCAACCTCCTACAGGAATTGGACTATGACAAATATTACAACCAAGGAAATGCAAATGAAATTAAAGATGTGTTTCAAAGGTTTTTCTGAATCCATGTAATTGTCCACATACATCAACACATGTAAATAGTTATGTAGGAGATGAATATCCTTTGTAAAAGTTTGACCTATATTTTCTCTATATTTAGACTCCTTGTTATATCTATAGAGCTTGACAGCATTGGAAATCTCCCTCATGTGGAATGAGCATGATACAAGCATAATTGCCTAAACTTCCTAAATGGTTTTGTCTTTGTCTCATTTGTTGTATAGGAGGCTTCTCAACTATCTTGGTCTCCTTTGTAGTGTTTCTCTTATTGTGGTAGGAATATTTGTATGAGGATTATACTCTGGCCCACTAGGGTTCTTGTTTTCATCTAGCACAATTTTGGAATAAGAATTCATCTATTCTAGTATTTTAACTATTGTTCAATTTTGAATCATCAATTACTGATGAGATTTAATAGTTAGAATAATCACATAATTTGAAATGATTGATAATCACATAAGTTTTAATATTCAACTTACATGTTTGAACTCTTTTTTGTGTCCATTCTTCCAAACATGTATATGACTTGTTTGATTAATTCCTTATCATAAATTTGTGACTAATGTACTATCTCAATAACCAGAACTAGTATAACTTGTTGTACTTGATTTCTCTAATGATCCAATCTAGAGATGTTTTTGATGGAATATGGATGAACTGACTGAGAGGGGGGGGGGGGTGAATCAGTCAACCATAAAACACTTAACAATTATTTCTTTCCAGATCCCTTAGGATATCTTAATGAATATTATCTGTTTAGCACTCGGTAAATAGATTGCAGTAACTTTGTAGATGCAGAAAGTATTAGTAAATTATCTTTAGATATTCATCAGAACTTGTATGTGATTAAGATAGCAATTAAGAACATAAAAGACACAAGATTTAACGTGGAAACCCAATATGGGAAAAACCACCAATGTATCTAGATATTGATTTTCACTTTTCTGAAGTGATGCCCGGTTAGAAGCCAACCCGGTAAAAGGTTACAAAACACACTGTTAGGTGTGACCTTGTTAGAGGATTTAATCACCCTGCTAGGAGTGGCCTGGTAAGAGGTCTTGAAAACAATTCAATGGAATTTTCACCTTGTTAGACGATTTACAATATGGTTGTTAAACCAAATCGGTTAAGAGATTTAGAATTCACTATTACAATGATAAGAAGGTAACTATGAAAATGACCTGTATAATAATGCAACTGTCTTGTTGATTACAGATCTCTGTTCTGCATAAGTCTGATCCTTCCTGATCGAATAAATCTCTGCTGCACCTCAAGGATATCTGATCATCCTTCACAAATTCGCACACACCTTTTCTGCTTTTCTTCTATATATCTTCTACTGTATATGTCTTATTTTCACATTTGACCTTTTATTTATATGATTTTAGATTTGTCAAATCAACATTACTTAGTATAACAGTCGGCTGAATCAAGCAAACTTTATTTGCAAAAATCCTTCAAGGGCCGACGGTGCTCGGTGACCATAACTTTCTACAATCTTTCGGAGACCGAGGGAACTCGGTAAACACTGATAATCCTTTTTTCTTGAAAACTGACTGAACTCGGTAGATGCTATCTTTTCTTCAACAACCGACTGAACTCGGTAAACACTATCTTTTCTTTGACGACCGACTGAACTCTGTAAACACTATCTTTTCTTTGACGACCGACTGAACTCGGTAAACACTGAATTTTCTTTGATAACTGAGTGGACTCGGTAGGCACTAAATTTATTGATAGGCAGACCGACTGAGCTCGGTAGGTACTGAATGTTGTGGACTATGACATTGTGTGACATCAGAGACAATACATAATTTGAGTAGCAATTTCCTTTAGACAGTTGTTTCCAACAATCTCCCTCTTTGACATTGATGGAAACACAATATGTCATAGCATAAGAAATTTGAAAGAATTAGCTCGGTTCAGATCCAAATCTCCCTCTGTCAGCAAACTTCCTATTTCTTGAAAACTCTTCCTCTGTCTATTGAAAATTTCTTGAAGTAATAGCAAAAACATAGCAAACACTCCCTCTTTGACAACACATGCCAAAGACAATTCACATATTATCGGTGTAAACTAATGTACCTCAAGTACTGATTCATATGCAATGATTCCTTGAATATGCTGCATCAACTAGTTGATTTTCAATCATGTTCTGGTTGATGCATCACTAAAACTATATTTAGTGAGCCTCAGAAAGGGGAATGACCCCTAACTTACCTCTTAGATACACAAATGCATCCTTAGGTAATGGTTTGTTGAAAATGTCTGCAATCTACTCTTTTGTATGAATATATTCTAATCTGATTTCCTTGTCCTGCACCAATTCTCTGACAAAGTGATATTTAATAGCAATGTGCTTGGTTTTGGAATGCATCACTGGATTCTTCAAAATGTTTATTGCACTAGTATTGTCATAAAATATAACAACTGGTTCTTTGATTTCAACCTTCATACCTTGTAATAACTGTTTAAACCAAACAATATTTGAACAGTTTACTACAGCAGCAACATATTCTGCTTCAGCTGTGGATTGAGATGTGCAATTTTGCTTTTTACTGGTCCAAGATACCAGTCTTTTTCCAAGAAAAAATGCTCCACCACTTGTACTTTTTCTGTCATCAATGTTTCCTGCCCAATCAGCATCAGTAAATACTTTTAAATCTAGATTGCCTCCAAATTTATACCACAAACCATATTCTTCAGTTCCTCTTAAGTACCTTAAGATTCTTTTGATTGCCATCATATGATTTTCCTTAGGTTTTGCTGAGAATGTAGCTACTATACCGACTGCTAAGGTAATATCAGGTCTTGTGTGTACTACATACTGCAATTTTCCAATCATAGATCGGTATAAGGTCTGATCTACATCTTTTGAATCATCATTTTTGGTAAGTTTCAGTCCAGTACACATGGGTGTACCAACTGGTTTTGAATCTTCCATACCAAACTTCTTAAGTATTTCTTTAATGTATTTAGATTGAGTAATGTATATACCATTCTTGCTTTGCTAAATTTGAAGACCAACAAAGAATTTTATTAAACCAAACATAGACATTTCAAATTCTTTGTTCATTTTCTCTAAAAATTCTTTGCACTGATCCTCATTCCCTGTAAATATAGTATCATCTTCAAATATTTCTGCCAATACAATTTTGTCATCCGATCCTTCTTTAATATACAGATTGTTGTTATCATTGGCTCTTTTGAAATTAATCTGAATCAAATAGTTATGGAGTCTTTCATACCATGCTCTAGGAGCTTGTTTCAATCCATACAATGCTTTGTGTAACTTGCAGACCATGTCCTTTTTATCGGGATCAACAAAACCTTCAGGTTGTTCAATGTAGACTTCTTCATCAAGAATTCCATTGAGAAATGCAGATTTTATATCCATCTGATATACCTTAAATCCTTTATGTGCTGCATAGGCAAGTAGAGTTCTTACACCTTCTAATCTTGCAACAGGAGCAAAAGTTTCTCCATAATCTATACCTTCTTCTTGAGAATAACCTTTACATACCAATCTAGCTTTGTTTCTAGATACTTGACCATCTTCATTCAGCTTATTCCTAAATACCCATTTTGTTCCAATTACATTCTTATCTTTATGTCTAGGTACAAGAGTCCATGTTTTGTTCTTTTGTATTTGTTCTAATTCTTCATTCATTGCTTCAATCCAACTTTCATTTTTCAATGCATCTTTGATATTTCTAGGTTCAAAATCAGTAAGCAGACGTGTACCTTTTAGCTTGCTTCTTGTCACAGTACCATTTGATTTGTTTCCAATAATTTGATCTGGTGTATGATTCCTTCTGACATATTTGGCTAGTATAGGTTCCTTGCTTTTTGAATGATTCATGTTGTTTTCTTCTAGGATCTCTTCTTCAGGTTGCTCGGGCTCAGTAGATATTTTCTCGGTAACTTCAGGCTGAGACTCGGTTTGAATTTCTTCCTGTGACTCAGTTTCTTCTTGTGACTCGGTTTGAACTTCTTCCTGTGACTCGGTAACTGTGCTTAGCTCAATAGATATAGTTTCCTCATTGATAGTTGTGTCCGCCAATGTTTCAGGTTCAATGTAAATGAATCTTCTGTAGTTTTCAGGTTCCCTTTTGCTTTCTTCTTCAGTCTTTTCTGCAAACTCATCAAATTTTACATGTATACTTTCTATGACTTTGTGAGTAGATAAGTTCAGACATTTGTATGCCTTGCTTTTGCTAGAATATCCTAAGAATATTCCTTCATCACTTTTCACATCAAATTTATTTCTTCTGGATTCTTTTAAGATATAACATTTGCTACCAAATACTTTCATGTAACTTACATTGGGTTTATATCCATACCATATTTCATAGGGAGTTTTGAATGTGTCTTTTTTCAATTGTACTCGGTTCAAGGTATGAACTATAGTGCTGATAGCTTCCTTCCAGTAATTTATAGTGATGTTCTTTTCTATCATTAGAGTCCTTGCACAATCCATAATAGATATATTTCTTCTTTCTGCTATTCCATTCTATTCAAGAGTTCTAGGAGCTGATACCTGCCTTTTGATTCCTCTTTCAATGCAAAATTTGTTGAAATCATGGGAGATGAATTCACCACCTCTGTCTGATCTTAAGCATTTCAATCTTGTCCTTGTTTCCTTTTCCACTCTTGCCAAGTACCATTTGAACTTTTCAAATGCTTCTAACTTTTCTCTTAAATACATAACAATCATCATTCTAGAATAATCATCAACGAAAAGAATAAAGAATTTATCTCCAGTATAGCTTTGTATTCCAATAGGTCCACATAAATTAGTATGCACAATTTCCAAAATTTCTGTAGACTGATAGTTCTTACTCTTAAAACTAGTTTTACTCATTTTGCCAATCTGACAATTCTTACATAGACCAGTATCAGGTTTCTTCAAAGTAGGAATGCCTCTAACCTTCTTGAATTTGCTTATCTTTATCATGTTATCAAAGTTCACATGACATAACCTTTTGTGCCATAGCCAACTTTCTTCAATTTGAGCAATAAAACATGAATATTCACTGAGATCAAGATAAAATAAGTTACCTTTTGTTTGTTTGCCTGATCCAATGAGTTTTCCTTTTTCATCCAACAGTCTTGCTTGACCATTCATGAATTCAACCTTGACACCAGTGTTAATTAGCTGTGCTACACTTAGAAGATTATGTTTTAGTCCTTCAACCCAATAAGCATTATCACATATGAGTTCTTTGGTTAATGAGATTCTTCCTTTTCCTTTTATACAACAAGGTTCATTGTTTCCAAATCTTACATTGCCACTATCACAGTCTTCTAGGTATTCAAATTTTGTCTTGTCACCAGTCATGTGGTGTGAACATCCATTGTCTATTATCCATATATCATCTTTGCTTATATGAGAAATAAGTGCCATCTTATCTTCATCATCATCAGATTCATCTTTTATAGCAATAAAGACAATTTCTTCTTCACTATCATCAGAATCTTTAGCCATAAAACATGTTTTCTTACCTTTATCCTTGAATGATTTGAAATTCTTTTTGCCATAGTACTTGTGACTTCTCTTCTCTTCCTTGACCTGCTTGTTTGGGCACCTAGCTGCAATATGTCCAATTTCTTCACATGAAAAATAGATTAAAGGAGTTTTACCTTTATATTTACCTTTCCCTTTAGAGTACTTTTTTGCAAGTAATGCTTCTACAATTTCAAGATCACTATCAGAACTTTCTTCTGATACTTCTTCACTTTCTGACTGAACTTCTTTTATTTTCTTGTTCTTCTTTAGTGAAACCTTGGCCTCAAATGCTGACTCAATATTTTTGGAACTTGGAACATAGTTGTCATAGTTGTCTAATTCAAAGGCTGTCAATCTTCCAACTAAAGCATCCAAAGTTATATTGTGGTTTGTTTCACATCTTCTTTCTTGAATAGCTGATACTCTAATTGCATAGATAGGGAGTAGTGTTCTAAGTACCTTACTTATAACAGTTTCATTAGAGATTGTTCCTCCAGAAGCTCTAATTGTACTAACACTTGCTTTGATTCTTTCAACATATTTTGCAATGTTTTCATCTTCTTTCATATTCATCTTGTTGAACTGTCCTCTTAGGCTTTCTGCTTTGGCTCTTTTCACATTTGTATCACCACCATATATTTTCTTTAGTGCCATCCACATTTCATATGCAGTAGTGCATTCTTTAATATCATCAAATTCTTCATAGCTGAGAGCAGATGCAATGTCTATCATCATGGTGTTATGAGTCTTCTTCTCTGCAATGTCTTCAACAGTTAATGCGCTAGTAGGAACTGTGTATTCTTCATCAATGTATTTGCATCCTGAATCACCAATGGAAGCCAAATGAAGTCGCATGAGACCTTGCCATGCTGAAAAGTTATCTCTATTGAGCTTCAGAATTTCCCTCTTGTAAGACATCCTGATCTTTAGCTTAGGTCCTTGAAACCCTTCTTGCAAGCACCACAAGCTCTGATACCAATTGATGGAATATGGATGAACTGACTGAGAGGGGGGGGGGGGGTGAATCAGTCAACCATAAAACACTTAAGAATTATTTCTTTCTAGATCCCTTAGGATATCTTAATGAATATTATCTGTTTAGCACTCGGTAAATAGATTGCAGTAACTTTGTAGATGCAGAAAGTATTAGTAAATTATCTTTAGATATTCATCAGAACTTGTATGTGATTAAGATAGCAATTAAGAACACAAGAGACACAAGATTTAACGTGGAAACCCAATATGGGAAAAACCACCAATGTATCTAGATACTGATTTTCACTTTTCTGAAGTGATGCTCGGTTAGAAGCCAACCCGGTAAAAGGTTACAAAACACACTGTTAGGTGTGACCTTGTTAGAGGATTTAATCACCCTGCTAGGAGTGGCCTGGTAAGAGGTCTTGAAAACAATTCAATGGAATTGTCACCTTGTTAGAGGATTTACAATATGGTTGTTAAACCAAATCGGTTAAGAGATTTAGAATTCACTATTACAATGATAAGAAGGTAACAATGAAAATGACCTGTATAATAATGCAACTGTCTTGCTGATTACAGATCTCTGTTCTGCATAAGTCTGATCCTTCTTGATCGAATAAATCTCTAATGCACCTCAAGGATATCTGATCATCCTTCACAAATTCGCACACACCTTTTCTGCTTTTCTTCTATATATCTTCTACTGTATATGTCTTATTTTCACATTTGACCTTTTATTTATATGATTTTAGATTTGTCAAATTGACATTACTTAGTATAACAGTCGGCTGAATTAAGCAAACTTTATTTGCAAAAATCCTTCAAGGGCCGACGGTGCTCGGTGACCATAACTTTCTACAATCTTTTGGAGACCGAGGGAACTCGGTAAACACTGATAATCCTTTTTGCTCGAAAACCGACTGAACTCGGTAGATGCTATCTTTTCTTCAACAACCGACTGAACTCGGTAAACACTATCTTTTCTTTGACGACCGACTGAACTCTGTAAACACTATCTTTTCTTTGACGACCGACTGAACTCGGTAAACACTAAATTTTCTTTGATAACCGAGTGGACTCGGTAGGCACTAAATTTACTGACAGGCAGACCGACTGAGCTCGGTAGGTACTAAATGTTGCGGACTATGACATTGTGTGACATCAGAGACAATACATAATTTGAGTAGCAATTTCCTTCAGACAATTGTTTCCAACAGTTTTACTAGATTTTTTAAACCATTAATTAATTTATGATTAAATGTCAGATTGTGTTGTTGTTGACCATCTCATTCTAAGTATTGAGACTCAAACTAAGTAAAAACTCAACAAGCTTCTTTTTTACTTGAACTTGTTGTAAAACCTCACTGAAAACTTGGCAGATTAAAAATACATAATATCTTAAATTAATTTTTTTAAATTGCACTATGTTTCTCTTTGCAAACTCAGCCAAATCTGTAACTCTTGGCTACAAACTCATTGAATCCTACTAAGACCCAGATTTGTGAGTTCTTTGCATGAGTCAACAAGTCTCAACATAGTCTCATACTCTGAAGTAATATTACATGTTGGGAAAATTGCATTTTTTACTACAGAGTGTACAACCTCTCCCACATCATTTTTTTGCTTCTTATATCCTAAGTTCTTAGTATTCTTAAGATTTTTTATTTTTTTTTATTTTTGGCAAAAGTAGACGGACCTACTATATATAATTATTAAAAAACCTTAGTTCAAAGGCTCCTCGGGGAAAGAACTAAGGAAGAAAACCATGGATATCAGCCCCATTACAAAATAGAAGAGCGAAATACCACGGCTAACAAGAAGATGCTCATGTCCTAGTATTTCAATGATATCATGCAACATTGAAAAAAAAAAAACTTACTTTTAACCCTTGATGAAAGCACAAAATGACTTGTAATATTACTGGCTAGTGTATACATATTAAACTAGTGGATGATTTCTTTGTTATTATTGACAAAAATAAAAAAAAGATTGGCCAGTCATCTAATGGTAGAGGGATAGCCCTTGTAACCTATGTACACCAAGATGCAACATAGAACTCAATACACCAAATCTTGGGGACCAATAAATGTGTTTCTAATGTTGTCAATCCTTCAATCATTAACATCAAAAAACATTAAAATATAATAGGACAATGACTAATATTTTCTATTTAAAATGATTTTGTAGAAACAACCTCACCTCACACACCATGTCTATAAATTTAACAGAAGCTACAATAAGCATCAACAATAGTGGACAAACCAATTTGCACACCATGACTATGGAATTTACTACAAATGCAATAAGCATAATTCATAAAGAAAATTTGGTTCATGAGCCAATTGTAAAAATAATAGCCATCTCCAAGTTTGCACATAGAGATGCTTGCAACATGCGATACGAATTATATATATCAGATGGACTGCATAGATAGAGAGCATAATTACCAATGAGGTATAATCATTTTTTCATTACAAAAGACATGGTTGTTGGGACTCTGATCCATTTGATAAAGTATAGTATTCTAAAAATAAGTACATACTAGTTAGTACAAACAAAGTTTTTAACTAATTAATAAAGAACTTATTTTGTCAATTGCTAAGTATTAAAACTATTTTCTATTAATAAGTACACTTTTGACAACTATGTAGATGGATTGTCATTGGTGATCTTCAGATTATATCTACAATGCAAGAGATATTAGGAAAACTACTACATATTGAACCAAAGCAAGATCACCGCACAATAGGAGACGTGGTTGAGCCTACACCAATTGCTCCCCTCTTTACCAATGCTATGATGCCAGAGACATCAGTTCATTGAAAGATACTATTTGGTATACAATCTCCACTAACTAAGTCATAGTCACCTACTACAATTACACCTATTAAGAACTTGAATCCATACCAACCAAGTTGGACCATAAAATCTCGTGTCACCATGAAGAAGGAAATACAACATTACACAAACCAAAAATGAAGTGGCCAACTTTTCAGCTTCGACATAATAGATACAGAAGGAACTAAAACAAGAGTTACATGTTTCAATGAGGCAGCCAATATTCACTACCATAATATACAAGTGGGTGAAATATATACAATCTCAAGTGGAGCAATAAAGACTACTAATAAGAATTATAACAAATTGAATAGTGGATTAGAAATTTCTTTGGCAACTAACTCAAAAGTAAAACATTGTGAAGATGATCTGTTAATTCCAAAGAACCACTTCGCCTTCACACCTATCAGTAAAATAATGGAAAAGACCAACACAAATATTGATTCAATTGAATTTGTCACATCTGTCAATTCAACATCAACAATAAGGAGAAAAGATAGCACAAAACTATTGCATCGTAGTATAACATTGTTAGATATGCCTGTGAAATATATAGATATCACACTTTAGGGACCAATAACATAAAGGTAGGTGGTTAGATAGAAGAAAAGTACCAAAAGAAAGAAACAATTATCCTCGCAACTAAAAATTGCCGTGTTTTTTAATATAATGGAAAGGTGCTCAACACATCAACTAGTACTAATATAGCAATAGACCTAGAATTGCAACACACGTTAGATTTGAAAAAATGGTTCCAAGAAAGTGGATGTAACTTGACAACTTCTACAACAAGGCTCAATGAGACACTTGCAACTGCTCCGCAGCTCCACAGATGACCATCTCAGATATTTGGGAAAAGAGTCAAGATACAACTAAATCCCTCCAATTTATGTTGAGAGAAACACATTATTCATTAAACAAGACAAGATTTTCTATCCATCATACCCCAATCAATCAGGTGGACGAGAATGTAAAAAGGCCTTAACTCAAGATAATGAAGGCAACTGGTATTGTTCAAAGTGCAATTTAAACCCAACTATCTATAATTATAGGTATACACTACAAATCAAGCTTTAGGATCATACAGACATAATGTGGGCTATTACATTTGATCAAGGAGCAACACAACTGATGAAAATGTCTACAAACAACTTGCACACCTTACAATTTAACCATGATGCATAAAACAAAAATGAACAGGTCATAAGAGATGTCCTTAATAGGGAATATATTTTCACCTTAACATGCAATAAAGAGATGTACAAAAAATGCATCCCTAATAAATGCAATCATAACAAGGGTGCAAAAATTAGATTTTATCACTAAAAGTAGTAGCCTACTTTCTGAAATCCAAGAAATGTCATCCACTACAAAGAACAAATAGAACTTCCTGATACATTGTCATATGTCTACTTCAATCAATGTAAAGTGTATATTCCTCTTTCTTGTACATTCTACCCCTCTACAGAAGCATCTACTCTTCTCCATGTAAATCATTTTGTGGTGATTTGTATAAATATGAATTTTTGTAACAAGTTTTCTGAACAAATAGTACACATCATACATATGAATTTCCATTATGATGGTTATCAAACTTTACTAATATGTGATTATGCTTGAATTTATTTTAGAGAATTTTTCAAAAATAATGAAATATAATATAAGTGGGATCAATAGACATGAAAAAGTATGTTTTTTCTAGGTACTAGTTACTGATTATATTTTAGACAACCTATCCATCAATGGATACATAAGTTGAATTTATAAGAAAATGAACTTGTTAGTTTGGTGTTGAATTAAAGTATGGTTGAGACTATCAATTAAAAACAAATTTATGATGAAATATAGGCTTAGTTTCATTTATCATCTCCTCCCAATGATTTCATTTTTCCTCTACCTAACAAAACAAATATCGTATTTACAGTCTTCAACATATGAAAACTTCTACTGAAAATCACCTCCTAGTAAATCAACTTTCTGAGATCCAATGACAATAAATTAGAAAAAGAAATTGAGAATATTATGTTTGTAATAAAGATATGATAGTTGCACATAGACACACAAAAAGATTAAAGAAAGTTTCAATTCTCGCACAGGAAATAGAAGCGCAGAGTATTGAAGAGGCAACCATAGAGAAACAAATAAATCAATTACAGGAACAACCATTTGAATCTCAACAAACTCCATTACAACAATAGACAAACAGTCTCCTAAAAAATCCTAATTTTGAGCTTGAACAACAAGAAAGAAGAAAAAGATATTGAGAATACTACGCCCGGAATAAAGATGCAATAGCTACCTGCCGACGATCAAAAAGATTAGAGAAAATTTAAAATCCTTTGCAACAACTAGAATCGCACACTACTAAAGAGACAACCATAGAACAAGTTACACAATTATAGGACCAACCATATGAAGCGCAACAAATTCCATTACAACATAGGAACAAACAAGTACATATGAGGCAAAAAAATGATTACACAATGGTGTTAAGATAGTTCTACCAAAGGATTGATGCATTGCCTAACTTATTAACTTGCATTATATCAAAATAATCTTACCTGAGAATTCACTTCCAATCAACAAACATGACTCCCACATGCAAAATATGCTTCCATGAGAAAGGCATACATCAGTTCTCAACCTGCAACAACATGGATCTAGGAGAACAACCTGATGTACTCAAAATAATAACGCAAGTTGAAGAATTGTTGATTGCCAAGGTAAACCTAGTATTGAAAGTGACTCAAAATTTTGGAGGCCAATATAAATATCATGGACCCATGATTAGCTTTGTGCAAGACATAACCAACATTGCAAACATTCTTCCTTGTAGAATACAAGAATTAGATATACTCATAGTTCAAACATTACATACAACAGGCCAGTCCTACAACTGTTATGTCAGCAAGAGACACATTATACATGCATTGCAATATAAAGTGAAATTTGACCCATACTATAGCGATGTCACTATCAACGTTAAATATCTTGCAGAGATTCCAGAAACAGGTATAGATATTTCAAGTATGCTCAAAACCATTGAAAGAATTGAAGACATGGTGGTCCCAAATACTCAAATAGACATTAATGAAGTGGTAAATGAAAACAAAATAGCATACACATCATCATTTATACCCAAACAATTAAAAAAAAAATATAGAGCGACAAATAATTAAGAAAAAATTACAACTTGAAAACAACACAACAAACATAATTAATTTGCCAAACATAGATTCATCTCCAATAAACAAATAAAACACTGAGGGTTTACTCAATATGTCATTTTTGTCTCTCTTTCCAAATGGATCTACACAGGTAATGCAACCATGGATAAAGGAAGTGCACATTTACGAGTTTGCACAACACTTAATGAGGTTCCATGAAAACAAATTTGGAAGGCATCATCGCTTCAGATATTTCATTTTCAATCTTATGTGTAGACATCACATTCAAGTAGTTGTGGCCATATTCATCAAGAGACATACAGAAGAAAACATACCTACTACTATAGAAAACCTTCGTGCACACCTTACAAATTTACCAAACAACTAGCTTGCAAAGGAACCAATGCATTATGGTTCTTCCATGCGAGGAACATGACCATAATGGAACAAGCATCATGGAAATTTGATAGACATGATCAATCAAATAGGATCACCTACACTTTTCTTCACAATGAGTGCAGCAGACATAAAATGACCAGATTTACATCAATTTCTCTCAAATGGCACTCCCCCTAGAATTCTATCAAATAGACAGTGCATAGAGAACATAATTAATAACCCTCATACTGTATCATTGTACATGCATTAGAGATATACAATATTTCATGAAGAATTCATTGAAAAACTACTTGATGCAGAGAACTATTGGTATAGAATAGAATGGAAACACAGAGGAAGTGCACATGTGCATGAGGTTATCTGGATAAAAATGCACCTTATATGGATAAACTTAATTGGAACAATATTGCAGAACTAGAAGAGTATAAATATTTTTTGACAAATATGTCACCATTGGGAACCCTCGTGATGGACAACACAGAAATAAAACAATGTTCCAATCTCCACTAGATGATCCATGCTTTCTCAACACACATGAGATATCAGCTACAAAACCCACTCATGACTACGAATAACTAATAAATCGGGTCCAACGACATAGAAAATGCAGACAAGGTGCATGCTTAAGAAAGAAAGGCTCTAAATTAGAGTGTCGTTATAAATCTCCATGGAAAGAACAAACAAACTCTAGAATATCATATGATGAGAATGAGAAAAAAAAATGAGCCTACAAGAAATGATAACAAACTTAACATACATAATCAAGACATGTTTTTGATCTAGATAGCCAACATGTAATACCAACCTATTGTCTCACAAGAACTAGTTCTCAAATACATTGGCAAATATGCATCAAAAGAAGAAAGAACATCTGAGACATACACTAATATGTTAAAAAGAATATCTACAACACATCAAGAAAAGAGCCCAACTCTCACAACATACAGAAAATTCATGACTAAAGTTGTAGCTGAGTGTGACATAGGAGCACAGGAAACATGTCACATGCTTAAAAAAATGCCTCTTGTCATTTGTAATCGTGTTTTCACATATTTTAATGTTGGAAGAAAAATGTATCAGTAAATCACTAACATATCAACCACAATCCAAATACAATCTACCTACTTGCAGGTATACATTCAACGGCTTGAATAGCTTGAGATGATAACACTTCTTGAATTTGCATGCTCTTACACCTTTTCAGCAAACTGCACACATTGTAAGTGGAAAGAAAGACAATAGAAAGTCATTGTCATAATTTTCCCAAAGTTCTATAATATTCCACATACTGACTCAGAGCTTTTTGAAATATTTTTCTCCAGGGTGAGCTCCTCTTATACAATCATTTATGTGATATAGAAAGTGACATTGGAATAACTAAAAATTGAATAATTGCAAATTGGAACAACATGAATGCAATCAGATTTAATGTCTAGCATGTGAATCATATTAGTGAAAATGAAAAAAAATCAGAAGAAGAACAAGAAAAATAAGAAGAAGAAGAATAAGAAGACAACAATGACACAAAGAAGCAAGGCATAATGCAAATGAATGAATGACAATTCTTGTCACAAATGGGCCCCTCAAATAATTGCACCATCAATAAACTTGGCATGCTTGGAATGTGTGACATCAATAACAATAACACATGAGATCAGAATAGCATACCCCAACATCTACATGAAATTGTAACACAATTCATATATTAAAAAAAAAATGGTGGAAGGAGAGAACATCATATTGGGCCACCATGTTCCAAGTTATACATTATCAGCAAACCAAGATCAAACTCTCATGATAATTAAAGAACACATCAAATGTGTGCCTACTAAACCACTCTATGTTATCATTCAAGGTACAACTGGTACTATAAAATCATACTTGATTAGCTACATATGAAATGCACTAAACAGTAATGACCAGCAATAGAAAAAAAATAGCTCCTCACACTAGCTCCTATAGGTATTGTTGCATTCAATATAAATGCATCGACTATACATAAAATGCTCAAAATCCCTATCAAACAAATGCAGCCACTACAAGAACAAGCATTAACAACATTCTAGGAGAGCTTAAAGGAAATAAGATACATTTTTATTGATGAATTGAGCTTCATTGGCCCAAAGCTACTACTAAAAATAGATAGTAGACTACGACAAGCATTTCCTCAAAATCAACAAATATACTTTGGTGGACTTTCAATAATCCTAGTTGGTGACCTTTCCCAACTACCTCATGTGATGGAAAAGTCATTGTACACATCCCATTCTACTACTAGAACATTGTGGGAATATTTATCACACTACAAACAATATTCCGCCAACAAGGTGACAATATAGTGCAAGCACAATTTTGTTAACTTTTGCATAACATACAGAATGCAAAGCCAACAAAACAAGATTGGGAGCTCCCAATTGCATGTTTAGAGGAATTTGACAAGTCAGTACACCTCTTTTCTATAAATGATCTAGTCAAACTATACAACAAAAGAATGTTAAAACTATTGAATAGTCCAATTGCAACAAGTGTAGCAATAAGTAGCAGAAGCAACACAAAATATGAAAATATTAATGAACGAATTGAGAAAGAAATTCTACTCTACAAAGGTCAATGCATCATGCTCACAACAAACATATGGACATAAGCAGGCCTCGTAAATGGAGCATTGGGTGAAAGAATTGAAATTGTTTACAACTCTGGGTCCAAACCCCCTGATCTACCACTTTATGTTGCAGAAAAGATCGATAATTAAAACAGGTCGTCATGGAAAATAGACTATCCTAAATGAATACCAATAACTCCTGTATCACTAGGAACACGAAAGAAAATTCCACTAACAATGGCATGGGCTTTAACTAGTCACAAATCTCAAGGACTCACACTACGCAAAGAAAAAATTGACGTTGGTAAAATAGAAAGGAAGGGACTCACATTCACAACAATTTCCAGACTCAAATCATTAAATGATCTACACATTCATCCATTATTCTCCTTCGAAAGATACTCAAAAATGTAAAATAATCCATACACAATCATAAGGAAGAAAGAAGAAGCTCGATTAGAACAGCTCACCCTCTCAACAATCAAGGTACACAACACTTTTATTTATTTATCCTTTCACATGGAACTATCTATACTATTCAGTTCTCTTCAACATAAACCAATTGATTTATACTATTTAGTTAAACAAGATATTTACTAAACTCTAATTTATTTATTAAGATGTTATCGTGCAGGGTACTCAAAGAAATAATACATGTAAAGGCATGCAAGTATAAATATATCATTGCCACATCAAATTTTTAATGCTATTATCATTGCAAATATTGGTACTCGCAAACAATGTCCAACCATTGTTTCCTATGCACATATTTTCAACTAAACAATCTTCATAAATGATATGCATATTTATGTACACTTTCCTCCTAACTTATGGATCACACTTATTACAAAGTGCTTGTATTTGATGATGAAATTCTTTCCTCGCATACAGGTTGGTTATCCTACTCACAATGTTTCCAACTCATAAATTATCATAAAGTTCTTGGCGAACAATTCCATGTAGGAAAAGTATCACATGTTTCATCTAACAGATACAATTTTCTCTAACAAGAAGATCAAATCTCATTGCAAGCATAACAAAATTCTACCTATCAGCTGAAACATGTGGTACTTCTTCTTACTTAAAATCAATTCTCTATCTACCCACTCCAACCACATCTACAAAAAATCTACACATGTACTAAATAGAACTTTGTGCTGCTAAACACCTATATCCTACAAATTCCATACTTGTCGCTCATCTAAAAAATAGTATTTGACATTTTCAGGGAAAATAAAATAGAAAACAAGATGTTGATATCTTAGCCAAATTGAAGAATTGCACAAAAATAAGGTAATATCTCATTTTCCTATATTATATTGAAGTTAAATCAAACAACATTTATTTATAAAAATCTTACTGTGCAAGGTACGCAAATAAATCATTCAAGTACTGGAATCTATGCAAATACTCCTATAAAAAAGGTAGTAATATTAAATTTTATTTGCATATATACCAAATGCAATTTTTCTTGACCAAATTTGGGGAACATATTATATCAGTATGATATGGTCTATTTTATATGAATATATTCTGATTGCATTCAATTATATACAAAAGATGGATGAAGTATTCTATGAAACTGATGTGACAAAATTGTCACCTAAACCTAATTTTAGCAACTACATGCTAACACAAGTCATGATTTTCCATTGTTTTGTAATTCTGATTGAATTTTGCAGTGTCCATTCCTATTTCAAGTTTTAATTTTTAACTATGAAATCTGAATATTGGATGTGTTGGTTTTCATTTTTGTATTGGGGTTCAAGGAAAACCAGCTACAAATGGAAATGCCAATTTAGCTTCTCTTAATGGCATGATAAATTATGATATTGAAAAGAAATTGAATCTACAAATAATTTTGTTTATCCTTTTTATCCTCCTATGCTAGGTTTATAATATTGAGATGTGGCTATGTAATTAGTTTTATCTATATTTCATATAGAGCCCACATTATTCGGTAAACTTCTAGGTATATAGTATATAAAGTGGATTGTTAATTGTCTCAGATTTTCCTGTGTTATCTTGGTTATATCTTTTAATCTACAATCTTAATTCTCAAAATGATATCTTATTGTTTAATATTTACATCATCATTCATAATTTTGATAATCAAGACCAAATGTCATTTATACAAACTTTGCAGCAAGAAAAATTGATTGTCCAGCCTCCTTATAATGCTCATACTCAACCATGTGTGAAGGTTCCTCAATATTCTCATGGATCTTCACTTACTAGATAATAAGGTATTTATGATATTTCTATGATTTCATCTTTTATAATGTGTCAGCAAGAGTCATGATTATATCCATACATTGATAATCATTCATACCCACAATTTTTTTTAAATAATTACTTGACATTTACTGTCATTCACTATTTTCTTTCATTCAGCAAGTTGATAGACAATCACAACCATGAATTTATTTTACTTAGAAACTTGATAAAAAACAACACCCTTAGTGAATCAGTAAGTTGATAAATATGATGCAGTTAAGGATGGCGGATCCAGTTAAGGATAGTCCAAACCTTGCAGCCAATACTCAACACAGCGGAAACTCAACAACACAACAACAAAATAATTGTTTAACTCAGATTTTCATTAACATGCCCAGCTATAAGGCCTTTTGGGTTAGGGCCAATTACAATTAGAAATAATTCTACAAGATCCAAACAGATCCAATATAATCTCAGCTAGTTCATCTCTGAAAACAATCAGCAACTGGTGGAAACCCTAAGGAAGATCTAAACTTGAGCTTGCAAGCCTCCAAGCAATCTCCTTGTCTCCAAGTGTGCAAACCACTAGCTCTGCAATTATAGACTATCAGATAATAATCTGATCTGCAAGATCACGCAAGATCTTTTCCACAACTTCGCCAACTCTAGCTTTCAGAACCTTAGATCTAATTCACTAGGTCTTCCAAGTCATGAACTTCACTCTCCTCCTCCTAATTCCTAAACATCTACCCAAACATCCTATAAATACTAATCATCAGCCACAAGTCGGCTGGATGAAACCATTAACTCCCCCCTACAATTATTAAATGCAATACAAGTCAGCATCAAAATAGCCTTACAAACATTTAATTCAACATGTTAGCCTGTAACAACAACTACCAACAATAAATGCACCAAGTCGGCCCAACAAATCACATAGAACTCCAGTTGGTAAACCAGAACTACCGAGCAACAGTGAAATAACCAAGCATGCTAGGCATCGCCAAGCACTAGTGTTGATCAAGCACCACAAACATCATCGAGTAATACTTTCACCGAGCACCAGAGATTCACAAGTTCCTTCAATGACCGAGCTTCCTTCAATGACCGAGACCACCAGTCAAGGCTGCAACCGATTAACACTGGCCAAACATACACCTCCCATGCAAATTCACCGAGTACCCTAGAATGCCCCTGCATCAAAATACTGACATTCACAACTAATCAGTAATTTGATAATCTATTTAGGGTTGCAGAGAAGGGGAACATTGGAGCATGTGGCCGAGTTGGGTATGTGTTCAAGGATTTATTTGTGAATGAAGGCAAGAGTGTATCTGAGAATGCAGAGAGTGGTCTACTACCAATGTGTGAGTTTGGTAAAGGAAATTGCTACCTCGCTGTGGTGAAGGGAACATCTTTTTTTATTGTGTAACTTGTTCTGACCTTAACTAAAGTGTAAGAAACAACTTTTTGTTCAATTTTTTTATTTTATTTTTAATTATTATTATTTGTAGACCATTGGAGTATGAATGAGCTTCTCATTCCAAATAAGCTTTATAGTATTATTTAGATGAGCTTCTCATTCCAAATCTTTATAGTATTATTCATATAAACCCTTCTAATCCATCACTTCTCTCTGAAATTTAGGTAAAGTGATTGTGTTTCTTGAATTTCAGACATAATCTTCATGAGGGTTAGTTTTGTACTTTTAGGACATAATTTTTTAACAAGGTTTGTATTTTTGATCCATGATCCTTCTCTGAAATTGAAGTTTACTTAAGATGGTGTGAATTACAGGGTTATGACTACACAAGTGGGTGATGGAGGATTGATGTAGAGATGTATGCTGGGCCAAATACACTGACAGTATCTATGATGCAGATTTATGGGGGTGTGTAAAGGGACATTGTGTTTATGTTGCAAATTAATGATGTATATTTTACACATTACAATGATGTAGTGTTCTCATACTGCATTTATGTTAAGTGGATTTCTTTGAATGTTACCCATAATGAAAATGAAGAGAAAGTGGTTTGGTTTGTGAATTGGAAGGAAGAGAAAGTATTTCCTAATACAGGTCATGGCCCCTATTTTTTCAAGTTTGGTTTGCACGATTTGCCAAACTCTTTAATTACCATGGTAACTTGTTGGATAAATCTCAAATGTTATCTTACCAAATGCTTTATTGGCTACACAAGCTACCTACAATAAAATTTAGTTTATTGATATATTGTAAGTACTGGCAAAAAAATCAAAATTTGCATTTATGTTATTTTGTAAACTACTTGGCTATTCACATTAGATTATTGGTTTGATTTAGTTGTTTACAATTTATCTCTATGTATAAAAATTCTATAAGACTAATGGAAAATAAAATTTGGACTTCGATTTATACATTTATACTCAAAGTTCAAAAAAGATAATAGAAATCTAGATAGAACTGGGAATAGCTCAGTCTAATGTCATTTTTCAAAATTTTCTTAATGTTAAATAATAGTCTGATCGTATACAAGTGTACCTCTCAAATACCATATAACATATGCTCCTATCGATGTAAGCATTGCACCTCATTGGTGCAAGTGCTAGTTAATATGCAATTTCAAAAAATGGTGCTATAAATATATATTATCCATAATTAAGATAAGGGTCAAGCGGTCACAACATTAAATAGTTAAGCAATTTGAACTAATAAATATTTATTATTAAGCTTTTTTAATATATCTTTAAGGACAACACCACTAATAGAATCTCAATATTCAAGGAGAGCTCATTCCTTTTGAGGAATAGATCTTATGAGGTTGGTTGAGCATGGATTGAGAGGAGAGCCAAATCAAGGCATCCTAGACATATGGATTTTTAGAGATTATTTGCCTACGAGAACTCATCAAATATTTGTTTCATGAAAGTGGTACGCTGATTTTTTCCTATGGAAGAAAATATTGCTAAGTAGTTAAGCTTCCATCCAAATTCAAAAAAAATTGTTAGTGATAGAATTGAAAAATTTGAGACATTATAAATCTTTGACCTTTATTATGATTTTCGAACTAGCCTTCCTATTAACCTATTAACTAAGAAACTATTTGGTGGTCTCTAGTTCTTTTGTGTCAAGGTTGTCCTCTAGCAAAGGTGCCATGAATTCATTTCTTAGTTTTTTTTAAAAATAGGCATTAGAATGTTAAAAAGTAAAGAGCACCAAGATAACTGAGAAGGGGGGGGTGAATCAGTTATCTGATAATTAAACCATTTATCAACATTAACTTCAATATCAACTTCAACAACTTTAAACCATATAATTAATGCAGTAACCAACCATAGGAAGATAATCATACACAATGACACAATAACACAAGATATGTTAACTAGGGAACCTCTTGATCAAAGAGTAAACCCCGGTGGGAATGATGCCCACAAAATGATGCACTAATATGAAAGTTCCTTGTTAGAGGATGGATTAGGAGTCTTATGAAATACATTTAGTACATATGAATCTTTGTTAGGAGATTTTGAATCCCTGTTAAAAGATTCCAACCCTGTTAGGAGTTATGGAAGACAGAAGGACCCACTGCCCAAATAGCTTCAAGGAAAGATCTCTGAACTCACTATCCAATAGGTCTTAGGATTATTCAATAGAATAATATGAAATATGTTACCTCCTTCACACTGTGCCAAAGCCACACTCTCTACTACACAAGATCACAAATCCAAATCTCTGTACTTTGTGAGTCTTCCTTCATCACTGAATTAGCTCTTTTCTTCACTTCATGCATACATTCGCATCACAACTTTCATAATTTCATATCACAACTATTAAAATCCTCTATCACAACAAGGAAAACATTCCTTCCTTTATACCACACTCAAATAATTACAAATGAGTCGGCATGTAAATACAAAATAATAATTTCAACACGCTACATCAAAATTACATAAAACTGTCGGCTTCCAAATATAATAACTTTCCAATCATGTGACCTAAAAGTTTGTGCTATGAACCATGTCATAAAAAATGAGTCTCAAACTTCCCTTTAATTGTGCAGAATCAGATTCCATCCCGGTTAGGAGATATCCTCCGATTACCAAAAACCGCTACATAGGAATACTGCTAGAATACTGCTTCCACCAAAATGCTTATAACTTTCATGAATAAATGAATTTATTTTTGTGCTCTTAACCATAGGCTAATAACACAAAAAAGAACATACCATCAACTGTGCATAACTCAATCTAAAATATAACATGTGCACAAAACAAAACTATGCCTGCTTCTCTGCTAAACTCCAGAATATCACTGTGTTGACATCAATGACAATCATAGTCATGAATGCAACAACCACTTCTACAGAATGATTGCCAAAGGCTTCATCATTCATTCCTAACAATCTCCACCATTGGCATTGATGGCAACATAGATGAAAAACATCCAATGTTCAAAAAATCCAATCACTGCTGCTCAACTGCACTACTACTCATCATCAATCAAATCTTGCTTTGTTATCCTATTCAATCTCTCCAACAAATGTAGTTCCTCAATATTTTTCATGATTCTCTCCCCCATTGACATCAATGATAGAAATTCTATCACTACATCAAACAATAGCTCAATGTCAATAGACACTATTCAAAAAATACATTCACAAGAGTTCTCAATGACTTAGCTCAGATACACATACTCCCCCATAGAGGAAGTACCAACATCCAATCCAGAAAATAGATAGGGCCATAAACCACTAGACGGATGCAACCAACTGCATCATTACTCAAAAGTAGGTTGGGGCATAACCCCAAGCATACCTCTCAGATAATCAAATGTATCCTTAGGCAAAGGCTTAGTAAATATATGTGCTATCTGCTCCTTTGTGTTTATGTACTCTAGTTTGAATTCTTTATCTACAACTTTCTCTCTTACAACATGATACTTGATCTCTATATGTTTTGTTTTAGAATGTAGAACCGGATTCTTAGACATACTAACTATACTTGTATTGTCACGATATATGACAATAGGCTCATCAAACTTGATTCCAATGTCCATCAACATCTGCTTCATCCAAATTATCTGATTACAATTGTTTACTGTTGCTACATATTCTACTTCTGTTGTACTCTATGAGATACAATTCTATTTTTTGCTCAACCAAGAAACTAATCTTCCTCCAAGAAAAAAGGCTCCACCACTGGTGCTTTTTTTATCATCAACGTTGCCTCCCCAATTAGCATCAGTATATGCACATAGGGTAAAATCATCAGAATTTTCATACCATAGTCCATAGTCCATTGTGCCTCTAAGATATCTCAATATCCTTTTTACTACTGCATAATGTGACTCTCTAGGTTCAGCTTGAAATCTTGCTACCATTCCAACTAAATGTTGTATATCTAGTCTAGTGTGTGTCAAGTACTGCAATCCACCAATCATAGATTTGTATTTCTTTTGCTCAACTTCTGGTGTCTCATCTTTACTAGATAGTTTATGTCCTGTAACCATAGGTGTTCCAATTGGTTTACAATTCTCCATACTGAATCTTTTCAACAAATCATTCAAGTACTTTGTCTGACTTATAAAGATACCATCTTTGTTTTATGTTATTTGTAATCCCAAAAAGTATTTCATTTCTCCAATCATACTCATTTCAAATTATGTCTTCATTTCATCAGTAAATTTGTCACTAGCTTCATCTTCTCCTCCAAAAATAATGTCATCAACAAAAATAACCAAAACTAACAATCCGTTCTCAATTTATTTTGTGTATAAGTTACTATTAGTTGTTCCTTTTGTAAATCCCAATTTTAACAAATACTTATCTAATCTAGCATACCAAGTTCTAGGTGTTTTCTTTAGTCCATACAATGTTTTCTTTAGTTTACATACCATGTCTCCTTCTTGAGTCAAAGGAAAACCTTCAGGCTGCTCAATGTAGACTTCTTCTTCTAATTCACCATTCAGAAATGTTGACTTCACATCCATCTGATACACTTTGAATTTCTTAAATGCTACATAAGCCAAAAATATTCTTACTGCTTCAAGTCTTGCCATAGGAGCAAAAGTCTCTTCATAGTCAATTCCTTCTTGTTGTGAGTATCCCTTACATACCAATCTTTCTTTGTTTCTAATTACTTCTCCTTGTTCATTCATCTTGTTCCTGAATACCCATTTAGTTCCAATCACATTTTTGTCTTTAGGTCTAGGGACCAATTCCCATGTCTTGTTCTTTTCAATCTGATCCAATTCTTCTTTCATAGCTTTAATCCAATGTTCATCTTCACAAGCTTCATTAGTAGACTTAGGTTCAATTTGAGAAATCAAACATAAATGTACCTTCTTTCTAGTCATAACTCCTCTGTCCAAACTTCCAATAACTTGCTCAACAGGATGATGTCTTGATATATACCTATTAGGTGTCATAGTCACTAATCTTTCTTCAACTATAGATTCTTCTCTAGATTCTTCTTTTTTTTCTTCAGCATGACTTTCATTCAACAATTCACTGTCAGTCTCAAAAAATTGTTCAGTAGTTTCAATGTTAGGCTGAGGGTTAGTTCCTTCATCAGATTCATAATCGAGCATTCTTTCCTGAATTTTAAACTTCTCATCAACTTTTACATTTTCACTTTCAACAATAGTTTTAGCTCTCTTATTGTAACATCTATATGTTTTTCTTTTCAAAGAATATCCAAGAAAAATTCCTTCATCACTTCTAGGATCAAACTTTCCTATATCATCATCTCTCTTAATATAACATTTGCTTCCAAAAATTCTAAAATACTTAACTAAGGGTGCATGTCCAAACCACAATTCATAAGGTGTCTTGTCTGTGTCTACTCTGATTTGTACTCTGTTCATTGTATATACTATTGTATTCATTTCTTCTCTCTAAAATGTCTTTGCCAAATCACCTTCAAATAACATAGCTCTAGCTGCTTCAATCACTAATCTGTTCCTTCTTTTTGCAATACCATTTTGTTTAGGTGTTCTAGGGGCTGATAACTGTCTCTTAATACCATTTACTTCACAAAAAGTGTTAAACTCTTTAGATGTAAATTCTCCACCTCTATCGGATCTCAAACATTTAATCCTTATTCCTAATTCATTCTCAACTTTATTCTTCATGACCTTAAACTTATCAAATGCTTCAGATTTTTCTTTCAAAAATGTAATCCACATCATTCTTGTAAAATCATCAACAAGAATCATAAAATACCTTTCTCCATAGAATCCTCTAGTCCTAGTAGGATAGCTCAAGTCTGTATGAACAATCTCCAACTTCTCTATAGATGTGAACTTCTTGCTAGGAAATGAACTCCTTTTCTGCTTAGCCATCACACATTCCTTGCAAATCATATTAGTAGGCTCCATAATCTTAGGTAAATCTCATACTGCAAATGTAGAACTTACTTTCACAATATTATCAAAGTTTATATGACAAAACCTTCTATGCCATAACCAACTGTCATCAGTCTTAGTCATTAAGCATGTCATCTCAGTAGGGTTCAACTGAAATACATTACCTCTGGTTCTAGATGTAGTTCCAATTAGATTTCCATCTTTATCCTTAATCACACCAGTTTTCTCAGTAAACCAAATTGATATCATTTATCCACTAACTATCCAACACTCAAAAGATTATGTTTCAATCCATCAACAAAGTAAACATCATCAGTATTAGTCTTTCCATCAAGAGTAATAGATCCTATACCTTTAATCAAACAAGGTGCATTGTTACCAACTCTAACAACTCCTCCATCATAATTGTTAAACTTTATGAATTTTCCTTTATCACCAGTCATATGATGTGAACAACCACTATCTATAATCCAATTAGCTTTCTTTTCAACTTGGGAAACTAAGGCTTTTTCTTCTTTAATATCAAATTCAAAATTTTCTTCCTTAATTGCTACAAATCCTATGTCATCAAAGTTATCTTTATCACTATCACTCAAATGTCTTTCAATTCCTACTTCAATTTCTTCATCATTTGCATAATAACATTCTTTATATCTTCTAGGCTTAAAATTGTTTCTATACTTCTTAACTCTCTTAGGACACTTAGATGCAAAATGACCATATTCTTGACATGTCCAACATTTAAAGATTTTCTTACCATCTGGTTCTCTTTTCACAAGCAAGGCAATACCTTCTTCAATCTTCTTATCTTCATTAGATTTGGATCTGCTACTACTGGCATAATCTCCATTCACACTTGTACTTCTAGACAAAGTAGGTTTGATGCTAAGAGCACTGAATGTTGTCTCCACTCTAGGTAGTTCTCCTGATAATCTCAAATTCATCTCTGCTGCTTCCAATCTTCCAAGAAGAGTCTCTCTTGAAAAGTTTGGTGTACAAGGTATCACTTGTTCAAGCATTTGAGTAGTCTTCCTGAATACCGGTGTCAATGTTCTCAAAATCTTCCATATTACTTCATCCTCTGTCTTTTCACCTCCACAAGACTTTATTCCTACAACAATTTCTGACACCCTACCAATATAGCTTCTAACAGATTCATCTTCCATCATTCTTATATCTTTAACTGCACAAATCCAATTATGTAACCTAGCTTTCTTTGCATGTTCATCACCTTCAAAAGTAGAATGTAAAGCTTTCCAAATATCATGAGATTTAGTTAAACCTTTTACCTGACTGTATTCATTCTCTAAAAGTGCGGATAAAAGTGCTTCTCTTGCAAGTATGTTACACATAAATAGATCTACCTCATCTTTAGAACTTGTTTCAAGATTGTCTTCTTCAATTATAGTCCTTTCATTCTTTGTAATCAACCAATAACTTGGTCCTAAACACAAGAGATGCGTCTTCATCTTTTCTTTCCAACTGTCAAAATTTACTCCATCAAACTTAGGGCTTTCTTTCTTGAAATTCACCATAGATCTCCTTAAGTTGTTAAACTTCTCTTTCAAGGACCTACTACTCTGATACCAATTGTTAGAAAGTAAAGACCACCAAGATAACTGAGGGCGGGGGGGGGGGGGTGGGGGGTGAATCAGTTATCTGATAATTAAACCATTTATCAACATTAACTTCAATATCAACTTCAACAACTTTAAACCATATAATTAATGCAGTAACCAACCATAGAAAGATAATCATACACAATGACACAATAACACAAGATATGTTAACTAGGGAACCTCTTGATCAAAGAGTAAACCCCGGTGGGAATGATGCCCACAAAATGATGCACTAATATGAAAGTTCCTTGTTAGAGGATGGACCGTATTAGGAGTTTTATGAAATACATTTGGTACATATGAATCTTTGTTAGGAGATTTTGAATCCCTGTTAAAAGATTCTAACCCTGTTAGGAGTTATGGAAGACAGAAGGACCCACTGCCCAAACAGCTTCAAGGCAAGATCTCTAAACTCACTGTCCAATAGATCTTAGGATTATTCAATAGAATAATATGAAATATGTTACCTCCTTCACACTATGCCAAAATTGCACTCTCTGCTACACAAGATCACAAATCCAAATCTCTGTACTTTGCGAGTCTTCCTTCATCACTAAATTAGCTCTTTTCTTCACTTCATGCATACATTCGCATCACAACTTTCATAATTTCATATCAAAAATATTAAAATCCTCTATCACAACAAGGAAAACATTCCTTCCTTTATACCACACTCAAATAATTACAAATGAGTCTGCATGTAAATACAAAATAATAATTTCAACACGCTACATCAAAATTACATAAAACTGTCAGCTTCTAGATATAATAACTTTCCAATCATGTGACCTCAAAGTTTTTGCTATGAACCATGTCACCAAAAATGAGTCTCAAACTTCCCTTTAACTATGCAGAATCAGATTCCATCCCGGTTAGGAGATATCCTCCGATTACCAAAAACCACTACATAGGAATACTGCCAGAATACTGCTTCCACCAAAATGCTTATAACTTTCATGAATAAATGAATTTATTTTTGCACTCTTAACCATAGGCTAATAACACAACAAAGAACATACCATCAACTACACATAACTCAATTTTCAATATAACATGTGCGCAAAACAAAACTGTGCCTGCTTCTCTGCTAAACTCCAGAATATCACTGTGTTGACATCAATGACAATCATAGTCATGAATGCAACAACCACTGCTATAGAATGATTGCCAAAGGCTTCAAAATTCATTCCTAACATAGAATTTTTTTATATTCACTCAGCAAGCTACTAAGATTTTTTCTCTCTTGGATAGAATTCAAAATGAAATTTAGGCTTGTTAATTAAAACAAGTAAACCTTATAGCCTATTATTGATGTCATCCCTTTCAAGATGATTTAATATATTATAAGGATATTCTTTTACCCATGGAAAAACTTGATTGGAAATGGCATCTAGAGACATCATTTTACAACTACAAGCCTCATGAAGGATATAGGTGTCTTTTTCCTCGAATCTTCCTAAGGTTGATTAATGGAACCATTATTGGTAGCTTCAACTCTCTATTGTTCATGGCATTGTCATTTATAGTGTGTCTAGTTCATTATTCTTGAAAATAAGCATGAATTATTTTCTTGATGCATATTTTTAATCAAAATCTACCTTTGGGTTCTCATTTGGCCCCTTTTGGGGTTATCAATCTTCATTCATTTTCTAGGCCAACTAAGAGTCTCAAGTATCTTTTTAAATTTTTGTCCTAAATCTCAAGAAGCTCAAGACCTTGGATCAAGCTTATTAGGAATTTTAGTCCTCCATTCCCTAGCATAAATTATTTTTGGGAGGTTGGCCTTGTCTTCCTTTCAAGAATAAAAAAATCTAGCATCATTTTATAGTAAAAATTCCCTTCAACATTTGGAAAGATAGAAATTTAGCTCTTTTTCATATTCTTGTACCTGGATAATTTTTTTTATGTATACTATAGTTATGATATGTTTTGATATTCTTATACAAATTACAACTCAAACTTTTTAAAGCTACACTTGAAGTTGCCCACTCTCAAGAGATTCTAGACCATTGGGAGAATGCTCTTTGCATTATTTCCCTAGAGTTCCTTAAAGGCATAGGTGTGGTTGTAGCCAATATAATAGATATTTTAAGAGGCTTTGAATCTTAAAATTCTTTTTTTTATCGATGATAATCAATTTCGATTGGAGCTTTGAACTAGTGGGGTAGTCTTGGGGGACCCCATCCTTGAGAACAAATTCAGATATTGTCACCTCCTTAATTACTAAAAGGAAACCCTTCTCCTGCCACTTGTATCCTTATCACTCATCTCCTCCTCCTTCATGTCCCTCATCAACACATCTGATGCAGGACCATTTTTGGTTCCTGGAGATCTTTCTTAGTCTTGGAGGAATTCCCTATCAGTGGGATACAATAATTTATTTTGGGTAGCTTTCTGAGTTTCTGTGTTGCGATGATCTGTGGAGATCTCTAGCATGTGTGATGAAATGGGTTTTTCCCATGATGTTGAGGATCTATTTTGGAACCTTCTCCTATGAGCGCATAAGGATTGGATGGACCATTTCAAAGTTAGAGTTGTTTTCCTTGTTGTTGGAACTGTATTTTCCTACTTTCTGCGTGCTGATTACGCATTGTGTAACCATTGATCCTTAATGAATCAGCATTTTTGATCTTAGGGCCTTAAAGAGGACCTAAAATAATATATTTACGCAAGACTGAAAATCCTAATTCATTATGAGTTGGGACTTATGACTGTTTTCTTCGAGCATCGATTTCTAGCTAGTTTCACGTGAAATGTGGAGTTTTTCATCTTGCGCAGTTCTGTATGATGAGATGGGATCTTGATAAGTTAGGGACATGTTCTTGGATCATGTTTGGACCTAAATTTAATCTTGCATCAATTTTTGTTCATTCTTTATTTAGTTTTGGTTTACTCTTCTAGGCTAGACCTATAATGTAATTAATACCTGACTAGCCGACTTGTGGCTTAGCTGGTTATATATTGAGAGACTTGGTTGATGTAGAGGTAAGTAAGGAAGTAAGTAGTAGGATGATAGAAGAGTAGTAGAAGCATAATTGGATCCTACGAGATCTTGTAGATCAGATGTTTTATCTGATATTGTGATAGCAGAGCTAGTGGTTTGCATACTGGGAAACAAGGAGATTGCTTGGAGGCTTGTGAGCTCAAGTTTAGATCTGCCTTAGTGTTTCCATCAATTGCTGATGTGTGTCAAAGGTAGACTAGCTAGGAGATTGTTGAGATACTTTGTAATTTCATTGTATAAGGTCAAAACCTGTAAGGCCTTCCAGTGGAGCATGTTGAATGAAATTCTATTTTGAAGCATTATATGGTTATATTTTGTTGTGCCTATTGTTGTTATAAGTGCTGGTGTAGGTTTGGACTATCCATCATTGGATCCTCCATCCTTTCCCTACGTCAAGTGATATTAGAGCTTGAAGATCCTGAGTATGTGGATAGATCACCGAGGGTGAGGCAGTTTACACCAAGACCTTGGATTGAAGATGCCTCAGTGGAGAGAAGATTAGATCTTGTGGTCTTGTGTGTGGGAATTGATCAATTGTTTGGATTCCTAGATCTCTTTATTGTGGGGTGGCAGATCGTGGTTCTGACTCGCAATTGCAAAGGGCTTACCGATGGATTGTTTTGGTTGTGAAACTTTGATGTGAGAGATGAATATTTCCTTGAGTGAACAAATCACCGAATTGAGGTAGGTTTTGAAGATGGACATTAGATCGTCAAGTGTGTGGAGGTAGATGGAATCTTGCAATCAGATCACTGAGTAGAGGCAATTTCACTTTTAACTTGGAACTTGATGGATAAATTGGGTCAGTTGTGGCCTAAATTCAATCTGAGGATTGAAGAGGTGATGAAGTCTTGTTGGAAGAGAGTTGTTAGGCTGATTAAGAGGATTATTTAGAGAAGAAGAAACTTTGATGTTAGGAAAGAGGTGAAGGATGACTTTGTTGAAGATGATAGGATCTTATTTGTTGGTTGACAGTAATGATTCTTGTTATGAGTTACAGAGATGGGATGTTGATGATGAGGAATTTCATATCCATGTGGATCTGACTTTGGATCTACTTGTTGGGGAGTTGGATAGTCTTGTTACTAAGATGGTTTGTGGTGATCAATGGTATGATGATTAGATTGTTGAGATTCATATGATCCTAATGTTTGAATGGATGAAGCATAGATGGTTGATTTTTTGATTTGTTATCTTGTCCTTGATGGATTGGAAGCCTTTGGTGAAGATGAACTTGATTGCAGATAATTATTTTGAGATTAAAGTATGGTACATACTTTATATTTACTTTGGTAGTCTAATGCAAGAGCATTTTTGGTTCCTGGAGATCTTTCTTAGTCTTGGAGGAATTCCCTATCGGTGGGATACAATACTTTGTTTTGGGTAGCTTTCTGAGTTTCTGTGTTGCGATGATCTATGGAGATCTCGAGCATGTGTGATGAAAGGGGTTTGTCCCATGATGTTGAGGATCTATTTTGGAACCTTCTCCTATGAATGCATAAGGATTGGATGGACTGTTTCAAAGTTAGAGTTGTTTTCCTTGTTGTTGGAGCTGTATTTTCCTGCTTTTCGCGTGCTGATTGCGCATTGTGTAGCCGTTGATCCTTGATGAATCAATATTTGTGGTCTTAGGGCCTTAAAGAGGACCTAAAATAATATAGTTTCCCAAGACCACAAATCCTAATTCATTATGAGTTGGGAGTTATGACCATTTTCCCTGAGTATCAATTTTTAGCCAGTTTCACACAAAACATGGAGTGTTTCATCTTGCGCGGTTCCATATGATGAGACGGGATCTTGATAAATTAGGGACATGTTCTTGGATAATGTGTGGACCTAAATGTAATCTCGCATGAAGTTTTGTTCATTCTTTATTTATTTTTGGTTTACTCATCTAGGCTAGACCTATAATGTAATTAATACCTGACTGGCCAACTTGTGGCTTAGCTGGTTATATATTGAGAGCTTTGGTTGATGTAGAGGTAAGTAAGGAAGTAAGAAGTAGGATGATAGAAGAGTGGTAGAATCATAATTGGATCCTACGAGATCTTGTAGATCAGATGTTTTATCTGATATATTAATAGCAGAGCTAGTGGTTTGCATACTTGGAAACAAGGAGATTGCTTGGAGGCTTGTGAGCTCAAGTTTAGATCTACTTTAGTATTTCCATCAGTTGCTAAAGTGTGTCAGAGATGGAATAGCTAGGATATTGCTGAGATACTTTTTAATTTCATTGTATAAGGCCAAAACTCGGAAGACCTTACAGCCGGGCATGTTGAATGAGATTCTATTTTGAAGCATTATATGTTGTGCTTGTTGTTGTTATAAGTGCTTGTGTAGGTTTGGACTATCCATCATTGGATCCTCCATCCCTGCCCTGTGTCAATTTCCACCAAGACAACCCAGCCATAGCATGAACACCATGTGAGCCTTGTGGAGATTTGAACCCTTTTGTACTATATACAATGAAACCACTTAACCATCACACTATGCGATGAACCCTTGAACCTTATAATTCTTAACGTCTAGGTACCAAAGATAAAATTTCTCATGGAGGATGGTCTTTTTTTTCTCATATTATATAGGGAAACAAAAACCTTCCATATTCTCAATTCATTTTCAACTAAGACTATATAACTAGAACATCTTTAGAAGAAAATATTGCTTGTAGAAATCCAAGTCTTCTTCTATTGAATACTTGAGCTAGAACTAGATAAAATAATATCTAAAATAATAAAGAGATTACTTGATATTATTCACATCCTTAATAAGAGTGAGTAAAGTATCATCAACAAAATAATCATTAACTTGTTAGATGAGATAGTTGGACTTGAGAAAGGAGTGAGAAACTACATTGGCTAAAATATTTCTAAAACATTTATGAAGAAGCCCACAAAGTGATGGAGCAAGAGGATAGCCTTGACAAATAGAAAAAAAACTAGTTGAAAAGATTGATATTGTTAACCTTTAAATGCAAGTTGAGACATCAATAGAAAAACCTACATAGACTATAGGATCTGTGACCCAAATCTAAGAGCCTATAACGTTACTAGGATAAAAAATACCTTTCAATAGGGAATGTGTTAAATGATCAAGGATCAAAAGGTGGCCACAATTACTTTTTTTTATCTATCTTGGAGATAATTAAGCATGTCATAATCCACTCATATTCTAGGTTGATAGTAAGTTAGCCTAGGATGACCACTACCAAGCCATAATATGAGGGTGTTATAACATGCACACTTTTATCTATTATAAAAACCAAAGCTATATAGAGGTTGAGCTCATTTGATCTCAAACATTTAACTCACTATATAGGATATCACAAATGAGGAAAAATGCATACAAAATTCGGATTTTATCAAGTCATCTTAAAAATTCCACCATGTTGTCTATGAGGTTAAGGATGTTGGTTTTGTTCACTTTTAGTGTAAAAATTAAATTAAATGGTAATATTGGAAACATTTTGATTTAATTTTTTTTAATTTATAGAAATTTAAAATCATCTACCTACTCATAAATACCGTAATGAAGAACAACCATAGCGAATTCCTCCAACAATGCCTCAATATCCTTTTGGAATGAAATAAAGGGAAAATAGAAAACAATTAAAAAATCCCAATATTCATTAAAAATTTAGAAATGTTTGAATTTTCAAGATCAACAAGAAAAAAGAAAAATCCACAAACTTATAAGCACACAAAAATCCAAACTGAATATCAAATATTTACGTAAAATGTACATAGATCCTTATGTATATAGGCAAGCTAGATGAGGTAGACAAGTTGGATAAAACACCTCACTCACCTCCAAAGATGAGACACTTGTGAGCACACTTGATAACTATGTAAGGAAGTGGCTAATGTCTATATAACATGCATTAGAAACACAAATATACTTAGAGAGGGGAAGGGGGAAGGGGGGAAATCATTATATGACAATTTATATTTGATCAAACATAAATTGCCATTAATTTCTCCAAGAACCACAACTAATGTCACAACTAAATAATTAGAGAAATTATATGATCTTACTTTATCATTAGTGCAGTTAAGTGAGTAGTAAGTACAATCATGCATCAACACATAATAACAAAAAATGTATGTAGAAACCCCGAAGGGAAAAACCATATTGAAAGTGGTTGCTTGGATCTACTTTCCAAATCCAACCTCACCAAATAATATACAACTTAAAATATATAGTAGGAAAAAACCTACCAAAGGCACCAATCCCCAATTGTATTCGTAGGCACCAACCTAGAGGACACACCAATCACCAAAAACACTATCTAAGCACCAACCTCGGATGTGAGACCTTAATCTCAACAATATGAAAGAGACTTGAAATGAAGACCTTCCAGAATGTTTACAAACCTTCCTTATAATTTTTTCAACTTCAAAAATTCTTTACACAATGCATATTATTTTTAATTAATAATTAAGATGTAACACACATTATCATTGGGTGGATGCACAAAGATGAGGGACCAAAAAGATGTCACTCAAATTTTTGGTCCCAAAAAATGCATATGGCATGCACCCTTTATGGTGCACACCATATGGTTTGGCATTCCTAGCTTTATGTTTAGGCACACCAAGCATATTTAGTGTGTACCATATTGGGTGTGCACCAAATATGATGCATACCGAAGGTTTTAGTAAAAGCATGCTCTCTCTCTCTCTCTCTCTCTCTCTCTCTCTCTCTCTCTCTCTCTCTCTCTCTCTCTCTCTCTCTCTCTCTCTCTCTCTCTCTCTCACTCACTCTCACTTTCTGATCAAGTGTGTCAGACTTAATTCAAATGAACTTACAAAGTAATAATATATTCATGAAATATAACATTTAAGTATAAGTCACATTTCAATGTATTGTTTTTCTTTTTTATACTTAAAGTTATATTTCATGTATAAATTATTAGGATCTCTCTCTCTCTCTCTCTCCCCCCCCAACCCTAAGCACTAATCCCCAAATCCCAACCCTAGAAACCTTAAATCATTTCTCCCTTTCCTCCTTTTTCCTTTTTATTAGTGACTCATTGATTGTATATTCATGATGGATGTAGTCCTTTTAGGGCTATCATTGACTCCTCCATACATTATCCTTTATTTTCCCTTTTTGAAAAAACTTTTGACTGGTTGGTTTTTTACTTCTCTCTTTGTGAGGGATTACATTTGCATTGTAAATGTGTACCTAATATGGTTTTGTAGATGAGATCCATCATTATAATAATATTTCATCTTTGTATAATAATATACTCCTGAAATTGTACTTAAGGGAGGTGTTGGTGTGAATAATCTAATCTTAGACCTAGTAAAGGTCTTATACCTAGTATTTTTGCAAGTTCCTAGTGAGTGCTTATTCACATAACTTGAGTGTACTTAGGTCCTAGGTGTCCTTCTATATGATTGATTAGTTGTTACCCGACGTTATTTTATCTCATGAGAAATACTTTTAGTTACTTAGATCAACACTTTAGTCATCTTGTTGCATACAATTTCACAACACATGTCGATATCCTTTCCAATCCTATCTCTCACCTTACATTTATAAGAAAAGGTCTTTCATGTATATTTCCACGTCTCTTGTTATATTCAATCAATCTTAGATATTTGAAGCAAACTATTCGCTTCATTCTCTCCAATAGAATTTATTTTGGTCTTGCAAGGTTCCTAGAGGTTTTGAGGAGTCACCTAGATGTACTTTGCAAGGATTTGACTAGATTTTATATAAGTGCCTAATATGGCCTATCTTAGTGGGACTCATTCAACTCTCTTAAGTTGCACTTATGGAGGGTGTTGGTGTAATTATTTATTTAATTCACTTTTTATTAATTTTACTTAGGAAATTAAATTTATTTACTTATGTAAATTAAGAATCAATCGAGCATATGTTTTAACTCCTTGATTGGTAAGAGCAATGCTACCTCAATCTTAGTCAAATCCTTAACTAAGAGTAGTTAGGTATCACCTCTCCATTTTCAAGTTGATTCTCTTGACACTATTACTCCTGCATGTAAAGTTGATCATGCATATCACTAAAAGTTTCTTTAAGACACTTGTCATCTTGGCTCATGCATCCCAAAGCCTATGTATATGTAGTTATTTCTTTCATTTCACCATTTAGAAATATCTAGAATTCTATCATTTTTTATCTTTTAGATGTCATTAAATTTATGTAGTCATAATTTTATTTCAATTTTAGGAAGATTTAATTTTGCCAATCATCCTTTATTATTAAATGTAACAACACATTGACAAGCTAAGAATTTGAATTTTGAAATTGTAAAAGATAGAAATTTAAATCTACATATGCAAAGATAATTTAGATAAAATAACACATAGATCTAGTCTTGAATAGTGAATGCTCAATCTAAAGATTGTATTAGATTCAAAATCTCTAAAGATTGCTAATAAAATAAAAATATAGAAAAATTATGAATCACAATTATATAAAAACATGTCATTTCTGAACTTAGTATTCAATTTAGAACAATAAAATCAAAACAGACCCAAGGAAAGTGGCATGTGTAAGCAATATTCATCATTACAAATATAAAATAAATTAAACACACTGAGAAACATCGCAAAACATGGATGTACAATATTCACCATTACAAATATAAATTAAACTAAGCAGATTGAGAATCATCGAAAGGCCTGGGTGTGTAATATTCATCCATACAAATATAAACTAAATTAAAATAAGCACATTAAGAAACATCAATATTAAAAGCACTATTTATATTACTACTTTGCATTAATGTACACAACTATTGATGAAAAAAAAATCAAATAAAATTGTTGGTTGGGGGGAGCAGATGTTTCATGTGAAGCCCTATTCCCAAGGATTCATACATTCTCACTTGGGTTTTCCATGATTACATCAGAGAAAAATGGTTCACCAACATGCTCTTTGACAGAAGATGAGATCAGACTATGCTTTAACTCCAGCTTCCATGTGCCTTGGTTCCCTAGGATGAAAGTATTTTGAACTGCCCAAGACTTGAGCTGCTCTGTGGAGAAGGCAATGTCTGCAAGTGGGACAGGAGGAGTGAGAAACAAACCATTTATCCACACATTCCATGTGGAAACTGTGCTTGCAATTGGGCAACACCCTCACTCTTTCTCCATTCATGAAATCTGTCAAACAGATTGGGCACTCCCTGCCTTGAATCTCTGGTCTGAGCTTCCTGTACACAATCAATGGAAGTGATTTTATGGACTTGTTCTTCAACCCAGTATTTGCTAAACTGGCTGCAGTCTGACTCTCATGTGACCTCCAGAAGTAGTCCCTATGTCACTACAAAGAGCCAAACAATTAGAGATGATTGTGACCTCCAGAAGTAGTCCCAATGTCACTACAGAGAGCCAAACAATTAGAGAGATGATAGTGTTTTCAGACATGTAAGGAGCAATCATTGTGTTCTGGCTTTCATTAGACAATCTAAAATATTGGTGGATTCTTTTAATTTCATTTCATTTTTCTAATTTGAAAGATTCTTAATATCATAGATTATAGAATATGATTTGAAACATTCAAAAAAAAAATCTAAAATAATTAAATTTGAAAAAACTTTTAACAGCTTACACTTATACCAAAGACTCTAAATTTTTTTTTTTTTCTTGTATAGAGAAACAAAGATCCTAACGCAAAGACTCTTTGAGGATAAAGAACAAAACCTTTATAGCATACAGTTGTGGACAGGGCAGACCAGAGCCAATACAATCCTATGGAAGAAAGCTTTGCAGAACCATGAATGATTGATTTATAACTCATGTTTGATATGTATATATATTGGTTTGCAATCCTATCCAAGTTCCAAAGTGCAATCCTATGGAAGAAAGTTTTGCAGAACCATGAATGATTGATTTATAACTCAAGTTTGATATGTATATATATTGGTTTGCAATCCTATCCAAGTTCCAAAGTGCAAAGCAACCTGTAACTACACTAGCACTTGCACCTTTGAAGGGTGCAATGGTTAAGCCGATAGTATTATATATATTAAATGATGTCGTTGTATTAATCCGCTTCATGAGACAATACTCTTTTGGCAGAACAATTGGTGGGCTTCAACAACCAGATCTGAGTCTTTTGGCCGACTATATTTTCTTACGGAAAATTTGAAAATTCACGAAAGAGTGCACTAAACAATATGCCAATAAAGCAGATCAATAAAATTGCACTCTCTTAAATTATCAACTACTATTTCATGTTAGCTTCTCCATCAGCTATCATTTTTAAGATCCATTCAATAATTATACAGATTTTACCTGAACAATGTGAAATGTGATGAAGTGATTGTCATTTTTAAAATAACTACCACCCAATGATCCTTATGCCGCACATGCAGACCTCCCACATCATCCTGTAACAGTATGGTGAGACCCCATGATCAGAATGGGGTACAAAACCCATTGTAATCTTTGGTTCTGGGCACTTAGGGTAAAAGTTTAGTGCACCAATCTAAAGACCCTCTTTGAAGACAGTTTCTATGTAAGTTGGCTGCAGTCCCAAGCTTTCAGATATGGTTGCCATTAATTTCAAAGCCAATTTCCTGATTTCCTTGAAGTATTGTTCAGCAACCTCTCTACTTTCATAAAAACTACAATTTAATGAGCCAGTCGGACAAAAGGGTTTACAAGAATTACTATAACTTAACCAAAATAAAATGAGATTAGATGCATTTATTTCAAACTGAATTACTGCTTAGGCTCCTCTGGGTCCTCTTTGTGTGTTGCTACTTAGCTAGTTTTATTTTAGGTGGGTCTCTAGTTTGGATTTGATATTGAGTTACAAGGTTCTTTGTGTCTGAGCTTTCAAATAGGCTCTTAATTAAGGCTCTGCTGTGGTTCATTCTCTCCAACACTTCCAATAACCTAGTACTTGGAACAGGATAGCCTATGATAAGGGTCTTTGTTACAAAAATTCAATTGGAAGTTAGTTTATCAACCTAGGCCAGTTTTGGTGCAGGGGCACCAAGAACAATCAACAAGGACTTGAAGAACTTGAAGACCTTCAAGGAAGACCAGAGGATTGGTTTGGACAATCAAATTCCAAGGCCAATCAATTGGCAAGTGTTAAAACCTATTATGGCATACAATGTAATCAAGACTTGAAATATGTCAAATCCTTAAAAGGACCAAATGTGAATGTATGTGGACCAATAGTGTCCAAGGGTCAAGTTGGGATACTAGGAGTCTAGAGCAGGTCAATAAATGAATCTAAGGTTTTAAGGATCATTAGATTAAGGTTTGGCATTCAAAAAGTCCATTTTAATAAGTTTAAATATTCAAATTTGAAGATTAACGGCTAGTTTAGTGTTTTGGTGGGAAGTTATGTTTTAACTTTGAAATCCTTAAACTAATCCCTCTAACCGATCAGAAGAGGTTGGAGAAGTTAAGGAAAGGTCTTTTAGTGCATGGAGAACCCACTGTATGGGCAGAGGTGCTGTGTGTACGGACTGTCACAGAGAATAAAAGAGAAATCCTGAATTTTGCAAACATTTTGTGATGGTTTTGAATGCTTGTTGATTGATAATCAATAGAACTTTATTTACTAATGAATTAGAAGTCTTTTCTTATCATTTTGGAGGCATTCAAATGAACTTTGCATTGCTTTGAATCTAATCCAATTCACTGTTACAGCACTGTCGCCATTTGAGGGTTATTAACTCACTGTTTTGATTGGAGTCAAATAAAGATGGGCATCATTCCATGAAAGTAAAGGCCTAACCTTCATGGAATGATCATATCTAACATGTATATTAAGAATCTAATGCTTTGATGTGCAGACAAGTTGGAGAAAAGGTGATCACAGTCAGCAAATTGGGGAAAATACATTGAATTTAATGGCATGGGTATTGCAGCAGACATTCTAGTCGAATGAGGGGTGTTTTTTTATGTTTTGGAATGCTTTGGTATGTTTATTAAAAGGTGAAACAACCATCAATTGTGTCTAACAGTGCTTGGAAGAAAGAGATTTAGAAAGCCCTAGAAACAAGGGTTTGGAACACCAAATTTGGGGCTTTTGATGTTGCAGGGGGACTGGGTCTAATTCCTTTTGGATTTAGGTACTTAGAGTCATTATCAGAGACTTTTGATAATTTGGGGTCTCGGGAGTACAAGGAACACAAGGTTGCATTGTTAAATTACTCATTTTTAGGCATTTTGGGAGTCACATTGTGTGAGGAGCAGTACATGCTCCAAAACAACCTTACCTTTCCTTTTGATATGACAATTTACTAGAAAAAGGGTATCCAAAACACCAATTTTTTTGGTCAGTCCTTTGGAAGTTTGTAGAGTTAAATGCTATTGTCCATCGCTGCAGGGCTACAAGACATGGCTATTAGGTCTCTAGGACAGTTTGAAGAAGTTTGAAGAGTTGGGCATCTTGGGTGTTGTAAAGAACCATAAAACCTATCAAATCCTCTTAAATACAATCCTTAGACACTATTCATGCCATCTTGGATCATTGGGAGAGGGCTAGTCATGATTGAGTTCTTTTGAAGCATTTGAGGGTTTGGGGATAGTGCCCTTATTAATCAAAATTTGTAAACTTACCTTGTTGAATTCATCCACCACCCTTTCCTCTGCGTCAAGTTTGACCAAGATACAAGAACCTAATATATAAACAACAGAAGCTGAGAATTTTAATTTGGGTTGCCCTAGGTTTTTTTTGACATAAATGATCAATCATTAGATATGGATGACCAATGCTAATGTGGTTTGGGGTTAACTGATGAAATATACTTGGCGGTATGCAGAGTCCTTCGGGCTCTCAGTTTGGCATTGTTAATTAGAATTCAAATAGTTTTTTTGTGTGGGAACCAGTCAATCATTGAATGCCAAGTATCAAAAGCTTTCTGTGATTTGTTTTGTTGTTTATAAGTTTTTTACTATATAATAAAAATATTAGGAAGACAAGGCTCAAGTTAACATTCAGGATATTCTGCGAAATTTTCATTAGCGATTTGATTGGGTAACCATTCAAAAACAACTACATTTGCAACTGCACTCCTCAATCCAATACCTGTTGTCACCTTTCATATGCCTTGTTTCTCTGTAATGAAAGGTAATGAAGATCAGCAAAAATAGAAAAGCTTGAACTTCTTTGTAATTATCTGTTAGCGTAAAGTCTCGTTCTTACGGTTGGAAGGCATCTGAGCATTAATCGGGGTATTGTTACTGACTTTCTGATTTTTGCAGATTTCATCAGATTCTATCTATCATAGGATGCAAGCATTTTTTTTGTGGGCATGGATTCAAAGTAGATTTGAAACCATGGGGTTCGGTAAGATGGCTTTGAATATAACAGACATTTGGAGTACATTTCTATAGATTCAGAGAACGGGTAGTTAAATTCTCACTCTCTATCCAGCCTGAGGAATTCGCTTTTCACAGAAACACCTAATTAGTAATTAAAATTTAGCAATAAACCACTTCAATTAAATAAACTTATCTTAAATTTCTATCTCAGAACATATATACATTGTTTATCAAACAAAACAACAGTGTTGCTGTAGTGCTTGTGGGTGTTGCAAAGAATTATTATTCCCTTTGTGTGTCAGTGATTATAGCCTGTGGAAATTCATGTTCTCTTGTGAAGAGAGACCATTTTTAATTCTCTTTCTGCTCATCTAACTCATGCAGATGTTGGTTGTTCAAACAGATGTCTCTGGAAACTGCTGAGGTTGGAGATTCAAAATCAATTGCGGTAGTCTATATATCAATCTATGTAGACGCAGATATTTTCTCTTCAATTTTTATATGCTAATTTTGATGTGGGTATTCATTATTCCAGTTGCACTTCAGACAATAGGTATAAAACATAAGAACTACATTGTATCAGTACAGTTTCTATTTGTACCATCGCATTTTTATTTGAGAAGTACATTTGATCAGTAGCCTCAATTGTATCATAGGACTTTCATTTATTTCCTCTCTTTTTCCTCTTTGATTCATGGCTCTGCCATTCTCAGGGTTGTCAGCCTCTAATGCTGGGAATACTAATCAAAAGATTCCCATTCCTTCTTAATTTGTCGTACAACAGGGTATATAACCAACAGTGTGCTACTGGTCCAAGTTACTTCAAATTAAAATAATTTCTCAATAATTTCGTCAGACATAATTTATGTGAAGATTTTGTCCTCTGCACAGGATCTCAGCATAAAACAGATTACTTCAAATAAAAATAATTTGAGGCACATATACAAACAAGGGAGTGATTATAAAAGGCCTAACAAGGAACTTATAAAATATATATGGGCAGTTCACTTGTATGCATGTTCTAGAATCCGGCTTCAGTATTATATTATGCTATGGACTGGACTATATAGGATAAATGTAGAATGTAAGGTAATTCATATCATGTTTCAAATTAATGAGCGTAAAAAAGTTGTTTGTAGCTAGATTGAGTGTAAAAAATATTCACTAAGAACTTTTATCAGATATTGCTTGAAGAAAAAGTGTAAAATTTACTTCTCTATTGAAGCTGAAAGTACAGTAGTGCCATCACTATTTAAGTGCATCAAGTGTCAATGTCTCTTAGTATCCAATTGCTTCCACTATTGAATGATTTGAAGGGTAAAATTCCGCAAATTTTGAAATTTGGGTAGCAGCATCTAACTAAACATCTACATGGAAAAAAGGCTTGCTATAATGGGGCTTCAATGAAGTAGCCAACCTGCAATTCACATATAGAGAAATGGAAAGCTAAGCTGCCAGTATGTATGAGGGTTTAGAAAGATTGATTCTAGAAACAGGAAACATGCAACATTGTAGGGTTGTAACAGAAGCACAGCCACCAAATTTTATCGAATCATTGTCTTAACCTCAAACCCTACATTAATTGAAATCATTTTTAAATTCAGAAGCAGCGTGGACTGCACTAACTCAAACTATGGGCGATTTCTAATAGGCCCATCCTTTTTGACTTAAAATAGCATGTGGGGTAAACCGTGAGATTCACACTACATAGCCTTGTGCTTAAAAAAAGTGCCTAAATCTTGTGAAGATCAAATGCATCCACCTTCTTTCATTCTTATCCATAACCAAGTGGGTTGGCTTGATATATTATACACGTTTTCCCTGGTTATTTTGCTACTTTTTCAAATTACACTCCACAATTTTTTATTATTCTAATTTAAAATTATTTACATTTATAAAATTTTAAAATGGGGAAGAATTCAAAACAACAATAACAAACAAGCTATTAGAGTCCCTCGAACACCTACCTCCATGGAAACTATTATTCATCTTGTAGATGTAATCAAAGATAATCAACTTGCTCATGAAAAAAATATATATCTATTTTGTGTTTTTTCCTTGTATTTTAGATGAAGGGTACCAGTTGTTGTTATAGCTAACTTTTTTTTTTACTTTTGACTTCTACATAGTTACAAAGAATATTGTGTGATTAGTTATGCATGCAAGGGTCAAAACGTGGTTAGTTTGAGTTGTTCACGCTTTGGCCACTAGAAAATTTGCACAATTAATCCAATATTTATGCACAAATGCCCCAATAATTGTGTATTATTAGTACCAATAAAATTGTACAAAATGCCTCAATAATTATGTATTATTGGCACCAATAAAATTGTACAATTACTCTAATTACTAGCTTTTTTCTATTTTTATTTTACTCTTCTTGAACTTTGTGCCACTCCCTCCCACCTCTCCTTCAACCTTTTTAACTTGGGTTGGTCTACAATTCTATTCATCATTTATTCTCTTGCAACTCTCATCCTAATGATGCATCATGGAGTATAACCTGAAACATTGATGCAGAAAATACCACATAACTAAATCCATAAATAAATATACAATTTGATCTATGGATTGTGGAAATCTAATCTCTCTGAACATATATAGTATCATATGGACTAAACACAATTAAAGTACCAAAATGCATTTAGTATAACGTAGAAATGGAATAACATAAATACCAATAGGAAGCAAAGGAATACTTACAATGGTCCATGAAATGAAGCTTCCTATTCAAGAAGTACCCCCTTCACTAGAGCCTACACATAGAAGACTAATGATGAAAGGCTAGGGTGACTATGTATAGAGGTTTTCCATTGCCAAACCCCCTATCTTGGTGTTTCTACCTCCACGGACAACCTAAAGATGAGATTGTGATAAAAAGGATAAATTGATACAAGCAAGAACAATAATGAATATGATATGCTAAATGAAAGAAGACAATGAATCAGGTAAACAACCTAGAAAAAGGTAACCTCCCTTCAAGACCAAAAGTAGCATGACTTACTAAAATGGGGAATGACAATGAATTCCAAGATGGGAAAATTTTGATTGGATAATAATGGAGGTGTAGTATGCTATGAGATCATGTAGAGAATGCAAGAGAGCTTAAAAAGTGTGAGAGAGATTGATTACAATGACCAAGAGAGATGAAATGAGAAAAAAAATGGAAGTTATAAGCTAGACTAGAAATCATCCCAACGCTATAAAAAAATAGGAAGTGTAATGTCCAAACAACCAACTTAGATAAGGATATGGATGCGATGTTAGCATAGCATGCAGACGTCCCCAGAGCATGCACACATCTAGGTGCAATTTGGACATAATGTTCAAGAAAGTAGACATGACATGTGAAAAGGAAGGTTTACTCATTGGAATTTGATTATTGTTTTTAATTCCACTAAAGTGGAAGGTTTATGTGATTTTAAGTTACCTAAGGTGCGATTTATGACCTTATAATAATAATATTATAAATCTAGAAGATTTATACAACAATACACTTCTCTATTAGTCTTTGTTGAATATGGTAGCATCTAGATGCCTAGTTTTTAAACTAGAACAAACCTTAATGAAGGCTCACTCCAAGCAACCTATTATATACACAAAATAGAAGCTTCCATGGCACTTAATGTTGTCATTGGATCGAGTTATGAGGTTCTTCTCGTGCTTAATTTTGGATTTTGAAGCACTTAATGTTGCCATTGGATCAAGTTATGAGGTTTTGTGTATTAGTTTTCTGGTAAACAATCAAGAACAAAGACATAGGTTAGTAAATCGTTATGTGGTCCTATCAAATCAATTTTGGGAAATGATTTTGAGTTCAAGGATGATTGGTTGACTTGGTTGATAGCATGTGGGAAATTATTTTTGGTCCACATTATGTTTTTCATGATGATCTAGCCAATAGTTACACATGCTACAATAGTTTTGTTAATGTCTTTTAGGTCAACCCAGTTGATGATCTAATCGTTGGAGCAGATATATAAAATAGGCTTAGTTGATCATTTTGGTATGTATGTGCAATGGTTATGATGTGTTGATGTGCAAAGAGAAGAAGGCTCTAGTATGAAATGTATTGATTCAATTTACTAAGCTTAATTGGAATTGTCTTGGCATATGTTGATGATGTTCATCAGTTTATTCTATTAGTGGATTGTAGTCCATACTTTTGTAAGGCAATAATCTTTTCTTAGGGTTGTAGCCCTTATGAGCTCTAGGTTGTAAGCCTTAATGCATGTGCATTATTTGTAAATCTTTAACATGATTAAATATATTTCTGCAGAGTATATTTTGTGGGTTCCATCCCCACTGTGGTTTTTCCCCTAACAGGGTTTCCACACAAAAATCCTTGTGTTATGGTATTGTGGATGTTTGTTATTTTCTTCTACACTTTACTTTTCATTGGAGATGGTTTATGGTTTAAGAACCATTCTCAATGTTCCTTAATACCAACAATAGATTCTCTTGACACTACTACTCCTACATGTAAAGTTGACTATGCATATCACTTAAAAATTATTTAAGACACTTGTCATCTTGGCTCATAAATACAAAAGACAATGTATATGTAGTCATTTGGACTTCATTTTATCATCTACAAATATGGATATTAGAATTCTATCACTTTATATCTTTTAAATGTCATTCAATTTTTGTTTTTTCGTAATATATTTTAATTTTAAAGAGATATAATTTTGCCAATCATTATTTAATATTAAATGTAACGAAACACTTACAAGGTGAGAATTTAAATTTTAAAATTGTTAAAAAGTTAGATATAAATCTACAAATGCAAAGATGATTTGAATTAAAATTACACACATAAATATAGTCTCAAATAGTGAATACTAAATCTAAAAAAAATTAGATTCATTATCTTTAAATATTGGTAATAAAATAAAAATATAATAAGATTATGAATCAAATTTAATATTAAAAAATATTACTTCTGAACTTATTATTGAATTTAGAAGAGCCAAAGAAAATAGCATGTGTAGACAATATTCACCATTACAAATATAAGCTAAATTAAAATGAGCACATCGAAAGAAATCAAAAAGGCACAAGTGTACAATATTCACCTTTAGAAATATAAATTAAATTAAACTGAAAGAAACATCAAAAGACTATGGGTGTGCAATATTCACCATTGCAAATATAAATTAGTTTAAAATGAGCACATTAATGTACAAAACTATTCAATACATAAATAGTCAAATAAAATTGTTGGTTGGGGGGTACCAGAGGTTTCTTAAGTAGCCCTATTCCGAAGGATTCTTACATTCTCACTTGGGTTTCCATGATTAGATCAGAGAACGATGGTTCACCAACATGCTCTTAGAAATTTGTAGGGATCCCTTATGGACAAAAGATGAGATAAAACTATGCTTTAACACCAGCTTCCATGTCCCTTGGCTTCCAGCTAGGATGAAAGTATTCTAAACTGCTCAAGGTTTGAGCTACTCTGGGGAGAAGGCAATGTCTGCAAGTGGGACAGGAAGAATGAGAAACAAACCATTTATCCACACATTCCATGTGGAAACTGTGCTTGCAATTGGGCAACACCCTCACTCTTTCTCCATTCATGAAATCTGTCAAACAGATTGGGCACTCCCTGCCTTGAATCTCTGGTCTGAGCTTCCTGTACACAATCAATGGAAGTGATTTTATGGACTTCTTCTTCAACCTAGTATTTGCTAAACTGGCTGCAGTTTGCCTCTCATGTGACCTCCAGAAGTAGTCCCATGGGACTGTTGAAACAAAACCCACAAAGAATGTCACTAGAGAGAGCCAAACAATAAGAGAGATGATGGTGTTTTCAGACATGTAAGGAGCAATCATTGTGTCCCGACTTTCATTGCACAAGCCAAAGACATTAGTGGATCCTTCTAATGTCATTCTTCTAACTTGGAAGATTCTTAACGTCGATAGATCATAAAGTATGATCTGAAATATTAATACGAAAACTATAAGAATTTGGACAGCTTACATAAACTAGCTTACATAAACTTGATATCATTAAGACTCTTCTAAAGAAAACCAAAGAAAACCAAGCTTTTGACTTGTACAGAGAAACAGAGATCCTAACACAAAGATTCTTTGAGGATAAACAACAAAACCCTAGAAAATTTGAAGGACAGAATAGACCAAAGCCAATATAATTCAATGAAAGAAAGTTTTGCAGGACTGTGAATTATTTACAACTCAAGTTTGACATGCATATATATTGCTTTGCAATCCTATCCAAGTTCTAAAGTGCAAAGCTGCCTGTAACTACATTATAATACAGTCTAGTCCACTGCACAAGAATATTTTAAATTCAGAAGCAGCGTGGACTGCACTAACCCAAACTATGGGCGATTTCCAATAGGGCCACCCTTTTTGACTTAAAATAGCATGTGCTGTCATGTCCCCTCTTTAGTGACATGTCATTTTATAGTGGATTTGCCTATCATGGACTTTCGTAGGCAGATGGTTTTGGTGAGAGAGTCATTCTGATGATTATTTGGGGATTGGATGGTCTTATTTGCTCTTGGAGAGATGGTGTTTATAATATTTTTATTATAATGTGTTATGTGGAGCCAAAATGTTATAATTTTGAGTTGAGTTGCACTTTTTATTTTATACAGTTACTTTTTATATAAAAGTGCATTATAAAGGGATTTTATAAGAATATTTTATGGATACTTCTAGAAGTTCTAGTGGCTTCTTAGAAAAGTAAATAAATAGAGTGCTTGGCCTCTCATTTGGACATCTCATGACTTGAGTTTACACTACTTTTCTCTTTGAGCATTTGTGATGCCATCTTGGTCTGCAGATTGTCATTTGATCTTTAGGAACAAAGTTTCTTAAAGATTTGCATAACTGAGAAGGTGAAATATCTTTTGAAAGGTTGCACTTTGGAAGTGGTATTCAACCATTTCAAGTTGAGCTTATTTGGAGTCCTCAGACTTACATAAGGGTTTGAGTTTTGGTTGCAAGAGGAAAAAAAGCAGTCCGAAAAAGCAGATCCGAAAAAGCAAAGCGAAAAAGCAGATCCGAAAAAGCAATTCAAAAAAGCAGATCCGAAAAAGCAGAGCAAAAGAGCAATCCGAAATTTTTTTTGCTACAAGTCTAATTTAGTTTTCAGAATTTTAGGATAGGGTTTTGGAACCACATTTTTGCTCATATCTTCCTCATTACTCAACATATCATTCTGGGTATTTTTGCATCAGATTTCTATTGTCAAGGAGATAAAGATAGGTGCATTTTGGAGTCCCAAAATACCATGATTTATTTTTAAGGAATTTTCAAAATTCCTAGACATTTTCAAAAATCTGCAAGAAAGTACATTTTCAGATTTGGGGTGACTTTGGCTTGGGTGTTGGCATCTTCAGCACTGGTAAAAATTATCGCAGCCATCTACAATCAGGTTCCTCACTTGTCATTTGGCATTTGGCATATTTTATGAGAAATGTATGTTTTCAGCTGAGTACAAAATATAGCTTCAGCACTTTACTATTTTACATTGTACTTGTCTTTGTTTGCCATTTGACATTATTAGTATCAAAGGAAGGCTAGGATTTTGCAAGTGAAAGGGCATTATAATTTTTAGTCTATCTATATTGTAAACCTAGGGTTTGATGATCATATTATTGGCTGAAATATGTATGGCATTGTTGCAAATTGTTGATATATGAATGGTATATGGTTTTGAGCAATTTCCTACATCATTGATAGTGTTTTAGATGGTATTTGGTTGCTATCTATTATTTTGAAATTTTGGGACAGCGAACTCATATACTCAAAACTAATTTTCTATCTACATTTTGAGTTACATTTTTGAGGGGTTTTTAGTGGCCTATTGGTAAGGGTCATTACAGTGGTATCAGAGCAATTTTCTTGCCATCCTATTGGGTAAGAGTCGTCTTGTATGAGTGATCATCACTTTGCTTTATCCAGAATGGACATGTATAGTACAAAGTCTCAGAGGACACGATCCTAGACAGCTGATGGACAAAGTAGGAAGATCCAAAGTCAGAACAGTAGAAAGGATGGTTATTTAGACATTCGAGATGAACTTAAGAAAATAAGCCATGACATGTCTAAACAGTTGGTTAAGCACCACCGTATGATGAATGACATGCTGTCCAACCCGGCTAAGGTGGATAAGTTGACTCGATTTCTATTTGGCAAATCTTCTCACAAGGTAGATGACACAATTACCAAGAACTTGCATGAGGAGTTTGAGAAATTAGCTTGCAGCCAGGCAGAGGTTTCAGTTCCTATTCAGCCACAGGAAGAAGTGGTGAAGGATATTACACTGATGGATAGTAACTGTCAACTTGATACTCAAGTTGAGATAGTTGTATACAGGTTGCCAGAGGGTGATATCATAGGTACTTAGGATGGTTTGGTTACGACAAGCAGTGACTACAACGTAGAGGGTTCAGATGATGATTTTGAGGATGTTGCGCATGATGGTGAGATACCTGATAGAGATGAGCAGACATTGAGTATTCATGACTTTGTTGAGAGGGAGTACCAGGCACATTTGGATGCTTCGTCACATGAGGTTGAGGTTGGTAGTACTTTGCATGATTTGTCCAACCAGCTGAAGGTGAGCAAAGATAGTATTGTGACTTCATTATCTCATTATGACAGGATGCGAGATATGATAGAGGATCACATCCAGATGATTCAGTTACAGGGCAAACATAAGGGAGTTCAAGCAGAGTCTTCTTGTGTTGACTTACAGGTGATTAGGGAAGGAATGGGAATGATGAAGTTGAGTTATTTACATCTTCTATCAGATCATGACCATCTTCTTAGCCTTGCTGGAGACTATTTAGATGCCTTGAGGAGGAAGGAGGAGGAAGTTGACAGGCTTTCTCCCGAGCTTGAGGACACTCGAGCTTCTTTGGTGAATACTCTATTGGCATTACAGGACTTGGAGAGACATGGGGATGAGAATGGCATGGAGTTGAGTTTGGTTTCATCTTGCACACCTGATACTCAGCTTTCTACGGTAGATGGATCATATGTGGTCATTGATAATTCATCTTGCATCCACATCCAGGATACAGGGACAGTGTTAGACAGGTATGTGGAGTTAGTTGGTATTAGTCATATTACTCAGGTGAGGAGTTTTCTTGAGTTACCAGCTGATTCTAGTTTACGGATAAGGACTCGAGATTGTTATATTGGCATTTGGGATTCAGTTGACTGGAGATCTTTATCACTTTTTGGTAGTAGTGATTGTTTGGGTGCTATCATGGATTTGATTAGCAGATTGCATGGTGTTGTCCTTTCTTGTGCCAGCAGTTTGTCTGATATTAGTATTAGTTTTTATACACCGGTGTTGGGCCTTGTTCATATATCTAGTCAACCATTCTTGCTCGAATGTGTTTATGATCTTTCATATTTGGAAGTGTTTACAGATGAGTCCCAGGATCATATTGGCATTGATGACATCCAGGAGGATGCAGTGGGCAGTTGTGAGGACTTAGTTTCCTCGACAGTTTCTTTTGGTACAAAGGAGTTGGACAGCGGTGCTACAGTTTTTGATACTCCGTATGTTGATATGAGCTTTGGAGTTGATTCACAGGATATGGATGGTAATACTCTAGAGACCAATAACCTTGAGGATACTCTTTTGGATAGTGCGTCAGAGGAGGATTGTAGGAGATAGTCTAGCCAGCGTCATCATGTGTCTAGTCAACTAAGAGTTAGTGAGTGAGACATTGCTATCGCTTGCCAGCATTTTGATGTTGCTCATCAGTTGTAGCAGTTTATGGATGGGGTTCTCCTACTAGTGATGAGAAGGGATGCAGTTATCTTTCCTTGATAGAGATCCACTCTTTATGGGAGGCTATCTGGATTCTGAGATAGAATTATATGTAGTTGGTAGCTGACAGAGATTATCTTATGGAGTGGGGCAGTACAGCGTACGATGCATTATTGACCAAGGAAGATGAGGTGAGTGAGCTTACTCAGTAGCTTGAGGTGACTTCTAAGATTCTTGAGAGTACACAGTTGGCTTTCGAGGAGTCATAGTTTCATTTGGCTAAGGTGACCATGGAGTTAGAGTGACTGCCATCTTTACCAAATTCTATTCAGTCACAGGTTGTGGTGTCTGGTGATTCGAGGATGTCCATGGTCGAGATTGTCAGAGACAATGGAGATGGGGATGCATCCATTCTCGATACTAGCATTGGCATATCTAGTTCATTTCCACTAGAGTATGTTTCAATTGAGTTGGGTGCTACAGTAGATTGTTGTGGTATGCCCGACATGGTGGTGGTCTCTACTACTAATGGCATGGAGACTGGTGATGTTATATCAGAGATCATGTGTGATGTTGGTGAGCTGGCAGTTGGCATGGTTCCTGCCAATGATACTACTCCCTTGGTGGTGTCTTCAGAGGTAGTAGGTAGTTCCAGCTTGGTTAATGATCAGTTGCAGTTAGTTTCATCTGGATTGCAGTCTAAGTCACTGACTGAGATTGGCACATCTTATCGACATTACACTATGAGGTATGCTCACCACTTTACCTCTGATGACCATGTTGTTGAGATGATGATACGTAGATGTACTTTGGTCCTTAGTGCTTGTCATCAGTTATGGGATGGTTTGACGCCACGGGATGTGAGTTGTGATGGGCATGACATGGTGATAGGTTCTGTGGTTAACAACTTGATAATACATGACTTAGAGCAGGAGTTTGGGAGTGATGCTTCAGTGGTTGTTGTTATTGATTATACTCCTTTGGCTATGACATCTCCTGACTTAGCTAGTGATCAGTCGCAGTGGGTTGTATCACCTGTGCATGGTGAGCTATTGACTGAGGTTGGTTCTTTTTATCAGCATTATACTGCAGGAAATTTACATCAATTTTCTTTTGATCCTTGTGTTGAGGAGTTGATGGTAGACATATGTAGTTTGGGTTCTATTTCTTGTTGTTTATCTCGTGATGTCTTTTCGCAATCAGCAGTGCATGGGAGTTATGGTTATGAGACAATGACCGGTGATCTACAGAGTTGTGTTGAATGCAAGAGTTGTACAGTGTGTGAATTCTCCATACTTGGTATAGTTCCATTCGGGAGTGTTCATCATTGTTGCAGAGTTGGATTGTACATTCCGCATAGGCTAGTGGGATGCATTGATGGTATTTACTGTGTTGGTAGTTTGAGTTGTCCAATTTACTTGGGTTTTGATGTTCTGAGAGTTTGTGTCTCGTGGGTTCCTGACTGTGGCAGTTGTGATTTTGGAGTTTGGTTGAGTTGTATTTGTCAGTTTGATTATGGATTCCTCTTGGTTATATTGTAGAGGATATTGCAGGAGCCTGCGTTGATTGACAACAGTATAGTTCATCACTACATTTGGGATCCAGGTGGATTGATTGGCACTAGTTACCACCCGTAGACTGATGGGCAGACTGAGATAGTAAATAAGTGGGTGGAAGGCTACTTGAGGAACTATGTGGCAAGGCAGCAGAAGGCATGGGTTAGGTGGATTTATCTATGTGAGTATTGCTATAATACCACATACCACATGTCTATTCAGATGACTCCTTTCAAGGCACTATATGTTATGAGGCACCGAGTTTTATGGATTTACTTATGAGTGATGTTAGAGTTCCTCCTGCTGGAGATTTACTTTAGGAGAGCAAGGACATTGTTGATGCTCTCAGAGATAATATTGCCAAGGCATAGAATCAACATAAGCAGTATGCAGATCAGAAGTAGACAGAGAGGAGTTTTGAGGTTGGTGATATGGTTTATCTCATGTTGCAGCCATATAGACAATCTACTCTTGGGAAGAGTGGGTTGGAGAAGCTTAAGCCTAGGTACTATGGTCCTTTCAGGATTATCAAGCGTATTGGAGAGATGGCATATGAGCTTGAGCTTCTAGCAGACAGCAAGGTACACAATGTTTTCCATGTGTCACGCCTCAAGAAGGCGTTGGGTTAGCATGTTGTGCCTTCAACAGTTCTTCCTCCATTGGATGATGAGGGGAAGTTGGTTCTTGTTCCCGAGTACATCATTGATAGTAGAGAGAGGCAGCTCCGTAGGAGGACCATTAGGGAGTATTTGGTGAAGTGGAGAAATTTTCTTGAGGAGGATGCCACATGGGAGGGAGAAGATATTTTGTAGCACCCAGCTTTGGGATTGCTTGAGGGCAAGCAATTTCAGGAGGGGCAGACTGTCATGTCCCCTCTTTAGTGACATGTCATTTTTTAGTGGATTTGCCTATCATGGACTCTCATAGGCAAATGGTTTTGGTGAGAGAGTCATTCTAATGATTATTTGGGGATTGGATGGTCTTATTTGCTCTTGGAGAGATGGTGTTTATCATATTTTTATTATAATGTGTTATGTGGGGCCAAAATGTTATAATTTTGAGTTGAGTTGCACTTTTTATTTTATAAAGTTACTTTTTATATAAAAGTGCATTATAAAAGGATTTTATAAGAATATTTTATGGATACTTCTAGAAGTTCTAGTGGCTTCTTAGAAAAGTAAATAAATAGAGTGCTTGGCCTCTCATTTGGACATCCCATGACTTGAGTTTACACTACTTTTCTCTTTGAGCATTTGTGGCGCCATCTTGGTCTGCAGATTGTCATTTGATCTTTAAGAACGAAGTTTCTTAAGGATTTGCATAATTGAGGAGGTGAAATATCCTTTGAAGGGTTGCACTTTGGAAGTGGTATTCAACCATTTCAAGTTGAGCTTATTTGGAGTCCTCAGACTTACTTGAGGGTTTGAGTTTTGGTTGCAAGAGGAAAAAAAAGTAGTCCAAAAAAGTAGATTCGAAAAAGCAAAGCAAAAAATCAGATCCGAAAAAGCAGTTCGAAAAAGAAGATCCGAAAAAGAAAAGTGAAAAAGAAGATTCGAAAAAGTAAAGCAAAAAAGCAGATCCGAAAAAGCAGAGCAAAAAGAAATCTGAAAAAGTTTTTGCTACAAGTCTAATTCAGTTTTCAGAATTTTAGGATAGGGTTTTGGAACCACATTTTTGCTCATATCTTCCTCATTACTCAGCATATCATTCTGGGTATTTTTGCATCGGATTTCTATCATCAAGGAGATAAAGATAGGTGCATTTTGGAGTCCCAAAATACCATGATTTATTTTTAAGGAATTTTCAAAATTCCTAGACATTTTCAAAAATCTGCAAGAAAGTACATTTTCAGATTTGGGGTGACTTTTGCGTGGATGTTGGCATCTTCAGCACTGGTAAAAATTATCGCAGCCATCTACAATCAGGTTTCTCACTTCTCATTTGGCATTTGGCATATTTTATGAGAAATGTATGTTTTCAGCTGAGTACAAAATTTAGCTTCAACACTTTACTATTTTACATTGTACTTGTCTTTGTTTGCCATTTGGCATTATTGGTATCAAAGGAAGGCTAAGATTTTGCAAGTGAAAGGGCATTGTACTTTTCAGTCTATCTATATTGCAAACCTAGGGTTTGATGATCATATTATTGGTTGAAATATGTATGGCATTGTTGCAAATTGTTGATATATGAATGGTATATGGTTTTGAGCAATTTCCTACATCATTGATAGTGTTTTAGATGGTATTTGGTTGCTATCTATTATTCTGAAATTTTGGGACAGCGAACTCATATACTCAAAAATAATTTTCTATCTACATTTTGAGTTACATTTTTGAGGGGTTTTTAGTGGCCTATTGGTAAGGGTCATTACAGGGGTAATACGTGAGATTCACACTCCATAGTCTTTTGCTAAGAAAGGTCCCTAAATCTTTTGAAGATCAAATGCAGCCACCTTATATTGTCTTCTTTCATTCTTATCCATGACCAAGTGGGTTGGCTTGATATCTTATACACGTTTTTCCTGGTTATTTTTCTACTTTTTAAAATTACACTCCACAATTTTTTATTATTCTATTTTAAAATTATTTACATTTATAAAGTTTAAAAATGGAGAAGAATTCAAAATAACAATAACAAACAAGCTATTAGAGTCCCTTTAACACTTGCCTCCATGTAAAGCATTATTAGTCTTGTGGATGTAATCAAAGATAATCAACTTGTTCATGAAAAATATATATATAACTATTTTGTATTTTTTCTTTGTATTTTAGAGGAAGGGTACTAGTTGTCGTTATAGCTAACTTTTTTTTGGTTATCACTTCTACATAGCTACAAAGAATATTGTGTGATTAGTTATGCATGCAAGGGTCAAAAAGTGGTCATTTTGAGTTGTTCTTGCTTTGGCCACTAGAAAATTTGCAAAATTAATCCAATATTTATGCACAAATGCCCCAATCATTGTGTATTATTAGTACCAATAAAATTGTACAAAATACCTCTATAATTTTGTATTATTGGTACCAATAAAATCATACAATTAGTCTAATTACTAGCTTTTTTCTATTTTTTTAATTTTTATTTTGCTCTCCTTGAACTTTGTGCCACTCCCTCCCATCTCTCCTTTAACTCTTTTAACTTGGTTTGGTCTACAATTATATTCATCATTTGTTCTCTTACAACTCTCATCCTAATGATGGATCATGGAGTATGACCTGAAACATTGATGCATGAAATACCACATAACTAAATCCATAAATAAATATACAATCTGATCTATGGATTATGGAAATCTAATATCTCTAAACATATGTAGTGTCATAAGGACTAAACACAATAAAAGTACTAAAATGCATTTAGTATAACATAAAAATGGAATAATATAAATACCAAAAGGAAGCAAAGGAACACTTGCAACGGTCCATGAAATGAAGTTTCCCATTCAAGATGTTCCCCCTTCATTGGAGCCTACACATAGAATACTAATGATGAAAGGCTAGGGTGACTATGTATATAGGTTTTCCATGGTCGAACCCCCTACCTTGGTGTTTCTACCTCCATAGACAACCTAAAGATGAGATTGTGATAAAAAGGATAAATTGATATAAGCAAGAACAATAAAGAAAATGATATGAGCCTAAATGAACGATAATGAATTGGATAAACAATCTAGAAAGAGGTAACCTCCCTTCAAGACCAAAAGTAGCATTACTTACTATAATGAGGAATGACAATGAAATCCAAGATGGGACAATTTTGATTAGATAATAATGGAGGTCTAGTATGCTATGAGATCATGTAGAGAATGCAATAGAGCTTAAAAACTGTGAGAGATTGATTACAATGACCAAGAGAGATGAAATGAGAAAAAAAATTGGAAGTTATAAACTAGACTATAAATCATCTTAACACTATAAAAAATTAGGAAGTGTAATGTCCAAACAACCAACTCAATTAAAGGATATAGATATGCATTAGCATAGTGTGTAGACATCTCCACAACATGCACACATATAGGTGCAATTTGGACCTAATGTTCAACAAAATGGACATGACATGTGAAAATGAAGGTTTAGTGATTGGAATTTGACTATTATTTTTAATTCGACTAAAGTGGAAGGTTTATGAGATTTGAAGTTACTTAAGGGGCAAATTATGACCTTATATTAATAATATTATAAATCTAGAAGATTTATAAAACAATATACTTCTCTATTGATCTTTGTTGAATTTGGTAGCATCTAGATGCCTACATTTAAAACTAGAACAAACCTTTATGAAGATTCTCTCCAAGAAACCTATTATATACACAAAATAGAAGCTTCCATGGCACACAATGTCCATATCCTAAACCCAACACAACCACTTAGAAATCATCAATATGCAATTCAAATAGCCACTTACAAATGCTCTTACAATTATCATAAGGGATCTCTCATGCATGGGAACCTATGGACCATGATAGAAATATTCTATCATAGATTCTCTCGCAATACCTTATGATGAATTTTATCACTATCATAGATTTTATTACAATATTGTACATGTGTCCAAATAACCTAAAATGAAAGATTCCAAGGTACACACTTGAAGGTATGTATGCTACATTTTGTCTTTTACCTTAACCCCAAATAATCAACACAACTCTATAATGTTTCATTAGTGAACCCATTTTCATTAAGGGTAGTAGAAATATGTTAACCTACTAGTAAAGAGTCATTTACCAATTTCAATTAATATGCTTTTGAAATTTTTATTGGTAAATTATAAAAACATTAAAAGAATTTAATATTACAATGAGTTTTCAAGGTTGATGGAACCTAAATCATAATACTCTCCCACCTAACATCATACATCTTAAATTGTACTCGTAGGAATAAAAATAAAAAATCATGCATAGTGATCAAGGCCCATGGCTTTCTTGCACCAAGATAAATCATTTGTGGTTATTGGATTTGTAAGAGAATCTACATTATTCTCCAAAGTTTCAACCTTCTCAATTTGAACTTTATCATTTCCAAACATTTATTGCAAAGACTGATACTAAACATCAACATGTTTATTATGAGAATAGCACAGGAGTTTTTGGGCAAACATATGGCACTTTGATGATCATATCCAATCCTCGTTTTCCTCCAATTAAAACTAATACCATTACCAAGTATCTGTAACCATATCACCTCCTTAGAGGTATGTGCAATAACCATATACTTTGCTTCAACAATGGACAATGAAACTCTAGGTTGCCTTATGTTCATCCAATGGACTGCACCTCCAAACCAAGTAAAATAGCCAATTCTAGTGGACCTTTGACTACTCAAATCACTTAGCCAATCTACATCAACAAAATCCTATTTGTCCAATATATTGTCTGCATCATTAGTACTATGATAAACCAAACATAATAAAAAGTACCTCACAAATGTCTAAATACTCTTTCAACATAATTCTAATACTCTCTACTAGAGTTAGAAATTACATTGCTTAGAACTCTCACTACTTCGGCTATTTGTAGTCTAGTGCAAATCATTGCATTAATTAAACTACCAATGATACTAGCATAAGGAATCTTAGACATCCCTTCAATATCATCATCAATATATATATATATATATATATATATATATATATATATATATATATATATATATATATATATATATATATATATATATATATATATATATATATATATATATATATATATATATATATATATATATATATATATATATATATATATATATATATATATATATATATATATATATATATATATATATATATATATATATATATATATATATATATATATAACTAAAATAAACTTAAATTACTAACTAAAAATAGATTATTTACTAGTTTGTAGTTAAACCTCTATAAAATGGTATCAACAAGCTTTCTTTAAATTAACTAAATTTTTCTAAGAACCTGGTCCTTGTTGAGCCTCATCCCAAGAATATATCTAGTAGCACCCTAGTCCTTCATATCAAATGTTTAATAAATATGATCTTCAAGCTATTTAATGATTTCCTTGATGCTATTAATTGTATGGTGTAAAATGGCAATCAATAGTAGACCACGAAATTATATATGCATTGGAAGACCCAAAATCCAATCTTTAGGCCAAATCTGATTTGTAAAACCCACAAGAATAAAGGGATACAAATGCAAGATCTAGCTAAAAGATGGATTTAGGTTATTCTTTGTGAGATAGGAAAGAAGATGGAAACAAATTGTATTCTTTATGATTAATGAAGATGTAGTAGAAAGGTTCAATACAAGATCTAATCTAATGTATCAAAGTAGATGCAAGATATAGGAATGTGTGCACCTAAAAATGGAAGAAGAGGAAGATGCTCAGATGTTGGTTTTATGACTGGCGGAATCTTGAAATGACCTAACACCTAAGTTTGTCAATTTGCAACCTACATCTCTGCAAACTAAGAATTCTTTTTCAGCTATGGAAATAGTTTGAAACTGGTTCGACCTATACCTAGGTATAGGTCAAAAATATGGCCTATACATAAAATTTTCTGAATTAGAATCAGAAAGATGGATCTAAAAAGGTCTTCGGATTGAGTTCTTAGATATGTAATTGTATCTTCATTTCAACATGCAGCTACACACAAGAGAGAAGGTAAAACTATTGGGGGGAGGGGCTTGTATTGGTCAAGCTCATGTTTAGGAATTAATCTTGAATTCAAATAAAATAAATGCTATCATGTATCTAAGAAATTAAATCTAACAATGGAAATGTATCATACCATGTAGATGTGATTGTACTTATTATGTGATCAAATATGTTAATGCAATAGCCCTGACTCAACACAAAAATGAAAAGGAAATCATGTAAGATAAAACCCCATGTATTAGATACTTGTAATTTGCCTCAATATTGGATTTAAAGAAGAAGAAGAAGACTTCAATTGATTAATGTAGATCTCCTCCCTTGATGGCCAACTCCTTTACTTCCTATGGAGAAAGAAGCTAGATCCATTGAAGGAAATGCATGAATGCTTGAATGCTTGGTGAATGAATGCCTTCAATGAATGCTTTCTTGCTTAAAATCCTTGGATGCATAATATATTTCTTGATCACTTGAGAGTGAATTTCATGGATGTGTAAATGAGAGGAAGAAGCCTCCTTTTATAGTGATCTCAGGGTCCAAATTCATGAAGGTCTACCTCACTAGGTGGGAATATAAAAATACCTTGCATCGGGCCTGAAACCCACAAGATTTAAACCCCCAAGGTATAGGTTGAAATAGGCTCGACCTATACTAGGAAGGTGTTGAGTTTGAGGTAAAGTTGTGGGACTCAAGAAGTATTAAATAATTTAGGGAAAAATGGAAAGGTTAGAAGAAAAATTGATCATAAATACTGAAATGGGGCACAAGAGGGTAATAAATTATGTGAATGGATGGATAAATGAGAAATTGTGCATATAAATTAGAGCCAACCTTGAGTTTTGAGAAATATTAAAGGGGAAGGTAGGACCTTGATTTAAATTATGTATGCAATTAGGTGCAATGTGAGATCCTAACATAAGAAACACACTAAAGTGGGCTATGATGGTCCCCAAATGAACACAAAATTAAGTGCTTCCTTTTTAGGGCTATACATTTAGCCCCCGCTTTTGTGGGAGTATGAGACAAACTCATTCTCACGATAAAGGAATATATAGAAGAAGTAGAGAGAGAAAGATGATTGTAGTAAATTGCAAAGATATAAGACATCACTAAGTCTAAGGACATAAGCCCCCTAACTAAGGACCCTAACTCCGCATCCATACAAAAGGGCATGAAAACAAAGGGAAGAGAAAATTCTAAAGAAAAAGAAAAGAGAAAAGACACAAAAAATAAGAAAGGGGTCAGTACTAAACAAAACTCTAAATCAGCTAGTGAAAGAGACCTTGATCAAAAATGTCTTAGCCACTAATATCACATCTGAGAAAGATATTTCAAGATAAAAAGTGATCACATGGAAGAACAAGAGCATTGCTGATGATGATACCAACTCCATGGTCTAAGCTACTTAACCATGATAAAGGAGAGAGAGAGAGAGATGGAGGTGTGGTTACCTCACCTAATAAGGTTGCATATCTCACTGTGAACCACACAAAGTGTGACTACCATGCCTAGTAAGATTGTATGTCTTACTTTAGATGACACAAAAGATAGGATTGAAAGTCCTAGTAGGTTGTATGCCATTCTAGTCATTTTTGTACACTCAAGATGTGCACTTCTCTAAGCCATTGATTCCGAGGGAATCCATGGATTGGAAACCTTGAAAACTGACCTAGAGCTCCCTAGGCATGGAGTGCAAGGGTGTTTAGAGGGCTCTCAACTAGATCTATGAAGCATGAAACCTTGCTAGTAAACCATGAAATGGGAGATTCAAAGAGACAAGGGAAAGAATGCCAATATCTTCAAGAATCACAATGAAAAATGCAATGCAAGCTATGCTAGAATGAGAATGCAAGAATGCAACTAAACTATGGCAATGAGAGTGTTACAAGCCATTACTAGTTAAATTATGTGAACTAAGCTAAAGCATAAAAGGAAACTAAGCTAAGAATGCCATGAGAACTAAGCTACAATGAAAATATGAGGGCTAAAATACAACAAGTTCTTCAAAAGCTCCAATGGCACCAAGAAAACCTGCAACAAAAAATTAGTATCAAGAGTGGGGATCCTAGAATGAGAAGAGAGCTCTCCTTTTAAAGATAAATGGACCATGGAGATTAAGAGGAAAAATATTTGATCAAGGGTGGAGTTCGAAAGTGGGAGCAATCCTTTTGCACAAGTATCCTCCAATGAGAAAGAAGTGTTGACTTTTGTGCCCCATGTGAGACAAAAAGCCTTTTCTTCTTATTTATTAAATAGGAATAATACTTTATTTGTGCAAATTAGGATAAAAGGTAAGTGGGGGCTTTTTATTTAATAAAAGGGGAGGGAATTCCTTTTAATTAAATAAAGACTTAGGATAAAATGGTTAATCCATAGAATATAATTGAATAAATGATAGAATTAGGATTTGATCAAGAATAAGCAATTGGTAAATTTAGCAAATAATGCTAGAAAGGGGCTAATAGTCCAGATGACCATTTTTGGGTGATTACATTTGCCCCTCTTTGACTAATGTGTGATTGATCTAGGAACAGATTACGTCAAAGAATAGATCAGCCAAGAAGGCAATAGATAGAGATCTGACTCCAAAGAATGAAGTATAGAGAGATAGCAAATCCTGCATGGTCAGCCTAGTAGCAAGGGTACTGAACACTTAGGAGAGAGATGGATAGTATCTGGACTCAAGATGAGAACTAACATGTCAAGAAAAATAGATCGATCAGAGAAAATGGAATGGTCAAGCATATGCTCCGGAGAATAGCTAATAGGACATGTCTGCCCCCTCGGGATTGAAATTGAAATGAGGTAGAGGGAATGCAAAAGAAAGATTAGAGAAACATGATAAAATCACCAGAAATCATAATCAAAGATGAAAGATAATATAATAACCATCAAGCAGTGAAAATATTTCCTAGTTTGACTAGGTTTGAGTAAGAAAGATATAGGATAAAGATAAAGGAAAAACCTCAAAGAGACGAAGTGAAGGAAGTGAATGAAAGACTAGAAGGCTAAGAGAGATGGAGATGAAGAAATGAAGATGCCCCAACGAAGATCGAAGGACCAGGCCTCAAACAGTCAGCCAACTACGTAGAAGGAAGGGTTTAAAATGCAATTTGACCATCAAGATGAACTTGAATTTCTATTTTGATCCCAAAAAAGGATCCAGGACATCAAAATTAGCCAGGGGTACAATTTTCATGAAATTCTGAGATGTTTTGAAAATTAGGTCAAAATGCCAGATAAGAGGTGAACAGATATGCATGATGATAAGATTAACCCCTTGTGATGACATGAATAGAAAAGGATATGATATGAAAGACAAGAAGCGAAAGACATGATCAAGAAGAAGTGAAAGATGAGTGCAGTTGAATGACAAGTCCATGAAAGATGAAAGGAGAGCTCTCTCCATATGCAAGATGCAAAACTAAGTTAATATGAACCTAAGAATGCAAACTACTATGAAAAGTGGTTTACTTGCAAGGTTACAAAGTTTTTAGACTCTAATAATCATCATCAAGCTTTATTGGTAGCATCACAAGATCATACAATATGCACTAGTATAACTATGGGTATATGAATATGATCTATATCAAATAGGTATGTGGGAATCCCACCTAAGCATCAAAGACATGTAGGTCAAGATGACTAGTGTAGTGAGGTTCCCTAAGTTTAGTATAGCAAGATTATGCTCGCATTGAGACAGAAGAAATTCAAGATGACGATAAGCATGCATTTGCAAAAAATAGTCAAGGATAATACATTGTAGATCCTTAGTGTCAATGTAACAAGCATAAATGCTCATGATAGTTAGGATTAACAAGATATACCCACAAGAAGAAAAATAAATAAAACATGTCCTCATGCCCCCAGTCTTCTAGCTATGCATCATCAAAAACTATTAGGGAGAGAAAACTCGTCAAAAGAAATCATCATAGACAACACATAAAGAAAATAAAGTCAAACAAGTCTCAGCAAGTCAAGTGTTTAAGTGCATGTGTGTAGGTCATAGAGTCAAATTTTGAGTATTGCATTTGCCGGTGAGAAATACCGTATTATTCTAGACTATGGGTATGATATCTGATAAGTGTTGAGAAACACTTGACGCTAGGGAAGTGTTGAAAAACATAGTTGGAAAGTGTTGAGAAACATTGTTTGAACCAAGTTTCCCAAGAAACCCGATGCACAAAGAGACCCAAGATAAGTGAAAGAGCGCCATGCAAGACTGATAGACATAGGTGCAAGGGTCCCAAACAACGCTTGTTTCCAATTTTTCACCACTTGGTAGATTTTTTTAGGACTTTTTATTATTTTTTTGTATTTTTGCTACCAAGGCACATGTTTCCAGGTTTTCACCAAGGAACTTTTTCTATTTTTTTGAATTTTTTGAATTTTTTAATTTTTTTGGTGAGACATCAAAGTGCCTATTGCTAGGTTTTCACTAGGATGCTCTTTTTTCAGGACTTAATATGCTTTTTTTTAGGATTTTTTCAACATCATATATGAATTTTTTTGGAATTTTTTCAGGATCAATAAGATATATACAAAGAGCTCAAGAACCTTAGGCATAGAACATCTTCAGATGTAGAACATTAATAGGTTCAGAAAGCTCTTCTCCCTCAGGTGTAGATAACTGATAGGCCCTGAACCCAAATGTTTTTGTGATGATGTAAGGCCCTAACCAATTCAGCTCAAACTTGCCTTTCTAATCTTTGTTCTACTGATTCTTAGGATTTTCCCTTAGAACTAATTCACCCACTTCGAACTCTCTAGGATGAACCTTTTTATTATAGGAAACAAACATTCTCTTCTGATAAGTGCACATGTGATCAAAGGTGGCCTTGCGGCATTCCTCCAAAGTAGTAAGCTCATGAACTCTCATGGCCCTATGGTCTTCGTTAGTAATCAAACCATGTAGAGAGACTCTGAGTGATGGTATTTCAACCTCTAATGGTAATATAGCCTTAGAACCACAGACCAAGGAAAAAGGTGTGGCCCCTGTAGGAGTGCAAATAAAAGTTCTATAAGCCCATAGCACAGGATTGATTTGTAGATGCCAATCCTTGCCTGATTTGTGCACTTTCCTATGAAGGATTTTCAACAATGTTTTATTTGAGGCCTTAGCTTGGCCATTCCCTTGAGGGTAGTAAATAGAAGACCAATGTTGTTTAATTTTAAATTTGTTGCACAATTGTTTTAGGTCTTTATTCTTGAACTGGTTGCCATTATCCATGACTATGGAAGAAGGAATACCATAGAAACAAATGATATGATTCAAGATAAACAAGGCAACATGCTTGCCTGTAGCTGTAGACAGTGGGACAACTTCAACCCATTTGGTAAAATATTTAGTAGCTGTAATAATGAACTTATGCCCATTTGAAGAACTAGGATGAATCTTGCCTACCAAGTCAAAGGCCCATTGCTGAAATGGCTAGTATGTAATAGAGGGAATATGCTCACATCTAGGAGCATGAATGAGATTCCCATGTAGTTGACATTTCTTTCAGGACTTGGCATATCAAACAACATCAACTTGCATAGTAGGCCAATAGTAACCAGCCCTAAGCAATTTCTAAGCTAACACAAGACCATTAGAGTGTGAACCACATATGCCATTGTGGACTTCAGCTAGCACTTTTTCTAACTCCTCTATTTCTATACACCTAAGGAGAGTTCCATCTAGACCCTTCTTATACAAGTCACCAGAGACAAGGGTAAAATGTGAGGCATTGCGGATGAGTTGGTGCTTCTCATTGCACATTAGATTTTCATGAATAATATGATCTCAGAGATAGGAAAATATAGTAGCATAGCGAGATGAATCATGACCGACCATAGTGTAAATGACATGACCATCAGGAGAATCATAGGTGGGATAATGCAACTCTTCCACTAGGAACTCAAAGCGTGACTCATGTTCTTACAATTGTAGAATGGATGCCAAAGTAGCCATGGCATCAACAACCTTGTTCTTAGCTCTAGGAATTTGTTGGAATGTAATAGATATGAAATAATTCCTAAGTGAGTCTATCAGCTTCTTGTAAGGAATCAACTTGTCATCCTTTGTCTGGTAATCATTGTTTACTTGATTTTTGACAAGCTGTGAATCTCCAAAGATATGCAATTCTGTAATCCTCCATTCTAGGGCAAGCGTAACACCATTGAGAAGAGCTTCATATTTAGATATATTATTAAAGCATGGAAAGAGAAGCTTATAAGATTTAGGAATCATGTATCTATGAGGTGTAATAAATAAGATTCTAGTACCAACCCCATTCTGTGTATGAGAACCATCAAAGAACATTTTCTATGCCCGCTCTGTGACATTCACGATCAAAGCATCTAGGAAGTGTATCTGAAGAGGAGCATCATCAGTCATGGGAAATTCGGCCAACTGATTCATGATTGCTTGTCCTTTAATGGCTTTCCTTTCGACATACTGAATATCAAATTATGAAAGAATCAACATCCATTTGGCAAGTCATCTGGTAAGCGTAGCTCTACTTAAGAGGTACTTTAAAGGATCAATTTTGGTGATCAGCTACGTAGTATGTGCGAGCATGTAATTTCTAAGTTTTTGGGATGCAAACACTATTGCTAGATAAGCTTTTTCAATGTTGGTATAATTGAGCTCATAAGCAACCAAGGTACGACTAATGTAATAGATAGCTCATTCTGTGCCCATATCATTTTGCTGTGCAGGAGAGCTCCTAAAGAATTTTTTGTAGCAGATATGTAGAGTATCAAAGGTTTCCCTTGGATAGGTGGTATAAGAATAGGATTTTTTGCTAGGTAATCCTTGATTTGGTCCAAGTTCTTTTGACACTCCTCATTCCATATGCAAGCAGCCCCTTTATGTAAATTCTTGTTGAAGGGTTGAGCTCTATTAGCTAATTGAGAAATGAACCACCTAATAGATTGGAGATAGCCTTGGAGACCCCTTAATTATTTTATGTTGCAAGGAGGTGGCATCTCCATGATAGCTTGCACCTTTTTCGGGTCTACCTCTATTCCTTTTGCTGATATGATATAGCCTAGCAGTTTCCTAGAAGTGACACCAAAGGCACATTTCTTAGGATTCAATCTAAGTTGAAATCATTCCATGCAGTCCACTATCAAACTCAAATCAGATAAATGAGTGCTTCTTTGTTGTGATTTAGCAAGTGTGTCATCAACATAGTCTTCCATGTTTTTATGCATCATATCATGGAATATGGTAGTCATAGCTCTCTGATAGGTTGCACCAGCATTCTTAAGACCAAATGGCATGACATTCCAACAAAAGGTACCCCATGTGCATGTGAAAGCTATCTTCTCTTGATCTTCAGGGGTGATTTTGATTTGGTTATATCCTAAGAAGCCATCCATAAGGGAAAACATTTCATAGCCCACTGTGATGTCCACTATCATATCGATGTTTGGAAGTGGAAAAGCATCCTTAGGGCATGCTTTGTTTAGATCTCTGAAGTCAGTGCATACACGAATGGACTTATCATGTTTGGAAACAAGAACAATATTGGAAATGCATTAAGCGTAGTCAATAGCTCTTATGAAGTTATCTTTTAGAAGCTTCTCAAGTTTAGCCTTAACCAATAATGCCACATGAGAATGCATCTTTGTAAGTTTTTGTTTGATAGGTTTTACCCTTGGAGGAATAGAGAGGTGGTGCATAATAAGCTCAGTTTCCAAACCAGGCATGTCTGAATATGTCCATGCAAAGTTGACCTTTTTAACCTGAAAAAATGTGGTAAATTGTTCTTTCTCCTCTGCCGAGGGGGACTAAGCTACATGGATTATCTTAGGAGACTCCTCTGTCCTTAAGTTGATTGGCTGTGTAGGTTCCATCAGAATTGAAGATCTTTCCTAGAAGTAGCTGGAAAGACTACCGAGTACCTCAGCCTCGAGTGCCTCAGAGAGGTTTTCACCTTTAGATACATCTTTATTTTTACTATTTTGAATTTCAGACACCGCCATAATGTGGTTTTCGCCATCCAACCATTTCTTTTTTCTTTTGATTTTATGACTGAGGTACTTGATATTTGATTCTATCATATTTATTGCTAGTTCGCTAGTGGAAGAGGTGACAGGTTCAATGACATTGAGGTAACAAGTGATCTCATAGTCATTTTAGAAGGAAGGCAATGTAGGTCTTTGATCCTGGGTGGACCAATCTATGAGATTTGAGTGTATGAGAGGAAATGAAGTGACAGGTTCAAGGTTATTGATGTGATAGGTATCGTCTTTGGTGACAAGAGAAGTCAAGTCTATAGAGTAGGCTCTGAAAGTACCAAGATCTATATTTGGCATAGAAGGGCCAGTGTGGTTCACTAAAGCAATATGCAGATTGAACTCGTCAAACCCTACGCAAGACTCATCAACTATGTCGGGTTGGGCACTATAAGTATGAATCACATCAACTTCCATATCCACTATGGAAGATCCTTCTGAGAGAGTGTCCCATTCGTACTCATTTGAATATGTCATTGAACTTCTACTGGGATGTTTGCACCAAGAAGGTTTAGGACACCTAGAAGTAGAGGCACCCATGTCATTATTTGTGAGATCTCCTCTTTCTAGTAACCACATAATATTTCTATGTTGTCTATCTCTGGGGTCAGATTCATTAGGTACATCATCTCTAGATGTAGAGGCTTTAGCTATGTCATCATTAGGTATGTATTCTTCTCCCCAAAGGATTGAAGTAGAAGGGAGACCATCTCCCATTTGAGCCATAGTGTACAGTGGTGATTCATCCATATATGTATCTGAGTCACTAATCATGGTAGCATTTCTGGAACATTCAAGGGGATCATCTTTGGCACTGAATCCTATACCTATGGTATCCTTAGAGTGTCAACCTTTAGTATGAATCGAAGGTTCTATTGGTTCTTCAAAAGATTTTACACTTCATGAGACACCAATATACGTATGACTAATATTAAGGAGGGGTTAGTTCCAAATGTGAGAAATCTATAGGTAACTAGACCAACTATAGGGACAAGACTACCCTCTTCACTTTTGGCTCTGCAAAACCAAGGTGGGTATACCTGATCCAATAGATACAATTCTATTCCTTACATAATACTGGATCTTACAACAGATAGGAGTGAGAAAGTACTAAATAACAACCTATTATTCATTGACTCTCCATCACTGAGTAGAACAACTGTATGATGTAAGTAAAATAAAGTAAAATGACTGGTATTGATATGTTTCTGATTACAATGATTTTAATCATTCCTTATAAAATAATGATAGGTCCATACAGGCCAGTACCTTATCCACTGGGCAAACAATACCAGAAAATAGAGTCAACACAAAGATTCTTGAAATAACTGGTCTTCAAACATAAATAAAAATATTTCAACTCATTCCTACTTGCAGATAATCCCTATGTGAGTTTAATGAACATGTATCCCACCCTGAGAAATATTTAATCCAACCCTAGATCAGAACTCAAAGAAAAAATACATACATATAAACCTCAAAGAGACTTAAAGATTCATAGAATAAACACAAAGGAGAGGAAAAGACTTGAAATTTGTATTAAGTATAACCTTTTGTCTTCGTATACAATATGTTCTAAATAGTAAGCTTGCAAGACATCAGTAGCACCTTGTACTTCTTCTCTGTTACTTGATAAGAAATGATACAAAATATTACAATCCTTGACTAAGGGCTAGGGTTTCAAAATTTCTGTATTCTCAACACCTAAACTCTCAATGCCTAAAATGATTGAGGAAAATACTTTATATACAAGGAAATGCATCAAGTTATCAATCATTGTAGGGTTTACAAAATTTTACCCTAAAAACTTTACAACAACACTACTAGGCTTAAAATAAAAGCCTTGACTAGATTTGAAGAGATATTTGCAGATAGTCACCTTGCTTTATGTCTTCAATTCTTTCCTTGGCTTCTTTCAACAAATCTGATTGCCATCTCTTCATTTTCATCCTTGCAATAAATACCTCTTTATATCTCATCAACTCTTACGACTCAAAAAGTTGCGGCCTTTGCTTGGCTCAAGAAGTAGGTGGAGTATCTACATTTTCTACATGAGGTATGAATTGGTACCTCCATCTGTTATACACCTCCTCACTTGGGAAATTAAAATTTGCAAACTCTGGCCCTTTGCTAGATAACTATTTCCACTTGTCCTCCAGCTGACTGATTTCTCACTGAATAAAATCAAACTTGGACTTGGCAGAAATTAATGTCTCAATAGTGTGTATAAAAAACAAGGTATTCTCCAAAGTTAAAATGCTAGTCATTCTAGCAGAAAAATCATCATCCATTTGTTCTCTCCACTTGATTAACTCCTTTAGTTCACCATTTTTCTTGAAAAATCTTGGGATTAAATCATAGCAGAGGAGTGTCAATTCTTTCTTCAACAAATTGGATTTTCTTTCAAAATCATTCAAAAATATATCATGCTCCACAAGCTTCTTCACATTTTGATGCAATGGTTTGATTGATGGGTCATGATAAACTTGAGCCTTAGACAACCATCTGAATAATCTTACATTTGGAGATCTCTCAATCCATTTATTGAAAATTGGCCCTAATTTCTCCCTATGTTTGTTAAAAGATGTGAGCAATATCTTTAATCTCCTAGCATGGTCAAAAAAAATTGTAGGATTCAGATTGGTAGCAAATTGCATCATGGCCTCTCTAACCTTTTCCTCATATTTCTGCTCTAACAAGCTTTTAGCCTCCAAATATTCATCCCTCTGCTTCACCAACTCTACCCTTTTTCCTCTGAAATGACTCATTTCTTCAAGCAATTGTTGCTTTTCCCAGCTGACCCTTGCATCTATATTTGTCTCCAGGAGTGGTGATGGTGGAAACTCAATGATAGCACTTGATGAAGAAGCTACTGCAGTCTTATCGGCTATCATTAATTAGGGTGACCTATGATCTTGTGATCTAGGCAATTTTGCAATCAGTTTGTCCTTTTGGATCAAATCTATTTCGAGCTCATTATAAGATTTAAGGATAGTTTCAAATTTAATCCTTAGTTCCTCTTTCTCTTGTGCATCCTTTTTTGCCACTTTTAAATTAAACTTGGTTGTTTCCAAAATAATGTTTGAGCCTTCAATACCAGAAGCCTCACCTACTGTCTGGACTAATAAATTTCTAGTATATTCTGGAGAGATAGCTTCTCTGTTTTCCTTTAATTTCTTCTCTCTTGAGGGACCACATAACTAGGGCAGCATGATCATCTGAGAAAGTGATACCCCTAGCAGCTTGTTGTGCTTGTTTTGCAATGGTGAGGGTCTTTACCTTACTCTTACTAATTTGATAAAAAATTATTGCATCTGCAATATCCCATTTAGGAAGAATGAAAACTCCTGGAGTGTGGATCATGGCCCTTCCCTCCTTAGGGGTGATCTTTTCAAATTGTTTCACCATTTCTCCCTTGGTTTCATTTTCAATTTTAGTTATGTCCCTATTAGTGAACTCCTCTTTCTTCTTTTCACAAATCTCTTTAAAATGATTTATTTTCATCCTCCATAAAAATTGAAAGAATGCCCTAGTCTTTACAAACTTGTCATCAGCAACAAAAGAATCACTAGCCTGTTTCAAAATAGGGTCAATTTTCTTACCCTCAAACTCTACAATAGTGAGATCCATTGCTACCTCCTTGGGTGCCTCTGGCATTTCCTCCTATAATTCATCATTGGAAACAATAATGTTTCCCTCATTTCTCATCCGTATCAACTGGTGAACAACCCCATGTTCATCTAACTGTAAGGGGGACTGAGAAGGATAATATACCTCCTCTTCTGGTCTTGACTCCAACTTTCTCTACCTCTTTGGGGAGGGTTCTTGTGCTACTGGGTCATCCACAGGTCTTTTCCCCTTAGAAGTAGATGGAAGACTCACATGCTTTTGTTGGGCTAGGAGAAGAACACTATATCCCTTTCTCTATTGGCTAGTATAGGTTCCTCCTAAGGTTAGTTTTATATATCCAAGATGACTCAAAATTCTCCTGGCTCTTTCAGGATCTATCTTGCTTACCATAGTTCTCTTCTCATTTACTGCATGCATGATCCCTTCAAAATGCTCCATAAGAGAATCTACCTTCCTAGCCCATGGCTCAAAATTCTTCAGTAGATCATAACTTTTATCAAAATTTCTAATAAAATTTATAGTCTTCTTGTAGATTACCCATTTTTCATTTTTAATCTGTTGAGTTTGGAGATCAAATTCATTCCTTATTATGTCCTCAGGAAAATTGAATTGGTGTTCCATAAGAGCACACCTTATATTTTCTCTAAACATCCCTGACAAGAAACCCTCATTATTTGCACACCTGACCATAGTTGTAGCCATCCTATAGGGCTACAGGACTTGATTCAAATGCATCCAACCTCCCTTAGTAATCATATACTGGTGTGCAATTGTGATATCTGGGAACACAGTTCCCCTTCCCTTACCAGTAAGGGTTGTTTCTTGCAGATCACCAATCTACCTTAGAATCTCTACATACCCTAATTTTAGTGAAACTTGGTAAGGAAAAATGTATGGTGCCTTCTTGCAACCATACACTCTAAAAATTGTAGAAACTGGATACAATATAATGTCACCAAAATTGTGAACTATGGTAATATCCTGACAATACTCCTTAGGCCTAATCAATCTCAATAATTCCCTTCGGATCCTTGGATTTTCAAAACATAATAATGTCCTAAGCCTTGAGGAAAAATCTCTGTCAAACACAATGAAGCTGGCATCAGTTCTATCCCATGACAAAATTGTAGTCCATAGCTAAACTAGGAGAGTTTCCCCATCCTTCATTTTGACAATATTTACTGTTGAACTAAAGAAATGTTCACCCTTGTATAAGAACATATGCATCAGCATAGAGTACCACCCAAAGGGTCTACTAAACTTCATATTTTTTATCCCCATCAGTCCCTTGTGGATTAGGTTAGCCAAGTGAGAAGCAAAGTCAAAAATTATTGCCTATTGGGGATGTCGAGACTGCACCATCATGAACATATAGGGAATAGGCATATGAGTTGCCTCAACATGCCCCAAGATCTAAGTTAAACACTTGTAAAAATCTTGTGCACATCCATTGAAAAAATCTAGCCTGAAAGGCTCAGGTTTACTTGGGCTAATGACACACATCGATCCAATCTGGTCAAGAAAATCCCTTAAGGGAACTATTCTCAAGTAATCTCTTTGTTCTTCATAAATCTCAGTGAAATCATTAAAATCTATCTTTTTTAACCCAACAAAAGGGTCATTCAATGAGAATATCTCCCTGATTTCATCTTTTGTAATGCTAATTAAATCATTTCCATTTATGTCCTTGACACATCTAGTCATAGGATCATAACACTTAGCAATTTGAATTAGCAACTCTGCATCCATAAATACTCCAAGGACAACCAACTTCCCTATATCAAATTGCCAAATATTACTAAGGGGGGCATATGAATTTCTTTGTGAATACGCTGACCTGAACAAAACAAGACCATTGTAATCCTTCCCCACCTTAGCATCCCTCATCCAGTTTCCTCTATCATGGAGCCCATTGTTTACATAATCCCTAGGGTTTCTTGGAACCAACTCCTTCATCTTTGACGCCCCACTATTTGAGTGTGGGAGCAACTACACTAGGTCCTCAAAGACACCCCTATCTTTATACTCTATCTTTCTCGACAACTCCCTCTTAGGCGGCATTTTAACTAGGTTTTCTCTTATATAACAGGCAAACACTAGAGAAAACCCTAAAAAATCATTGGATAACAACACAATTTCTTTATAATTTCCTCAAAGTTTCAAATAATTCTTGAGTTAGAAATTTGGCCTACCAAACACCTACAAAAAACTATGCTTGATATCGCTCCAAAAAAATAATCCAGTTCACCAAGACGCTTTGAAAGAAATAAAAACTTCAACCATCAAATTAGGGTATATAATGCTTAGCCAACCATTTACAATTCATCCGCATGAAGCTCATTAAGCTCACCATTACTTAAAACTGGTAGCTTCAACGTTTACAGGAAGTGAACAACATCATTGATCATAAATTCAAATTTGGACCGTTGGTTTCATTCACTTTTCGGTGCATCAGATAGCTGGCAGAAATGGAAATATAACTTTCTAATACATTTCCCCAGACTAGTTCTCGACCAATGAGAATAGTCAAAATTATGCATGTGCAGAATGTTATAACTTAACTTAAACTTTGATCAAACTAGATAGGTGACAACCTATCGCTAAAGCACAAGCATAAGATTTGTGCACCTTTCCGTGGCGGTATAATGACCACCGTTGATCCCTTTTCAACTTAACAAGCCTTTATCACTCTATAAAAGTGGTGACCCCACTACAATAAAATCCATGTGGAGATGTCTGAATGGTTCCAAATGCTGACAACTGACATGGAAAGAGATAGGTGTCAACTAGTCGTTAAAGTGCTAACAAAGAAATGTCAAAATTTTCAAGTTAAGAGATAATGATAATCATCAATGCATCCTAATCGAACGATCACCATAATCTGCAAAACTTGGCCCCACTTTACACTTTACTAATTCCTCATCGAATCAAGAACTGCCACGTTGTAAAAACCAGCAGGTAGACATCTCCTTATTTCTTTCTCAGTACCAGACACCCTGACAACTGCCACATCACAACTTACTTCAACCAATGAAAAACAAACATATCAGTGTGACATGGCAAATAAGGGCCCACTTCATATCGCATCCTTCATATGAAATCAGATGGTCATCGCTATACCGCAAACCTTAAACACCTCACATATTTTTTCAATGGTATAAGAACAACCACAAGATTTATTAGAGCTTTACCTTTTGAAAAATCTAACCCCACTGCAACTACGTCACCCAAGACAAGTGTCAATATAAAGAACTGCCACGGAAGAAAAACTGTCAAAACACTACAATGTCAGAAAGGGTCTTGATCGGATGCTTGTCACTAAAGTGTGATGATTAAAGAATAGTCATCTTGACCCAACGGTATAATGACAACCATTGATTGATCCCGATGCTTAATCGACAGCAAACCTTTGAAGATGGGTCCGCTTGGACAAATGTCACCCTGTCGCTAAAGTGCATGTCAAAATTTTTGACAACCAAGAGCTTGAGATTTAATAACAGCCATAAGTTTTAAAGGGTTAGTCATTCAAAAATATTAATGGGAAAACTAAGGCTTTGAAAGAATTTACTTAAAAGGGGACCCTACTCAACAACCTAGTGGTATAACATATAAAGTGGTCACTTCGTAAGGGTGTAAAAAATGCACATGTTTATTTAAAGTGTTAATGAACAAAAAAATATGCTCAAACATAACAATGTTTAGACCAAACTAGGGTTTTACTAATAATGCATAAGGCTAAACCCTTGGAACCATAATTCTCAAAAAATCTAAGTATGAGGATTAGAATTTAAAATAGTACTAATAGTGGCTCATACTCTGAGACATGTATCTCCTGCAGATACAATGAGAAATCTGGAATCTCCTGGAAGAGAAGACCAACTAAAAACTTCAACTAAAAATAAGGAACTGTAGACAAAACCCTAAACTAAAATCTCCAAAGAAGTTTAGAAATATTTTAGGAGAAATAAAATTTTAAAAATTGCCCATGAACTGGCAATTCTATGAGTTCTCCTGTTAGATTTTTTAACAAATACGAACCTGTTCCCCATTTCTCTTCAATGATGTAAGGGCCTAACCAAATGGGATCAAATTTTCCATGTTTTGCCTTATCTTCCAATCTTGCATTCCACATTAGGACTAAGTCACCATTTTCAAAATTTCTTTGAGTAGTCCTTCTGTCATACAAAACCTTGCATTGGGCCTGAATCCTCTCATTTCTAGCATGCGCGTCACTTCTTACCTCATTCAATTGGATCAAATCATTAATCCTGATAATCATTTCATCTTCTAGATCATCATCATATGCCTAGATAAATTAATACATTTCTAACAAGTTATTTTGGGGAAATCTTGCATTAATTCCATAGACTAAGTCAAAAGGGGCACACCCTATTGCTTTCTTTATTGTAACCCTATCAACCCATAAAGCTTGCAGCAACTTAGAATCCCGGGGTCTTTATTTTGCAAGCTTACTTTACCAAAGTCATCCACAAAATTTGCACAATCACGCTAGAGAATTGGAATTGGGAGAATCAAAGCTCTTGCAAATCAACATCTTTGTTAGATCAATCTTATTTTTGCATTCATATTTCATATCATTGTTAGAATCTTCATTGTTAGATCATTTAGCATTCATTTCATATCAGTTTTCAATAGCATTCATAGCATATCAGTTTATCATTCTTATTGCATAGAAAATATAAAAAATATAGATTAATTGCATTCAATTTCATATCCATCTTTTGCATTCAAATCCTTCATTTAGGTGTCATCTAGGTCACTGATCTCGATTACAATCTAAGAACATCAATCTCACACCTACTAGAAGGCAGTAAATCGCTTGGTTAGATAGTTTTCAATTTTGTACGATTTTGATTATACCTAACCTCTAATGTTTTACTGAGTGTTGTGTCTACAGATCAGGTACAATTTTCACACACACATTTCTGGTGCCCACCATGGGGCCTTGAGCCTCATTCTCTTCATTTTTGATCTAATTTTATATATTTTTGGCGTCACTTTTTCATCATTTTTGCGCAAACAGGAAAAATGCCGCTTACGAGCAATTTGTTCACGCTTACAAGTGATCTGATCACGCATATGAGAAATTTGTTCACACCTACGAGAAATTTATTCACGCCTACAACCATTTTGCTTACACCTACAAGCATTCTTCTTACGCATGCGACGGTTTCAGTCACGCATCTGACAGTTTCAGTCACGCATCTGCCAGTTTCAGTCACACAGCTGACAATTTCGGTCACGCATCTGCCAGTTTCAGTCACGCATCTGCCAGTTTCAGTCACGCCTATCAGTATTTAAGTCACGCCTATCAGTATTTAAATCACGCCTATGAGTATTTAAATCACGCCTGGGCACATTTCAGTCATGCCTATGCTCGTTTCAATCACGCCTATGCCTATTTTGATCACGCTAGCTTTCTATTTTCTGATTCATTTTTTTTGAAAATTTTGGCATTTTCAGAATCCGTGCGACTCTGGAAAACTGGCACCCATTTTTTTTGTGAAATTTTCACATATTGTATTGAAAGTTTAAGTGTGATATATCATTGGAAAGCTCTTTCCAAGCCAAATCCAAGCATGTTGGTTTCATTTTCAAATTTTGCCATTTGATCACAAAATTTGCATATTTGTACTTTTAGATTATTGATTTCTAACACTTACAGTTTGCTGTTGATTTGTCTTGGTTTTGTACTTTCGGATGTGTGCTAAATTCTGGATTACAGAGCGTTGGATCTAAGGTATTCTTCTCAAGCTAATAATATTTCAATTTGGATCCTAAAACAAATCTCTTATATGTCTAGCTTGTGTGCATCTTTTCATGCTTTGATCTATTTCTACACACTTGCATAATTGATACTAGGTTATGACCCCTTAAGGATTCATTAAGTAGTCTTAGAATACTTGTGATTGATCCTGATTGCTATCTTGGGTTATTGAACTCGCTAATCTACCAACCCCTCATTTCCGCCCCGTGGTTGCAATCTCAGAGCCATAAAGGGGAGGGGTCAACAGGATAGAAGCGTTAAGTGTTCCACTTGGCAACCCTTTTGTGCTTTTAGGAACTCACTTGTTTTCTAAGTTGGGGACTCATTTTTAACTTGTGTGAGGTGTTAAGTGTTCCACCTTGTGGACTCATCTCATATTTGCTTTAAGCGTTAAGTGTTCCTCTTTCTACTTTTTGGATGCTTTTGGTAGATTTGCTTTCAAGAATATATTTGTGCTCACATAGTAATTAGGCCCTATGACCACTATTCATGATTCTTGAGAGATTGGATTCCTAGCGAAATATTTCTTGATGACAGAATCCTTGTAGGTAGGGAGGATACTTAGTGTGTTTCACATTCAACTTGGTTAGTGCATCTTCTCTTATTGATCGACACATTCTCTCTCCAGAGAGGTTGATAGATCACGTGGGGTTGATATCACGAGCTTTGGTGAATCAAAATTGGTTAGTGCATCTTCTCTCATTGATTGATACATTCTCTCCCCGGAGAGGTTGATAGATCACGTGGAGTTGATATCACAGACCTTGGTGGAACAAAACTTTGTCTTAGCGTGTCGGATTAATCTGCTTGCTTTGTTTGGGTTAAAAGTGAAAAGGTGTCAAAAACCTTGGATCTGGAGCCAAGTCCCCTTGTGGTATAAATCTGTGAGTCACCTTTAGAGAGGGTTAACCGTAGCGGACAATCCCTTCACAGGGAAAATTGCATTGACGGAACCTCAAGCGGTAATAGCCATTTTCACCATGGTAGTGATAGCCGCTATATAAATTTCCTTGTGGAAGAAATCTCCACGGGTATGGTTCATTATTGGGTTGTCAAATCTCCCTAGCAGCTCTTGAAGATTAAGTTCTTAGACTGTGTCAAAACCCTGGTGCGCTGGGATTGGAGTTCACCCCTTTGAATCATAAAAGTTGCAGAGTCAAGCCATTACTAAAAATACTAGAGAGGCCAATTTTTCATTTTCAGGTATATGTGTGTTATTGCAAAACTTTTCAGAACATACACAATTAGTACTCTCAGGGATTAGCACAATTTGGTCACTTGATTGTTCATGCGCAAGGTTGCTTTTGCCCTTGTTCATTATTTTCAGACGTACTTGGAATCACTTGCTTGCTGTTCTGCGTGCTTGTTTATCTACTTGGCTATTAAAAATGATCAAATCTGGTATAACCTTCAAAATCTAGATAGTACAATTTGCAAACAATCCAAAACTGAAGACCTTAAATTTTGTAAAAATTGACGTAAAATCTTTTCTGGAGTCAAAAGTCATTTCAGGAAGTCAGATAGTCGTACAAGTTTTGTCAAGTGTCATTTCAGTATTGCCCATCTGTCATATGATTGAGAACCCAGTGTCGCACGAGTTTAGCAAATGTCATTTCATAGACTACCTAGTGTCGTACGAGTCTGCAGAGTGTCGTTTGGAAAAATTTGAGAGAGTTGTCAGAAATTGTCAAATTGCAAGATATCCAATGTTTCCAGCCTAGTTCCAGAATCTGTCAAAAATATCAGTGTCAGGAACAGAGCAGTAGCTATTGAGCATTCTAACATTTTCCAAGTTTGATCTTTTGAATCCGATCTAGTCTTCTATTTGATCAATTTGAGTCCTTTTTATCTCGTGTCAAAACCTTGTCATAACTATCAATCTTCAATCAATCTTCACAAACAGACTAAGTGTTGAGAACTCGTTTTCGCTATCTTTTGGGTGATCTATCCCATACATCTAGGGCACAATTTCCTTCATCCAAATCTCATCAGATCTTCAAAACTATCATAATCTTGACAAGGTTGCATCATCCGGTTTTCTCGAATCAAATTGTTCTCTAGTTGTCTTCATCCTTTTCTTCTGTTTCATTCAAAGTTAATGGTGGAGACCAGAGCTTCTTCACACAAGAAATCAGAAGAAACATCTCAAAACTTACTTTTGACCAATACCCCGAGTCCAACTCTTGAACAACTCATCAAGTCAGGTATCTACGAAGATGACAGTCTCGGTAACTTTCGATTGAAAACTCGTTACATACCTCCTTTATCAACTCACAGAGGTAATCAGCAAACTCCTCCTCAATCTGTTCTAGGGAGCCCAAAAACTCCTACCATGTCTCAAGCAGGGACAAACCATGATTCTCTAGGAGGAGGATCCCAAGGACACCATTCTCAACATAATGCTGACCAAGAACCTACACCCTCTGAAATCCATCGATGTCAGAATGACGATGAATTCAAGAGAATGATGAGGCATTTCTTGAAAGTGGATAGAGAGGCATACTTTTTGCAATTAGCCCAGGAAGGAGCTAAACTTCCTCCTCACTTCAATGTCAAAGATATCATCACGCATGAGGAAGAAACTCCAATGACGGCCATAATGAACCAACTGCACGCTATGCAGGTCAAAATGAATAAAATTGAGAACGAGAAGGAACCCAAGGAATTCTCCATGGAGGCCCTTTGTCCTTTCCCTTTTGACAAAGACTTGTATATGCCTCCATTCCCAAAAAGAGTGGAGATGCCAAAGTATGACAAATATGATGGACACTCTAATCCTTAAGATCATGTCAGAGAGTTCTGTATGCACTCCATGGAATTCATGCATGAACCAACCTATTTGATGCGTCTTTTTCCTAGATCCTTGGGAGAAGCATCCATTCAGTGGTTTTCAAGATTACCTTCTACGATCAAAACTATTGAGGAATTGATTAAATTGTTTTATCAACAATATTCCTACAATATTCAACATCTGGTCACCATGATCGATATCTGTAACCTCAAGCAATATCCAGGGGAATAATTCCTAACTTTCCTCAAGAGGTGGAGAAAGAAGTTCTCTCTATATGCTAGACAAATTCCTGAAATGGAGAAACTTAAAATCTTTATCAATAACCTTTTTCCAGAGCTCAATTATCCATTACAAATGCAAGATCATGTATCTTTTGATAAAATGGTGGATAATGCAATCAAGATTGAGAAAGTACTTGTCAAGAAAGGAGAAATCACACTTCAAAAGGACAAGTCTGAATTTGGATCTAGCTCAAAAGATAAAATCAAGAGCTAGAATAGAAACAAAGGTATCGTCTCTGATGGTGTTGTTGACACTATCCGCACCCCATCAAAGGCACCGGCCTACAATCTCACCCTCACCACCAAAGCCATTGAAGCTTTAGAGCAAAAATCTACTAAACCATCTCCAAAGAAGCCATTCAAATGATGGGATAATAAATGAAAGTTTACTCCCCTGGGAGAATCTTTGGAATCTTCCCTGTGAACTCTGATAGCTGATAACATGATCTCTTTACCACCAATTCAAAACCCTGATCCGGATCCAAAACCATATTGGTGGAAAGATAATGAATTTTGTGCTTTCCATCGGACTAAAGGCCACAAGACTAATGGATGCTTCCACTTGAGGCATACCATTCAAGACTTGATAGATCAAGGGGACATCACGATCGATAATCCTACCAACAATAATGATCACATAGCATTTACAGAACCGTTTCCACAACATGGCAAGGGAGTTTCCACTTCTCAGCCTAACATGGGGGCAAAAGTCAACTATGCCTACCCTGGAAACAATGCTGTCATCAATATGGTTGAACCATGTCTCTCTGAGAGCTACAATGTCATCACAATTGTGCTAAGAGACTGAAATCATTCCTCAACTAATGCAGTTACCAGATCACAAGCTCAGGCTCATCTGAAAGGACAAACACCAAGTTCATCTAATGTCCCTAAGATACCTTTCAACCTCACATCTGCTTCCAAATAGAAGGCTGCCTCAAAATCTTCCAATCTAAAGGATACAAGACCTACATCTTACAGCATCGTCCAATAACTCCAGCACACCAATGCCAAAATCTCTATGTTTGAGTTACTTCGAATATCTCCAGCTCATAGAGATATCCTAGACAAAGCTTTGCTCGGCTCTAATGTTCCTGATGATCTAGATCTAGACAAGTTCCAGACTATGGTTGGTCATCTAACATCTCCGCAATATATCTCCTTTTCAGAGGAAGATGACAACTCCCTAAGTCACCCACATAATCAGCCCTTGCACATAGAAGTCTTGATCCAGAATCATCGAGTCAAACGTGTGTTGATAGATGGGGGCGCAGCCCTCAACATTTGTTCTTACAACTTAATCACACAGTTGGGATTCTTAGAGATGGCTATTGATCCTCGAAAGAAGATCACCATAAAAGCCTATGATGAACAAGAAAGAGCTTCTAAAGGCACCATTGTCTTAACTATCTGAGTGGGTCCGGTCATCAAAGATACCACATGTCAAGTGCTTGATCTACCATTGGCTTACAATATCCTTCTAGGGAGACCCTAGATACATGAAATGCAAGCTATTCCTTCTATGTACCATCAATGCTTGAAATTTCCCTATGAAGGAGTGGAGGTTACTATCCTAGTAGATCTGAGTACAACTTGCAATACATTGAAGGAAAGTGTCGATAAGCTTGTTCCCAATAACAGAGAATCTTCCATCAAGCAACAAAATGTGGCTTCCACATCTAAGATGGACGACATTGCTAAAGAGATCAATATCAAAGAAAATGGGATGGGAGAATACACTATAGAGCCAGTCTTGTCTCTGACATCTCTCCCAATCTCACCTAAGTCATATGGACAATCCTTGAAGTAGTCTAAATCAGAACCTAAGGAACCTATGGAAGCATACAAAAGAAATTTTGTGGCGGACCAAGTATCCAAACAAGAATTTGATGAGGATGAAGCTGTGCTGGCATGGCTATATAAAGAGGATTCTGAATCTAAAATTGTTCAACCTAGTGAATCTATTGCACCTACAATCCCTTCTAATTCATATGGTCCAGGAAATAACTTGATAGCCAAGATGGGATATTCCGGTCAAGGACCTCTAGGAATCAGAGGAAAGGGTCTTGTGACACCCATTTCACATATTGGTAGAGCCAACAAAGATACTGGTGGCTTAGGGTTTAAGAAGAAACCCTATCATCTCAAAGGTGGTTGTTCTCATGTCATAGAACAAATTGCACCAAGAGAACCCCTTCTTAAGAAAGAAGAAACAGAACCCTCTGATGATGATTCAGATAGCTCTGAGCTTATCCCCTATGAAAAATTTCCTAAAGAGATCAAAGATCTTCTTGATGATAAAGATGATCCTATCAGAAGAATTAATGTAGTAGAAACACAAGAACCTACTGTAGCGCAAGAGATGGACAATCTCGAAGGCAATCAAACTAATCAAGAAGAAGGGGGTAGTTATTCTGACACTGATTCCCATGAATATGAATTCAAGTCAGAGACTGAGGGTAATCCTTCTTGGGGTATTCATCCTGATTTCACACATTTTCTAAGATTTCCTAGAGATCTTGAATCAGAAGCTGAGTCAAATGACTATGAATGGGGTGCCATTCTAGAAGAAGATGAGCTTATCATAGAGAAATATATTGATGTTATTCACCAATATGTATCTCAACCCAATGTAGGTCTAGAGAGAAATAATGAACTTAACATGTCTGATCCACCTATGGCTGAAGAGGACTCCCATGATGATGTTGAGCCTATTCATGAATTGAACATTTTGAGCTGTAATATCACCTTTGAACTTGAGCGTCAGGTTAGGACCAATGATGACATATCCATGTTTGTGAACATCATATCCCAAGCCTTTCCCGCTTTGACTATCCAACGCCCTAATCTTATCGACCAAACTTCCACAAACCCAAGCCAGAGTGTTTACACCTTTTCTAGTGACTATGCCCTTGCTTGTTACCTCAATGCAGTCGAGCCTATGAGGACTTCCATCAATGAACCGAGCGTCAGCATGACCAAGTTGAACATCAAATATCTTAGTCAAAAAAATAAAAATAAAAATAAAAAGAGTTCTGAGGGTGAAAACCATTTTTTGGTAGTCTCAGAACCTACAAAAGTAAAAAGAAAAGATGTATCTAAAGGTGAAAACCTCTCTGAGGTGCCTAAGGATGATATATTTGATGTCCTTCTGAGTCATTTACAGGATAGATCTCTAGTTCTGATTGAGCCCAGTCAATCCATCAATTTGGGTACAACAGAGGAACCACAATTGGTACATGTAGCACAATCTCTATCAGAAGAAGAGAAATAGAAATTCACTACATTCTTATCAAACAAAGAAATCAACTTTGCATGGAAATATTCAGATAGGCTAGGATTGGATCCCAATCTCATTATGCACCATCTATCCATTGCTCCTAGAGTAAAACCAATTAAACAAAAATTGAGAAAGATGCATCCTCATGTGGCACTCTTAGTCAAAGCAAAACTAGAAAAACTCCTCAAAGCTGGATTCATCCATGTCATAGACTATGCTGAGTGGATCTCTAACATTGTACCTATTTCAAAATCAGATGGTTCAATCAGAGTGTGCACGGACTTTAGAGATGTGAACAGAGCATGCCCTAAGGATGACTTTCCACTACCTAACATTGATATGATAGTGAACATGACTGCGGGTTATGAAATGTATTCCCTTATGGATGGTTTTTCTAGATACAACTAAATCAAAATTGCTCTAGAAGACCAAGAGAAAATTGCATTCACATGTGCGTGGGGAACCTTCTGTTGGAATGTTATGCCATTCGGACTCAAAAATGATGGAGCTACATATCAAAGAGAAATGACATCTATTTTGCATGATATGATGCATAAAACAATGGAGGATTACGTGGATGATACCTTGGCAAAATCCATGATAAGAACTGAACATCTAACAGACTTGAGCATGATCCTAGACAGAATGGAACAATTTAGTCTTCGACTAAATCCTAAGAAGTGTGCTTTTGGTGTCACTTCTAGAAAGCTCTTAGGATACATAGTTTCAAAGAAAGGCATTGAGGTCGATCCAGCTAAGGTGAAAGCTATCATAGAGATGCAACCTCCCAAGAATATCAGTGAAATGTGAACTTTGCAAGGGAGAGTATAGTCCATTAGAAGATTCATATCATAGTTAGCTGACATATCACAACCTTTCACAAAGACATTACATAAAGGTGTGACCTTTGCATGGAATGAAGACTATGCAAATAATTTTGATCATATCAAGAATTATCTCTCAAATCCTCCTATCTTAATGCCTCCTATTCATGGGAAGCCATTAATATTATATGTCTCCGCAACAGATACATCACTGGGGGCATTGCTAGCACAGCATGATGAGAACAAAAAGGAAAGAGCCATCTACTATATAAGCAGAACATTGGTGGCATATGAAAAGAACTATTCTATGATTGAGAAAGCTTGTCTCGCTGTGATCTTTGCATCACAGAAATTGAGACATTACATGTTAGCTCATACCACTCATTTGGTAGCTAAGATTGATCCACTGAAGTACCTACTAAGCAAAGCTGCCCTCACAGGTAGACTAGCTAAATGGGTCATGCTCTTGAGCAAATTGACATTGAATATGTTGAAAGAAAAGCTATCAAAGGATAGGTTATTGTTGATCAACTAGCAGATGCACCCATGTTTGATGACACACCAATGCAAATGGAATTTCCAAACTCATCTATTATGCACCTCTCTTCTAGAACATGGCGGTTATTCTTTGATGGCTCCTACACACAAAATGGATCTAGAGTAGGCATATTGTTCATCACTCCTCAAGGATACTCGATACCCAAAGCATTCAGACTAAAGTTTCCTTGCACAAACAATATTGCTAAATATGAGGCACTTCTCAATGGTATGAAAATGGCAATACAGTGGAGAGTTACAGAGATGCACATCCATGGAGACTCACAATTGGTTATCCATCAAGTCAATGATGTGTACCAAACCAAAGATAAAAAGCTCATTCCTTACAAGAGAATGATAGATGATTTAAAGAAATACTTCATCTCTATCACATTTGAGCAAATACCCAGAATGGAGAATAAGGCTGCCAATGCAATGGCAACATTATCTACTCTCTTATAGTAGCCCGAACATGAACTACACTATGAGTTCCTGGTGGAAGCCTTATCCTATCCTGCATATGAATCCCCTAAAACCCACATGATCTGCACTATTGTAGGTTATGACTCATCTCGCTACAAAAATTTGTTCTCCTATCTCCATGACCAAATCATCCCTAAGTCCTTTAACCGCTTTGAGAAATGAAACCTTATCCGATCCGCATCCCGATATGTCATCATTGGTAATGATCTATACAAATGAGGTCTAGATGGTACACTACTTAGATGTTTAGAATAGGAAGAGTCTCAACGTGCATTAGAGGAAGTCCACGAGGGTATATGTGGGTCACACTCGAATGGTTTAACGTTAGCTCAAAAACTTATTAGGGTCAGGTACTATTGGCCTGAAATGGAGAAAGAGGCTATTAAATTTGCTAAAAACTGTCAACAGTGTCAAGTACATGGCAACTTGAATCATGCTCCAGGGAGAGATCTAATTCCCTTAACTACATAATGGCCTTTTCAACAATGGGCATTTGATCTCATAGGTGCTATCCATCCGCACTCTTCTAATGGACATACCCATATAATCACAGCTACAGATTATTTTACAAAATGGGTAGAAGCAGTTCCTCTAAAACAAGCAATGGGGAAATAGATCTCTATGTTCATCCTGAACTACATCATTTGCAGATATGGGATCCCTCACTCTATAATCACAGATAACAGGGGACAATTTAAAAACAAGGACCTAGATGACTTATGTGCCAAATTCAAGATTACTCAACATTGGTCATCTATCTACTATCCTCAAGGGAATGGACAAGCTGAAGCTTCAAACAAAAATCTCCTGAAGATCTTGCACAGAACAGTTAATAAAACAGGAAGAGACTGGCATCTCATGATCAATCCAGCTCTCTAGGCCTATAGAACTAGTATCAGAATGCCTACTGGGGCTACACCATTCACTTTAGTTTATGGGTCTGAAGCGGTACTACCTATTGAGGTTGAAATCCCATCACTCAGAATCAGAATGCATGGACTTGTCACTGATGAAGACTACAGAGTATCTAGGTTACAAGAACTTGAATTACTAGATGAGTGCAGGCAAGCAGCGTATGATCATCTCAGAGTGTATCAGAAAAGAATGTCTAGAGGCTACAACAAGAAAGTCAGACACAGATAATTTCAGGTTGGCGATCTAGTCTTGAGAGAAAATCCTAAAAATCAATCCCATCGAGAACACAAAGGGAAGTTTGAACCCAACTGGCTGGGTCCCTTTGTTATCACTGCTACTTTTAGCTCTGGTGCCTATCAACTCTCAACGACTGAAGGAGAATAGCTCCGAGAACCAATCAACGTTCTCCATTTGAAGAAATTCTACGCCTAAGGCATTCAGTGCTTGGTAAAATGTCCTAAAAAAATCTTAAAAATTAGAAAAAGTCCTAAAAAATGAACATCTTAGTGAAGACCTAGCAATAGGCACCTTGATGATTCACAAAAAAATAAAAAAAAATATCAAAAATTCAAAAAAATAAAAAAATATCAAAAATTCAAAAAAAATTGAAAAAAATGAAAAATACAAAAGAAAAATAAAAATAAAAATAAAAAGTGCCTTGGTGAAAACTTGGAAACAGGCGCCTTGGTAGCAAAAATAGAATCTCTGCCAAGATGGTGAAAACCCAGCAAACGGGCACCACTTGTTCCAAATGCTCCATCTATCAGCACAATCTTGGTCTTTCCCAACTTTCAGTCTTGCTTTAGTTTGTACATATCTCCTGGTTTGTTTCTGCATTTCCAATTTTCAATAAGTCGGTCTGTACACCAACCAGCTCAAGCGTTTATATCCTATCAATGTTTAACACTTGGGGGCAATCAATGTCATATCTTATGGCCTCCAATGTATCTTAGATGTATCCTATCCAGTCAGAGTCCTTTGAAGCTTCAAGTTGAGTCTGTCTGTCTGTCTCGTCTCTAGAAAGGATTTTGCATCTACAACAATGCAATCAAACATCAAAACTCAACTGAAAACAATCTATGCTTTTTACATGTTTTTATCTCCTTGTATGCTTATTGATTCGCATTGAGATTTTTGCATATTGTGTCCCTTCGGGCTCTTCGATGATGTCCTTTATAGGATTTAGAGAGTGATGACTGGGGGCATAGTCTTTTCTTTATCTTCTGCTTGTATGTGAAAATCTAACAACTTTGGAAATTTTGGATTGAAATGGTGTCCGACTATAAGAGCCTCTATCTCGAATTGGATGGCCATGCGTACCTCGACCATTGATACCCAGACAATTCAAGGAAGTTTGATCTAACTATTGTCTTTTTGAGTAAGTTCTTTCTCCTACTGTGGAACGCGATCTTGCCTAAGGAGGTGAACGATAAAGGGTCACTACGGGTAATTCACACTGGATTTAGAATGATCTTTTGATTGTTTGATGTGTATGTCAAATGCAAGGCGTACGCAGGTCATCACGACATTTATGTTTTGATGCTTGTACAAATTGCTATATCAAAATGGACATGATATTCAGGTCATCCTGATGTTTGTGCCTTGGTGCTTATATCTACTCTGACATTCCGAAAATAAAATCAATATTCATATATCCATGGTTGTTGACCAGTGGGTGTTGTATTGATTCTTGCACATACAAATCGATATTCATATGTCTATGGTTTGATAGCTAGTGGGCATTGTATTGATTTATCCGGTTACCTAAAAGTTCAATGATGATAACAAATCGACATATGATTAGTGACTAGGTCCTAGGTCTTAGGTTGGATTTCATACTGTATGTCTCTTTGCATTTTTCATCTTTGCATGATCTCACAATGATTAAACGAACTTCAATGCTTAAATGATTCTTCAAATCGTATCTTCAAGTCTAACAAGAGCTGAATCTCACACGAAGGTTCCTCCAACGAAATAGCAAGTAGAATCCTTTTTCGGGATCAAAATTCAAATCTGAAATCATTCATATTATTAACTACTTGCATATTCGACCTTCAATCATCACAGAAATCTAGTATTCAACTTAACTGATTAGCTTTCATTAAACTATCAAAATTTCAACTTGGTCAACTATGGTCAACTCATGGTTTAACCTAGTCAAACTTGGTCTTTTGGGACCTTCCAACGATGTAGAATGCATTCTTGAATGTGTTTAACCACTTTTTCAATTCAATCAATATGCTTCTAAACTATCAATGCTGACTTTTCTTGTCAGATTTCAATTTTAATCCCGAAGGGGGCATGGTATTGCACATCATTCAAAGTCTGTAAATCAAATTCTATCGATCAAATCTATCAATATCTTTCATTAGTGATCAAGACAACAATCACGTCTAGTCGCTGATTCATCAAAAGTCCTCATCGCTCGGGGCAAATCTATCATCAGTTGGGGCATATCAGATTCATCGATCCATATCAATCTGGTATTCTCTTAATCTTGTAAACTGTATCAGTTTTTGCAACCATCAGATCATAGTGTTCTTTCCTTGGTTCTTTGGCAACTAAAGGATTCGGATGTGATACCTGCTAGTTCTGCTAAGACAATCAAGTCTAGAATGGGTCACTCACTTCTTATCAATCCTAAAGTTTGGAATCAGGCGTTTTGACACTTTTTCATAATCATCGGTTCATTGCTGTTATAGTGAACATTATCTATGGTCATTTAGGACCTATTATCTTCATATCAATTCAATATCAATCAACTTCTGTCTCATATCAGTTATCAAATTCAAACATCAATTTCATATCTCTATCAAACACAAACTATCTTTGAACCACTGCGCTTCGCACAGTAATTCAAAGAGGGGCAAAATGTAATACCGTAAAAATGGGCTATAAGCTCATTAATATCCTATATCTACATATCAAAGGAAATCGACATCAAAGTCCTAATCTAAGGCACATCTAAACATCATCGAATCATAATTGATTATCTTAAATTCTACATCGGGGAATATTCCTAGTAATATTCCTAATCATCATAATTATCTTTAATTTTATAATTATTTGACAATAAATCACATTTATCCTAAAGTTTGATTAATTGAATATTTTCATATTTAATTAATTAGATTTAATATTTGCCACTTAATTGTGTAATTAAATTTAATTCTATATATTATTAATTGTATTATTTAATTTTGACAATAAATCTAATATTATATGAATAATTGATTAAATTCTTATTTAATTAATTAAAGCAAGTTGTCATTATTTAATAATATAGTTTTTAATAAAAGTTTGATTAAATAATTGATTAACCCATAAATCAATTGTTTTATTTTTAAAAGCAGTTAAGTTGGAAATAAATTACTTTATTATTAAATTAATTCATAAATAAAACATGCACAATCATAAAATGTAATACCTCAAAAATGGGCTATATGTTCATTAACCTCCAATATCAATAATTCGAATGAAATTGACATCAAAGTCCTAACCTAAGGCACATCTAAACATCATCGAATCATAATTGATTATCTTAAATTCTGCATCGGAGAATATTCCTAGTAATATTCCTAATTATCATAATTATCTTTAATTTAATGATTATTTGGCAATAAATCATATTTATCTTAAAGTTTGATTAACTGAATATTGTAGACACGGAAAATTGGCAAAAGGCTTAAATCAATCAAAAGGTGGAACAAATCATCAAATAATATGAAAAATCAATAAATGGAACAAACGCAATTCAAATCAAAGGAAAATTCAATTAAATGATTAAATGATTAAATAAAGCTTGAAAAAGGGAAAAGCACTACGAAATTGATTAAATTCAATTAATGACATAGTTGTTGAAATGAAAAATCAAAATGAACCTCTTACCCTTCATGGCTAAATTTAATTACTTTAATTAATTAATAAATCATAATTTCCCTCAACAAAGCAAAAGAGGAGACAAAATAGACACAAATCACTCACTTTTGTTGAAATGGTCCAGCCTTTTGAAACCATTTAAATGTTTGTCCCCCAATTTATGGACAAAGCAAAGCTAATTGACCTTACCCAAGCATAACCATGGTTATCTCACTCTACCCCCTACCCTTGGGAAAATCTTATAAATAGAAGGCATTTTGAGGCATTATGGATCCACTCCATATCTTTGAATTGCAGCAAAGCTCTTGCAATTTGCATCCACATCACTCACTTAGCAATTTTCATTGATAATTAGCTTAAATTGTTGATCATTTTGTAGATTTCTTATCAAATAGAGCTAGAATTTGATAATTAGATCTAGTTTACATATCATTCTTAGTTCAATTCTCATAATTAGAGTGTCATTAGTGAGGATTTGCAGCTGAGAGCCTCATTTACCACTTCAATTTAGAGAACCATAAGATATTTAGATTAATTTGTGCATTAATTTGTGCATTATTTAGATTAGTTTGCTTTGAATAGTGTAAATTCTCTTTAAATCTTGTTATTTCATGAAGGTGTAAATCACTCACACACAAATGGCACCCATCGTGGGGCCCTAGGCCTCAAATTCATCATAATTTCTACGTTATTTGCAAAATTTAGGCTAGAATTGCATGATTTTGCTCACTGTTTGCAGGTTACAGAAAAGAAATCACGCCTGCTGGTAAAGAAGTCATGCCTAAAGCAAAGAGATCTCACGCGCACAAATTCAAATATCGCCTGAAGTCTGAACGGTTACGCTTTTCAGCCTACAGAATCACGCTTGTAGTGAAAGAAATCACGCCTGCAGAAATCAAATTCTCGCGTCACGGACAAGCAGCTGATGCCTTTGGTCATTTAGATGTCGCCTGGACAGAATTAAAAGCCGCGGCTGAGGAATCATTTTACGCCTAGTGTAAAGGGAGTTTCCTGCCTTATTCATTTAATTTCTCGCTTTGATGATTTTAAATGTTGCCTTTGATTAATAAGATGTCGCTTATCTGGAATTAATTTATCGCTTGTAATAAAGAGTTCACGCGTTGTTGTAATTTGATATCGCACTTGATTATTTTAATCTCGCTTGAGCCCCTTATGGTGATGCTTGCGGTTAAAGTAATTACATCTTTATTAAATTAGATCTCGCTTTCAGCATAGACAATGTCGCCTGTTTGAGCATTTATTTTGTATCAGAGTAATTACTGTTGTCGCGTGTACTAAAGATTTCATGCTTAGCTAAAATTTGATATCACACTTGCCTATTTTAATCTCGCTTGAGCCCCTTTTGCTGATGCTCACGGTTAAAGTAGTCACGTCTTTGTTAAATTTTATCTCGCCTGTAGTCTGGATAATGTCGCCTGGCTGTATTTTCTCTATTTTGTCAAAAATGTTAAAATGATGACTGTATTCTAACTTCACGGTCATTTTTTTGTCTCAGGAGCATGGTCTGTCATAAGAAAGTGCAAAAACCAGAGAGAAGGCATAACTTAGAGGAGAAATTGATCTCTAAGAGGATAAAGAAAGAAAATCGGGTACATTCTACTTTTGTTCTCAACAATGATTTAGAGAAGGAAGTAGAATTATATGCTAAGTACATTGCTGTTGTAGATGCTTACAAACGAAAATATGTCTCATTAAATTGGGAGTTTAGTCCTTAAGTTTGTAAGAATTTTGCAAATATTTTGGTAAAAAGAATCAAAAGCATAACCAATTATATCATTTTAAGCTTTGATTTTGGTTTCCCCTCACTTTGTTTGTATTGTGTTGACTAACTTGTTGGTGGAGGGAATGTTTTGTTAAGGTAAGAGAAGGATTTGGAGAGAAAATAAGAAAATCTACTACTTAAAAATGTGCCTAGCCTTTGCTAGCATCGTTTGAGGTATTTTTCTCATCAAGCTTGCAAACTTCCCTTAAATTGTGGCATTTTCAAAGTTCAAAACATAGTTTAATCATAAAAGGAAAAAATAAACACTTCAATTCTAAGAACCCCTTTGTCACGGGGTTGAAAAAGAACCAAATTGATTGTGAGTGTTTGGGATAAGGGAAAAGCAATAGGGATATGCTCTTCACTCTTTGAGTGAATCAAATTCCCAAACTTGCTCTACCAAATCCACTTTTCATGCTTTCAAATGAACATGTTTAAAACTTAGTGGGCTCGACTCTCGAGATTGCCTTAAAAGGGCCGGTGAGAGGGATAGCCCAAAGTGGGATACACTTGCTTTTGCCACGAGAATCTGACCCACTATAAAATGAAACGCGGGTATCCTTAATGGGGTACACGACAAAAAGGATTTTAGCTCTTTCGAACTTCCTCTAGTAGTCCTAATGGATTGCGCAAAATCATGCTTTTGTGCGTGTGGGAAGCCCCTTAACATACTTGGGGGATGAAAAGCTAAGATTTATTTTGAGCAGAAAACTTACTACATAACGGTAAAATAGCAAAACTACCTATTAGAGCCATGTTTACGAACCAATTATGTGTTAGGTAGATTGCATGGAAGCTATTCTTGTGTTTTAACCTGTGAAAATGTTAAAAAATACACACATTAGAGCATTCTAGGGATATGGTACCCAATTGATGTGTGTGTTGAGATTGTTTTTATTTTCAAACAAGATATTCCAAAGTTATTGATCAAAACACCATTAAAATTTTAAACCATTTAAAATTGATCAAAAACTTTTACCTTATTCCAAAAACCAGCTTATCAAGAGAAGAAGTCAACATACCCTTAAAGTTTGTTCATACCTATTATTACAAGATCACTCTCTATAAGGAAATCATTACAAACAGACGGGACCTACAACGGAGAAGAGCTCCCATTTCCAAAGAACACTTTCATTACTTCACGAGTGACTGAAAAACCCGCTAAGGCAAAGGACATTAACAAAATGTTTAGCGGTACCCTAGGAAATACCGATCCCAACAACCAAGGGAACAACATGAATGGGGGTATGGATCCTAACAACAATCAAGGGAACAACATGAATGGGGGTATGGATCTTAACAATAATCAAGGAAATTCTAATAATGGAGGAAGAGATCCTAATTCTCAAGAGGCAAATTCACAAGGCAACAACTTATTTCCTCCTCATAATACAAACTTACCCCCAACTGCGGAAGAAGCCACAGTTGAAAGAGCGTTAGAGGCAAGACAATGCCCTTATTTCATAGAACTAATGAAAAAGACCATGCTTATGGATAAAGAAAAACACTTCATGGACTTAATACAAATGGGGGTAAAGCTACCTAAAGATTTTGACATAGAACAATTAAAGCCCAAGGAAATAGAAGACCCTATGGAAGCAATAAGGGAACAATTCAAGGCATTACAAATGGAAATTGACAGTTTGAAACAAAATGGGGCTCCTAAGCCTTTCTCTATTGAAACATTATGTCCTTTTCCATTCGATAAGAGTTTGGTCATGGTGCCTTTTCCCATTAATGTAACATTTCCTAAATATGAGAGGTATGAAGGAACATCTGACCCACATGATCATCTTCGGGGGTTTTGTGCATTGAGTCTTGAATTCATGCATGAATCAACCTATTTAATGAGACTATTCCCAAGAAGCTTGGGAGGAACGACCATGGATTGGTTTTCAAAACTACTATCCGACATAAAATCCTTTGAAGAGTTAGCTTCTAAATTCGTGACTCATTACTCTTATAACATCAAACATGAGGTCACAATGATAACATTATGTAACATGAAGCAACAAGATGGAGAAGCCTTCCTCACATTCTTGCAAAGATGGAGGACTGCATTTGCTAGATATCCAAGAAGTGTACCAGAGAAAGAAAAAATGGATATCTTTATTAACGGTTTAAGAAGCGAACTGAATTATAGGCTAAGGATGCAATGTCCTAAAACCTTCCAAGATTTGATTGATAATGGAATTACAATGGAAGAAGTGTTGATTAAGAGTGGAGAGTTGAAATTGTACAAGAAAAATAAGAATAACTCTAACTCCAACAACAACAATACCAACAATAACAACAATCAAAATAAAAGTTGGTACAACAACAATAGCCGTTATGCTGCAAAGAATAACAAAAAAGGCATTGTTAATGATGGTATAGTGGAATCCAGCAACTTGAAGGTGATTCCATTTGCCCTTACAAAGACACCAAATCAAGTGAATAATACTAATCAAGCATATAATGCACCTTCCAACAACAACAACAATGCCAACAAGAATAATCAAGGAAATAAGGATCAAAACAACAAGTATGATAAGTATTTGAAGCCCACTCCTACAAGACACTTTACACCCTTGGGAGAATCACTTGAAACTGCATTAAAGGCTCTCATGGCTAACAATGTTATTACATTACCCACTATTAAGCCTTATGAACCAGAACACAAGCCAGGCTGGTGGGATGCTAAGCATCATTGTGAATATCATAGGATTCGGGGGCACACTACAAATGAATGTCTACAATTAAAGAATGTGGTGCAAGACTTGATAGATAATAACATAATCATTGTTGATGGACCCCAAAATAATGAAGATCATACGGCCTTCAAACAACCTTTTTACAAACATGATAAAGGTGAGTCATCAAATGGCAAGAAACAAAGTGCCAATAATCTCAACTTTGTGCCATCATATGATCATATTGTTAATGCTATCATCATTAATGAACAGCCTCAAAAGGAAGCAACAAATGTCACTACAAGAGGGCAGAATTCTAGAATGACTTTACAAGGGATAGTCCCTCAAAACACCAATATCCCACCATCCAACATTGTGGTCAAACAACCTCCTACAGCAGCAAGGCCTTATAGTTTGGTGGACCAATTGCAACGTACTCCAGCACAAATCTCAATCTTAGAGTTATTGAAGTTGTCACCAAATCATAAAGAGATTTTGGAAAAAGCTTTGGAAGAGACACATGTTTCTACTACTTTAGGGGAAGAAAAGTTTCAAAATATGGTAGGACATCTTGTGGCTCCTCATTGTCTTTCATTTTCTGATCAAGATGACATGTCTATAACTCATCCTCAAAATTTGCCATTACATATAGAGGTTTTGATCGAAAGGCATAGAGTCAAAAGAGCCCTTATTGATGGAGGGGCTGGCCTTAACATATGCACATTGAGTCTTGTAAAATCCTTAGGTCTATCCGAGTCTTGCATTGACCCTACAAAGAAAATCACCATAAAAGCTTATGACGAAGCTGAAAGAGCTTCTAAAGGCATGATTGTGTTGCCCATCCAAGTGGGACCAGTCAAGAAGGAAACCAAATGTCAAGTGTTGGACATGAAATTAACCTATAACATCTTATTGGGAAGACCATGGATTCATGAGATGCAAGCTGTCCCATCCACATACCACCAATGCATCAAGTTCCCATACATGGGTGAAGAAATCACAGGTGGAGGAGACTCAAATCCATTTCAATATTGTAATGCACTCAAACCCTTGCATGAATTATACATTCCACATAATCGTGAAGGAGTTGTTCCAAGAATCACCAATGAAGATGCACAAAATCCTCTTCAAGCTATCTCAACTACATCAACTAAGGGCAAGGAAAAAGTGAGCTACGAGGGTCCAAATGTGATGGAAAGTCTATATGTGGTGCCTAAATTGGAGACACTAATCTACAAACCTACTAAAGAGGAAAAAGAACAAGCTAAATCAGATCATTACCAATACATGAGTGAGATGATGAACAAATTTGACAAACAATGCAAGATTAGTTCAAAAGGGGTAGGAGAATATTCAGTTTCTCTATTTGACATGCCCATGTCTCCCAAGTCACATGGTAAACCATCAAAAGAACATCTTCCACATAAGTATAATTCTTATTTTGTGAGGGAAGATAGCAAAGCAACATGGGATAAGGAAGAAGATGATGTCCTTCAATGGCTTTATCATGATGAGGATGGTACCTTAGACACTCCCATGGAAAGAATTCAGCATGTCAATATACAAACCGAACAATATGGGAAATGATTTGATATTATGCAAAAGATGGGATACAAAGGAAGAGGACCCCTAGGCCAAAGAAATAGAGGGTTATTAGAACCTATTGAACCCATTTGGAGGGCAAGTCATGAAAAATCCGGAGTAGGTTTCCAATACAAGGGAGAAAGTTCAAGTCCAATGCATGATTTTCATCCTCAAATAAATGCATTAGAATCCGAAGGAGATAGTGATGACTCTAGGGATTATGAATGGGATACTTTATCAGATGAGTCATGTCAAGATAAAGAAGTCATTGCTATACATACTTATGCAAAAATCCCAAAACAAGATGCTCCAATTAATGAAGAATCTCCTATTGAAAGGCCTAATATAGAACAAACATCTAGTAGTGGAGCATGGATAGAAACATTTTGGACACCTTCAGAGGAGGGAAATTCAAACGTTAGTTTTAACCCGCTTGTGGCTTTTCCCACATTGTTTCCCATAGAGGTCGATGAGGATTCAAGTGAAGGGGACTTTGACCCTACTTCCATGGATCATCTTGAGGAAGCGCACATCATAGATCTAAATGATACAATGTATGAACCCTCAAACGAAGTCATGTCCATAAATCCTATTGATGATACCTTACCCAATAACTCCTTAATTTTGATGCATCCGAACCTCATTGATTGGGATCAAACTGAACCACATGACTTACTTTACTTCCCAAATGACCAAGCAACAAACCAATACCTCAATGCGGTTGAACCCTCTTCATTAGCCGGGGCATGAATAAAACTTGCTTATTTCTTTTAAACGGTATCAGAAATCAAAACATATTCCAACTACTCAAAATCGTTCAAATCAAGGAATTAATATGTTTTATTTTCTGAGGGGGCATCAGAGTATCAAATGGGCATCACATTAAAAATATTTATCAGTGGGGCATATCAATATCATATCATATCAATATCATATCGTATCATATCAAGTTATCGTATCATATCAGTTTCATATCAGGAGGCAAATCAATTTCATATCAGTTTCATATCAAATCTACTATCATATCAAATCTATCAACATATCAACAATCAATCAACCCAGGACCTTTATTAGTGAACCCAGGACCCATATCAGATCAGCACCATCATCAGAGGCACATCATCATCATCAGGAAGTACATCAATCAGAACGATCAGAGGCATATCAGAATCAGGACCTGAATCAGATCATCAGTACTAAAGGGAATCTTTGAATCGGTGTTCTTCGCACATCGACTCAAAGAGGGGCATTTGTAGACACGAAAAATTGGCAAAAGGCTTAAATCAATCAAAAGGTGCAACAAATCATCAAATAATATGAAAAATCAATAAATGGAACAAAGACAATTCAAATCAAAGGAAAATTCAATTAAATGATTAAATGATTAAATAAAGCTTGAAAAGGGGAAAAACACTACAAAATTGATTAAATTCAATTAATGACATAGTTGTTGAAATGAAAAATCAAAATGAACCTCTTACCCTTCATGGCTAAATTTAATTACTTTAATTAATTAATAAATCATAATTTCCCTCAACAAAGCAAAAGAGGAGACAAAATGGACACAAATCACTCACTTTTGTTGAAATTGTCCAGCCTTTTGAAAACATTTAAATGTTTGTCCCCCAATTTATGGACAAAGCAAAGCCAATTGACCTTACCCAAGCATAACCATGGTTATCTCACTCTACCCCCTACCCTTGGGAAAATCCTATAAATAGAAGGCATTTTGAGGCATTATGGATCCACTCCATATCTTTGAATTGCAGCAAAGCTCTTGCAATTTGCATCCACATCACTCACTTAGCAATTTTTATTGATAATTAGCTTAAAATGTTGATCATTTTATAGATTTCTTATCAAATAGAGCTAGAATTTGATAATTAGATCTAGTTTACATATCATTCTTAGTTCAATTCTCATAATTAGAGTGTCACTAGTGAGGATTTGCAGTTGAGAGCCTCATTTACCACTTCAATTTAGAGAACCATGAGATATTTAGATTAATTTGTACATTATTTAGATTAGTTTGCTTTGAATAGTGTAAATTCTCTTTAAATCTTGTTATTTCATGAAGGTGTAAATCACTCACACACAAATATTTTCATATTTAATTAATTAGATTTAATATTTGCCACTTAATTGTTTAATTAAATTTAATTCTATCTATTATTAATTGTATTATTTAATTTTGACAATAAATCAAAATTCCTATCTTTAATTGATTAAATTCTTATTTAATTAATTAAAGCATGTTGTCATTATTTAATAATATAATTTTTAATAAAAGTTTGATAAAATAGTTAATTAACCCATAAATTAATTATTTTATTTCAAAAATCAGTTAAGTTGAGCATAAATCACTTTATTATTAAATTAATTCATAATTAAAATATGCACAATCATAAAAGCAGACAACTGTCAATTATCAATTAAAGCTAAACTCTATTTTGAGTTAAAGCTTAGCTTTTGCATGTTTTTGTGACTTAATTATCTGTTATTATCAGATAACTCAAAAATCAAGCTGAGTTATTTGGGTGATTTATGGCTTTTATCCATGCACCTCCAAAGCCCTGGATTTCTATAAATTAAGGCTTCAACTCTTCATAATTCATCTCATATTTTGCACAATCACGCTGGAGAATTGGAGGCTGAGGAAATCAACTTGCGAATTCAAAGCTTTGTGAGATCAATTTCAATTGCATAGTTTTTATATCTTAGCATAGAATTTCATAGTTTTCATATCATTGTTAGAATCTTCATCGTTAGATCATTTAACATTCATTGCACATCAGTTTTCAATAGCATTCATAGCATATCAGTTTATCATTCTTATTGCATAGAAAATATCAAAAATATAGATTAATTGCATTCAATTTCATATCCATCTTTTGCATTGAAATATTTCATTTAGCTGTCGTCTAGGTCACTGATCTCGATTAAAATCTGAGAACATCAATCTCGCACCTATTAGAAGGCAGTAAATCGCTTGGTTAGATTAGATTTCAATTTTGCACGATTTTGATTATAGCTAACCTCTAATGTTTTACTGAGTGTTGTGTCTATAGATCAGGTACAATTTTCACACACACATTTCTGGCGCCCACCATGGGGCCTTGAGCCTCATTCTCTTCATTTTTATCTAATTTTATATATTTTTGGCATCACTTTTTCATCATTTTTGCGCAAACAGGAAAAATGCCACTTACGAGCAATCTAACGCCGCTTATGAGAAATCTGATCACACCTACAAGCAATTTGTTCACGCCTACGAGCAATTTATTCATGCTTACAAGCATTCTGCTCACGCATGTGACAGTTTCAGTCACTCATCTGATAGTTTCAGTCACGCATCTCCCAATTTCAGTCACGCATTTGACAGTTTCAGTCACGCATCTACCAGTTTCAGTCATGCATCTGCCAGTTTCAGTCACGCCTATTAGTATTTAAATCACACCTGTGAGTATTTAAATCATGCCTGGGCACATTTAAATCATGCCTATCAGTATTTAAATCATGCCTATGAGTATTTAAATCACGCCTGGGCACATTTCAGTCACGCCTATGCTCATTTCAATCACGCCTATGCCTATTTTGATCATGCCAGCTTTCTATTTTCTAATTTGTTTTTTTTGAAAATTTTGGCATTTTCAAAATCCGTGCGACTCTAGAAAACTGGCACCCATTTTTTTTGTGAAATTTTCACATATGGTATTGAAATTTTAAGTGTGATATATCATTGGAAAGCTCTTTCCAAGCCAAATCCAAGCATGTTGGTTTCATTTTCAAATTTTGCCATTTGATCATAGAATTTGCATATTTGTACTTTTAGATTATTGATTTCTAACGCTTACAGTTTGCTGTTGATTTGTCTTGATTTTGTACTTTCAGACATGTGCTAAATTCTGGATTGCAAAGTGTTGGATCTAAGGTATTCTTCTCAAGTTAATAATATTTCAATTTGGATCCTAAAACAAATCTCTTGTGTCTAGCTTGTGTGCATCTTTTCATGCTTTGATCTATTTCTACACACTTGCATAATTGATACTAGGTTGTGACCCCTTAAGGATTCATTATGTAGTCTTAGAATACTTGTGATTGATCCTGATTGCTATCTTGGGTTATTGGACTCGCTAATCTGTCGGCCCCTCATTTTCACCCCGTGGTTGCAATCTCAGTGCCATAAAGTGGGGGGGTCAACAAGATAGAAGCGTTAAGTGTTCCACTTGGCAACCCTTTTGTGCTTTTAGGAACTCACTTGTTTTCTAAGTTGGGGACTCATTTTTAGCTTGTGTGAGGTGTTAAGTGTTCCACCTTGTGGACTCATCTCATATTTGCTTTAAGCGTTAAGTGTTCCTCTTTCTACTTTTTGGATGCTTTTGGTAGATTTACTTTCAGGAATATATCTGCGCTCACATAGTAATTAGACCCTATGAACACTATTCATGATTCTTGAGAGATTGGATTCCTAGCGAAATCTTTCTTGAAGACAGAATCCTTGTAGGTAGGGAGGATACTTAGTGCGTTTCACATTCAACTTGGTTAGTGCGTCTTCTCTTATTGATCGACACATTCTCTCTCCGGAGAGGTTGATAGATCATGTGGGGTTGATATCACGAGCTTTGGTGAGTCAAAATTGGTTAGTGCCGCTTCTCTTATTGATTGATACATTCTCTCCCCGGAGAGGTTGATAGATCACGTGGAGTTGATATCATAGACCTTGGTGGAACAAAACTTTGTCTTAGCGTGTCAGATTAATCTGCTTGCTTTGTTTGGGTTAAAAGTGAAAAGGTGTCAAAAACCTTGGATCTGGAGCCAAGTCCCCTTGTGGTATACTATTGTGAGTCACCTTTAGAGAGAGTTAACCGTAGCGGACAATCCCTTCATAGGGAAAATTGCATGGATGGAACCTCAAGCGGTAATAGCCATTTTCACCATGGTAGTGACAACCGCTATATAAATGTCCTTGTGGAAGAAATCTCCACCAGTATGGTTCATTGTTGGGTTGTCAGATCTCCCTAGCAGCTCTTGAAGATTAAGTTCTCAGGCTGTGTCAAAACCCTAGTGCACCGGGATTGGAGTTCACCCCTTTGAATCATAAAAGTTGCAGAGTCAAGCCATTACTAAAAACACTAGAGAGGCCAATTTTTCATTTTCAGGTATATTTGTGTTAGTGCAAAACTTTTCAGAACATACACAATTAGTACTCTCAGGGATTAGCACAATTTGGTCACTTGATTGTTCATGCGCAAGGTTGCTTTTGCCCTTGTTCATTGTTTTCAGACGTGCCTGGAATCACTTGCTTGTTATTCTGCATGCTTGTTTATCTACTTGGCTATTAAAAATGATCAAATCTGGTATAACTTTCAAAATCTGGATAGTACAATTTGCAAACAATCCAGAACTAAAAACCTTAAATTTTGCAAAAATTGACGTAAAATTCTTTCTGGAGTCAAAAGTCATTTCAGGAAGACAAAAGTCATACGACTTTTTGTCAAATGTCATTTCAGTATTTCCCATCTGTCGTATGATTGAGAACCCAGTGTTGTACAAGTTTTCAAACCAGCAAATCCAAGGAAGTCAAAATCCTGTTAGCAACTATCGTATGATATTTACAACTGTCGTTTCATTGCTACCCAACTGTCATACAAGTTTTACAACTGTCATTTCATTGCTACCCAACTGTCGTATGAGTTTAGCAACTATCATTTCATAGACTACCCAGTGTCGTATGAGTCTGCAGAGTGTCGTTTGGAAAAATTTGAGAGAGTTGTCAGAAATTGTCAAATTGCAAGATATCCAATGTTTCCAGCCTAGTTCCAGAATCTGTCAAAAATATCATTATGTTAGGAACAGAGTAGTAGCTATTGAGCATTCTACCATTTTTTGAGTTTGATCTTTTGAATCTAATCTAGTCTTCTGTTTGATCAATTTGAGTCCTTTTTATCTCATGTGAAAACCTTGTCATAACTATCAATCTTCAATCAATCTTAAAAAATAGACTAAGTGTTGGGAACTCGTGTCCGCTGTCTTTTGGGTGATCTATCCCATACATCTAGGGCACAGTTTCCTTCACCCACATCTCATCAGATCTTCAAAACAATCATAATCTTGACAAGGTTGCGTCATCCGATTTTCTCAAATCAAATCAATCTTCAGTTGTCTTCATCCTTTTCTTCTATTTCATTCAAAGTTAATGGTGGAGACCAGAGCTTCTTCACACAAGAAATCAGAAGAAACATCTCAGAACTTACTTTTGACCAATACCCTGGGTCCAACTCTTGAACAACTCATCAAGTCAGGTATCTACGAAGACGACGGTCTTGGTAACTTTTGATTGAAAACTGGTTACATACCTCCTTTATCAACTCACAAAGGTAATCAGCAAACTCCTCCTCAATCTGTTCCGGGGAGCCGAAAAACTCCTATCATGTCTCAAGCAGGGACAAACCATGGTTCTCTAGGAGGAGGATCCCAAAGACCCCATTCTCAACATAATGCTGACCAAGAACCTACACCCTCTGAAATCCATTGATGTCAGAATGATGATGAATTCAAGAGAATGATGAGGTATTTCTTGAAAGTGGATAGAGAGGCATACTTTTTACAATTAGCCCAGGAAGGGGCTAAGCTTCCTCCCAACTTTAACATTGATGATATAATCACATATGAGGAAGAAACTCCACTCACAGCTATGACAAAATAGATGCATGCTATACAAGTCAAATTTAACAATCTTAAGAAGGAGAAGGAACCCAAGGAGTTCTCCATGGAGGCCCTATGTCCTTTCCTGTTTGACAAAAACTTGTATATGCCACCATTCCCAAAAAGAGTGGAGATTCCAAAGTATGACAAATATGACGGACACTCTGATCCTCAAGATCATGTCAGAGAGTTCTATACACAATCCATGGAATTCATGCATGAACCGACTTATCTAATGCATCTTTTTCCTAGATCCTTGGGAGGAGCATCCATTCAATGGTTTTCGAGATTGCCTTCTATGATCAAAATGTTTGAGGAATTGATTAAACTATTTTATCAACAATATTCCTACAACATTCAACATCCGGTCACCATGATCGATATTTGTAACCTCAAGCAATATCCAAGAGAATCATTCCTGACTTTCCTCAAGAGGTGGACAAAGAAGTTTTCTCTATATGCTAGACCAATTTCCGAAATGGAGAAACTTGAAATTTTTATCAATAACCTTGTTCCAGAGCTCAACTATCCATTAAAAATGCAAGATCATGTATCTTTTGATAAAATGGTGGATAATGCAATCAAGATTGAGAAAGTACTTGTCAAGAAAGGAGAAATCACACTTCAAAAGGACAATTCTAAATTTGGATCTAGCTCAAAAGATAAAATCAAGAGCTAGAATAGAAACAAAGGTATCATGTCTGATGGTATTTTTGACACTATTAGCACCCCATCAAAGGCACCGGCCTACAATCTCACCCTTGCCACCAAAGCCATTGAACCTTTAGAGAAAAAATCTGCTGAACCATCTCCAAAGAAGCCATTCAAACGATGGGATAATAAATGAAAGTTTACTCCCCTGGGAGAATCTTTGGAATCTACCCTGAGAACCCTGATAGCTGATAACATGATCTCTTTACCACCAATCCGAAACCCTAATCCGGATCCAAAACCATATTGGTGGAAAGATAATGAATTCTGTGCTTTCCATCAGACTAAAGGCCACAGAACTAATGGATGCTTCCACTTGAAGCATACCATTCAAGACTTGCTAGATCAAGGGGACATCAGAATCGATAATCCTACCAGCAATAATGATCACACAGCATTTACAGAATCGTTTCCACTACATGGCAAGGGAGTTTCCACTTCTCAGCCTAACATGGGGGCAAAAGTCAACTATGCCTACCCTGGAAACAATGCTGTCATCAATATGGTTGAACCATGTCTCTCTGAGAGCTGCAATGTCATCACGATTGTATGAAGAGATAGAAATCATTCCTTGGCTAATGCGGTTACCAGATCAAAAGCTCAGGCTCATCTGAAAGGACAAACACCAAGTTCATCTAATGTCCCTAAGATACCTTTCAATCTCACATCTTCTTCTAAACAGAAGGTTGCGTCGAAATCTTGCAATCCAAAGGATACAAGACCTACATCTTATAGCATCATCCAACAACTCCAGCATACCAATGCCAAAATCTCTATGTTTGAGTTACTTCGAATATCTCCAGCTCATAGAGATATCCTAGACAAAGCTTTGCTCGGCTCTAATGTTCCTGATGATCTAGATCTAGACAGGTTCCAGACTATGGTTGGTCATCTAACATCTCCGCAATATATCTCCTTTTTAGAGGAAGATGACAACTCCCTAAGTCACCCACATAATCAGCCCTTGCACATAGAAGTCTTGATCCAGAATCATCGAGTCAAACGTGTGTTGATAGATGGGGGCACAGGCCTCAACATTTGTTCTTACAGCTTAATCACACAGTTGGGATTCTCAGAGATGGCTATTGATCCTTGAAAGAAGATCACCATAAAAGCCTATGATGAACAAGAAAGAGCTTCTAAAGGCACCATTGTCTTACCTATCCGAGTGGGTCCAGTCATCAAAGATACCACATGTCAGGTGCTTGATCTACCATTGGCTTACAATATCCTTCTAGGGAGACCCTGGATACATGAAATGCAAGCTATTCCTTCTACATACCATCAATGCTTGAAATTTCCCTATGAAGGAGTGGAGGTTACTATCCCAGTAGATCTGAGTACAACTTGCAATACATTGAAGGAAAGTGCCGATAAGCTTGTTCCCAATAACAGAGAATCTTCCATCAAGCAGTTAAATGTTGCTTCCACATCTAAGATGGACGACATTGCTAAAGAGATCAATATCAAAGAAAATGGGATGGGAGAATACACTATAGAGCTAGTCTTGTCTCTGACATCTCTCCCTATCTCACCCAAGTCATATGGACAATCTTTGAAGCAATCTAAATCAGAACCTAAGGAACCTATGCAAGCATACAAAAGAAATTTTGTGGCAGAGCAAGTATCCAAACAAGAATTTGAAGAAGATGAAGTTGTGCTGGCATGGCTATATAAAGAGGATTCTGAATCTAAAATTGTTCAACCTAGTGAATCCATAGCACCTCCAATCCCTTCTAATTCATATGGTCTAGGAAACAAATTGATAGCCAAGATGGGATATTCCGGTCAAGGACCTCTAGGAATCAGCAGAAAGGGTCTTGTGACACCCATTTCACATATTGGTAGAGCCAACAAAGATATTGCTGGCTTAGGGTTTAAGAAGAAACCCTATCATCTCAAAGGTGGTTGTTCTCATGTCATAGAACAAATTGCACCAAGAGAACCCCTTCTTAAGAAAGAAGAAACAAAACCCTCTGATGATGATTCAGATAGCTCTGAGCTTATCCAATATGAAAAATTGCCTAAAGAGATCAAAGATCTTCTTGATGATACAGATGATCCTATCAAAAGAATTAATGTAGTAGAAACACAAGAACCTACTGTAGCACAAGAGATGGTTGCACCACAAGAACCAACTAATCTCGAAGGAAATCAAACTGATCAAGAAGAAGGGGGTAGTTATTCTGACACTGATTCCCATGAATATGAATTCAAGTCAGAGACTGAGGGTAATCCTTCTTGGGGTATTCATCCTGATTTCACACATTTGCTAAGATTTCCTAGAGATCCTGAATCAGAAGCTGAGTCAAATGACTATGAATGGGGTGCCATTCCAGAAGAAGATGAGCTTATAATAGAGAAATATATTGATGTTATTCACCAATATGTATCTCAACCCAACGTAGGTCTAGAGTGAAACAAGGAACTTAACGTGTCTGATCCACCTATGGCTGAAGAGGACTCCCATGATGATGTTGAGCCTATTCATGAATTGAACATTTTGAGCTGTAATATCACCTTTGAACTTGAGCATCGGGTTAGGACCAATGATGACATATCCATGACTGTGAACACCATATCCCAAGCCTTTCCCACTTTGACTATCCAACACGCTGATCTTATCGACCAAACTTCCACAAACCCAAACCATGGTATTTATACCTTCTCGAATGACTATGCCCTTTCCTACTACCTCAATGCAGTTGAGCCTATGAGTACTTCCATCAGTGAACCGAGCGTCAGCATGACTGAGTCAGACATCAAATATCTTAGTCAGAAAATCAAGAGTAAAAAGAAAAAGAAAAAAAGTTCTGAGGGTGAAAACCACTTTGTGGCAGTCTCAGAACTGACAAAAGTAAAAAGAAAAGATGTATCTGAAGGTGAAAACCTCTCTGAGGCACCTAAGGATGAGATATTTGATGTCCTTCTGAGTCATTTACAGGATAGATCTCTAGTTTTGATTGAGCCAACTCAATCCATCAATTTGGGTACAATAGAGGAACCACAATTGGTACATGTAGCACAATCTCTATCAGAAGAAGAGAAATAGAAATTCACTACATTCTTATCAGACAAAAAGATCAACTTTGCATGGAAATATTCAGATATGCCAGGATTGGATCCAAATCTCATTATGCACCATCTATCCATTGCTCCTGGAGTAAAACCAATAAAACAAAAATTGAGAAAGATGCATCCCCATGTTGCACTCTTAGTCAAAGCAGAACTAGAAAAACTCCTAAAAGCTGGATTCATCCGTGTCATAGACTATGCTAAGTGGATCTCTAACATTGTACTTGTTTCAAAACTAGATGGTTCAATCAGAGTGTGCACGAACTTTAGAGATGTGAACAGAGCATGCCCTAAGGATGATTTTCCACTGCCTAACATTGATATGATAGTGGACATGACTACGGGCTATGAAATGTATTCCTTAATGGATGGCTTTTCTGGGTACAACCAAATCAAAATTGCTTGAGAAGATCAAGAGAAAATAGCTTTCACATGTGCGTGGGGAACCTTCTGTTGGAATGTTATGCCATTTGGACTCAAAAATGTGGGAGCTACATACCAAAGAGCAATGACATCTATTTTTCATGATATGATGCATAGAACAATGGAGGATTATGTTGATGACACATTAGCAAAATCTATGATCAGGACTGAACATCTAAAGGACTTGAGCATGATCCTAGATAGAATGGAACAGTTTAGTCTCTAACTAAATCCTAAGAAGTGTGCTTTTGGTGTCACTTCTGGAAAGCTCTTAGGATACATAGTTTCAAAGAAAGGCATTGAAGTTGATCCGGCTAAAGTCAAGGCTATAATAGAGATGCAACCTCCCACAACCTTTTACAAAAACATTACATAAAGGCGTGACCTTTGCATGGAATGAAGAATGTGAGAACAACTTTAACCATATCAAGAAGTATCTATCAAATCCACCTATCTTGATGCCTCCTATTCATGGTAAGCCATTGATCTTGTATGTCTCTGCAACAGCCACATCACTGGGGGCATTGCTAGCGCAACATGACGAAGACAAGAAAGAAAGAGCCATCTACTATATCAGTAGAACTTTAGTGGCCTATGAGAAAAACTACTCAATGATTGAGAAGGCATGTCTAGCTGTGATCTTTGCATTGCAGAAACTGAGACACTACATGTTAGCTCATACTACTCATTTGGTAGCTAAAATTGATCCACTGAAATATCTCCTAAGCAAAGCTGCCCTCACAGGTAGACTAGCTAAATGGGTCATGCTCTTGAGCGAATTTGACATTGAATATGTTGAAAGAAAAGCTATCAAAGGTCAAGCTATTGCTGATTAACTAGCAGATGCACCCATGTTTGATGATACACCCATGCAAATGGAATTTCCTGATTCCTCTATCATGCACCTCTCTTCTAGAGCATGGCGGTTATTCTTTGATGGCTCCTACACACAGAATGGATCTGGAGCAGGCATATTGCTCATCACTCCTCAAGGATACTCGATACCCAAAGCATTCAGACTAAAGTTTCCTTGCACAAACAATATTGCTGAATATGAGGCACTTCTCAATGGTATGAAAATGGCAATACAGTGGAGAGTTACAGAGATGCACATCCATGGAGACTCACAACTAGTTATCCACCAAGTCAATGATGTGTACCAAACCAAAGATGAAAAGCTCATTCCTTACAAGAGAATGGTAGATGATTTAAATAAATACTTCATCTCTATCACATTTGAGCAAATACCTAGAATGGAGAATAAGGCTGCCGATGCAATGGCGACACTATCTACTCTCTTACAATAGCCCGAACATGAGCTACGCTATGAGTTCCTGGTGGAAGCCCTATCCTATCCTGCATATGACTCCCCTGAAACCCGCATGATCTACACCGTTGTAGGTTATGATTCATCCCGCTACACAAATCTGTTCTCCTATCTCCATGACCAAATCATCCCTGAGTCCTTTAACCATTTTGAGAAATGAAACCTTATCCGATCCGTATCCCGATATGTCATCATTGGTAATGATCTATACAAATGAGGTCTAGAATAGGAAGAGTCTCAACATGCATTAGAGGAAGTCCACGAGGGTATATGTGGGTCGCACTCAAATGGTTTAACGTTAGCTCAAAAAATTATTAGGGCTGGGTACTATTGGCCTGAAATGGAGAAAGAGGATATTAAATTTGCTAAAAATTGTCAACAGTGTCAAGTACATGGCAACTTGATTCATGCTCCAGGGAGAGATCTAATTCCCTTTACTACACAATGGCATTTTCAACAATGGGCATTTGATCTCATAGGTGCTATCCATCTGCACTCTTCCAATGGACATACCCATATAATCACAGCTACAGATTATTTTACAAAATGGGTAGAAGCAGTTCCTCTAACACAAGCAACAGGGAAACAGATCTCTATGTTCATCTTGAACTACATCATTTGCAGATATGGGATCCCTCATTCCATAGTCACAGACAATGGGGGAAAATTCAAAAACAAGGACCTAGATGACTTATGTGCCAAATTCAAGATTACTCAACATTGGTCATCTATCTACTATCCTCAAGGGAATGGACAAGATGAAGCTTCAAACAAAAATCTCTTGAAAATCTTGCACAGAACAGTGAATAAAATAGGAAGAGACTGGTATCTCATGATCAATCTAGCTCTTTGAGCCTATAGAACTAGTATCAGAATGCCTACTGGGGCTACACCATTCACTTTATTTTATGGGTCTGAAGCAGTACTACCTATTGAGGTTGAAATCCCATCACTCAGAATCAGAATGCATGGACTTGTCACTGATGAAGACTACAGAGTGTCTAGGTTACAAGAACTTGAATTACTAGATGAGTGCAGACAAGCAGCGTATGATCATCTCAGAGTGTATCAGAAAAGAATGTCTAGAGGCTAGAACAAGAAAGTCAGACAGGGAGAATTTCAGGTTGGTGATCTAGTGTTGAGAGAAAATCCTAAAAATCAATCACATCGAGAACGCTAGGGGAAGTTCGAACCCAACTAGCTGGGTCCCTTTGTCATCACTACTACTTTTGGCTTTGGTGCCTATCAAATCTCAATGACTGAAGGAGAACAGCTCCGAGAACCAATCAACATTCTCCATCTGAAGAAATTCTATGCCTAAGGCATTCAGTGCTTGGTAAATGTCTTGAAAAAATCTTAAAAATTAGAAAAAGTCCTGAAAAAATGAACATCTTGGTGAAAACCTAGCAATAGGCGCCTTGATGATTCACAAAAAAATCAAAAATATCAAAAGTACAAAAAAATTGAAAAAATGAAAAATACAAAAAAAATAAAAAAAAGAAAAAGTGCCTTGGTGAAAACCTGGAAACAGGCACCTTGGTAGCAAAAATAGAATCTCTGCCAAGATGGTAAAAACTTGGCAAACGGGTGCCACTTGTTCCAAAATGCTCCATCTATCAGCACAATCTTGGTCTTTCGTAGCTTTTAGTCTTGCTTTAGTTTGTACATATCTCCCGGTTTGTTTCTGCATTTCCAATTTTTAATAAGTCGGTCTGTACACCAATTAGCTTGCGTGTCTATATTCTATCAATGTTCAAACTTGGGGGCAATCAATGTCATATCCTATGGCCTCCAATGTATCTTAGACGTATCCTATCTAGTCAGAGTCCTTTAAAGCTTCATGTGAGTCAGTCAGTCAGTCTCATCTCCAGAAAGGATTTTGCATCTATAACAATGCAATTAAACTCAAACTGAAAACAATCTATGCTTCATGCTTTTGTCTCCTTGTGTGCTTACTGATTCGCATTGAGATTTTTGCATATTGTGTCCCTTCGAGCTCTTCGATGATGTTCTTTATAGGATTTAGAGAGTGATGACTGGGGGCATAATCTTTTCTTTATCTTCTGCTTGTATGTGAAAATCTAACAACTTTGGAAATTCCAGATTGAAATGGTGTCCTACTATAAGAGCCTCTATCTCGAATTGGATGGCCATGCGTACCTCAACCATTGATACTTGGAAAATTCAAGGAAGTTTGATCTAACTATTGTCTTTTTGAGTAAGTTCTTTCTCCTACTGTGGAACGCGATCTTGCCTAAGGATGTGAACGATAGAGGGTCACTACGGGTAATTCACATTGGATTTAGAATGATCTCTTGACTGTTTGATGTGTTTCCAATGCAAGGCGTACTCAGGTCATCACGACATTTATGTTTTGATGCTTGTACAAATTTCTATATCAAAATGGACATGATATTCAGGTCATCCTAGCGTTTGTGCCTTGGTGCTTATATCTGATCCAACATTCTGAAAACAAATCAATATTCATATGTCCATGGTTGTATAACTAGTGGGTGTTGTATTGATTCTTGTGCATTCAAATCGATATTCATATGTCTATGGTTTCATGGCTAGTGGGCATTGTATTGATTTATCTGGTTACCAAAAAGTTCAATGATGATAACAAATCGACATATGATCAGTGAGTAGGTCCTAGGTCTTAGGTTGCATTTCATTTTGCATGTCTCTTTGCATTTTGCATGTTTGCAAGATCTCACAATGATTAAACGAACTTCAATGCTTAAATGATTCTTCAATCACCTCTTCCAATCTAACAAGAGCTGAATCCCACATGAAGGTTCCTCTAACAAAACAGCAAGTAGAATCCTTTTTCGGGATCAAAATTGAAATCTGAGATCATTTATCTTATTCACTACTTGCATAATCAACCTTCAATCATCACAGAAATCTAGTATTCAACTTAACTGATTATCTTACATCAAACTATCAAAATTTCAACTTGGTCAACCATGGTCAACTCATGGTCAAACCTAGTCAAACTTAGTCTTTTGGGACCTTCCAACGATGCAAAATGTGTTCTTGAATGTGTTTAACCACACTTCTCAAATCAATTAACATGCTTCTAAACTATAACGCTGACTTTTCTTGTCAGATTTCAATTTTAATCCCAAAGGGGGCATGGTATTGCACATCATTCAAAGTCTGTAAATCAAATTCTAGCAATCAAATTTATCAATATCTTTCATCAGTGATCAAGACAACAATCATGTCTAGTTGCTGATTCATCAAAAGTCATCATCACTCGGGGAAAATCTATCATCACTTGGGGCATATCAGATTCATCGATCCATATCAATCTGGTATTCTCTTAATCTTGTAATCCATATCAGTTTTTGCAACCATCAGATCATAGTGTTCTTTCCTTGGTTCTTCGGCAACTCAAGGGTTTGGATGTGATACCTGCTAGTTCTGCTAAGACAATCAAGTCTAGAATGGGTCACTCACTTCTTTGCAATCCTAAGGTTTGGAATCAGGCGTTTTGGACACTTTTTCACAATCATAGGTTCATTTTCTATTATAGTGAACATTATCTTTGGTCATTCAGGACCTATTATCTCCATATCAATTCAATATCAATCAACTCCTATCTCAATATCTTTCAATCGGTTTCTATCTTTCAATCGGTTTATCTTTTGAATCAGTTTCATATCTTTATCAAACACAGACTATCTTTGAACCACTGCGCTTCGCACAGTAATTCAAAGAGGGGCAAAATGTAATACCCCAAAAATGGGCTATATGCTCATTAACCTCCAATATCAACAATTCGAATGAAATTGACATCAAAGTCCTAACCTAAGGCACATCTAAACATCATCAAATCATAATTGATTATCTTAAATTCTGCATCGGAGAATATTCCTAGTAATATTCCTAATTATCATAATTATCTTTAATTTAATGATTATTTGGCAATAAATCACATTTATCCTAAAGTTTGATTAATTGAATATTTTCATATTTAATTAATTAGATTTAATATTTGCCACTTAATTGTTTAATTAAATTTAATTCTATCTATTATTAATTGTATTATTTAATTTTGACAATAAATCAAAATTCCTATCTTTAATTGATTAAATTCTTATTTAATTAATTAAAGCATGTTGTCATTATTTAATAATATAATTTTTAATAAAAGTTTGATAAAATAGTTAATTAACCCATAAATTAATTATTTTATTTCAAAAATCAGTTAAGTTGAGCATAAATCACTTTATTATTAAATTAATTCATAATTAAAATATGCACAATCATAAAAGCAGACAACTGTCAATTATCAATTAAAGCTAAACTCTATTTTGAGTTAAAGCTTAGCTTTTGCATGTTTTTGTGACTTAATTATCTGTTATTATCAGATAACTCAAAAATCAAGCTGAGTTATTTGGGTGATTTATGGCTTTTATCCATGCACCTCCAAAGCCCTGGATTTCTATAAATTAAGGCTTCAGCTCTTCATAATTCATCTCATATTTTGGACAATCACGCTGGAGAATTGGAGGCTGAGGAAATCAACTTGTGAATTCAAAGCTTTGTGAGATCATTTTCAATTGCATAGTTTTTATATCTTAGCATAGAATTTCATAGTTTTCATATCATTGTTAGAATCTTCATTGTTAGATCATTTAGCATTCATTGCACATCAGTTTTCAATAGCATTCATAGCATATCAGTTTATCATTCTTATTGCATAGAAAATATCAAAAATATAGATTAATTGCATTCAATTTCATATCCATCTTTTGCATTCAAATCCTTCATTTAGGTGTCGTCTAGGTCACTGATCTCGATTACAATCTGAGAACATCAATCTCGCACCTATTAGAAGGCAGTAAATCACTTGGTTAGATTAGATTTCAATTTTGCACGATTTTGATTATAGCTAACCTCTAATGTTTTACTGAGTGTTGTGTCTACAGATCAGGTACAATTTTCACACACACAATCAGCCCATAAAGCTTGCAGCAACTTAGAATCCTAGGGTCTTTTATTTTTATCCAATATTCTTTTTAGTATCTTAATTAGACTCTTGTTACTGGACTCAGCTTGGCCATTGCCTTGTGGATGGTAGGGAGAGGAGTATGAAATCTTAATGCCATTCTTCTGACAAAAGTCAAGAAATTCCTTTGGCCTAAAACACATAGCATTGTCAACTACTATAGTTTCCGAGCAACCAAATCTTGTAAGGATATTCTGCATCATAAAACTCATTACCAGCTTACTAGTTGCATTCTTAGATGGGATTGCTTCAATCCACTTGGTGAAATAATCCATTAAAACCAAGATATAGGAATGTCCACCACTGGACTTGTTAGGAATTTCCTCAGTAAAATCCATACCCCATTTTTGGAAAGGGGCCTGAACTGTAATAGGCTTAAGGGGAAGATTACCACTGAACTTCAACTTTCCTGCAAACCTTTGACATGAATCACATCTTTTGACAAACTGGTGGGCATCTTTAAAAAGGGTTGGCCACCAAAAACCTGATCTAATGATCTTATGAGTTGTAGTCTTTGCCATATAGTGTCCTCCACAAACCCCATTGTGCATTTCATTCAGTAAAACTTTAGCTTTATCTTGATCTACACATCTAAGCAAGACACCTTCATTACTTCTCCACCATAGCTCATCACTTATGATTTCATATTTTATGGAATGAAGCCTAATAGTTATTTTCTTGTTATCATCCAACTCAGGGGGTAAGATCATCTTTTGCAAGTATTTGACAATATCCTTGTACCATTCACAACAATCCATATTGCAAAAAAGGGGTCTTTGATCTTCCTCCAACATATTTATTTGATTTGTAGTCAAGTTGCTTTGAGCCATCAATTTTGCAAGGCCCAACCCTCGTACTAACTTTTTAATATGAATGCCAATGTTAAACTTCTGAATTCTATTGATCCATCTACATCTTCTTCCTAAAACTTCTTGCTGGACCAAGATGTCCTTGACTGCAACACTTGGAACATAACCAACCACTGTGGCTCCAACCAAATAACACCTAAATGCATTGATAGCCTTTACCAAGGCATAATCTTGTTTTTTAACAATGTCATATTTTAATTATGTTGCTTGTAAGGTCTTATTGAGAAAGGAAATAGGTTGTTCAAAACCATCCACATTTTTTTGTAATAATATTGCTGCAATAGTATGGGCAGATGCAAAGGAGAAAACCTACAAATGTTTGCTATAATATGGTGTTTTCAAACCTGGGGCATGCTTAATAGCCCTTTTAATGTCATTAAAATCTTGCACTGCTTCAGCATTCCATTCAACTTTGGCTCCTTTCTTCAACATTCTTGATATAGGAATGCTAATTTTTGCAAAATTTGTAATAAATCTCCTCAAGAAATTGACTTTTCCTAAAAAGGACTGAATTCCTTTGACATTCTTTGATTGAGATAATTTATCAATAGCATCCACCCTCTCAGGGTCTATTCTTACACCATCCTTTTAAATGATATGCCCCAAAAGATTTCCTTCTACTACACCAAAGGCACATTACTTTGGGTTCAAAGAAACTCCATACTCTAATGCTCTAATGAAGATCCTTTCTAAATGTTGGCAATGTTGTTCCTCTTTGGTTGAAAATGTTGTAAGGTCATCCTGATAGACTACCATAAATCTATCAATAAAATTAGCAAAAGCTACATCCATAGCTCTTTGGAAAGTAGCACCAGTATTAGTCAATCCAAAAGGCATTCTCACATAAACATATGTCCCCCATGGGGTTTTGAATGCAATTTTGAACTGCTCTGACTCTTTAACCATAACCTGATTGTATCCAGAGAAACCATCCATCATGGACATCAACTCTGAACCAGTGACCTTTTGTAACATGTTCTCCATATTAGGTAATCCATAATTATCTTTTAGAGAATTTATGTTAAGGTTCCTAAAATCAACACAAAGCCTGATGTCACCATTCTTCTTTCTGATAGGAACCAAATTTGAGACCCAAGTGGAATGTCTAATAGGCTTAATTATTCCAACATCAATCATCTTCTTAAGCTCTCCTTGCATTTCAAGTGCTAAGGTAGGGTTAACGGGTCTTAATTTTTGTCTGAAAGGTTTTTTACCTTCTCTCAATGGGATTTCATGTTGGAAAAGGTCCTCTCTATAAGCCTTAAGATCTTCATAGGACCAAGGAAAAATATGCCTAAACTTTCTAAGAAGATCAATCAATTTTTTTTGGTTCATGTGGATAAACATTTACCTATGTAAAACTTCTTGGGTACCATTCTTGTGCCCAAATTAATTTCTTCAAGATCATTTGTTTTGTTAGTGCTGGCAGAGAAGGCCTTGTCTTTATTGTCAAATGCTCTTTCAAGAGCAACCAATCCTTTGGGAACTCTATTTGATTTCAACTACAAAATTTCTTTCCCAAAAACAACATCTTTACCATTCACTATATCAACATAAGTACTGAAATCCATTTCTCTGTCACCAAAGTGAGACTCACATTGGAGAAATCTTAATATGTCCTAGTCATCAGAGAAAATATGCCAATTTTCCACATTATTAGGGATGGAAGGTCTAGCTTGGACCTCTATATTTGTTATACCTACAAATGTAATATGCTCTGGTCCAAGATCCACATTAGCTAATAAGTCTGCCATTCTATTTTGACTTCTTTCCATCCAACAAATATTAAAAGCACTAAAGCTTTCAATTTCATCCCAGACTGCATTTCTATATTGCTTTAATTTCTAATTCTTTGAAGCATATTTTGATCTAACTTGGGAGATAATTAACTTAGAATCACCCACTACTTTCAAACACTTTATACCATGCCTTGATGCCAACCTTAGACCTATCAATAGAGCTTTGTATTCTGCAACATTATTTGTGCATGGGAATAACAAAGTAAAGGAGAACTTGAAGGTTTTACCATTTGGAGATATGAGCAATATTCTAGCTCTAGACCCCTCTTTTGAATTGGCACCATTAAAATACATGGTCCAAAAACTTTCAAGGTCAATCCATCCCTCCTGGCTATTTGATTTATGTGTATTTTCAACACCCTCCTCCACCTCTTTATCTTGGAATCTGAAAGCATTTATGTTAGTATCAAGAAAACAATTCATGGTGTCTTCTTCTTCTTCTTCAATCATATGTGGAGTCCTAATTCCCTGGAAATCTTAATATTCTATCCTTCAAAGTTAAAAGTAGCAAATGGAAAGTCACACTATATGCTGCCTCCCATAGAAGCACTCCACTTTCTTGATAGTAACATCCCATATTGGGGAGGAATATCCACTACCAAAATACTCATGGTCAATTGTTTGGTAGGATATGCTACCAGTCTATAAGGTAAAGCCTTAATAGTACCTACAACTGGTACTTCTCCTAAATCCATTGATTGACATATTCCATGGGGAGTATCCACTTTTAGCCCTAATGATTTCATAACCTCAGTGGACATGACAGTGTTTGATGCTCCTGAATCAATCATACAATTTTTTAGCAACTTTCCATTTATCAGCAAAGTCAAAAAGAAAGGATCAACTGTTCCTGCTGTAGTACTAACAACATTTGTATCCAAATAGATTTGGGGAATTTTAGAAACAATCTCCTCATTATGGCTATTACTATCATCATTTAGAATTGCTACTTGTTTCTCAATCCTTTCTATTGGTTGAGAATCTATAGACACTACACCACTTACCCAACTCAAGGCCTTCTCCTTATGCTCTTCTATCCTCATCATTTTCAACAAAGGGACTTTGACAGTGATTTGTGACAATAGCATACTCATGCCAATCAGAACATATTTTGAATCAAACACATCCTACTTTATGTTTGCAACTTCTTTATCAACATTCTGAATGGATGTATTTGTAAGTTCTTCAATCTGAGTTTTAACTTCTTTCTACAAAACTGGAATAACCTCACTTGAAGGTTTAGGCTTTACCTTATAAACAATGTTAGGTTTAACATTTTTCTTTATTTTGGCCTTATTAGTAGCATCAACATCCTTTAGCTTTCTTTGGGATGTCTTTACATCTTTTTCTGTCTTCTTGATGAAAATACCAGAAGGCTTCTAACTTGGATCACCAACCACTCTATTCCTTAAATTGTAACTTATTTTGGCCTGAGTAACCATATCAGTTGTTATCAAGGCAATTTCCTTATCAGATGGTCTTCTCAAGATAACTATTTCCTTACCTTTCAAAACATTACACTGTGTACACACTAAAATATGCACTTCTATGAACCATTACATGCAAGGTTACTCAAGAGTGAGGCCTCACAAAGCGGCTCATAGCTCTCTATGCATGGAGTTGCAAGGGACTATGAATTTTTCTCTCAGCTAGAGCTACAAGAAGGTGACCTTGCTAGTCAACCATACAATGAGAGATTCAAGTGAAGACAAGGGCAACAATGCCAATATCTCCAAGAATCTAAATGGAAATGAAATGCAAATGCAACTAGTATGAATGTGCAAGACTAATCTATCAAATGAAGTGTAAACTAAGCTATGAAAAGAAGTACAATAGATTCCAAGCCCCTAATTAAGCTATGTGAGATCTATTCTATTGCATAAAAGGAAATCTAATCTATGATGCCATTATTATGCAACTATGAAAGCAAATATGCAACTAAATGATGAAAGAAACAAGTCTTCAATGTCTTCAAACTCCAAATGCACCTAAAACCTGCAGCATAACATTAGCATAAAACATGGATATGCAAATGAAGGAGAGAGCTCTTCTTTTATAAGAAATGAGGTGAAATGGACCATTGAGATTAAGAGGCAAAAAGTCTTAATCAGTGGTGGAGCTTGAAAGAGGAGCAATCCATGTGCACAAGTATCCTCCAATGAGAGTGAAGTGTTGACTTTTGAGCCTCATGTGAGAGAAAAAGTGTTTTTTCCCTTTTTATAAAATAGGAATAATGCTTTATTTGTGCAACTTAGGATAAGAGGAAAAGGGGGGGCTTTTTATTTAATTAAAAGGGGAGGAAATATTCCTTTTAATTAAATAAAGACTTAGGATAAATGGTTAGCCCAAGGATAAAAATCCAATATATGATCGAAATTAAGACTTGATCAAGAGATTGATATTGTTGAAAATATTGTTTATTGATAAAAATGATTCAGGATCAATAAATTGAATAAATGGGGCCCAAAGTCTAGGCGACCATTTTTGGGTGCATACATTTGCCCCTCTTTGACTAATGTGTGATCGATTTGGGAACACATGTAGTCAAAGAATGAAGTTGAAATGTCAGATCGATTTGGGATCACAAAACAACTCAGATATGAGGTCGATTCGGAATCACATCTGGACAAACATAAACAAAAGCTTAAACCAACACCGTCGCTGCTAGGTGCAAATCAAGCTTTAGACAAAACTATCACCGTCGCTGCTAGGCAATAATCAATGTCTAAAAATGGGAGATAAGAATCTCAAATTTTGAGCAAAAGCTCACAAAAGATGTCTGAATCAGGAAAATCAAGAGAATTAGGGATGAGAATCCCATAAATACTACCCCCTCGGAGTCGAAATCGAAATCAAGTAGAGGAGAGATAGAAAATTGATAAGGTTGATCAAATCATAATAAAATCACAATCGAATGTAAGGGTCAAATAGGTTAACCATTAGGCAATAAAACATGCCCCAGTGAGGAAGTAGAAGAATAGAAATAGAAGACTAGAAATAGAGCGAATGAAAGACTAGAAAATTTGAGAGACATGGAAGGAAGAAATTCCATCAAAGATCAAAAGATTAGGCCTCAAAAGATCAGTCAAGTGCATAGAAGAAAGGGAAAATTTGGAAACGTGACTCAGATTTCAATTTCGAGTCCGAAAATGGATAGAAAATGATGTGATATGAAAGATCAGAAATGAAAAATATGATCAAGAAGAATCAGAAAATGAGCACAGTTGACCAACTAGTCCGTAGATGATAAAAAGGAGAGCTCTCTCCATATGCAAGATGCAAAACTAATCTAACATGACCCTAAAAATGCAAGCTACTATGAAAGTGGTTGACTTGCAAGGTCACAATGCTTATAGACATCTAATTATCATCATTGAGCGTTATTGGTAGCGTCATAAGATCATACAATGCACACTAGCATAACTATGTGGATATGAATATGATCTTTATCAGATAGAAATGTGGAAATCTCACCTAGGCATCAAAGACATGGAGGTCAAGATGACTAATGCAGTGAGATCACCTAAGTTTTGATATGGCGAGATTATGCTTGTATCAAGACACATGAAAGTCAGGATAGCTAAAAGCATGCACTCGCATAACAGTCAAGGATAATACCTTGTCAATCCATAGGGTCAAGTAAGACCCAGCATAAATGCTCATGACAATTAGGACCAACAAAATATACCCACAAGCAGATAAAGAAAGAAAACATGTTCTCATACCCTCAGTCTTCTAGCTATGCATCATCGAAAACTTCTCAGGGAGAGACCACTCATCAAAGAAATCCTCATAAACAACACACAAAGAAAAATAAAGTCAACATATCTCAACAAGTTGTTTGTTTAGGTGTGTGTATGTGTTGGTCATAGAGTCAAATTATGAGTATCATATCTGCACATGAGCATTATCGCATTATAGTTAGACTATAGGCAAGACATCTGATAAGTGTTAAGAAACACTCGACACAAGGGTAATGTTGAAAAACACTGTTTGGGGTGGTGTTGAAAAACACCTGTTGCGAAATGCCCCAAGAGACAAACGCACCTAAAGGACCAAGCTAACAGTTATGCCCCCTAGACAAAGACAAAGACCAATTCCAGACTAAGTCAAATAAGGTCAAGGCATGATGGGAAGTGGCTAAGTGTCAAGAACGCATGCTAAGAAATAGGAGTGCAAAGGCCTCAAGTAGCGCCTGTTTCCAGGTTTTCACCACTTGGATTTATTGCAATTTTTTTCCTTTTTTTCTTTTTTTGTATTTTTGCTACCAAGGCGCCTATTGCTAGGTTTTCACCAAGGCACTTTTTCTATTTTTTCTTAATTTTTTTGAATATTTTGATTTTTTTGTATTTTTTTTCAGGACTTTTTATGCTTTTTAGGATTTTTTCAACATTATATATCAATTTTTTTGGTATTTTTTTAGGATCATAAAATATGTACAAAAGATGCCCCTAGACAGAATGGGCATCAAACTCTTTAAGCAAGATCACATCGTGCAGTCCCAATGTCTAGAAATGTGGAGGACAAGATGGATGAGCAAGCTGGTGAATGAGATAGAGGAAAGGAGAATGAAGGAAAATGGAGGGAAGAAATCCTCAAAGGCAAACTCCTCAAGAGTACCCAAGCTAGGGAAAAATTTTCATGTAAAGCACATCTGGACAAGCAATGAGAGGCTAGCATAGGATAAGCCTCAAAAGTGTAATGAAAAAGAAGGAAGGATGCAGTCCAAAGGAGTAGACATGTCAAGAGGCTTCATAGCATCATGTTTTACTCTTTTTTTTATTCGATCAAGACCAAAGGGGAAGAGGATAGGGACAAGCTAGAATGAATGAAGGAAAATAAATATGAAGGCTAAACATGAAAGGAATGAAAGCAAGATCATTGGAAGATAGCTCACAAGATAGCCAAATGTTCGTGTATAGGTCAACATTGTCAAGATCAAAGATGGAAGATGAAATGGATGAAACATGTAGAAGAACTACGCATGACGCCTGATTGCCAGGTTTTCATCATGGTACTTATCCAAGGTGCCACAAGGGAGTGGTTTTCACCATAGGACGAATTTATTTCTCTTTACTTTTGCTACCAAGGTGCCTGTTTCCAGGTTTTCACCATGGCACATTTTCAATTTTTTCATCATTTTTTTGTTTTTTTCTCATTTTTCTATTTTTTTTTTATTTTTTCTATTTTTTTAATTTTTTTGGAAGAAGGCAAGCTTTTTAGATAATGCTCCTTGAAAGGATAAATCATTGATATACCAAAGATCCAAAATGATATGCTCAAAGATGCTGAAGGGGAAAGGAAGATGCATGAGGAATAGGCAAATGAGGAAAAAATGATAGAAGGTAGAAGGATAATGAATGGAAGGAATGTGAAAAGGTAGATGGAAAGAAAGGTAAGATCAACGTCAATACACACCTTGAAGGGTGATGGGAAAAATGGAGGAAACGTAAACCATATTCTAGTCCAAATGCAAACCATATTCTGGTTCATTATTGCTATGTGACTCTTCGAAAAGAGGATTGATGTACTTGTTATAATTCTCAAATGTGAATGGAGGAATACGAGAAGGAATATGGAAAATGTTTAGTAGAGGTTGCGGTTCAGGCGCATGGAATGAAAGAATGTTTTTGGAAGAAGATGAAGTGGAAGTCTTTGGAAGCTTGAATGTCAATTTCACTTTTTGTTCAACATGAGACTCTTTCAAGAGAGATTTTGGAATCCATATAGCCTTAGGCTTTTCATTTCCTTTTGATAATTTAGAGAGAATATCTTCAATGATGGATTTTGGAACCCATACTTGTCTTGTAGTTTTCTTCTTAGATATCTCTTTTGACTTTATGTTTCCATGTCGATTAGAGGAGACATGGTGATCTTTTCTTGATGGATTCTTGTATTGGTTCTTTTTCTTGTATTGAACATTCAAGTTACTTCCAAAAGACTTGGGACTTGTGGAAGGAGTAGGATATGACTGGTTTAGATGGATGGGTGAATGAAAAGGATTCAAGAGTATGCATCTATGTTGATCTTGAGGAAAGATATGAGATGGAGGGACGTAAGGACCCAAGATGGATGACGAATTAGGAGAACTAGGAGGGGAAAGTGAAGGGACATAAGGGCCCAATATGGAAGGAAGATGTGAAGCCCTTAGTATTGGTGGAGGAGGTCCAAGGATGGACATGGAAGACGCAAAAGGATAATCAATAAGTTCATCAGCATCTATATCACAACCAAGGATATCAGCATCTTTAGAGTGAGCATTAAAATTTTCAACAGGACTCTCCACATCTTGAATAGGAGCACCTTCTTTGATAGGATCATTCAAAGCTTGCAAAGACTTAGGAAGAGTAGAAAGCGGAAGTGAACATGGAGTGGTAGAACAAGAAGATGGAATACTTTGATCTTGACAAGGATCTTTGGATAGCATAAGCGCAACATTTTTTTCTTGATTTTCAATAGGCTCAACATTGGAAGTAACAACACCATTTTTAATAACCTTAATGGAAGTATCATCTTTGAAAAATGTGAGTGTAGTAAGGTTATTTTGATTATCAATAAGCTCAACGGTGTAAGTAGTAGCTTGATCTTGCTTAGGAGATGGTGGAATGAATGCAGAAGAGCGTAGAGGATCAAAAGAACCATAAAGTGGAGGAGACACATCATGAAGAGAATTGGATGATATGGATGGTTCCTGATCTTGATCTTTATTTATATTCTTTTTTTTTTCATTTTTAGAGTCCTTTTGACATGGAGCCACTTCTAAGGACAAGGAAGCATGTTGGAATTGTATGGAAGACTTTGGAAGAGGTGGTGAAGGACTAGCTGAAATAGGCATTATAGCGCATAAAGGCTTAGGCTCTTTAGGTTTGACATTATTGAAATTATTTGCAGCCAAGTGAAGGTTATCTTGAGTATCTTTAAGAGGTGGCCCTTGAGGATAACTATAGGGAACTGCATGGAAAGTCTTAGGATCTTTGTTGGATGAAGGATTTGTGAAAGATTTGGATGACTCAAAAGCTTTAGGAAGTGTGTGGGTATTGGAGGAGGTGGCAGATGGAAGGGGACCATCACAAGACAAAGGTTCAACATTAACATGATCTTGCTGGAGAGTGTAATCTTTATTTTCAGCATGAGAGTTTTTAGACAAGACATGCTCATAGTATCTTCGTTTATAATCAGCACGAAAAGCTTTCTCTTCCTCAATAGAAGTAGATGTATCATATTGTTCACAACAAATATCATAATTTCTCTCAAAATCAGAATCATATGGATCCCCATCACAATCTACCCAATAGGATGACCCTTTAGTAAGCCTAAGCACACGACGAGGAGGACTCTTAGGAACATAGGTGCCATAAGTATTGCTACATTATCCATCATCATAGTCATCAAAGGTAGGTGTGTCACTCTTTGTGGAAGAGACATCACAAAGACTATCACATTGCTCTTTATGGTATGTCTTCTGAAGAGAAGTAAGACTCTTAGGAGAAGTAGAAGAAGAATGAGATGGTGAAGAAGGGGAAGGTGAAGACCTAGTGGAAGAAGAATACTTGGATAATGAGGAATTTGAATGATGTTTAGAAGAGTCATGATAAGATTTGGAAGATGAAGAATGTGAATAGTGTTTAGAAGAATCATGATAAGACTTAGAATATGAAGAATGAGAATGATGTCTGGAAGAGTCATGATAAGACTTGGAAGGTGAAGAAGAATGAGAAGATTTAGATGATGAAGAATGTTTGGAAGAAGAAGATCATGATATGATCATGTTTATGATTCTAGCAAAGGCATCTGATTTAATCATCTTTTCTTTTATTTTTGCTATAAATTCATCACTCATGAGAATTTTGGAAGAACAACACTTTTTGAATATGTCAATGAGCTCAAGATCATCTATTCTTAAGAGAGGTTCCTTTACAAGATAGTTGAAATTCATGGTTCTAGAAGAGGAGGAATCGAGCATGGAAAGAAGAAGAGAGGAATGGAAGAAGGTAGACTAGATAGTAAGAGGAAAAGAATCAGGAAGAAGAAGAATTTCCCATGGGAATAGAAGACTTCAGAAGAACATGGGAAATGGAGAAGAGAGAAGACTAAGAGTCAACTTGTGTAATTGATACCATGACGTTCATTGAGATGTTGAGCAACATGACAACACCTAGGATCTAAGATCTGGACTGACCAAGGAAGATTGAAAATAGAAGACCCTTGGTAATAGGATGACCTCACAAAATGTCAACACCAAACTAGGATAATCAAAGTTCTCTGTTGTCCAAAGAGAAATGAAAAGATAGAAGAAGGGGCTTTACCAACACTGTCAAAGAGGTGCTTCAAATCAAAGGGTGACTACCCTTGCACTTTTTAATCAGGAGGTTGGACTAGGCCAAAAGATAATTGAAATGAAAGTGATTTGGACAATAAGAGAACTAAAATTTTCCTAGAATATAGCTAACAATTTTAAAGCTGGACCTTGGCACCAAGAATGGCTTTCTAACTTGACAATTATTCCAAAGTGACTTTGTAAATCAAATGATGCTATCCCGGAGAACTAAGAACCAGGAATTTGGAGTCAAGACAGATCTCAAACGTCAGGGTGAGAAGCCTGCTCTAAGACCTAGCCTAATTGACAGCAACTGAAACTGACCAAAATTTAAGCACAGCAAAAATGAACCAGGCGATATACTCCAGGCTACTGGGGCGATAAACCTATACCCGTGCGATACTTCACCCTAAGCCAGACGATACTTCTTAACACTTGTGGGCGATATACTCCAGGCAGGTCGGGCGATAGTCCGTCAGGGGAGAACTATCGCGCGATATTTCTCTTCAAAGGGAGCGATATTTCTAGCATGCGCGAAGTATCGCGTGATACTTCACCTTACAAGGTGCGATACTGTTGTAGAATTATTTGACTCTTGACCAGAATTGTGTGAAATTTGTGTTTTTGGGTCTGTTTGGTCAAAATTTTTAGTCTGAGGGTTGATGTTTCTGATTTCAGTCACAGTATCAGCAGAATTTCGGTAGGTTTGCAAACAGCAAGGGATCAAAGCATGGTCTCAAACACTTGAAACAAGGGCAAAAGCAACCTTGCCAAGAAAAACACTTGTGATATCAAAATTGAAACAACACCCTATGAATACTACCGATTGTTTGTATGTAAGAACGTTTGCACTGGTTTCACACAATCGAAAACACTTCAAGCAAATCTATCCTAGAAAGTCAAGGCTCAATACTTACCAACTTAGCCCACAACTTGATGCCCCCTCGCCTCACACCAAGTGGTTACCCACAAGAGATGTTGGCTTTGTCATGGAAATGTCAAATGACACAACCAAAGGGACACATATGGTGAGTATCTTAAGGTGATCTGGGTAAACCACTTGGATCAATCCTTGCACTAAGAAGATAAGCGGCTAAAAGAGGGTGGCTTCTATCTAATGGTTCTTAATAAGGATTTCCGTTCACAACACCCCTCTTGCTCCTCATAAAGGACTAGGACCTTGCGGCCTCAAGAGTACCTTAAGCATTCTTGTTCAATGTTTTCCTCATGGTCGCAATCCCATGAGCTACTCACATCAAACGAAGACAAGTGTTATGTCTATCAAGGTTTTTGGTGTCCTTGATAGCCTTGAGATTATAGTGAGTTGGAATCACTTGCCACCAAGGAGAATGATGACAAGGTTGTCCCCACTTGAGTCATTCCTCTTGATTGCTCAAGAGCAGGCCCGCTAAAGGATTCCTAAACTAAACAAAAATGGATCAAATCTTGAGGTTCAAGGTTTTTGATTCACCACAAGGGTGAAGAGCATACTCCCCTATCTCAAGAATCTCTCCCAAACACACCAAGCAAAGAGATCAATTACCCCCTTGCTTCCAAAACCTTAAGATGGGTCAAGATTTTCTGATTCACCTAAAGGTGAAGAGCATACTTCTCCTACCACCTCAAGATCTCTTTCACAAGGTATTAAGATTCCTAATACAATTAGTAAATGCCACAAATGAAAGGAAAATAACAACAAGCAAGAAATGAAATTTTTTTTTTTTTTTTTTTTTTTTTATGCTTGGGCAGCCCTGCAAAAACTGTTAGTAGCCCTCTTTGACATGCGTTTTTAGCAATTTTCAAGCAAAGGAGAGCACCTACAAACACAATTTGTTAGACCCACAATGTTAGCAAAATCAAAATCCAAATGTAAGTGTGCAATAATCTTATGGATTCAAGCTAAAAGATGCAGGTTAGACCTATCTAAACAAAGCAAAACAAAACAGCAAGCTAAAATAATCGAATTCGGACAAAAAAACTAAAAGCACAAGTCTTTGCCAGACCAGGTGATATTTCTCACACTTCAACAGTATCGCGCGATACAGTTTCCTATAGTCAGGCGATACTTCTCAGTCACGCGATACTTCGCACAATGACAGGCGATACTTCACTCGATGTCAGGTGACAGAAGTCAATATATGTGTGCGATACTCTTTCCAAGTGAACTATCGCGCCAAGACAGGAAGTATATCGTGCAATATTTCTGAGAAGTGTCGCGCGATAATCTGAGACAGAAAACCAGAGACGCAGATTTTTCCGAAAATTAATCCGAAAATGATGAAAAATGCATCAAATGAGAGGACAAAGCTATCTACTTTTCCCCACGGTGGGTGCCAGAAATGTACACACTAAAATATGCACTTCTATGAACCATTACATGCAAGGTTACTCAAGAGTGAGGCCTCACAAAGTGGCTCATAGCTCTCTATGCATGGAGTTGCAAGGGACGATGAGTTTTGCTCTCAGCTAGAGCTACAAGAAGGTGACCTTGCTAGTCAACCATACAATGAGAGATTCAAGTGAAGACAAGGGCAACAATGCCAATATCTCCAAGAATCTAAATGGAAATGAAATGCAAATGCAACTAGTATGAATGTGCAAGACTAATCTATCAAATGAAGTGTAAACTAAGCTATGAAAAGAAGTACAATAGATTCCAAGCCCCTAATTAAGCTATGTGAGATCTATTCTATTGCATAAAAGGAAATCTAATCTATGATGCCATTATTATGCAACTATGAAAGCAAATATGCAACTAAATGATGAAAGCAACAAGTCTTCAATGTCTTCAAACTCCAAATGCACCTAAAACCTGCAGCATAACATTAGCATAAAACATGGATATGCAAATGAAGGAGAGAGCTCTCCTTTTATAAGAAATGAGGTGAAATGGACCATTGAGATTAAGAGGCAAAAAGTCTTAATCAGCGGTGGAGCTTGAAAGAGGAGCAATCCATGTGCACAAGTATCCTCCAATGAGAGTGAAGTGTTGACTTTTGAGCCTCATGTGAGAGAAAAAGTGCTTTTTCCCTTTTTATAAAATAGGAATAATGCTTTATTTGTGCAACTTAGGATAAGAGGAAAAGGGGGGGCTTTTTATTTAATTAAAAGGGGAGGAAATATTCCTTTTAATTAAATAAAGACTTAGGATAAATGGTTAGCCCAAGGATAAAAATCCAATATATGATCGAAATTAAGACTTGATCAAGAGATTGATATTGTTGAAAATATTGTTTATTGATAAAAATGATTCAGGATCAATAAATTGAATAAATGGGGCCCAAAGTCTAGGCGACCATTTTTGGGTGCATACACACTGAACATTATCTAGCTCACCATCTTCATCTAAAAAACCTGTTGATGGTATAATTCAGTCATAGTTTGAGAATTCAGGATATCCTAATTTTCATCTTCTTCAACAAAGTCAACTTCATCCCAAATATGGGAGGAAGTCATTCCACATCCCTGGTCATCATAGGGTTGTTCCTCATTACACTCTTTTTCTTCTTGTGAAGAGACACTTTAGGATATGACACAATAATTAGGATCATGTGGTGATTGACAAACAATACACCATGGCACTTCTTCAACTACATTCATTAAATTTCTTTGTAATGGATTAGGGGTTCTATCATTTGGCTTATCTTTCCTTTCTAGGAGAAAAGGCTTCCCATCCTTCCATTGAGTGTTATATGGATAGTTTTGCATCCTTGGTAACTTGTTGAAATTGTTAAAGGCAAGTTTATCACTTCCTGCTACTTTGTTATTTCTATTTTCACCAGGCTTTATTTCCTTTATTGCTTTCAAAATCTGCTTCAAACTATCATCATCCTTTGGTTTTACACTCATAGGCTTCCCTAGATCTTTTCTGTTCAACAATTGTGATTTGTTATCTTCTCTTCTCCCTAATTTCCTTGAAATCCTACGGTTACTCTCTATGTTTATAGCCAACTTATAAGCCTCTACAAGATTTATTAGATTCTTGCCCCTCAAAAGATAACCCATTTTAGAATAAAATGCATTTAAATGGGTGACAAGACAAACCCTATCATCCAACCTGATGACCTGCAAGAGTTTATGCATAGCCTTTTGAAATCTGATATTAAATTCAATAACATCCTCATTGAAATGCTTCTTGATGTTATTAAATTCATTTAGCATAAAGCCTTCATTTGTTTTATCACCATATTGTTCTTTAAAACAATGTCTAAGCTGATCCCATGAACCAATGCTACCATGTGGTAGAGCTCTAAACCAATCTCTTGAATATTCAGTTAGGGATTGTACAAACAACTTCATTATAACATCATCTAGGACAATATTATAATCATCTATTACATCAATAAAAACTTTTAAGTGTTCTTCACAGGTGACAACATTACTTCCAATATATTTAGGAAGCTTTTTCCTAATTTCCTTAGGGATAGGATTAGGGTATCCCAAGATGCCTATAAAAACCAACTATTTGCATCTTTCTTGTATAGGCCCTGCATGAGAGAAGCCAACACCCTATAATGTTGAGGCATTATTACTTTTTATAGAAGGAAACTTAAGTCCAGTCGGTGGAGGAAAACCTATTATTTGTTTAGCATTAATTGCAACATTTCCTCCTTGTGTAAAAGTTGAAGTGGCAACATTAGTAGGTGCTGCAAACCATTTAAGAAAATCTATCTTTCTCCTCATTTCTAATGCCAAAGCTTCTAAGTCTGCCTTTTCTAATTCTTTGGCCAACAATTCCTACTCCTTTTTATCCTTCTCCAAGTCTACCTCCAACCTTTGTGCTTGGTCTAGAGGAAGCTTAGGGCCTGCATGCTCATTAATTGAAATCCCTATAGCCTTTTGCTTTCCTCTGTCCCTAGGATCTCTATCCTCAAACACTTGCTTCATAATAGGTTGACCCTCTACTTGCTCAGGTATAGGGACATGGTTTATGGCTTCTAGGTTTAACAACTATCTTCTTAACTGATCTGCTCTTATCATGGCATGTCTATTTTTTTCTTCAATTTCCTTTTCTCTCTTTTTTGTAATGACTTCTTGTTCATGAATTCTTATTTCTAATTCATACACTTCCTCAAAAATTTCCTTAGAATCAGGTAAGGTTGTTTCAAATTCAACCTGATGTGCTTGGGGCTCTTCATGTTGGTCCTGAGACTCATGGAGACCCTGGGGTAATGAAGAACCAAGGGTGAAAGGAGGGACAAAATCTTGTCTATTTCTACTCTTACTTCTAGACCTCCTCTCAACTCCAAACTATTTATGGGGATCACTTTCCTATTATGGGGGAACTTTTCACCCTCTCTCTCTATAGGGGAATAATAATCCTCATATTGGTTTAAACCGAAATCAACAGCCTCTTCATATTCTGAGGCATTTCCTTCATGGCTAGGATGAGCAAGGCTTTCTTTCCTTGAGTGTCCCTTTTGCTTCCATGTGAGGGACATATCATTGGTAATTTTTTCTCTTCCGATCTAACCTCGTCTAAATGTGGTTGGAAGCCCATCTTCTAAGGTTTCCTCTAGATGCTCCTTTCTCCAGGACCTTGTATTTTTTAAAATCATTATAAAAATATAAAACTTTATTTATCACTGGTTATAGAGATATCTTAGAGTCCCCACCAAAACAAAATGGGGTTTTCTATGATTTCAAACACATAGAAAGGGTAGGAAAATTTGGAATAGGAAATAACTCTGTGTGCTCAATAGTAACCAACTGGCTTAGAAAATAAGCAGGCTAGGAGTATAGCTCAACTTGTACCTGTGTTATTTTATACAAATTTTACAAAGTCCCCAGTAGAGTCTCCATTTTGTTGGTTCTTCAAAATATTTTACACTCCATGAGACACCAATATACCTATGACTAATATTAAGGAGGGGTTAGTTCCAAATGTGAGAAATGTATAGGAAACTAGACCAACTATAGGGACAAGACTTCCCTCTTCACTTTTGGCTCTGCAAAACCAAGGTGGGTATATCTGATCCAATAGATAAAATTCTATTCCTTACTTAATACTAGATCTTACAACAGATGATAGTGAGAAAGTACTAAATAACAACCTATTATTCATTGACTCTCCATCACTGAGTAGAACAACTGTATGATGTAAGTAAAATAATGTAAAATGACTGGTATTGATATGTTTATAATTACAATGATTTTTATCATTCCTTATAAAACAATGATAGGTCCATACAGGCCAATGCCTTATCGAATGGGCAAACAATACTAGAAAATAGAGTCAACAAAAAGATTCTTGAAATAACTGGTCTTCAAACATAAATACAAATATTTCAACTCATTCCTACTTGCAGATAATCCCTATGTGAGTTCAATGAACATGTATCCCACCCTGAGCAATATTTAATCCAACCCTAGATCATAACTCAAAACAAAAATAAATACAAATAAGCCTCCAAGAGACTTAAAGATTCATAGAATAAACACAAAGGAGAGGAAAATACTTGAAATTTGTATTAAGTATAACCTTTTGTCTTCATATACAATATGTTGTGAACAGTAAGCTTGCAAGACATCAGTAGCACCATGTACTTCTTCTCTGTTACTTGATAAGAAATGATACAAAATATTACAATCCTCGACTGAGGGCTAGGGTTTCAAATTTTTTGTATTCTCAACACCTAAACTCTTAATGCCTAAAATGATCGTGGAAAATCCTTTATATACAAGGAAATGCAACAAGCTATCGATCATTTTAGGGTTTCAAAATTTTACCCTAAAAACTTTACAACAACCCTACTGGGCTTACAATAAAAGCCTTGACTAGATTTGGAGAGATATTTGTAGATAGTCACCTTGCTTTATGTCTTCAATTCTTTCCTTCACTTCTTCAAACAAATTTGATCACCATCTCTTCATTTTCATCCCTACAATAAATACCTCTTTATATCTCAACAACTCTTAGGACTAAAAAATTTGCAGCCTTTTCTTGGCTCAAGTAGTAGGTGGAGTATCTACTTTTTCTGCCTGAGATATCTACTAGTACCTCCATCTATTGTACACCTCCTCACTTGGGAAATCAAAATTTGAAAACTTTGGCCCTTTGCTAGATCACTATTCCCACTTGTCTTCTAGCTAACTGATTTCTAGCTGAATAAAATCAAACTTGGACTTGGTAGAAATTAATGTCTCAATAGTGTGTATAAAAAACAAGGTAATCTCCAAAGTTAAAATGCTAGTCATTCTAGCAGAAAAATCATCATCCATTTGTGCTCTCCACTTGATTAACTCCGTTAGCTCACCATTTTTCTTAAAAACTCATGGGATTAAATCACAGTAGGGGAGTGTCAATTCTTTCTTCAAAAAATTGGATTTTCTTTAAAAATCATTCAAAAATATATCATGCTCCACAAGCTTCTTCACATTTTGATGCAATGGTTTGATTGATGGGTCCGGATCAACTTGAGCCTTAGACAACCATCTGAATAATCTTACATTTGGAGATCTCTCAATCCATTTATTGAAAATTGGCCCTAATTCCTCCTTATGTTTGTTAAAAGATGTGAGCAATATCTTTAATCTCCTAGCATGGTCAAACAGAATTGAAGGATTCAGATTGGTAACAAATTGCATCACGGCCTCTGTAACCTTTTCCTCATATTTCTACTCTAACAAGCTTTTAGCCTCCAAATATTCATCCCTCCTCTTGTCCAACTCTTCCCTTTTTCTTCTGAAATGACTCATTTATTCAAGCAATTGTTGCTTTTCCCAGCTTACCCTTGCATCTATATTTGTCTCTGGGAGCGGTGATGATGGAAACTCAATGATAGGACTTGATGAAGAAGCTACTACAGGCTTATCAACTATCAATTGGGGTGACCTATGATCTTGTGGTCCAGACAATTTTGCAATTAGTTTGTCCTTCTGGATCAAATCTATTTTGAGCTCATTATAAGATTTAAGGATAGTTTCAAATTTAATCCTGAGTTCCTCTTTCTCTTGTGCATCCTTTTCTACCACTTTTACATTAAACTTGGTTGTTTCCAAACTAATGTTTGAGGCTTCAATACTAGAAGTCGCACCTACTCTCTAGACTAATAAATTTCTAGTATATTCTGGAGAGATGGCTTCTCTCTTTCCATTACTTTCTTCTCTCTTGAGTGACCACATAACTAGGGCAGCATGGTCATCTAAAAAAGTGATACCCCTAGTAGCTTGATGTGCTTGTTCTATAGTGGTGAGGGTCTTTACCTTACTCTTCCTAACTTGATAAAAAATTATTGCATCTACAATATCCCACTTAGGAAGAATCAAAACTCCTAGAGTGTGGATCATGGCCCTTCCATCCTCAGGGGTGATCTTTTCAAATTGTTTCACCATTTCTCCCTTGGTTTCATTTTCAATTTTAGTTATGTCCCTGTCAAGGAAATCCTCTTTCTTCTTTTCACAAATCTCTTTAAACTGATTTATTTTCATCCTCCATAAAAATTGAAAGAATGCCCTAGTCTTTACAAACTTGTCATCAGCAACAAAAGAATCACTAGCCTGTTTCAAAATAGGGTCAATTTTCTTACCCTCAAACTCTGCAATAGTGAGATCCATTGCTACCTCCTTGGGTGCCTCTTGCATTCCCTCCTATAATTCATCATTGGAAACAATAATGTTTCCCTCATTTCTCATCCGTACCAACTGGTCAGCAACCCCATGTTCATCTAACTGTAAGGGGGACTGAGAAGGAGAATATACCTCCTCTTTTGGTCTTGACTCCTCCTTTCTCTACCTCTTTGGGGAGGGTTCTTGTGCTACTGGGTCATCCACAAGTCTTTCCCCTTAGAAGTAGATGGAAGACTCACATCCTTTTGCTTGGCTAGGAGAAGTACTCTATATCCCTTTCTCTGTTAGATAGTATAGGTTCATCTTGGGGTTAATTTTATATATCCAGGCTGACTCAGAATTATCCTGTCTCTTTCAAGATCTATTTTTCTTACCATAGTTCTTTTCTCATTTACTGCATACATGATCCCTTCAAGATGCTCCATAAGAGCATCTACCTTCCTAGCCCATGGCTCAAAATTCTTTAGTGGATCATAACTTTTATCAAAATTTCTAATAAAATCTATAGTCTTCTTGTAGATGACCCATTTTTTGTTTTTAATCTCTTGAGTTTGGAGATCAAACTCATTCCTTATTATGTCCTTAGGAAAATTGAATTTGTGTTCCATAAGGGCACACCTTATCTTTTCTCTAAACATCCCTGACAAGAAACCCTCATTATCTACACACCTGACCATAGCCATAGCCATCCTGTAGGGCTACAAGACTTTATTCAAATGCACCTAGCCTCCCTTAGTAATCACATACTGGTGTGCAATTGTGATATTTGGGAACAAAGTTCCCTTTCCCTTACTAGTAAGGGTTGTTTCTTGCATATCACCAATCTACCTTAGAATTTCTGCATACCCTAATTTTAGTGGAACTTGGTAAGGAAAAATGTATGGTGCCTTCTTGCAACCATACACTCTAAAAATTGTAGAAACTGGATACAATATAATGTCACCAAAATTGTGAACTATAGTAATACCGTGACAATACTCCTTAGGCCTAATCAAGCTCAATAATTCCCTTCGGATCCTTGGATTTTCAAAACATAATAATGTCCTAACCCCTGAGGCAAAATCTCTATCAAACACAATGAAATTGGCATCAATTCTGTCCCATGACAAAACTATAGTCCATAGCTAAACTGGGAGAGTTTCCCCATTCTTCATTTTGACAATATTTACTATTGAACTAAAGAAATGCTCACCCTTGTATAAGAACACATGCATCAACATAGAGTACCACCCAAAGGGTCTACTAACCTTCATATTTTTTATCCCCATCAGTCCCTCATGGATTAGGTTAGCCAAGTGAGAAGCAAAGTCAAAAATTAGTGCCAGCTGGGGATGTAGAGACTGCACCATCATGAACATATAGGGAATAGGAATATGAGTTGCCTCATCATGCCCCAAGACCTAAGTTAAACACTTCTAAAAACCTTGTGCACATCCAATGAACAAGTCTAGCCTGAAAGGATCAGGTGTACTTGGTCTAATGACACACATTGATCCAATCTGGTCAAGAAAATCCCTTAAGGGAACTATTCTCAAGTAATCTCTCTGTGCTTCATAAATCTTAGTGAACTCATTAAAATATATCTTTTCTAACCCAATAGAATGGTCATTTAATGAGAATACCTCCCTAATTTCATCTTCTGTAATGCTAATTAAATCATTTCCATTTATGTCCTTGACACATCTAGTCATAGGATCATAACACTTAGCAATTTGAATTAGCAAATACTCCAGGGACAACCAACTTCCCTATATCGAATTGCCAAATATTACTAAGGGGGGCACATGAATTTCTTTGTGAATATTCTGACCTGAACAAAATAAGACCATTGTAATCCTTCCCCACCTTAGCATCCCTCATCCATTTTTCTCTATCATGGAGCCCATCGTTTACATAATCCCTAGGTTTCTTGGAACCAACTCCTTCATCTTTGATGCCCCATTATCTGAGTTTTGGAGCAACTGCATTAGGTCCTCAAAGACACCCATGTCTTTAGACTCTATCTTTCCCAACAACTCCCTCTTAGGAAGCATTTTAACTAGGTTTTCTCTTATATAACAGGCAAATACCAGAGAAAACCCTAAAAAATCACCGGATAACAACACAATTTCTTTATAATTTCCTCAAAGTTTCAAACAATTCTTGAGTTAGAAATTTGGCCCCCTAAACACCTACAAAAAATTCTACTTGATATCGCTCTAGAAAAATAATCCAGTTCGCCAAGACGCTTTGAAAGAAATAAAAACTTCAATGATCAAATCAAGTTATATAATGCTTTGCCAACCATTTACAATTCATCCGCATGAAGCTCATTAAGCTCACCATTACTAAAAACTGGCAGCTTCAATGTTTATAGGGCGTGAACAACGTCATTGATAAAAAATTCAAATTTGGAGTGCTGATTTCATTCACTTTTCGGTGCATCTGAGAACTAGTCAAAATTATGCATGTGTAGAAAGTTATAACTTAACTTAAACTTTGATCGGACTAGATAGGTGTCAACCTATCACTAAAGTGCAAGTATAAGATTTATGTACCTTTCCTTGATGGTATAACGACCACCGTTGATCCCTTTTCAACTTAACAAGCCTTTATCACTTTATAAAAATGGTGACTCCACTGCAATAAAATCCACGTGGATACATCTGAATGCTTCCGATTGCTGACAACTAACATGAAAAGAGATAGGTGTCAACCAGTCGTTAAAGTGCTAACAAAGAAATGTCAAAATTTTCAGGTTAAGATATAACGATAACCGTCAATGCATCCTAAATGAATGATCACCACAATCTACAAAACTTGGCCCCACTTTACACTTTACTAATTCCTCATCGAATCAGGAACTGGCACATTGTAAAAATTGATAGGCAGACATCTCCTTGTTTCTTTCTCAGTACTGAACACCCTGACAACTACCACATCACAACTTACTTCAACCAATGAAAAACAAACATATTAGTGTGACATGGAAATTAAGTGCCCACTTCATATCGCATCCTTCATATGAAATCAGACAGTCGTCGCTATACTACAAACCTTAAACACTTAATCCTTGCACTTTCTCTTTCCTGATGATGGATCACAGAGTGTGATCTGAAATGTTGATGCTAAAAATACTTACACAATCGAATCCAGAAAACTTACTTTGCATTACTAATGGATTGTGGAAATCTTATGTTGTTAACCTTAAACACCTCACATCTTTTTTCAATGATATAACAACAACCGCAAGATTTATCAGAGCTTTCACCTTTGAAAATCTGACCCCACTGTAACTACGTCACCCAAGACAAGTGTCAATATAAAGAATTTCCAGGGAAGAAAAACTGTCAGAACACTGCAATGTTAGAAAGGGCCTTGATCGGACGCTTGTCGCTAAAGCATGATGATTAAAGAATAGTCATCTTGACCCAATGGTATAACAACAACCGTTGATTGATCCTGATGTTTAATCGACAATAGACCTTTGAAGATGGGCCTGCTTGGATAGATGTCATCCTATCGCTAAAGCCCATGTCAGAAATTTTGACAACTAGGAGCTCGAGATTTAACGATAGCCATAAGTTTTAAAGGGTTAGTCATTCAGAAATATTAACGGGAAAACTAAGGCTTTGAAATAATTTAGTTAAAAGGGGACCCCACTCAACAACCTAGTGGTATAACATATAAACTGGTCACTTCATAAGGGTGTAAAAAATGCACATGTTTAATTGAAGTGTTAATGAACAAAAGATAACGCTCAAACATAACAATGTTTAGACCAAACTAGGGGTTTAGTAATAATGCATAAGGCTAAACCCTTGGAACCATAATTCTCAAAAAATCTAAGTATGAGGATCAAAATTTAAAATAGTACTAACAGGTTCAACTAGAGTGTGTCCATTATTATTTTTGGCACCCACCGTGGGGCAGAAAATTCCATTTCTGGTCTCATTTTATTTTACTTTATTATTATTTTTTTGATGATTTTCATGCACTGTCCGTACTCCTGTGCATAACTGTTACGGAGTCTCATGTGAAGTTTCTCACTGTATCACATGAATTTGTGCTGGTATTAGCATTTCTATGCGCGACAAAGACATTTTCTCATGTGGGTCTATGTACTTTCTCATGTGGGCCTATGTACTTTCTCACGCGGGTTGGTACTTTCTCACGCAACACTATGTACTTTTTTGCATGGCCTTGTGTACTATCTCACCTAGAATTTCAACAACAGAGACCTAAATTTTTAGATTTGCTAGTTTTGCTTACTATTTTTGGATTTTTTGCTTTCTAGTTTTTGATTTGTTGTGTTAAGATAGAGATTCATTTGTAGATTATACCTTGTTTTTCTGTACAAACCCTTATGGGCCTAACAAGTTGCGCTTGTAGGTGTGCCCTAATTTCTTGCATAGTTTTCTAAAAGAACACATGTCAAAGCTTCAAATGCACAAGGGCTACTAATCTTTCTTGCAAGGCTGTCCAAAGCATAAAAACCAAAAGTGCTTGTTCTTTCCTTTCATTTTTTAAGTGTGGCATTATACTAGTTCATTTTCTTAGGCACTTAATATCCTGTCATTAGAGTCTTTTGGTGGTAGGAAAGTATGCTCTTCATCCTTTTGGTGAACCAGAAATCTTGACCCACCTCTAGATTTTGAAAGCAAGAGGGTTAATTGAACATTGCTTGGCATGTTTGGGAAAGGCTTTTGAGATAGGAGAGTATGCTCTTCACCCTTGTGGTGAACCATAAATCCTGACCCTCAAAGGTTGATCCACTTCTTTTTTAGTTTAGAATCCTTTAGAGGGCCTGCTCTTGAGCAATCAAGAGGAATGATCCAAGTGGGGACAAGCTAATACCCAGCTATTCTGACCCACTATAAACTCAAGGCTATCAAGGACCCAAAACCTTGGTAGATGTAATATTTGTCTTCTCTTAGTATGAGTACTTGTGGGATTGTGACCATGAGAAAAATGCTAAGAAAGAATTCTTAAGGTACTCTTGTGTCCATGAGGTCCGTTACTTGCCGCAAGGTAAGGAGTCCCTTCGGGGAGCAAGAGGGTTATTGCAAATAGAAACCCTTATTACGAACCTTAGATAGAAGCTACCTGAATTTTCTGCTCAACATCTTGGTGCAAGGATCGATCCTAGTGGACTACCCAGATCACCCCAAGATTTTACACTCCCCATCTATGTTCCTTTGGTTGTATCATTGGCACTTCCATGACAAAGCTAATATCTATTGTGGGCAACCACTTTGTGTGAGGCAATGGGACATCAAGTGTGGGCTAAGTTGTTGAGTATTGAGCCTTTGTCTTTCTAGGTTAGCAAGTGCTTAAGTGCACCAAAAATGTACACTCAAGATGTGCACTTCTCTAAGCTATTGATTCCAAGGGCATCCATGGTTTGGAAACCTTGAAAAGTGACCTAGAGATCCCTAGGCATGGAGTGCAAGGGTGTTTAGAGGGCTCTCAGCTAGAGCTATGAAGCATGCAACCTTGCTAGTAAACCATGCAATGGGAGATTCAAAGAGACAAGGGCAATAAAACCAATATCTTCAAGAATCACAATGAAAAATGCAATGCAAGCTATGCTAGAATGAGAATGCAAGAATGCAACTAAACTATGGAAATGAGAGTGTCACAAGCCATTACTAGTTAAACTATGTGAACTAAGCTAAATCATGAAAGGAAACTAAGCTAAGAATGCCATGAGAACTAAGCTACAATGCAAATATGAGGGCTAAAATGCAACAAGTTCTTCGAAAGCTCCAATGGCACCAAGAAAACCTGTAGCAAAAAATTAGTATCAAGAGTGGGGATCCTATAATGAGAAGATAGCTCTCCTTTTAAAGATAAATGGACCATGGAGATTAAGAGGCAGAAGATTTGATCAAGGGTGGAGTTCAAAAGTGGGAGAAATCCTTGTTCACAAGTCTCCTCCAATGAGAAAGAAGTGTTGACTTTTGTGCCCCATGTGAGACAAAAAGCCTTTTCTTCTTATTTATTAAATAGGAATAATGCTTTATTTGTGCAACTTAGGATAAAAGGTAAGTGGGGGCTTTTTATTTAATAAAAGGGGAGGGAATTCCTTTTAATTAAATAAAGACCTAGGATAAAATGGTTAATCCATAGAATATAATCGAATAAATGATAGAATTAGGATTTGATCAAGAATAAGCAATTGGTAAATTTAGCAAATAATGATAGAAAGGAGCTAATAGTCCAGATGACCATTTTTGGGTGATTACAATTTCTATGTAACAACCTATGCCTACTAGAAACTTTTCTTATATGCACCTCATTAATGGATACAAATCCACTATATTCATGAAGATTTTTTTGTATATGTGTACTTCATGGATGGATAAAAATCCATTATATTCATGAATATTGGTTTGTATATGTGCACCCCATGGATGGATATAGGTCCATTGTATCCATGGGGATTGGTTGTATGAAAAATGCATAATGAAAATGTGCAAGATAATGTAAAAGGGAGTTCATATGTATTCCCCCCTCCTTATGATGGCTATGTAGTAGACATTATAAGGAAGATCAATCAAGGATATATACCTACTTCCATCAACAAGGAGATATCCTTAAAATAAGAATGTATTCCATGTACTTAGCTAAGATGATTACTCTTATAGGTTAAGTAAATAGATAATTTTGAAAGGATATTCCTCTTGTGAGAATAGACTCTTAAAAGTAAGAGATCTTGTTTACAAGACATCTACCTTCAAGAGGAGTTCTTGAAAAAAACTAACATCTTCAAGACAAAGAGGGGGAAGAGAACAAGAATGCACCCATTGATCCCCCTATCACCAGGCGAAATAGGGATTCTTGATGAAGGATGAAAAACTTTGAAACACCAAGTAAGGTAATATGTTTATAATGAACATATTTTTTAAAATAAAGAAGAATTTATGATCAATAATTCACACCTCTTGTATAAGAGAGAGTCCCAATCAAAACAAACAATTCTTTATAGGAAAAGAATGTCACATGGTAAAAAAAAATCACTATGCTAAGGAAAGTAGATCCTTAGACAAAAGAGAGAAAGAAACGTGCATGCAACCTTTCCCCCCAAGTGTGAAGGAAAGATATATAATACACCTTTTATGGTAGCTACCTCATAATAGATACATAATTCCAAACAAAATAAGGGGTAAACCAGAGATAACTCCTAAAATAGACATGTATACTAGAAAGATATCATTTATAAAGTAAGAAAGTCATCAAGGAAAGAAAGAGAATAATGATACTATTTAATTATTATTGAATTATAAACATATCCTTTCGAGACATAAAAATGATTGTGAAGAAAATATCCTAGGATCTTGCTTACAACAAGGTATCTCATGCCAAAAGAGGAATGTATCATAAATTAATGCCAAACCATAGAGAGATGAAATGAGAGAAAAAGGATGCCACATCATACTCTTAGTAAGAAACCATTTATACAAGATATACAACCCCAAATAAGGAAGGAATTGTAAATAGGATACTAATCTTTGTAGGAGAAAGATCATGTAATAACAAGTCCATACATGGGAAGACATCATAGTACAAAAGAGATGAACAAAAAAGAGATAATGGGTCCTAGAAGAAGAACATAAAAAGAAAAAGAAAAATCCAATATATATTCCCTAACTGATAGATCTTTTATAGTAAACTTTCACTTTCAAACAAGCATAATATTTCAACTCGGAATGTAAATATACTTGTGTTAAACAACAAACCCATTCAAGAAAGAACAACATACTATAAAAGAGGCAAGTGCACAAGGGATATAAAGGGATGAAATATTTAAGCTTCCTAAATGATTTTATATGTATAAAAAATATGCACTTCAGGTAGCCAACATAAGGTTGTGATCTATGCAAAATAAAAAAATGTATTCTAGGAAGGATATCATTGCATAAAGAAACATGCTAAAAAAGGGAGAAAATAGATTCCCAAAAGAAGAAAAGAATGATGAACCTTGCCCCCTATTTAAGATAGAAAAGGAGCTCCCCTATTATGTTTCCCTTATGCTCATTACATAAAGTATAATGGAGAGCAACACAATAGGATAAAGAAATGATAATTGTAAATTTTGGTATGAATAAAACGTATACTATCCGGTGTGGATTGAGTAAGACTTATATCAATGGATTCCTAAACAAATTGTCTAAACTAAACACATCAAAAATTAAATGTTTGTTGATATTATGATAAAAACACAAGAATTCACACTTAATAGGTTTTTTATTTCTAGAGAGGTTTCTATAAGGGAAGATTATCTTGAGATTGTACTTGAGACTCCAATGGATTCTCTTTTCCAATGACAAGGGGTCATAATAATAGGATATAACATTATATGAAGTGGTAAAATGAATGTCAAGAGGAGGTTTTGGTTGAGATGAAGATGGAGAACAATGTTCAAAATGAGAAATATGATGTTACTTAGAATCATTATGTAAGGATAAAGGAACATCATCCATGATTGGAGGAGGGAAATCAAGATGTTGATATTCATCAAATGAATCAGTAATTTCTTTGAGATTATGAGTGACAGTAGGTTGAGGAGAGTTTTTCTATTAGAGGATCATTAGGAAATTGGTCTGGAGAAGGGTTAGTGGGGGAGATAAATCCTAAACCACCTTTATGATTTTTTTTAGGAGGATTAATAGGAATTTTAATGCCTTGTTCATTAATATCAAGTCCTGAACCTTTGTAGCCCTATTGAGTGGTGATATCATAGCATACTATAAGTAGGTTTTAATGTAGAGGGAGAAGGTGATTAATCTTGAGGCATATGATCATATGTGGTATAAGGAGGAATAGTATGAGAAAGATTAGTAGTCTCATCCTTTATATGTGGTAGAGAAGAAGTGTTATCCAAAGCCCCAAAAGAGTCATCTAGAAAATCTCTAACATTCAGATCATGGATAATATTTTAGAGATTGTAAACAAGAATCATTGAAAGTTCAAGGATGAATATGTTGAACTTAAGCAAGAGGAATAAGATTAGAAAGGTTGACACTAGGTTCATTACCAAATACCCTTATGTAATCTATATATCCCATGCATTTGGTTAAAATTTAAAGAATAAATAGACATGAAATATTGATAATGGTCTTGAAATATGCCTTGAAAGGAAGGATTATATTAGTTAACCTCATTATGTTATATGCAATAACACCTTGAAGGAAGATAAACATAATGACATGCAAGAAGCTATGATTCACTCCAGGTGTTTGATAAAGAGAGGTAAGAAAAAAAGTGATGACATGAGTAATTACACACCAATCCAATTTAGAGAGTTCCATTTTAACAAATACACAACTAGATCTTAAAATAGATTCTCACAAATGACTCAAATAAAATCTAACTACCCAATCAATAAGTGGAAAGAATGCAAGCATTAGGTTCACCCAAAATGTATGGTGTTAAATGGTAATCAATGGTAGAAAACCAAATTATACAAATATTGGAAGACCCAAAATCCAATCTTTAGGCTAAATATGATTTTTTCAACCCAAACGGATGAAGGGATACAAATGCAAGATCTAGCTAGAAGATAGATTTAGGGTATTATTTGTAAGATAGGAAAGAAGATGGCAAGAGATCTTATGATTTATGACTAAAGATAATATAGTAGAAAGGTACAATAGAAGATTTGATCTAACGTATCTAATTAGATGCAAGACATAGGATTGTGTGCATCTAAAAATGGAACAAGAGGAAGATGCTCAAATATTGGTTTTTTGATTGACAGAATCTCAAAATGACCCGATACCCGAGTCCAGCAATCTACAACCTGCAGCTTTGTAAATGAAAACCCCATGTTCTTCTTTGGGAATATAAAAATATTGGTTTGACCTATACCCAAGTATAGGTAAAAAGTTTGACCTATACCTAAAACTATCAAAATCAGAATCAAAAAGATGGATGCGAAAAGGTTTTCAGATTGGGTTCCTTGATCCGTAACTGTATTAAGCCCCTATTTAGGAATTAACCTTGAATTTAAATAAAATAAATGCTATCATGTAGAAGAGATTAAGTATAAAAATGAAAATATATCATACCATGTATATTTGATTGTACTTAGTATGCAATCAAATATGTTAATGTAATAGCCTTGACTCAACACAAAAACCAAAAGGACATCATGTAAGACAAAAACCTCATGTAGTAGATGTTTGTAGTTCTCCTCAATATTGGATTTGAAGAAGAAGAGTTGAATAAATGAATGTGGATCGTATCCCTTGATGGCCAACCCCTTCTCTTCCTATGTAGAACGAAGCTAGATCTATGGAAGGAAATGCATGAATGCTTGAATGCTTGGTGAATAAATGCGTTCAATGAATGCTTGCTTTCTTGAACTCCTTGAATGCACAATATCTTTCTTTTTCACTAGAGAGTGGATGTCCTAGATGTGTAAATGAGAGGAAGAAGCCTCATTTTATAGGGATCTCAAGGTCCAAATTCATGAAGGTCAATCTCACTTGGTGGGAAAATTAAAATACCTTGCATCGAGCCTAAAACCCACCAAATTTAAACCCCTAAGGTATAGGTAAAAATATGTTAAACCTATACCTAGTATAGGTCGAACCAGGTTCGGCCTATACTAGGAAGTTGGTGTTGATATAACTGATGCAATGATGGTAATTTATTTATAGTGTTGTTATGATATAGATTTGATTGCATAATGATTAGTTATTGGGTTGTCATTGATGTAAAGTATTGACCTAGTGCTCCTAGTATGTTGCTAAGTATAAGTATGATGGTCAAGGTGTTGCGATGAGTTTTAGTTGTAGAGATTATTATGAGAGCCTTGGGGATATCTCTAAATGTTAAATGCATGACCACTACCATTGATGTGGACCGGTAAACAAGTTATGATTAGATGAAGGATATCAGTGCAACTGCTAGAACAAATACTGACAGGCAATAGGTGATTTTATTGGATTGTCAAATCTATAATGAGTTGTGTGGTACAATCATAGGAGAAGGTTTTTGACAATATGTAGAAGATTTGGTTGTGATCAAAACTAATTTGAGTGGTTAGTGTGTAGAATAGGTGATCAGTGACCATAGTCAGAGTTGTTAATAATTTTTAGTATTTGTGTTCTTGAGAAATATTTGATAAATATTTGATCAATGATCAGTATCGAGGGTGTCATGGAATTGGTTGATTCATTCATGATCTGGTTTCATATCTTCATAATTGAAGGTGATGATCTGGCATCACATTGTTTGATGCTAGCATGTGGAGAAGATTCTAGAGGAAGCATGAGTTTGGTCAAAATGTGTTTGACCTCTTGACACAAAATTCTATTTATTTCATTGTATGGGCTGACGTGGTCTTCAAAATATGTTTTTTACACTAAATTTTGGTTTTGGTGCATTGGATCTAAGTGAGCTATTTTAAATTCAAATCTATTTCAGATCTAGGGCTTGATTAAGGCGGTGGACTTAATAGTTCATTATATAATGGATGAATTTGGGAGTTAAGTGTGTTGATCATGTGTTGGGAAAGTGTGGTTGTAAAGTGGGAGTTGTGATCAAGCCAGGATAGAGTTAAGTATATTGTGAAGAGATTGGGTTCTTTAGTAGATATGATCAAGTAGAGGTAGTGCTATTCTACATATCATTTTTTCTATTGTTTCCTAACAGTTGTAGAAGTCAAGATCACTTAACTAGGTGGATCCTAGTAGGTCCTTATTATAAATCATTTAACAGGGTGGCACATTATCTTGTGTCTAAAGTCCTCTAACAAGGATACTCTTAACAAGATAAAGGTCCTAATAGGCCTAAGGTAAATCCCTTAACTAGGTAGCACCTAACAATGATGTTGTAAACTCCTAATAGGGTTAAGTTCCTCACAGGGTGTACTGCAGAAGAGTACATCATTTAGTAGGTACTAATTCCCACAGTGGTTTTCTCCCAAATTGGGTTTCCACGAGATAAATCTCTGTGTCAAATGTTTCATTGTTATGTGGATGTACTTATGGTTATGATTTTCATTTGCTGATGTTAAGTTAATCTTTTGAATGTTGTTGTAAAGTTTAAGAAGTTAAAAAGTTGAATAATTGGTAGATTACTAATCCCCTCCTCTTGGTAATTTGATCTCTGGACTAACAAGTGGTATCAAAAAATTGTTCCTCTATTGAGGTGAAGCTTAACAACTTGAGGTAAATATCTGAAGATGATAAGAAAGGAAGGTCCTAAATTCACAAGAGAGAACTAATCAGCTTGGTGCAGTTGGATGAAGCTCTAACTTAAAGGTATATGTGATCAGTATTAGGATCATGTGGTTACTAAGTATAATATCCCTTCAGGAACCTTGATTTCATACCAATTGAAGATTAAAAAAGAACATAATGCTACTATGGAAGCTATTTCTAGTACTCTTTCAGATGTAGATTTTATTGATGTCAAGGACTTGGATACTACTTATGAGATGTGGGAGAAGTTTAATATTGTACATGGTGGATATCCACATATGTAGAAATAAAAGGTTGACAGTTTGAAAGGAAAATATGATGACATGAGGAGGAAATAAAATGAGGACATTGAGCAATATAGTTAGAGAATCAAAGAAGTTGTTGTTTCTATCTAAGATGTCATGGTAATATTCTTGAGGAAGATGTGGTAAGAAAAGTATTGAGAACTTTGTTACCTTGGTATGCTATTAGGGTTTTGGCTCTACAAGAGTTCAAATCTATAGGAACTTTTACTATTACTCTTGATGCATTGATAGGGAAATTAGCTGTATTTGAGTTAAGCAATTATGATAATAGTATGCCAAAAGTTGAAGCTTCTTTCAAGTCATCATTGACTCTTGCACCATCTAGGAAAGGAAAGGAGATACCTAAAATTTATTCATTGTATTACTCTAGTGATTATGAATCTGTCTTGTCTGAAGAAAGAGAACAAGAGAAATTGGAGGTTTATTTTCTAAAAGGATTCCTAAATGGAAAGGTAAATATAAGGGTAAGTTACATTTGAAGTGATTTGCATGTAATAAGATTGGTCATATTGCCTCTAGATGCCTTGAAAATGACAGGAAGGAGAAGCCAAGGAGATTCAAGGATAAGATCAAGAAGTCATGTTACCTAGATGAGGAAGGTCTTACTGATGGAAGAGATGAAGAAGAAATTGTGTTTGTTGGAGTAAAGGAAGAAACCTCAAAAGAAGGTGATAAATTTTTAATTTCTAACATGAATGATAGGGGTGACTGGATTATTGATAGCGGATGCACTCATCATATGACTAGTGATTGAAGAAAATTTATCAAGATGGAAGAATGTGATGGTGGCTCAATAAAATTTGGGAATGATGCTCACTATTTGGTAAAAGGTAAAGGATCTATTTCTTTGAATGATAAAATAAATTGTAATGATTGCTAGGATTAACAAGGCATAAATAACAATTACATGCAAAAATAACCAATATCAGAAAAACATAAACCACACAGAAGAGAATAGAAGAAACAAAGATTTAACATGGTTCACCCAATCCTTGGGCTATGTCCACCAACAACAAGTCCAATATTATTAGTATCCAATGATTACAACCTGATTACAATCTGTAATCCCTTACAACTGAATTTTGCCACAAGTACTAAAATCATACATAGTGAAAAAATCCTTAACCCTAAGCCATACTATACAATATTTTTCCACTTTAGGGTTAGAATGAGTTACAATCATGTCAGCCCAAAAATAGCTGAAAATATGTCAACCTCAAAAAAATCTACAGTACTTTCCAGATCAATCACCACAACCTAACAATCTACCACTTGGTGACTGATCAGTATCCACACTAAAAAACCTCCCACTTGGAGACTAATCCTATAGCAATACAGCTACCATATGAGGCTCCCACTAGATCAAACCACCCTGGATTTAGTTGTTCCTTTATTCTATTCAGTCTAGAAGACCAACTGAAGCTGAACATGAGTTCAACTTCTCCCTTGTTACTACCTTTGTAAACATATCTACTGGATTATCATATGTATGAATCTTTCCCAACTTTAACTTCCCATCATCCAAAACTGACCAAATGAAATGGTACCACAACTATATGTGTTTTGTCTTTGAGTGCAAAGAAGAATTCTTTGCAAGGTGAATGGCACTTTGGCTATCTATATGCAAAACATTATCCATTTGTGGATGTCCCAATTCTTCCATGAAGAATTGAAGCCATATCATCTCCTTGGCTGCCTCTGTAGCAACAACATACTCTGCCTTTGTAGTGGATAAAGCAACCACCTTTTGTAGTCGAGAAATCCAACTCACTACTGTCCCACCAACAGTAAATACATAACGTGTAGTACTCCACTCGCTATCTATATATCCTTCCAAATCTAAGTCAACATAGCCTTGTACAGTAGTAGTAGATCCCCCAAAGTATAAACACTTACTAGATGTACCTCTCAAATATCTAAGAATCCATTTGATTGCATTCCAATGCTCAATACTAGGGTGACTCATATATCGGCTAACGACACCCACTACATGTGCAATATCTGGCCTAGTACATACCATAGCATACATTAAGCTCCCTACAGTTGAAGCATAAGGTACCTTAGACATTTTATCCTCTTCTTTTGATGTCTTAGGACACATCTCCTTAGTGAATTTCAAATGACCAGGAAAAGGTGTGTTGATAGCTTTGGCATTCTCCATAGAGAAACGTTGCAACACCTTCTCAATATAATCAGCCTGAGATAGAGACAACTTCTTATTTTTCCTATCTCTGCAAATTTTCATACCAAGGGTTTGTTTTGCTGCTCCCAAATCCTTCATAGAAAATGAATGTGCTAACTGTTGTTCCAACCCCTTAATGTGATCCATGTTAGACCCAGCTACAAGCATATCATCAACATATAAACATAAAATAATGTAGTTGTCATCATCCAACCTTTTAAAATAAACGCAATGGTCAGATTGACACCAACTATATCCATGCTCATTCATAAAAGTGTCAAATTTAATATACCATTTCCGAGGTGCTTGCTTCAAGCCATATAAACTCTTCTGTAATCTGCACACCAAATTATCCTTACCCTTGACCTCAAATCCTTTTGGTTGTACCATATATATTTCTTCATCCAAATCAACATGAAGAAAAGTTGTTTTAACATCAAGCTACTCTAAATGTAAATCTTCAGCAACCACAATACTTAAAATAGTATGAATAGAAGTCATTCTAACAATTGGAGAAAATATCTCATCAAAATCAATGCCTTTTTTCTATGCAAATCCTTTTACAACTAACCTAGCTTTAAATATTTTCTTACCTCCATCCTCTTTTTTCAGCTTGTAAACCCATTTATTCTGTAAAGCCCTTTTACTTGTAGGTAACTTGCATAAATCCCAAGTTTAATTTTTCAGCAAGGAGTCTATTTCCTCTATCATTGAAGACTCCCACTGAAGCTTTGTATCCACCTGCACAACTTCATTATAACATTCAGGTTCACTAGCATTTGTTAACAAAATAGAATACAAAGAGGGCGAGAGTCTCTCTAGAGGTCTACTTAGCCTTGTTGACCATCTAACATTTACTAGGGTTTGTGGTATTTGTTGTTTCTATTGTTGCAGAGCATAAGGAACTACTGGAACATCATCTTTTGGAGTATCATCTAGTACTACATAATCATTTTATTTCTTCTCATGATGCTACAATAGATCTTTGTACAACACCTTCTCATTGAATATGACATCCTTGCTTCTTAAAATTTTATGATTTTCAAAATCCCAAAGCCTATAACGAAATTCATCAATGCCATATCCAAAAAGAACACATTTCTTTAACTTAGCTTCCATCTTGGTTCTATTATCAGAATCTATATGTGCAAAAGCTTCACAACTGAAGGTTTTGAGAAAAGAATAACTCACCTTCTTACCACTCCACGCTTCCTCTGGAATACCATAGTCCAAAGGAGTAGAGGGGCCCCTATTAATTAAATAAACAATATTTTTTACATCCTCTACCCACATGTTTAAGGGCAGCCTAACATGCAACCTCATACTCCTTGCACGCTCCATTATTGTCCTATTCATGTGTTTAGCCACTCCATTTTCTTGTAGAGTCCTTGGCATAGTTTTTTGCCTATGAATACCATTAGAGGAACAATAATCTTCAAATTTTGTACTGTAATACTCACCACCATTATCAGATCTGACACATTTTAACTTTTTACTAGTTTCATTTTCAACCAAGCATTTCCATTTCTTAAAAGTTTGAAATACATCAGATTTTTGTCTTAGGAAATAAATCCATACTTTTCTTGTTGTATCATCTATAAATGTAACATAATATAGAGAGCCACCAAGGGAAGATACCTGAGCTGGTCCCTATACATCTATATCCACAAGCTCTAATCTCTTATTTTTCTTTTCCTTCCCACTCTTTACAAAACTAACTCTCTTTTGTTTTCCATAAATAGAACTTTCACAAAAATCCATATTGATACATTTCATACTAGGTAAAACTTTCTTTGAATGAATTAATTTCATACCTTTTCACTCATGTGCCTAAGTTTGTTGTGCCAGAGTGCTATGTCAGAATCTACAGCAACGGTTTGATGTTCTTCCTGCTCAACTGCAGCCACTATTCCTGAACATTCATTATCTTCTAAAACAATTAAAGTAGAAGGAACAATATGACATGTAAAAAGATATAAGGTGCCTACTTTCACACCTTTTTCTACTACTAAGGAACCTTTTGAAACCTTTCAATTTCTATCATTAAAAGTAACTGTGCAACCCTCATCACCTAGTTTCCCTGCTGAAATTAAATTCCTACTCATCCTTGGAACATGTCTTACCTCTTGTAGTAGCCAATGATTCCCATTTTGCAACTTAATCTTAATTTTTCCCTTTCCAACTATATGACATGGTTCATTATTGCCCAAATAAACTTTCCCAAAATCCCCTTGGACACAATCAAGAAAGTAACCTCTATCGGGTGTAGCATGAAATGAAGCCCCAAAATCTAAAATCCATGAATCATCAATACTTTCTAAAGAAAGAAGAAAGGCATCCTCTTCATGTTTATTACTTACCACATTTGCCTCCTTGTTACCTTCTTATTTGTCTCCTTTATTCTTCTAAGACCAGCAATCTTTCTTCTTATGACCTGGTTTTCCACAGTACCAGCAATCATTTGGCCTTTTGGATTCAGACCTTTTTCCCTTTGATTTTCCTCTTGATTTCCCATGATTCCTAGATTTGTTTCCTCTCTCATTAGTTCTATCTCTGCTTTGTGCATTTAAGACACTACCTGATGTGGATCCACCTAATCTTTTCCTATGAATTTCCTCACTTAGAATAACACCAATAACATCATCAAATTTTAGGGTGTTAGAACCAAGAACAGAGTTACTAATAGCCATTACCAAGCCATTCTAGCTTTTAGGCAAAGAACACAAAATCAAGAGAGCCCTGACTTCTTCATCAAAAATAACATTGATAGAAGTTAATTAACTGGTAACTGTATTAAACTCATTTAAATGATCAACAACTGATCCACCTTCCACTATTTTCATATTAAACAAACGCTTCATGAGAAATACCTTATTTGAAGCGGAGAGCTTTTCATACAACTTCGCTAGGGTTTTCATCAAATCTTCAGTCATTGTTTCTTGTGTAATATTGAATGCCACCGATTGTGCCAGGAATAATCGAATACTACCAAGAGCCTTTCAATCAAGAATTGTCCAGTCCTGATTAGAAATGCTTGCCAGTTTGTTTTCTTTTCCTTCCAATAGCTGCCATAGATCCTTTTGATAGAGATAGTCCTCCATTTGCATTTTCCATTACTGAAAGTTCTGCCCATTAAACTTTTCAACCTTCAGCCTACCCTTGTCTGTCATTGCTCCCACTCAACCATGAGACTCCCACTAAACCATGAGATATTCCTACAAAGGATAGCTAGAAACAACCTCGCTTTGATACCACTTGTTAGGATTAACAAGGTAGAAATAACAATTACATGCAAAAATAACCAATATCAGAAAAACATAAACCACACAGAAGAGAACAAAAGATACAAATATTTAACGTGTTTCACCCAATCCCTCGGGTACGTCCACCCACAGCGAGTCCAATATTATTATTATCCAGTGATTACAACCTAATTACAATCTATAATCCCTTACAACTCAATTCTGCCACAAGTACTAAAATCATACGTAGTGAAAAAATCCATAACCCTAAGCCATATTATACAATATTTTTCTGCTTTAGGGTTAGAATGAATTACAATCATGTCAGCCCAAAAATAGTTGAAAATATGTCGGCAAAAAATACCTCAGTGAGGGCAAGAGGAAAAGTGTATAGTACTTTCCTGATCAGTCACCACAAGCTAACAATGATGTCTATTGGGTTGAAGGTTGGAAGTATAACTTGTTAAGTATTTCTCAGTTGAATAAAAAGGATATAGATTGGATTTAAATGAAGGTTTATGTAGGATTATTGGGAAATTGGGAGAATTGATTGGGACAGATGAAAGGTAATGTGTTCCATCTAAATTCTACTATTAAGAGTTGTCTGGTTGATAAGGTATAGGATTCACATGTTTCTAAAAGATAAATCTGAATCTTTTCACATGTTTATAAAGATCTAAAAAGCCAGAGTGTAGAAGAAGACTAGTAAGACCTTGAAATTTCTTAGATCTAACACAGGACGTGAGTTTACTTCACATGATTTTATTTCATATTGTGAGGAACAGGGAATCAAAAGGCATATGTCATCTCCAAGAACACATCGGTATAATGGTATTGTTGAAAGAAGAAACAAGTCTATTAGTGATTTTTCTAGGACATTAATGATTCAGAAGGGTGTTGCATAGATATTTTGGAGAGAAGCAGTAAGCACTACTATTTACACATTGAATAGAGTTTAGTTGAAGAAAGGTACAAACAAAAATCCTTATAATTCATGACATGGTCATTCTCAATGTGTAATTTATTTTAAAAAATTTGGAAGTAGATGTTACATAAAGAGAGATAAAATACAAGTAAGTTTGACCCAAGAAGTAATGAGGGGATATTCTTGGGATATTCCACAAAGAGAAAATCCTACAAGTACTTGAACAAGAGAACAACTAAGATAGTGTAAAGTGCTAATGTAAGACTGAATGAATTTTCTAAATAGAATGATGAATCCAGTAAGGAGCCTGAAGATTATTACGGGTTTCTATATGTACAACTGGTAGAGGACACTATAGCAGAACTAGTGGAGAGACAAATTAATGAATAGGAACTGATACAAATAGTTTAATATATTCCTAGATCTTAACCCTTATTGCCAAGGTATGTAAAATTGAATCATTCCCCTAATCAAATTATTGGTGACAGAAATGTTGGTGTTCTAAAAAGAAGAAAGGAAAGAGAAAGTACATGTTTTCTATCAGAATTTGATCCTAAAATAGTAAAAGATGCATTGAAAGATGATGATTGGGTGAAAGATATAGAAGAATAATTGGAGTAGATTGAGAAATTTTTTTTTGGACACTAGTACCTAGACCAGTGGACAAGAATGTAATCGGTACTAAGTGGGTTTTTAGAAAAAAAGAGTGGATGAGAAAGGTGAAGTACTAAGGAACAAAGAAAGATTGGTGTGAAAAGGATATGCACAAGAGGAAGGCCTGGACTATGGTGAAAATTTTTAACCTATGGCCAAACTTGAAGGTGTAAGGATACTACTTGAATATTCTTCTTACAAAGGATTCAAGTTATATCAAATGGATATTAAGTCATCTCTTCTTAATGGTTTTTTGGAAGAAGAGGTATACATTGAACAACTTGAAGGATTTTCTAATTCATAAGGTAAGAGCATGGTGTGTAAATTATAGAAATCTTTGTATGTGTTGAAACAAGCACCTAGGGCATGGTATATTGAGAGATTGCACTCATATTAGATTCAGATTGGTCTCTTAAGGAAATGTGATAACAATAATGTGTATTTGAAGACTGACAAAGATGACAGGATGTTATTTGTAGATTAATTTGTAGATGATATCATTTTTTATGGCAATATAGAGATGAGAAGATCATTTACAAATGAGATAAGGAAATAATTTGAGATGTCTATGATCGGTGAGATTAAATTCTTCATTGGATTGTAGGTTCAATGAATGAAAAATGGTATCTACATTAGCCAGTCCAAATATGTGAAAGATATATTGAAGACATTTGGGTTAGAAGACTCAAAACCAATTGGTACCCCTATGATAAACAATTGTAAACTATCAAAGGAAGATGATTCTAAAGTGTTGGATGAGACACTTTAGAGGTCCATGATTGACAAGCTACAGTATTTGGTGCACACCATGCCATATATAGCATAGATAGTTGGATTAGTGGAAAGATTTTCTACTAATCCTAAGGAATCAAATTAGGTTGTAGTGAAGAGAATCTTCAAATATCTTAGAGGAATTGAAGACTATGGTCTCTGGTATGGATGTAAAGGTGATTTCTCTTTGAATTTGTTTACTAAAATTGATTGGCTAGGTAATGTTGATGACCAAAAGAGCACAAGTGGAGGTGCATTATTTCTTGGAGATAGGTTTGTATCTTGGACAAGTAAGAAGAAGAACTATATATCTTAATCAGCAACTAAAGCTAAGTATGTTCCTGTTGTAATTAATTATACACAAGTAGTATGGATAATGAAGATTCTAGAAGGAACTTAGGAAAATGTAACTGAATCAATGGTTATCTATTGTGAGGGTACAAGTGATATTAACATATATAAGAACCCCTACTAACATAAATCATGTAAAATGGCAAAAATATAAGAAAATTTTGAATGACAAGCGGGAGCGGGAGTAGAGTAGGAGGAGGGCTTGGGTGTGGATTCGGGTGTGGTGAATGGGGTCGTGGCCATGGAGATCATTGCAGTGGGAGGAGAGGCAGTAGAGAAGAAGAATAAAAATGGGTGCCCATCACAAAGCTAAGTCATCCGGTAAAAGAAGGAAGAACAATGACGAGCGGGAGTAGAGTAGGTGGGAGAAGATTGGCTAGGGTCTCTGGTTTTCAAGAGGAGACCGATTTTGAAGATGATGATGAAGACCCACATGAGGGCTTGCGGGGTATCTCAGTGGGGGGATGTAGCTTACATGTTGGGAGCTCTCTCCCTTCTCTTATGGAGCTTATCGAGCCTAGGGTCAGGATGTTCTTCGGTGGTGTCGGCTTGAGGGGGGTTTTTCTCCCCTTCTCTTTGGTGTGGAGATGCTCCATTTTTCATTAGAAAACTAGAGATGGTGGGTGGTTGTACCTGATCCTCTTCTGAGATCCTTTTATGATGGCCTCTTCATGGGACCCTCTCATGTGGGCCTCTTTCTGGGTTTCTCTCCTCTCTTCTTTTGTGTGGGAGAGTGGTGCTGGCTCTTCTGGTGTTGTTCAGAGTGGGATCCCTATTGAGGTGGGGTTTCACTCAAGAGCTAACTGGCAGCTGAAGGTTACTCCCCTTCTTTACCCATCTATCCCGCTTCCTATTGAGGTGGAAGATCTTTTCAAGGTGAAGGTTTCTTTCCTTCTTAATACTTCTTTTTCACTTCCTATTGAGGTGGAAGTTCCTTTTGAGATGGAGGCTCAACCTTTGAAGTGGCTCATTGTTGGATGAAAGAGGTGGGATGGAGTACTATTGGTGAGCTCGGCCTTTGCTAGAGGGATTTAGTTTTGCCAAAGATCATTCTTAGTTTTTTTCTTTTTCCTGACAGATTGTGGTTTGGTGGTTTGGGGATTCATCCTTTTTCCCATCTCCTTGTTGAAGGTTAGTGGAGCCTTCCAAAACCCTGAAATCATGGTGCAACTAAAGTTTTACTTGCTCATATGTTTAAGATGTTGTTTTTTCTTTGGTTTGATTCTGACAAGGTGGATTGTTCCATCTATCAGATCAGTTGGTTATTGTAAGGGGAATCCTCTGTATTCCCATGATGGTTTTGGGTCCCAAGTTAAAACCCAGTCTGGTTATGGGAGCCATCAAAACCCATATTTCTGGTTTAGGGAGCCTGAAAACCCTAGCTATTTGATGTTGATGTAAAGCATTGGCTTTACACTTTTGGTTTGAGTAGCTTGAGCCTTAGTGTGTATCTTCCTTTTGGATGCTATTTATTTGTTGGATTAGAGTTGCTGGTAGTTCTACTGGCATTCTGTGATGGGGGGCTCTACAAGGTTTATCTTTTTCCCCCAACTGTTTCACTTAGATCTATGCTTATTCTTCCTATTCTTCTTAATTCTTGCTTAGGGTTATAGTTCCCTTCAAAAATTAAATGTATATGGTTTTGGGGCCCATTAAAAACATTTTTTTCCATTAATCAGAACATATATAAGAACCCAATGATGTACTCTAATACTAAGCATATAGCTATCCAATATCATTTTCTTAGAGAGAAGGTACAAAAAAAAGAAGTGAGGTTGGAGTATGTGCCAGCTAAGGAGCAGGTTGCTGATTTTTTCATGAAGCCATTACCTAAGGATACATTTGAGTAGCTAAGAGGAAAACTTGGTGTCATTCCCATATCTAATTTAAATTAAAATAAGATGTAGTTGCATCAATCCAAGTGTATCTAGTGAATATATTTATGTTTTGATTGATGTGTTGGGGCTACTCCTTAGGTGGAGCAGTCCATGTATTAATATTTTTTGATTAGTAAGGATCAAAAAAGTAGATATTAGGTGTATTTGGTGCCTTTGGAATTGTTGTCAAAGGGGGAGAATGTGTGTTTGAAAATGCTTAGATTTGCAGAAAGGGAAGTGCAGATGAGAGAAGTTTAGTGAAAGGGGGAGTAATTGTAGAACATGTGGAAGGCATAAGTAGGAACATCTTTTGTTCCTAGTGTTGTTGATTGCATGATAGAGAGAGGAAGTAAATATTGAAGAGAGTGTTTCCATTAATGCCAAAGGGGGAGATTTTTGGCATAACTAATATGGTGATGGTAAGTGATTTATGGTTTTGTCATGATATAGATTTGATTGCATGATGATCAACTATTAGGTAGTCATTGATGTCAAGTATTGACCTAGTGTTCCTAGTATGTTGCTAAGTATAAGTATGATGATCAAGGTGTTCTAATGCGTTTCAGTTGTAGTGATCCTTATGAGATACATGGAGATGTCTCTAAATTTTAAATGCATGACCTCTACAATTGATGTGGACCGGTAAGAAATTTATGATCAAATGAAGTCTATCAGTGCAACTTCTAGAATAGTTAGTGATAGGCAATAGGTGATTTGATTAGTTTTTCAAATCTATAATGATTTATGTGGCGTAGTCATAGGAGAGGGTTTTTGATATTATGTAGAATCTTTGGTTGTAACCGTAGCTAATTTGAGTGATTGGTGTGTAGGTTAGGTGATCAGTAATAAGATTCAAAGTTGTTAACATGTTATAGTGTTTGTGTTCTTGAGCAACAATTAATAAATCTTTGATTGGTGATCGATATTGAGGCTACGGTGGAATTGGTTGAGTCATTCATGATCTGGTGTCATGTCTTCATGATTGAAGGAGATGATCTGACATCATATTATTTGATGCTAGCGTGTGGAGTATATTCTAGAGGAAGCATGAGTTTGGTCAAAACGTGTTTGACCTCTTGACACAAAATTATATGTAATTCATTGTATGGGCCAACACAGTCTTGTAAATATGTTTTATACATTGAGTTTTAGTTTGTGGCATGTTGGATCTAAGAAAGATATTTGAAATTCAAATCTATTTTAGATTTAGGGCTTGATTAAGGAGGTGGACTTAATAGTTCAACATTTAATGGATGAAGTTGGAAGTTAAGTGTGTTGGGAAAGTGTGGTTGTAAAGTGGGAGTTGTGATCAAGGCAGGACAAATTTAATTATTTTTTGAAGAGATTGTGTGCTTCAGTGGATCTGATCAAATAGAGGTAGTGCTATTCTACAGATCATTCTTTCTATTATTTCCTAATAGTTACAACAATCAAAACCCCTTAATTGGATGGATCCGAGTGTGTGTGTGAGTTTGTGGCCTACAACACAACACTTCAATAGGATAATAACATCACTTGTTAGAGAAAATAAGCATGTAATTGAAGAAAGTAACAAGCAAAAGACTCCTATTGCTCTCTAGTTAGTGTGAATATGAAATAAAGGGTTAATTACTCTCAGATTGGACCCTTAAAGAGTGACAATCTACACTTAAATGAGAGATTCAAGAGTACATTCTTTCCATTTTAAGCCAAATTGAAGTGTTCTCTAATTAACTAAAGCATGAATCTAAGCATTAAAAACATGGAAATAACTATCAAATTAAAGCATTAGCAAGCAAATTCCAAGCATGAGAGTTCAATAATTAAGGATTATGAAGCCTGAAAATTCAAGCAGGTGGAAGAGGAAATAAGCTTTGAAAATTCTCTTTTATAGAAGATTGAATAATTGAACGGTTGAGATGCATCTATAAGGAGTGGTTGAGATGCACTCATGCTTGATCCTTGATCAATGTGAGAGCCTCTTAATCATTGGGGTGTGTTTGTTGTGTTTCTTTGATTTAAGAGGTATTTATGAATTTCTTTTAATTAATAACTCTAGCCATGCATTTGGTGGGATCGAATTAATTAAATAGGCCTAGAGTTAATTGTCTTGATTTAGCTTGAAACCTTAGTGATAAATGCTTGATTTAGGATTTTATTGAATTTTTGGGACTTATGTTAATGATCGGGAATCAAATTAACATAATCAAAGTTATATGTCGAATTAAAGGAAAATAGGGCCTTAGGTTCTATTAGCCCAATTTTAGGTGATTACATTTGCTCCTCTTTGAATTGCTTTGCAAACAGCACAAGGATTCAAAGAAAATCTGATTCAAAGCATGATCTAGGAGATTTATAGAGCAGCAAGGAATACTCTAAACTCAAGTGATTTATAGAGTAGTGAGGACCACTCTGAAAGATTTATAGAGCAGCGAGAACTACTCTGAACTCAAGTAATTTATAGAGTAGAGAGGACCACTCTGAAAGATTTATAGAGTAGTAATGAGAACTACTTTGAATTTGAGAATTTTGAGCCTGATCAAACAAAATCCTACCTGATTTAAAAGCTACCAATTCTTAACTTGATTGGACGAGAATTGACACCATCGATTCCGAGCTTGATTGAATGAAGACCAATAAGAGAATTACGAGCTTGATCGAACAAAATCCTGCTTTATTTGAAACTATCAATTTTGAACTTGATTGGACAAGAATTGACAATACCGACTCCGAGCTTGATTGAACGAAGAGCGATAAGAGATTTTGAAAAGAATTTTTAGTTAAAATTGATCATGCTAACAAGTAACCAATTTGATTTGAAGTGATGAAATTGATCATTTCCGTAAAGATTAACAATCTCAACTTGATTGAAGAAAATTGTCATGCCCCTGTTGTTGAAGAATTTGATTCAAAGCATTAGATTTTGGTATGATTATGCCCCCTCAGGATCAAAATCGGAACAAATTCAAATAAAATAATTAGTTTCAAGCATTTAGAAAGAGTTGTGGTGATTGAAAGGATCCTAGATCAAGTGTAGATCATTTTGAAAGAATTATCAAGCCATTTAGATCAATTTTAGTACCCCAGAAGCACTATTTGACCAAGTTTGACCAAGAATGTGAGAGAGTTGACCAAGTTTAACTGATGTTTGAGCAATATCTTGGCATAAAAATTTGATGCTTTATGGAGAAAATCACTTTCTGTAGCTTCTAACAAGATTTCTGTGCATTAATTGTGCTCTATTCAGCTCTCTTTAAGTGCGTTTGACCATTGATTTGATTGAAAACCATTTATGTACTGATTTGCCTTGCTTGCGGTATCTTTTATGCTCAATTTGCCCCTGTTTGACTACAATTTGACCATGTTTGACTTTTGCATTCTAAAGTTTGACTTTTCTTTGTAACTCTTCTTTGACTGCATTTGAGTGATATAAATCACCTATTTTGATTTTGGTCCCGATATTAAGCCTCTATGATGTCTTATGAATGAAGTCCCCTTACGACTCCGGGGCTCCCGAGAGGCTTAAATAGGTCAAAAAGTCAATTTTTACTATTCATTTTCACTTTTACCCCTTCGAATTCTACTAAGCTCTAAGCAACCATGATGTTCCTAGTAGAGAAGCATCAATTCGAGATGGCCAGGCAACAGGACAGACCGAGACATTATGACGCACCTGTGAGTATCCGATAACAAACCTTGTGAATTTGAAAATTTTAAATTTTCATGCATTTCTATGCAATTTTTAGCCTATTTCATTTTGAATCGCATCCTGGATGCGGGATCGCATCCAGTCAAACCTGTGTCACATCCTACATCCCAAATTGCATACGGGATTTCATGGATCGCACCCCTCTGGGTCGCATCCCGTTAAATGTGAACTTTTTGAATGCTTTTTGGTCATTTTGAATAACAGGGTCGCATTCAGGGTATCGGATCATTTCCTAGACTTCCCGATCCACATATGGGATTTCTTGAGTTGCATCTAGTTTTAGGATCACATCGTGGATTTCTTGATCCACATCTAGGATTTCGACTTGCTTTTGGTTTTTCTTGATTTATGAGCTAAGTATACTTATTTTTCTAAACTTTGAGCAATTTTTCGGCCAACTTCTTTTGTCTAATGCTGACATAGTGCCCCTATTTTCTATTGTGTAGACTCATTTTGATGTCATGTCATTCAAATCATTGAGACCAGTCCAGGTTTTAGCATTGCATGATCAGTTGAGTCAGGAGGATCAACATGTACTTAGACGATGTGGACTCTGGAGTTTAGTGCATTTACCCAACATTCAGGTGAATCACGGCCTTCTTACAACATTGGCAGAGTGGTGGCACTCTAAGCATAACACCTTCCACCTACCTACAAGAGAGATGAATCTTACGCTAGAGAATATGTGGCGAATCTTGCATGTTTATGTCTAGGGCACACAAATTGAGTACGAGGCATTTGGGCCTTTGGCGATTACTAATGCGAGGAGGGTATTCCTGGATGATACCATTATAGGTTGTTACTTGAGTTGGGACCACATGGTTGCCAACTATGCCCCTCTGCCTATATACCTAGCTAATCTGATAGGTGGCATGTTGATGCCTGATCGAGGTCAGCATGACTTTATGTGTGGATGGTCCAGAGTTATCGAATAGATGATTCACTCCCTTGACAAATATGCATGGGGTAGTTGCATTTTGGCTCACATGTACCATGATCTTCATGAGATAGTGTACCACCACTCTAGGTCTATGATTGTTGGGAGTATTATATTACAGATCTGGGTGTGGGAGCATATCCCCATTACTCGACCCATTGTAGATAGGCACCACAACACCGGATTGCTATATATATACATGTATTATGGCTTGATTCAGTAGCCCCACTTGGGCAAGTTAGAGTATTGGCATCATCTTCTAGATGTTGTTACTAATGTTGTATGGTGGCCATATCTAGACTATGAGGCTTGGCCATTAGATGCCAGGCAGATGCCTTATTTCTTCCAGATTAGGTATCTTGTTGGGAGGACCCGCTATATTATTGAGCAATTTTTTATTACTCAAGTGTGCCGATAGTATGGTAGAGTACAAGGTATGCCCTAGGAGGCATGTCTATATGCCCAAATTAGGAGTGAGGAGTCTTAGTGGGGAGCCCGATTAATATTTGAGATGGTCATTCATGAGATCTCACAGATGGATTGCGTTGACTAGGACTACCAGGCATATGTCCTTGATGCAGGTGTTACCAATGAGTATCATGCTCACTACCTCAGACATCCATACCCCAGGTTCACTACTCCAGAGGATGCCATTCCGTGTATTGAGGATGCACTAGATTATGAACCTGATGATGATGTTGGTGGTCAGGCTTGAGCTGCATGAGGTGCCGACAGGGGGAGAGGATGATATGGAGCCTGCAGGGGTAGGGGAGATGGAGATGGGGCCTATGGAGGTAGAGGGGATGGTGATGGAGGAGATGGTGGAGATGATAGGGGTGGTGGTGGTGGCACAATAGGCAACAGTAGATGGTGGGCCTCCGGAGGAGAGTCTAGTTAGAGGAAGTGGAGATTGCAGGTCACTCCTCCTCGGAGGGATACAACACTATTATTATATAGGGATGAGCACACCCAGAGAGTAGCAGGAGGAGGTCAGGATTAGCAACAACATCAGGTACCACAGGATCCTCCTATGGGTGGTGATGGAGATAGATTATCCCAATGTGAGCGAGAGCGAGCTTCCTTAAGACCGGAGATGGCCATCCTTAGAGCCTAGTTAGCAGAGAGAGATGCACAACTAGCTCAGGTAAGATCAGAGAGAGATACCCAGACCACCCAGCTGAGAGTGGATAGATATGCCTAGTTAGCATAATTGAAGGCATGTAGGGATACATAGCTTGCATAGCTAAGAGATGAGAGGGATAGGTATGTGCACACTGCCACCCACCAAGGATAGAGGGCCATGTATTATTTCACTTTGTATTATGTTGTGGTTCTTGCCTCCCAGAGGGATCCTTTATATTCAGTTATTGCTCAGCAGTCTGAGGGTGCCATGCCTCCCCCACCACCACCTGGCAGAGAAGATGCACCCCCTCCTGATCCTCCAACAAAGGATGAGGGGGCTAGTGAGGTGTAGACCTCTTTTGATGTTCATGTATATTTTGTATCACTGGACATATTGTATCTAATTGGATATCTTGTACTTGTACCATTTTTTATAGATGTACTTTCATGTCTTCTGGACTCTGTACTGATACATTATCTCATTGTTGCATCCATGTTGTGATATAATGATACTCTTATTTACTGATGCTTTCTAATGGACATTCTTGATACTCTTGTTTATGGACATTTCTGATGATATATTGATGCTCATGCTGATTCTATCATGGATGCCTTTATCTAATTCGTCATGTTTTCTATCTTTGATATCTGATCTCTGATGGTTTTATTTTCTGCACATATGATATATGATGTTTCTTTTATGCTTTGGATATTGATGTGATGGTCATACTTGGTCAATATTAGATTAGGTGATGATAAAATGATGTCATGATATATTTCACTGATATATGCTCATGTTTTTATTATTTTCAAAGTTTTTATGAATGTACGAATGCATGAGATGTATTGTGATGCAATGTATGGACATCTCACTTTTAAGTATGTATGAGTGAATATGGATGCATTATGCAAATGGTTTTATGATATGAAATAGGTTATGAATGCAAATGGATATCAATGATTTATACTCAATCATTTTAGTTTCAATTGTTTTATGATTCCATGATGTACTTGGTCACACATGTCAAATGCTTAATGCTTAATGCTTTAGAATTTTCAGCTTATATCAAAATGCCTTTAGATAGATTTTCAATTTATATCAATGCCTTAGATAGTTGAATCCACACTTTCATGCTTATGCAAGATTTTAAATGAATGCAACTAAATTAAAATGAATGCAAATTAAAATGAATTTCAATGCAACTAAAGATAATGAAATGCATCTAAATGAACCTTAATGCAAATTAATATGAGATGCAACTAAAATGAACCTAAATGCAATTAACTAATGAAATGCACCTAGACTAAAACACCTAGGACCTTTGTTAGCGAGACCTCATTAGGATAGTACAATTTTCACCGATAGATTTAGCAATCCTAAAAATATGAATACATCCTTTTTATTCGCCATGTTGGAAGACAACCTAAACATTAAAGCACCCAACTAGAATGTTTTGTCAGTTACTTTCTGTTTGATATAAACCATTTCTTTTCTAGTCCACATGTGTAAATGTATACCCGCAATGACCTTTCATTTTGTATTCATATCCTAGGGTATAATCTGATTTACCATACACCTTACTAAGGAATAGTTTATCTTTGTTAGTTTTTAAATAGGCAAGGAAATAGATCCAACCTCAATAAGGTTTTCATAGGAAATAGGTCGAGGTATACATGGCATTCCAATCATGATGGAGGAACTTATAGTAGACACCCATTCCCCATGACCACCTTAGATCATTGCATTTATTACCACAAATAGAAGACAAAGAAAATATTATGCCCCCAGTCCTTGTTCCTCTTAGTCCAGAGACATCATTGAGCTACTCAAGGAAACATAACAATAAAAAATTGATAATAAGAAAAGTTCATTGTCCTTTAGCATGATCATTGTATTTGCATAATAGAAACAGACAATTGTGATTATAGTGTTTAAAAACACTGTTGATTAATCTTGCAAACACATGCATAAGAATTATTATCAATAAAAGATTCTTTCTTCATCCATAAGTGTCTCACTTATTTTAGTGTTTCAAAACACTTTTTTCATCATGACGTTGTGTTGAGAAACACATTTTAGTCTCATTGGTTGGTGTTTAAAAAAACCATTTTTCATAGTTTATTGTCAATTGCGGATGAGGGTGGTATTGAAAAATATCATTGTTCATAGTTTATTATCAATTACAGACTCATCATCCTATCAACCAATGTGATTGTGATCAAATGCCCCCTAGGGAAAAATAGTTTACCTAGGACCCTAATGTGGATAGATTCCAGTCTTAGGAAGGCAAAGTTCTTTGAAAGTTCTCTTAGGATTTGGCATGTCACGAAACTGACTGAAGGATATATATAAACTGATATTTACATAGGCTAAAGGTGCAAGTGTTGTCTTGATAGATAGAGCATCAATTATAAGTAGCACCTATTTACCAGGTTTTCACCACTTGGCGATAGTTTTATTCTATTTTTGCTATCATGGTGCCTGTTTACCAGGTTTTCACCAAGACACCTTTTTATCTTTTCCATTTTTATTTTTTATTTTTTATTTTTTTGTTCTTTTTGATTTTTCTTTTTTTTTGTAGTTTTCTCTTTTCTGATTTTTTTTGGACTCACCAAGGCACCTATTTTCTAGGTTTTCACCGAGATGGTCATTTTTAGGACTTTTTCCATTGTTTTTTATTTTTTTCAAGATCCATATTTGTTGTTTTTAAACTTTTTTTAGGACTCTTTTCACTGTACAAAAACTACCTCCAGAATGTTAGGCATAAAACCTTTTTAGATGTAGAGTATTGATTGGATCTAGTAAAACATCTCCTTCAGGCATAGCCAATTGGTAGGCTCCTAATCCAAATGTTGCTATAATGATAAAGGGACCCAGCCAGTTGGGTTCAAATTTCCCTTTTTGTTCTCTATTCTGCTGATTCTTAGGACTAGATCTCCCACCTGAAAATTTCTTGGTTTTACTTTCTTGTTGTATCCTCTTGACATTCTCTTCTAGTAAGCTTTGAGATGATCAAATGCCTATTTTTTGTGCTTATCTAGCAATTCAAGTTCTTGCAGTCTAGAGATTCTAAAGTCCTCATCAGTGACTAGATGTTTCAGTGATATCCTTAGTGATGGAATCTCTACTTCAACTGGTAAGACTGCTTCTGATCCATAGACTAGTGCAAAAGGAGTTGCACCAGTTGGCATTCTAATACTTGTTCTGTAAGCCCACAATGCTGGATTGATTTGAAAATGCCAATCCCTTCCTAATTTGTTTACTATCGTATGAAATATTTTTAGAATGTTTTTGTTTGATGCTTTAGCATGTCTGTTACCTTGAGGGTAATAGATTGAGGAATAGTGCTGAGTGATCTTAAATTGAACACACAACTCATCTATGTCTTTGTTCTTGAATTGACCCCCATTGTCAGTCACAATCAATGATGGTATGCCATAATGGTAAATGATGTAATTCAATATGAACATTGAGATTTGTTTTCCTGTTGAATTGGACAGTGGGACAACCTCCACCCATTTTGTGAAATACTCAGTTGTAGTGATGATGTATTTATGTCCATTAGATGAATTAGGGTAAATCTAACCAACCAAATCAAAGGCCCACTATTGAAATGGCCAATGTGTTATGAAGGGAATCAACTCTCTAGCTGGCACATGTATCAGATTACCATGGATCTGGCATTTCTTATAGGTTTTTGCAAAGTGGATAGCATCTTTCTCCATAGTGGGGTAATAATACCCAACCCTTAAAAGTTTCTTAGCTAATGAAAAATCATTCGAGTGTGACCCACACACACCTTCATGAACTTCTTTTAATACATGATTAGACTCTTCATGTTCTAAACATCTAAGAAGTGTTCCATCTAGACTATGTCTAAACAAGTCATTAGCAATGATTACATAACATGATGTTGATCTTATGAGCGATCTCGTTTCATTTATAGAATAGCCTCCAGGAATTGTTTGGTCTTTAAGATAGGAATAGATATGGGTGTGTGGACAAGGCTTTTGAAGATACCTATTTTAAAAAGACTCAAGTCAAAAAAATATTAGATTTTAACCTAGCATGAAATCAATCCAAAACAAAGAAAACTCTAAGATAAGCCACCTCAAATTGAGCTAAAATAGATGCGCTTATGCACTATTTGATTTTCTCATTTAAAGGAATGTGGGTATGCTCTCAAAGCACTTAGAGCATCTTCCTAATGCAGATTTGGAGGATTTAAGCTTCATGAAAACCCCATAAATGACACAATATTGGGTAGAACACCCAAAATTGCCCCTTAAGGCCTCAGGAACTCAAGATTATGTAACTAATATGATTAAGTAGATTTTTAAGCTTAAAGTAGATGTGATATGATGCATAAACAAGAAATAAACTAGGTTAATCCATTAGTTCTATATTAGGATGAGTTAAAATGCTTGAAAGTAAGCTAAATTAGGATGATTATTCTAAATCTAGAGCTAAATGAGCATGATAACAATGCTTAAAATGAAAGGTGAATGGATGTTTTGCTCTTAAAAATGAGGAGTATTTATAGGCTTTGGGAAGGAGGAATGAGTGGCCAGGATCAAAATCCTTAAGAGAGGCCACGATTCATTCAAAGGGGAGCACATGGATTGTGCTAGTTCAAGGCCACCTCCTTGTGACAAGTGTCACAAGGGCATTGGGTTGAAAGATGGGAAGGATGTGCACAATTTGGGAAATGTGCCTAAGGTTAAAGGGTGTAAGAAAGGGGTGAGGGGCTTCTTAAATGCATCATAAATGCATGTAAGAGGGATAAGGAGGCTTTTAATGCATTTAATGCATGTAAGAGAAGTTTCTAGAAGTTTGTTGACTTTGGGTTAAGCTTAGGAGTTGGCTAACCTTGTTTAGGGAATGTGACAGGATTAGGGGGGGGATTAGGATTAGGATTAGGGGGACAAGGATTAAAGACTTTCTAGACGAGTCTAGAACTTCCTTAGGATAAATATGGATTTTAGGAAATAGATAAAGATTTATTTATTTCCATGGTTTAGGTTTGAGAATATTTATTAAAAATGAATTTAATAAATATGAGGATTAAATATTTAATCTTAATTAAATATTTTGAGTTGGGATTAAGGTTAGGAAATGGGTAAAACAACCTTTAATCGAAATTAAAGAAGGATTAGAAGATTCTGGAAGAGGTTAGTGGTCATTAGGAATTTGGCAAGGTTTTGGGAAAAAATAAATTATTTATTTATTTTTTGGATTTTTGGTTAATTTATTAATTAAATAATTAATAAATAAGGAGAAGATTTAAACATTTTTGGGAGGGATTCCTTAATTAAATATTTTTAATTAAGGTAAAAGGATTTAATGGCATAAAAATAAATAAATAAAATAATTAATTAATTAATTAATAAATGATGATGTCATCAGGGGTTTTTCAAAAAATAAAAATACTTTATTTTCTAAAGGATTTTTAAGTGTCTACATTTTGCTCCTCTTTGATGCAATGTCGCAAGTGGCATGATGTCAAAGACAAGAAAATAAGATGCCCAAGGCTAGAATTTAGAGGAATAAGGAGTTGTGCCCCCTTGAGAAAATAATGCAAGGAGTAAACGTTGTGAAATTTTTTTGAAAGGAAACAGAGAAGGAAGGACCTAGGAAGAAGGGGAGATAAATAACCAAGCTTCCAAGAGCAAAGATGGGTGAATGCAAGATGAGATGGAATGCAAAATGCAAGATGTAGTGATATGAGAGATGCAAGATTAATCTAGATGATGGAGAATGCAGGGGATTTGGGGAGCTCCAAGTGCAAATGTGGAGAGCACAACCTAGTTTAATATAGCAATGCTAGAGACCTACGAAGGATACTGGGATCACGAGGCCTTGTCACCAATATTACATAGGACTGATGCTAAAAAGACACGCAGGGTTACCCCAGCATCACACATGAAACCTGAAGGAGGCATGGTGGAAATGATGCGGAAGAAACCACAAACACATGACTGACTCACAAGAAGAAGCAAAAGATCAAAAGACCTTGTCCTAGATTATCCTCATTCGCAGCACACCATGATATAAAGGATCATGGCGACTTTGAGTAGAGGACAACGGGAAGCCGTAAAATATTAATAAGATCCAAAGGACAAAAGCCAAGACCAAAATGAGAACTCCAAAAAGACATCCTTTTCCAAGGAGAGAGATTTGATGTGATTGATGGGATTGATGGTGGGAAGATGGGTCTGAACGTGTGGAAGGATACATCGACATGGACCTGGTCTGATTGGTGGAAGATTAGATCTGACAGGAGGAAAGATACATCCTCAAGGACCCATTGATTGATGAGAGAATGAGTGCTAGTTGTTTGCTAGCAAATGATGAAGGAAAAAAATAATCACTGTGATCAAGAATAGTCGACAATTGATGTTGTTGAAGTACAAAGTTGGGGAGGACAAGATTTCTAATCAAATGCTGCTATAGGACTGAGAAGGATATGTACAACAAAAAGGGATGATATGTACAATGGAAAGGAAAAGATATACAATGGATATGGACAGAAGCTCAGGATTGGGGATAGGAAGATCTTGCTATACAGGATATAAAGGAAGGAGGGTGCTATATAGGATATACAGGAGATGGTACAAGATATGTGCAGGTAGGATTGCAGATTTGTTGGAGGATTATAAAAAAGAGGAATGCTGGGGGATGGTGGATGGGGATGGGGATGGGAGAACTGAGATGCTAGGATGGGTGTTATGGGAATTTGATAGATAATAACTCGGTCTACTATGTATGGCACCTATTTGCCAGGTTTTCACCAACATACTTGTCCAAGGTGCTTGAATTGCCAAGTTTTCACCATTGGATGATTGTTTTTCTTTTTCTTTTTCTTTTTGTTTTTTGGTTTTTTTTGTATTTTTTTGGTTTTTCCAATTTTTATGGATTTTCTAAATATGTAAGATCTAGTTTAGGCATAGAACCTCTTTAGATGTATGATGTTGATTGGATCATTCAAAGGCTCACCTTCTGGTGTAGATAGCTGATAGGTGCTAGAGCCGAAGCATGCTGTGACAACATAGGGGCCCAGCCAAGTAGGCTCAAACTTGCCTTTCTTTTCTCTATTTGCTTGGACCTTCTGATTTTCTTTGAGGACCATGTCACCAACCTAGAACTGTCTAGGATGAACCTTCTTGTTATAACTCCTTTTGAGTCGATTCTGGTATGCAACCAGGTGATCATATGCTTGTTGTCTTTTTTCATCTAATAGGTCTAGCTGTGTGAGACGGGCCACATGATAGTTTTCATCAGTGGTGTAGTTCTTCATGGAGACTCACAATGATGGGAGCTCAAATTTGATTGGTAGAATGGCTTCGGCACCATATACAAGAGAATATGGGGTGGTGCCTGTGGGAGTGCGATAAGAAGTGCGGTAGGCCCAAAGGGCGGGATTGATTTGGAGGTGCCAGTCATGACTAGAGTCATTGACAACCTTCTTGAGGATTTTCAAGATAGTTTTGTTGGTTGCCTCAGCCTAGCCATTTCCTTGAGGGAAATATGGACTAGAGAAACAGTGATGGATGTGGAGTCTGACACATAGATCATCCAAATGCTGGTTTTCAAAAGGTGTGCCATGGTCTGTGAAGATGGTAGATGGTATGCCAAAGTGACAAATGATGTGGTAAAGGATGAACTTGGATATTTGGATGCCAGTAGTTAGGGTGAGCGGAATCACTTCAACCCATTTGGTGAAGTACTCTATGGTAGTTATTATGTACTTCTATCCATCCGAGGAAAGGGGAGTGATTAAGCTGACAAGGTCAAAGCCCCAACATGAAAATGGCCACGGTGGCGCAATGGGTTGCAAGTCTTGTGCTGGTGCATGAATCAAATTTGCATGTTGCTGACATGGTAAACATTTTTTGACAAACTCACAAGCATCATGTTCCATGGTTGGCCAATAATACCCAACTCAAAGCAACTACTTAGCTAAAACCATGCCACTCGTGTGGGCACCACAAATTCCAGCATGGACTTCTTGTAAAGCCAGGACGGTCTCATTTGAATCTAAACACCTAGAGAGGATATTGTGATACCCTCGACGATAAAGGGTGTTGGCTACAAGAGTGTAGTAGGAAGCTCTGTGAATAAGGTTTTGGCGTTGGTTATTGGTGAGATGGGGAGATATGATACCATTCTTTAGATATGCATGGATGTCATGGTACCACAGGGACTGAGGAACAACCAAGACACACACCATTTCTGCATCGGCATTCTAATAAGCTAGTGTATGTAGCTTCTTGACTAGGAATTCATATTGTGATGCGTCATGAGGGATTTCTAACAAAGATCCAATAGTTGCCATTGCATCTGCTGATTTGTTCTGAAGTCTGGGTATCTATGTGAATTGTAGATTTAGGAAATGCTCTTTCAGTATGTCCACTAGTTCTTTGTAGGGTAGCAGCTTGTCATCCTTCATCTGATATTCATCTAGGACTTGCTTGATAATCAACTGTGAATCTCCAAACACTTGCAGTTCTGTGATATTCCACTGAATGGCTATTTTGAGACCTGAGATGAGTGCCTCATATTCTGCAATGTTATTGTTACATGAAAATCCCAACTTGAATGACTTTGGGATGTAGTCACCTTAAGGTGTGATAAATAGGATTCGTGCCCCTGATCCATGTAATGTGTAGGAGCCATCAAAGTATAGCTTCCACATGGGTTGTTCTTCGATCATACATAAGTGTTCATCAAGGAATTCCATAATTAGGGGATAAGCATCCACTAGTGGTGCCTCTGCTAGCTGATTGGCAATGACTTTCCCTTTGATTGCTTTCCAATCTATGTACTGGATATCAAACTCGCTAAGTAACATGACCCATTTTTCCATACAGCCTATGAGAGTTGTCCTTGATAACATATATTTGAGGGGATCTACTTTTGAAATGAGCCTGATTGTGTGACTAAGCATGTAGTGTCTAAGCTTTTGAGTGGCAAAGACCACTGCGAGGCATGCTTTTTCCATAGGTGAGTAATTAAACTCATAGCCGACAAGAGTTCGAATTATGTAGTAGATGGCTCTCTCTTTGTTTTCATCATCATGCTGAACTAAGAGTGCCCCCAATGCTATAGTGGTTGTCGAGATGTAGATTATGAAAGGGCATCCTGGAACTGGTGGTACTAGGATTGGAGAGTTGGCTAGATACTCCTTGAGTTTATCAAAGCTTCTCTGACATATGGGATCTCATTTGAAGCTTGTGTCTTTGCATAAGAGATGTGTAAAAGGTTGGCACTTGTCTACTAGCTGAGAAATGAACCAACGCACTGATTGAAGCTTTCCTTGTAGGCTTCTGAGTTGTTTGAGTGTTCTTGGTGGAGGCATTTATGTTATTGCTTTGACCTTCTTGGGGTCGATCTCTATGCCTCGTCGTGATACTATGAAACCTAGAAGCTTTCCAGATGTAACACCAAAGACACATTTCTTTGGATTGAGCTTTAACCCATAGTGCTGCAAGCAATCAAACACACTCTCCAAAATGTCAAGGTGTTCATGGCGTGTCTTTGATTTTGCAAGAATATCATCCACATAGTCTTCTAGAATCTTGTGGATCATGTCATGGAAGATTGTTGTCATTTCTCTTTGATATGTGTCTCCTACATTCTTTATCCCAAATGGCATCATGTTGTAGCAGAAGGTACCCCATGGAGTTTTGAATGTTGTTTTATGTTGATTTGCTTCTGCTATACGAATCTAATTGTAGCCTGAAAAGCCATCCATTAGTGACAACATTTCATGACCCGCTGTAAGATCTACAATCATGTCTATATTTGGTAGCAGAAAGTCATCTTTAGGACATGCCTTGTTCAAGTCCCTAAAATCTATGCATATTTTGATGTCACTTGAAGGCTTTGTGACAGGTACCATGTTAGAGATCCAATCGGAGTAATCTATAGCTCTGATAATCTTGGCTTGGAGGAGTTTTTCAAGCTCTGCTTTGACTAATAAGGCAACTTTTGGATGCATTTTTCTCAGCTTCTACTTTACTGGCTTGACATTAGGATCCACTACTAGATGATGGATGACAAGATTAGGATCAAGTCCAGGCATGTGTGCATATGACCATGCAAAATTTATGATTGATTCTCTAAGGAGTGCAATCGAATCCATTTCTTCACCTTCTGTCATGTTGGCCGCAATGTAGGTGATCCTTGGACATTCCTCTGTACCCAAGTTGACTGGCTTGGTTTCTTCTATGATGATAGGTAACTGCTCTGGTCTGTAATCCTAGATGGGAGGAAGAGGCAAGTCTTCATCTTCTAGCACTTGAATTGCCAAGTTTTCACTAGAAGATACACTCTTTATTTTTACTATTTTGGAATCAGAATGTGCCCCAGAAGGGTTTTCACATAAAGACTCATGTTTTACTTTTTCTATTTCTCTTTTGTAGCTAAAGCTTGCCTTCTCCCCAAAGTATCCTTCTGGGTCAAGCTTATAGATGTGAGTTGACTCTGAATTGTGAACTGATTGTGGGCCTGATGCCCCCATGAATTTTAGGAGTGCTTTCATGCTTTGGAACTCATCGATGTGTGCAATGCTTGGTTGGTCCCAATCTATGAGTTGAGGGTGAATGAGGGGAAGTTCTATGAGATTGATGGAAAGTTGTTGGAGGATAGAAGTCCCCAGGAGGGTGTCATCATAAAAGATATTGTCATAGGATTTGATTTCTTTCTCTTCAGGGATATCTTTGATTTCTATGAGGTTGTCCTAGCTATTCAAGAGGGGAATGCTAGTCATGTTGATGCCCCCAGTTGTGGTATTGGGCCCTTGTATATGCAGGCGAGGGGTATTAAAGCCAAGACCCTGATGTTGTGGGTTTTTGGATGCTGTAATTGGGTCTTTGCTTCTGCCTTCTTGTGGTCCTAGACCCCCACCTTGGTAGTTCCATTGCTCAGTAGTGTACTTGTACGATTGTGGGTATTTATCTTTGAAGTAGCCAAGGAGTTGAGTGTTAGGTGGTGGGGGATCTTTGTACAACCACCTATTGATGTCAGGATCCATTTCTTGACTGTTTAATGTGCCATGGGATTCAAAAGTCATAGGTCCCATTCTCTTGATTTCATGATGCTCTTCAATAGGCTTGCTTTGGTGACTCAGGCGCCCTTGAGTATGTGGATCATGTGGGAGGGCCCCTATAGCAAATGCATCATGTAGGCTATATTCACCATAGCCCTCATTATTGATCTTGATGGAAGAGAGGGTGGAGGTGAGAATGGCTTTTGGATCACAATGGGATCGGGATGAGCTGGCAATAGAAGTACCAATGTTAGTTCCAGGACAATGAGTGGAGTGAGGGAATGATGCTTCCATTGCACGATAGTATGTGAAGGGTTGGGGATCAACATGGATGGTAACCTTAGTGCCTTGATGCAAAAATTTGATGCACTAATGGTAAGTAGATGGTATAGCCTTGATGGAATGAATCCATGGTCGGCCTAGGAGGATATTGAATGGTAGGTCAAGATCAACAACATGGCAAATGGTATCTTGTGTTGCTAGGCCTAGATGAATAGGAAAAGTAATGGTACCTTTAGAGGTACACTCCAAGTTGTCATAGGCTTTGATAGTGATTAATTCATGTACTATATCAGCTTGAGTGAACCCGATCTGCTGAATGAATTTCAAAGTACACAAGTTCAGGGCCGAGCCATTATCTATTAAGACCTGTTTGATGGCAAAGTCTCTGACCATGATGGTGATGCGGAGAGGGAGAGTATGGTCAGGTGCAATGTCTGGCATGTTGGATGTTTTGAAGGATAAAGCACAGGCTATGAATAGATGTCCCACAAGGGTCTCAAACTGGGTGGTGTTAATGTCTGTGGGGACATGTCCTTCTTTGAGAGCTTAGTCAAGGATCTCCTGATGGAGAGGTGAAGTGCAAAGAAGATCCAAGATGGATATTTGGGCTCATATGTTCCCAAGATGTTTGATGAGGTTATACTATGCATTGTGTACTGGCCTTGGACAGGCACCAGCAATAGTGATCTGGCCTCTACGGGTAGTAATAGCACATTGATGATCCACTCCTCTGACATGGATGGCATTGACTGTGGGCTCAACTTGGGTTATACATCCAACAAATTTATCATAATTGATGTAGGCAGTAGTGTGATCTTCTTTCTTACCCTTGCCATGATTCTGGGAATGATTGGTATTAGTTTGGTTGTTCCCAGCATTGTGTTGTGGGAACACATTCTGATAAATTTGCAAATTGGCATTTGGCGAGGCTTGAGCAGGTGTATCTACTTGGATCTCCTTTTGATCAATGAGATCTTGGATATAGTTTTTGAGTCTCATACACTTCAAAGTAGTGTGTCCTTTGACACAATGATAATCACAGTATTCATGATCTTTTTACCAATCGGGCTTAGGAGTGCTATCATCAACTGGCTGGATTGGTGGAAATGTGATCAAGTTGGCCTTGGCCATTTAGTGAAAGATAACATCCAGAGGTTCACCCAGCGGTGTGAAGGTCTTCCTTGGATTGTTCTGAGCTCTGGGCTTGTGTTGTTTGGGAGCAACATTAACGACATTGACCTGATTGTTTGGATTACCTTGATGAGCTTGGTGGGCTTGTTGTTGATAATTCTATTGATTATTCTGAAAATGATATTGTTGCATGGGTTGCTGATGGACTTGAGGAGGCTACTGATATGTGGGTGTTTGTTGTTGTTGGTATGCGGGAGTTGGTGTAGGGCTAGCCATGACAAATTGGACATGCTTGGTATAAGTGGCTCCATCAGTAACAACATTCTTGTTATGATTCCAGTAACGGGATTTATCATTGCTGGGTTTATTTTGGGAATCATTTTTAAAGTGTCGGATTGTGCCTTCATCTAGGAGGGCCTTTTCAATACCTATCCCCTTGCTCTTGATATCTTGATAGGTTTGGAGACAATTCATCCTCATGAAGTGGGATAGCTTAGGATGTAGATTATCAATAAATATTTTGGTCAAATGCTTTTCAGGTGGCTGGTATGATAACCTGGTGGTAAGGTTCTGCCATCGTTGCAAGTATTCTGATAGAATTTCTCCTTCTTTCTATTTTGAGTTGCAGAGATCTAACAAGGTCAACTCATTCTCAACATTGTGGGCATAGTGGGCAATGAACTTCTTAGAAAGTTCAGCAAAGGTTGTGATAGTCCCACATGGTATTTTGTAGAACCACTCAACAACAGTTCCTCCCAAGATTTTGGGGAATAGGCGTAAGAGATAGTTATCACTGTAAGCTACTTCTTGGCATGCCATATAGAATTATTTAATATGATTGACTGGATCTCCTTTCCCCCTATATTTATCAAATTTAGGTGTCTCAAAGTGCTTGGGGAAAGGTATAGCAGCAATGGATCGGTCAAACAGATAAGGACACACCTCCTCAAACTTGTAGGTTTTGTTCTCAGTACCGGTTTGAAGCTCCTTAAGAGCATTCTTCATGGTTTCCCACTCGGCATTGATCGATGTTTGAGTGGGTGTTCCCATTTGAGATGGGTATTGTGGAGTGGGATATGGAGATGATCCAGTGGGATAGGTGGATTGGAGGGGATTTTGGAGCAATGTTTGCTAGGGATATTATTGATGCAGCACAGGGGGATATTGCGGTGGAGGATACGGGACTACTTGCTGGTGTTGTGGGATGATGGGGATTTGCTGCTGTAACTGATAGGAGGAAACTTGTTGCTTTTGGGGAATGATGGGGGTTTGTTGCTATGACTAGAAGTATGGTTGTTGTGGGGGTGGCTAGGGGAATGATGCAGCTTGTTGATAAGATGGTCCTTGCTAAACTTGGCTTTGTGGTTGACCGATATAGGTCAGGTGCATTCCCGCATTGCTTAAGGGTGGAACTAATGTAGGGAAGCTTGAAGCAAAGGGTGGCTGGGCAAGATAACTTGAGAAATGGGAGGAACTTTGCTACTAAGGTGGAGGAATTTTTTGAAAAGCACTGGGTGTTGGGAATGGATAGCTTGTGAAGGATGAAGTTGGTGGAGGTTGAGATGGTTGTTGTTGTGCTACTTGTGAGAAGGTGGCTTGTTGGTTTGCAAACATAGATGTAGGAGAGTGAGTTGGTATTCCAAAGGCTTTCATGTCTTCTTGAGTGAGACCCCAATGAGAACTAGTGTGAGGTGGGAATTGTGCTGCAGCGGATGCCTAGAAGGTAGATGTAATGGGAGTTTGGGATATGAATGGTGGATTGGAAAAACCCATGGAAGGCATTCCTGTGGTGAAGGAATTTTGCTGGGCTTGTGCCTAGGTAGATGCTTGCTGGGGGGAGAATGAAGAGGACACTTGTGTTCCCCATGAAAAAGGTGATGTGGAAGTTTGTGAATTTTGAAAGGGGAACAATTGCACTACCCCTAGAGTAGATGATGTAGAGGTTTTCTAGGTGAAAGAGGGAAATGATTGCATTGACCCCTGAAATGATGGTGTGGATGTTGAAGCTTGGGGATTGAAAGGAAAAGATGATTGCGTCCCTCCTGGCACAAAAAGTGTGGATGTGGAAGCTTGTGAAGTGAAAGGGAAGGATGATTGCATCCCTCCTGGAGTGAAAGGTGCTGCTTGGCCTATGGAAGATGGTGGAACTTCTTGTGCAAAGGTTTGTGTAAGAGGTGGGAGTTGATTTTGGGACAAGCATTGGATTTGTGCAAGAGCTTGGGCAGCCATAGCGGATGATGAAGTACCTGTGATAGGGAATGGAGAAGATGGTGTTACGGCTTGTGTTACGGGACTTGCGAAGCTTCCTTGCAGAAGAAGGGGAATGGTGGAGGTTGCTTGAGATGTTTGCAAGGTTGGATCAAGGAATGGTTGGATGAATGGAGAGTATACTTGTGCTGGGATTTGGATAGTACTTATGGGAATGCGAGGATGGAGACATTGTGGAATGGAAGTATGCGCTTGTGCAAAGTTAGTGAACATGCTTTGCTGGTTTTGGGCCATGAGTGCATTAACTACTGGTGGATTCTCTGGATGATTCACAAATGTTTCTATTGCCAAAGGAGCCGAGGGGATATTGGGATCATCCCATGTATTTCTAGTTTGTATTTAGGGATCATAGGCTATCATTGCACTGGTAAAAATGTTGGGATCAGATGAATTGGTGATTGGATAAGGATTCATGTTCCTTCTTTTTTTAGATCTTGATCTTGTCTCGACAGGCATGGAGGTGCAAATGCTAGATGGATGCAAGATATTTCCTAAAGACTCTAAAGAATGATGGATGCAAGCTTAAGGAAATGCAAAAATTAGTGAGATGCTTGGATATGAATCAAAGATGGTGGAAGATTTGATGGAAGATGGTGACAGATTGGTGAAAAAGCTTGGCGATGATGGAGGCTTGATGGGATGCTCTGATTTGGGTCAAGATTGGGTGGAGGATTGGTGGGATGCTGGTGGAAGATTACTAAGTGTCAACAATGAGCTGTTGTTTTTCCCGATGGAGGATCGGTGATAGGATTTGGCCAACCTAGGATAGACTAATGATCTTCGGTCAACTGGATTCTTATCAATGTAAGCCAATCTCTTGCTCGAGATGATGAGGCTGTGCAAGGACAAGTTGGATTTCCTTTAGACAATGCTCTATCAAAAAGGGGATGATTTCTCATTTAGGATAAGGGATGGAAATAACTCAAAGGTTTTGAACACTAAGTGCCTATAGATTTGGATCTCTGGATTTGGTGCAAAGGATGGTGGATTCTATTTTGGATGATGGATGCTAGATTTGGATCAAGGTTTTGGGATTCTGATTATGGATTGTTGATGGAAAGATGGTGAAGGATGATGGAACAATGCTCTTTCTAAAAGGATGATGTAGATGCAATTGGGATGGATGATCTATGATGCTGCTAGGAAGATGATGGTGTATGCAACTAAGAAGGACTCTAGGATGCAACTAAAGATTTGATGATGATGCAAGGATGAAACTAGGATGAAGGACTACCAAGATAAGATTTTGAGATTTGAAGGTAGAATAGGACATGTGATGGATCCTAGCTAATCTTCTCTTTCAAGATTGACGTAGCGATGGTTGACTTGGAATCGGTAGGAAAATTGTTTGACTCTTGCATTATAGCCAATATTATCAAGCTTTTCTTGATATTTTTCTTCTGCTTGGGTTGCTTGGATAGAGGATTGATGGCTCTTAAGGTTTCTTTCTGCAACTTTCTTCTCTTGATAAGCTTTGGATTTGGGCAACTTAGCTTTCAACTGTTTGATCAAATTTGGCATAACTTGGGGAAATTCTGATAATTTGGTTTGAGAAAAAAGCTCTTTGGATATCTGATTCCAAGGGTTTCTTTGCAAAATGTTCTGAGTATCTTGAACCGAGTTTGTTGATCAGTTTGATGTTTCCCAATGGCAAAGGATAGATAAACAAGACTTTTGGAAAAGCAATCTCCATAAGGGACAAAGCAATCTTTTGGGATACAAATAGGATAACTGACTCTGATAAAGCTTTGAAAGTGTATGTTCCAACAATGTTTTCACGAAGTATTTGACTATCAAGCACTTCAAGCATATCTATCTAACGAAGGTGAGTATCAAAATTGCTTGCCCACAACTTGGTACCCCCTAGAAGGGAATACAAATGGTGAGTAATCTTGAGGTGACTCGATAAACCCCTTGGAATCAGTCCTTGCACAAGGATTTTGATACTTTTGGATGTAGATAGGGTAGCCTCTATTTTATAAGGTTTTTAATAGTTCCGTGGAGTCTCCATACCCGATTATGCTAACCGCCTGTGACTCACTTAAGAGCCTAGCCAACAACATTGGGGGAGGAATATTTACCATCCCCAAACATTTGCATTTGGCACAAAACGCCCGTGGATTAGGACATATAAGTGAGTACTTTTTGCCTTCACTTTATTTTTATACCGGCTGGGGGGGATACTGGTTTGAGGTCATTCTCCGAGGAGGAAGCACTTTTCTCCCTGGACAAGCCTTGCTAAAAGTAAAACAAGTGAACTTGTCCAAGTGCAAATGTTCTACGTTGCTTACTTTAACAAGGATTTTGCAAGAATTGAAAAACTCCTAAATGCACATCAAGCAAGTTGTTATTTTCCCAAATTGAATTAAGTGTGTGTGAACTTTGAAGACACAAGTGTTTAGAGTTTGATTTTTTCTTTCTCCAAAAAGTAAGCGATTTGAGCGATTGCAAGTTCTTTCCTTTGAACATTCAAGAGTGAGATTTGCGTGTTGATTTAGGAACTTTGAAAAGAGCTTCATTTTATCCTTAGATAATTCAACATTGAGTTTGTTTGAACTAAAATTCAAAGAAGAAGGAATAGGGATGCTTTTCTTTCCACTTTAGATCATTCAAGATTGTGTTTGATTTTCAAAATGATAATAACACTTTAGGACCTAAGTTCTTTCCCTTAGTTTCATTCAAGATTTGTTTTGACTTTTGCTTTTTTATGAATCTGAGAACAAATTAAGGCAAAAAAAACACAGTCAACAGTGACATTTTCCAGCTAATAAGTGATGCTAGAAAATGCACAGGTGACACCAAAAAATTGATAGGTGGCAGTTTAAATGCTTACAGGCAATAGAGAAAAATGCCTAGGCGATAGAGAAATGATTCCAGGCAGCAGAGAAATGTTTTCCGTACGACAGAGAAATGTTTTTCAGGTGACAGAGGAAGATTTACAGGTGATAATGAAATATGTAGAAGAGAGACTAAAACATGCATAGGCGAGACTAAAATGTGCATAGGCAAGGCTGAAACATGCATAGGCGAGACTAAAACATGCATAGGCAAGACTAAAACATGCATAGGCAAGACTGAAACATGCATAGGTGAGACTGAAAATGCATAGGTGAGACTAAAACATGTATAGGTGAGAGTGAAATGGTTAAAGGTGATAGTGAAATGATTACAGGCATGAATGTTTATCTCATAGGCGTGAGCAGTTTTGTTGCAGGAGATAGAAAAGAAGTTTGAGACAGAATAGAAGTTATCAAGGTGAAAATCTTTAGAAAATAGGCATCATCAAACTCTTTGTAGGCATGACTCAACTATGTTTAGGTGTGACTAAACTATGTGTAGGTGACATTTCACCTATTTCCTGCAAATACGAGAATACAAAGTATGATTTAATCAAGTGATTGTGGTTTTTGTCCCACTGGGCGTGCCAGAATGTGGACAAGGCTTTCGAGGATACCTATTTTAAAAAGACTCAAGCCAAACAAACATTAGATTTTAGCCTAGCATGAAATCAATCCAAAACAAAGAAAACTCTAAACTAAGCCACCTTAGATTGAGCTAAAACAAATGCGCCCATGCACTGTTTGATTTGCTCATTTAAAGGAATGTGGGTATGCTCTCAAAGCACTTGGAGCATCTTCCTAATGCAGATTTGGAGGATTTAAGCTTCATGAAAACCCCATAAATGTCACAATATTGGGTAGAATACCCAAAATTGCCCCTTAAGGCCTTAGGAACTCAAGATTATGCAACTAATATGATTAAGTACATTTTTAAGCTTAAAGTAGATGTGATATGATGCATAAACAAGAAATAAACTAGGTTAATCCATTAGTTCTATATTAGGATGAGCTAAAATGCTAGAAAGTAAGCTAAATTAGGATGATTATGCTAAGTCTAGAGCTAAATGAGCATGATAACAATGCTTAAAATGAAAGGTGAATGGATGTTTTTCTCTTAGAAATGAGGAGTATATATAGGCTTTGGGAAGGAGGAATGAGTGGCCAGGATCAAAATCCTTAAGAGAGGCCAAGATTAATTCAAAGGGGAGCACATGGATTGTTCTAGTTCAGGGCCACCTCCTTGTGACAAGTGTCACAAGGGCATTGGGTTGAAAGATGGGAGGGATATGCACAATTTGGGAAATGTGCCTAAGGTCAAAGGGTGTAAGAAAGGGGTGAGGGGCTTCTTAAATGCATCATAAATGCATGTAAGAGGGATAAGGAGGCTTTTAACGCATTTAATGCATGTAAGAGAAGTTTCTAGAGGTTTGTTGACTTTGGGTTAAGCTTAGGAGTTGGCTAACCTTGTTTAGGAAATGTGACAGGATTAGGGGGGGGATTAGGATTAGGATTAGGGGGACAAGGATTAAAGACTTTCTAGAGGAGTCTAGAACTTCCTTAGGATAAATATGGATTTTAGGAAATAGATAAAGATTTATTTATTTCCATGGTTTAGGTTTGAGAATATTTATTAAAAATGAATTTAATAAATATGAGGATTAAATATTTAATCTTAATTAAATATTTTGAGTTGGGATTAGGGTTAGGAAATGGGTAAAACAACCTTTAATCAAAATTAAAGAAGGATTAGAAGATTCTGAAAGAGGTTATTGGTCTTTAGGAATTTGGCAAGGTTTTGGGAAAAAAAAATTTATTTATTTATTTTTTGGATTTTTGGTCAATTTATGAATTAAATAATTAATAAATAAGGAGATAATGTTTAAATAAGATTTAAACATTTTTGGGAGGGATTCCTTAATTAAATATTTTTAATTAAGGTAAAGGGATTTAATGGCATAAAAATAAATAAATAAATTAAATAAATAATTAATTAATAAATGATGATGTTATCAAGGGTTTTTCAGAAAATAAAAATACTTTATTTTCTAAAGGATTTTTAGGTGTCTACAGGCTGTATCTAGATAACACTTGGGTTTCCAGGGCACAAACAATTTTGCATTTGGGTGAGTCATAAGCTGGGAAAGGGAGTTCTTCCACTAGGAAGTCATAGAAAAATTGGTGCTCCTCCAATTGTAACATGGATGCTAAGGTAGCCATTGCATTAGCTGCTCTATTCTCTGATCTTGAAATTTGCTGAAATGTAATGAAGACAAAGTACTTTTTCAAGTCATCCACCATTTTTTTGTAAGGCATTAGCTTTTCATCCTTAGTCTGCTAGTCACCATTGACTTGATTGATAAAGAGTTGTGAATCTCCATAGATGTGTAATTCAATGATTTTCCATTCTATTGCAAGCTTGAGTCCATTCCCAAGAGCTTCATACTCTGTTATATTGTTGGTGCATGGAAAAATCAATTTGTATTCCTTGGGAATCTTATATCATTGTGGTGTAATGAATAAGAATCTAGCTTCTGATCCTTGTTGTGTGAAGGAACCATCAAAGTACATTTTCTAGGGATGTTCTGTTAAGTGCATGATAGATTCATCTGGAAACTCCACAAGTAAGGGCTTTTCATCAGTTAGTGGTGTCTCTGCAAGTTGATTAGCAATAACTTGTCCTTTAATGGCTTTTCTGTCCACATATTCAATATCAAATTCTCTTAGGATTAGGACCCACTTAGCTAGCCTTCCTGTTAGCATTGATTTGTTCAATAAGTACTTCAGTGGATCAATTTTAGCTACCAGTTTCACCTTGTGTGCTAACATGTAGTGTCTAAGCTTTTGAGATGCGAACACCACTACTAAGTATGCCTTCTCAACCATTGAATAGTTCAGCTCAAATGTGACTAAGGTCCTACTGATGTAATATATGGCTCTTTCTTTCTTTGCTTCATCTTCTTGTGCAAGTAATACCCTTAATGATGTATCTGTATCTGATATGTAAAGCAATAGAGGTTTTCCATAAATTGGTGCCATTAGAATAGGAGGATTCATCAAATACTTCTTGACTTGGGTAAAATTCTCTTCCCATTGCTCATCCCAAGTGAATGTGGTTCCTTTCCGCATCAATTTTGTGAAAGGTTGTGCTTTTTCCACCAATTAAGATATGAACCTTCTTATGGATTGTAGCTTACCTTGTAGTGTTCTCATCTGACTAATGTTCCTTGGTGGTTGCATCTCTAGAATAGCCTTTACTTTTGTTGGATCCACCTCAATTCCCTTTGCTAAAACTATGAATCCTAACAATTTTCCAGATGACATGCCAAATGTGCACTTCTTAGGATTAAGTCTTAATCAAAACTATTCCATTATGTCAAAGATCTTCCTTAAGTCTTCTATGTGTGTAGTCCTTATCTTTGATTTTTCCAAGGTGTCATCAACATAGTCTTCCATGTTCTTGTGCATCATGTCATGGAATATTGTGGTCATTTCTCTTTGGTAAGTGGCACCTACGTATTTTAGAACAAATGGCATTACATTCCAATAGTAGGTTCCCCATGCGCACATGAATGTTGTTTTTCTCTTGGTCTTTAGGAGCAATTTTGATCTAATTATATCTTGAAAATCCATCCATTAGGGAATACATCTCATAACCTGTTGTTAAGTCCACAATCATGTCTATGTTTGGAAGTGGAAAATCATCTTTAGGGCATGTTTTGTTGAGGTCCCTAAAGTCTGTGCAAACTCTTATTGACTTATCCACTTTAGAAATAGGAGCTATGTTTGATATCCACTCCGCATAATCAATAGCCCTAATGAATCCAGCTTTCAATAGTTTTTCCAATTCTACTTTCACTAGAAACACCACATGTGGATTCATTTTTCTAAGTTTTTGCTTCATAGGTTTTACATTAGGTGAAATAGACAAATGGTGCATAATTAAATCTATGTCCAATTCAGGCATATCTAAGGAAGACCGAGCAAAGTTGATCTTCTTTTCTTTGAAGAAATTGGAAAATTGGATCTTTTCATCTTCTGTGAATGACTAAGCAATGTGGATCATCTAAGGAGCTTCTCTTGTTCCCAAATTAATGGGTTGTGTGGGTTCAATCAAAACTGATGATCTTTCTTGAAAGTGATCTAGGAGGATATCAAGAATCCCATCCTTTGGCACCTCAAGGAGTTTTTCACCATCGGATACGTCTTTTTCTTTTTCTCTTTTAGGATCTAATATCAGAAACTTGATATCCTCTTCAATTATAGTTTCACTCTTTCTGCTGGTGGAAGAAAGGAAGGGTTCACAAGCATTGAGATAACAGGCTATGGAATAGTCATTGTCAAAGGATAGCAAGCTTGTGTTTGTAGGTTCATCCCATTCTATCAATTCAGGGTATTTCAAGGACAAAGATTCAGTAGGTTCAAGAGACAACACCCCGTTGTTATCACCATTTGTAACTTGCAAGATGTCATCTATTAAGATTTCTTCTAAATAGATGTTAGGATTATTAGAGTCATGTTCATTATTATTAGAGTTCATGTTAATGTTATGTGGATCTAACTATAGTGATCTAACATCAGAAATTTCCCCTTCTTCAATCAAGACTCTAGGAGAAAATTTGTATATCACATCTATCTCTATGTCCATGGTAGCATCATAAAGGACATCCCATTCATATTCATGTGAGTCTACTTGACTATAATCCAAAACTCCCAAGAAGTGGGCAATAGTCATGGGCACTTCATTTTCTTCATTAGCATGGTTCTCTTCTTCTTGCAATGGTTCTTGTGGAGTCACTATTTCTTGTTCTTCATCAAAGCAAGGTGTATCAAAGATGGGAAGTCCTTGTTGTTGTTCCTCCTTAGGTTCTTCTATTTGTTCTCTTTCTAGTTCTTGTTCAACATTGGTACCAATTTCTGATAGTGTATCTCCTTGTAATAGTAGAAACCTTTGATAGGTGATAGGTTGTCCTATTATTTCTTCTTCATCATTTGAGTCTCCTGATCTATCAAATACAAGACCACTTTCTGCTATGGGATGAAATCTAGCTTCTCTAAAGCCTAATCTAGTCTTGTCTTTGGGATTTCTGAAGTCCATGTGTAGAGGTTCTACTAGTCCTTTGTTGCATTGTCCCAATGGTCCTTTTCCTTTGTAACCCATCTATTTCATAAGTTCATATCCTTTCCCATATTTTCTTGGAGATATCTCAACATGTTTAACATTCCCATCTTCTTCAGGTTCTTAATAAAGCCATTGCAAAAAAATCTTTTCTTCATTTTCCTCTTCAAGGGATATTTTTGCTTTCACCATTCCGGTTCCTTCATGTATAGTTAGAGCACTACCATTGGATGGTATAAATGTTGATGAAGGCATTCCTTGTGTCCCAGGAGATATGGGAAGATCTGTTAAAGATGCTATGAGATCTATCTTGTATTGACCCATGCTTGTCTCCTGGATGTTGATCTTTTTAGCAAAGCTTTTCAAAACCATTTCTTTGGATGTTTCTGTCTTGTGAGAGATTTCTTTGTTATGAGGAACCATGCTTTTTGATTGTTTGAGATTATTGCAAGATTATGTAGTATTTTCTAGAATAGTGACCCCCACTCCATTATGAGGAAATTTTAGGCATTGATGGTAAGTTGAAGGCACAACTTGCATTGAGTGTATCCATGATCTTCCAAGAAGAATGTTGTAAGAAAGGGGGAGATCAAGAACTTGACATAGGACATCTTGCCCCACTGGTCCCAATCTGATAGGTAAAATAACTAATCCTTTGGCTGATCTCTCTTCTTCATCATAAGCTTTGATAGTTATCTTTCTTCTAGGATCAATTGCATGTTCTGAGAAACCCAATTGTTTTATCAAGTTGTATGTGCAAATGTTCAAACCAGCACCTCCATCTATCAAGACACATTTGACTTAGTGTTAATGAATAAGGACTTCTAAGTGCAAAGGTTGGCTATGTGGTTGGCTCAATGATTTATCATCTTCTTCAGAAAAAAGATAAGTAGTGCAGGGAATTTAAGTAACCAACCATGGCTTGGAATCTATCCCCATCTAGATCTTTTGGTACATTAGTGCTAAGTAGGGCTTGATCAAGAACTTATCTATGACTAGGGGATATTTTCAACAACTCTAGGAGAGATATCTGAGCGGGCATCTTTTGTAATTGTTCCATGAGATTGAACTTTAGAGGTAGCACCGCTTGTTTAGACATTGTTGTTGTTGTACTTGGTCCTTTAGATGTTGAAGCCCCTTTGAGAGTGAGTTTTTCTTGACTTCACATTACAGCATTAGAGGATTCAAATTTTTTTAAAACTCCTCTTAGAGTGATCATATTGACAGAGTGTTCACATGGTTCCATCATATTGATTACATTGTCATTATCAGAATAAGTGTAGTTGATTTTGTTTCTTTTTGAAGATTCTCCTTTCTCATAGTTAGGTAATGGTGTTTGAAATGCCTTATGATCATTGTTTGTGTGATGTCCATCTACCTTGACTTTTCCTTCTTCAATGAGATCTTGAATAACATGTCTCAGTTTTAAGCAGTTATTGGTTTTGTGTCCTTTATTACAATGGAACTCACAATAATCATTGTCATTCCACCACTTAGGTTTGTCTTTTTGATCCCAAGGTTTGGAATCAGGAATTGTAATGATTTTGTTATCCACAAGTGACTTTAGAACCACTTCCAAGGTGTCTCCCAATGGTGTAAATATTCTCTTGGGCCTTGGTATGCAAGGTTCTCTTTGAGCGGGAGGTTTATTGTAAGTATTATTTATCATTGGTGTCACAATAGGACTTAGATTCTTATTTGTTTGAAGACTTGTTGTAAGATTGAAAAAATTTGGTTTGGGTTTGACAATAGGAGTATCAATAACTCCATCATTAACCACATTCTTTTTGTTTTTGTTTGTGTACTTGTACTTGTCCTTGGAGGAACAATATTTATCTTTATTTTCCTTGTTGATGGTAATGTCACCTTTCTTGATTAGGACTTCCTCAATTTTGATAGCACTATCTATCATTTTGTCAAAACTTGGTGGTCCTTGAAATTGTATTGGAAAATTCAATGCAAGAACCAAGTTGTTAATGAAGATATCCATCTTTTCATTTTCAGGTATTTGGCTAGCATATCATGCAAATATTTTTCTCCATCTTTGTAGGAAACTCAAGAATGATTCTCTCATTTTCTGTTTGGTGTTGCATAGATCAAACATTGTGACCATGTGTTGGATATTATAGGAGTATTGTTGTATGAATTTTTTCACTAGTTCATCACATGTTTTGATTCCTATGGGTAATTTGGAAAACCAATCCATAGCTTGTCCACCTAGGCTTCGTGGAAATAGCCTCATGAGATATGTTTGTTCATGCATGAACTCCATACTAGTTGTGCAAAACTCCCTCACATGATCTTGAGGGTCAAAATCTCCCATGTATTTTTCATACTTTGGTATTGTGACATTCTTAGGTAATGGAATCATTTTGAGTCCCTTGTCAAAAGGGAAAGGACATATGTGCTCCAAGGAATATGATTATTTTGGTTTGTCCTTTTCTTTTTTGAGTTCTTGGATTTTTTCTCGTAAAGCAGTTAGTTGCCTTGTTAGAATTGATATAGGACTAAGGTATTCTTTTATCTTGAGTTGACTCACATCATAATCCTTTGGTAATTTCACACCTCGAGAAGCAAGTTATAGGAAGTATTTTTCCTTGTTTTCATCCAAAGTTCTTTCAAGGATTTTGTTGAATCGTCTACTATTTATAGCTTTTTGGTATTCCTTTTCAGTGGGATCTTCATCATCATCATCATCATAATCATGATATGTTTCATGGTATTGTATCTCTTCTCTTTGTTTAACATGTTCTTCTTAGTTATCTTGGTCATGATATCTTTCATCCCATCAATAATCATCTTGGTTGTTCATGTTTGTTTGTTCAGGTGTCGTTGCATGAGTAGTGCTTGGTGTAGTACCAAATAGGGGATTGATTCTTGAGGTCTCTCCTATTTCAAAGGTGTGTAATTTTACTTCATGTGCAAATGGGTTTCTTCCAAAATGGAAAGTTTTGTGCCTTGTAACAACCATGAAAACTGGATTGAGGAACCAATGAATGTCTTGTGTTCAAAAGTGGGTCTGATTGTGTTGCAATGTCTGGTTTTGGATCCAAGGATGCAAGAGTGGGTTTGAAATGTTGTTTTATGGATCCAATGTCAAATGGGGTTAGAATGCCATGTTTATGATTTGGGAACCAAAGTGCAAGTGGGTTTGATAATGTAAAATTTTCAGCATCAAAGGGTGTCAAAGTGCCCTATTTATGAGATGAGAACTTGGTTGTAGCCAATTGGATAAACTGACTCCACAATTGGACAATGAAAATAGGGACCATGCAAGGTGACAAGATGCTTTCAAAGATGACTCTCTTTGGTTATAATATGACTTTGTTTTGACAACAAGAACTTACTAATGAGCCAAATGGGTATCTGAAAATGTAACATTATTTCTTCTGGAAGGTACGAAAGTTCTCTATGTCCTGGATGTGATCCTATACAATGATTAGTAAACAATTTGGAACCCTGAATGTGACTTAGGAAATACTGGATGTGACTCAGGAAATGGAATGTGCACCAGATGCAACTTGGGAAATGGTGTGACCACCAGATGCAATCCAGGTTTGAATAGATGCAATCTAGGATGTGGGATGTGACTCAGGAATACTGAATGCGATCTTATGATGATAGGAAATTTGTAGTTTTAGTGTTTCTCAGAAAATGGGTCATGTCTGTCAGATTATAGTGACTATCAAGTGTTTGTAAATGCTTGTAAATGCTCTGTGCTTGTTCATTTGGGGGGTGATTATCTGAATTTTTATTTAAGACACACCTATCCTACCTTATACTAGGTAGAGATTGAAACCACTTTCTCACTGACTTAGGAACACACCCAAAGACTCCTCAGAATATCGTTGTCCAATAACATGCAATGGATATTGGAGGCCATATTTTCCAAGTGTTAACATCGATGGGGGCTCAATATGGTGAATTTCTTGGGGCAATTACTATTTGCCTCGCACAAGTGATAACAACCTTTTAGGGGTGATCCAGGTGGCATTTAACATAGAGGTTTTAATGAAGGCATCTATTCACAATCATCTCCCATAGTCTTGCAAGAAGGATTGAGGTTGTTAACCCTATAGGAACTTGAAAGTGTGTAGTCTCACAAGAAAGATTTAAGCAGCTCTACTCTACACAAAATCCAAGTCTATCATTGGTATTGATCATCAATCTCCCAAGATAAGATAGATCATGTATTCTAAGGCTTTATCCTCAAGGAAGTGTCAAATTTTATAGTGGGGTGGAAAAGTCGGCGTAAGACTTGTCCCCACTTGGGTCATTCTCAGGAGATTTTTTCCTCAACCGACACTAAAGATTTTCAATAAAGTAAATGGATAAATGATAGTAAGCTCTAGATTTCTAGTTCTCCATGAAGGAGAAGAACATAATCTCCTAACTTATACCAAAAATTCCAAACACACCATGCATATTCAAGATTCACTTACTCCAATTTGATGCCAAATAACAAGCCAATGTTTGAGTTTCTGGTTTTCCCTCAAGGGGAAAAGAGCATAATCCTCTAGTTGATTTGTAACTTGATCTCAAATTATTTTAAGATTCCTAGAAAAATCAAGCATGAAGTTTTTGTTTTGAATTGTCTTTAGAGGCAACTTGCATAACAAGCATTATTAGTCCTTTGTTTTTGTCTTGGGAAAACATGCTGCAAACAATCATTAGGATTTTCAAAGTCACATACAAACACCAAATTCACCCATTAGCATGTTAGCTTGTTAGAAATCCCAAAATCAAAAGATAATACTTTAAGGAAAATTGAAAATGCAATTGTTAGCATTCATTCCTCAATTTAACTCCAAGGTGTAAACCAACTTTTAAGTTTCTGATTTTCCCTCAAGGGGAAAAGAGCATAATCATCCAATTGATTTACAAGGTGAAATTAGATTGTATTTAAGTGCTCAAAACAAGATGCATTAAGTTCATTTTATCCATTTAAAGCAAAGTAAAACAATGGTTAACATTTGGGTCTCTGTATTTCAACCTGCAAACCATAGTTAGGCTGCCAAAAACTAGAGAAATCAACAAACAAACTTGTTAGGAATCAAAAAATCCAATAATGTAATTAATTCCCCCAGATGCGATCCTAGAATTTCCCACATGCGATCCTATTTCCCAGAAATGACCCCATTTCCCAAATGCAACCTAGATCACCAAATGTGATCTTGAATTTAACCAAATGCGACCTTGTTCCCGGATGCGATCCGTGAATCTAGGATGCGATCCAAGAAATGCAGTATGCAGATGTTCTTCTTGGATGCGATCCTCTGGCAAAAAAGACACAATAGAAGTTAGTTTAAAATGCTAAAAAATTAGGAAATTCAGGGCTCAGCCCCACGATGGGTACCAGAAATGTGTGTGTGAGTTTTTGGCCTACAACACAACACTTCAATAGGATAATAACATCACTTGTTAGAGAAAATAAGCATGTAATTGAAGTAACAAGAAAAAACATCCTATTGCTCTCTAGTTAGTGTGAGTATGAAATAAGAGGTTAATTACTCTCAGATTGGACCCTTAAACAGTGACCATCTACACTAAAATGAGAGATTCAAGAGTACATTCTTTCCATTTTAAGCCAAATTGAAGTGTTCTCTAATTAACTAAAGCATGAATCTAAGCATGAAAAACATGGAAATAACTATCAAATTAAAGCATTAGCAGAAAAATTCCAAGCATAAGAGTTCAATAATCAAGGATTATGAAGCCTAAAAATTCAAGCAGGTGGAAGAGGAAATAAGCTTTGAAAATTCTCTTTTATAAGATTGAATGAATTGAATGGTTGAGATGCATCTATAAGGAGTGGTAGAGATGCACTCATGCTTGATCCTTGATCCATGTGAGAGCCTCATAATAATTGGGATGTGTTTGTTATGTTTCTTTGATTTAAGAGGTATTTATGAATTTCTTTTAATTAATAACTCTAGCCATGCATTTGGTGGGATTGAATTAATTATATAGGCCTAGAGTTAATTGTCTTGATTTAGCTTGAAACCTTAGTGATAAATGCTTGATTTAGGATTTGATTGATTTTATTGAATTTTTGGGACTTATGTTAATGATTGGGAATCAAATTAACATAATCAAGGTTATATGTCAAATTAAAGGCAAATAGGGCCTTAGGTTCTATTAGCCCAATTTTAGGTGATTACACCTAGCAGGTCCTTATTATAAATCCTTTAACAAGGTGGCACATCAGCTTGTATCTAAATTCCTCTAATAAGGCTACTCTTAATAGGGTAAAGGTCCTAACATGCCTAAGGTAAATCCATTAATTGGGCATCACCTAACATTGTTGTTGTAAACTCCTAACAAGGTTAAGCTCCTCACATGGAGTACTACAGAAGAGTACATCAACTATTGGGTGCTAATTCCCTTCGTGGGTTTATCCCAAATTGGGTTTAAGTATTACATCTTTTAGAACATGTTCAAAAGGTTCATGCGGTGTTCCAGTTCATAATTAAAAATTATCAATTTTATCTTCAAGTAAAGCTATTTTATTTGATTGTTCGACATTATTGTCTGTGTTGGTCTCTAGCTGACTCGGTTGATTATCTCAATTGGTTATGTTTGTATGAAAATTAGATGTCTAACAACTAGAAATGATAAATTAACTATTAAAGCCAATGAATCTATCTAATGCAAACACAATGAAGAATGCAAAGTAACTATGAAATGATGAAACTAATTTAATTACCTTCACATACCATGCAGCTTGTCTCCATTGTCCTCCTAGCTTTGATTTCTTGAAGATGTTGAGCTCTCAGATTTCCAAAATGAAGCCTTCTCCCAAGATGCTACCAAAGTGTGGAGATTGAATGAAATTGAGTGCACAATAGCTTATGCAAACTAATGGATAAAAATGCAAATGAAATGATGATTGCTATGGAATGCTTGATTGCTTGAATGCTTGGATTCTTGTTATCAAAAATACCTATTAGCTCTCAAATGAGAAATGAGGCTCCTTTTATAGAGTTTTGGAGGATCTAGGCCTAGGTGGCACAATCCTAGGGTTGAGAATGAAAGGTGGAAGATCCTAGGGCTAGGATTGACTTAGTTGAAGGAGTTGAGAGAAAGGGGGATGTAGTTGGAATGTGAGAGGAAGAATAGGGATGATGTTCCTCTCACATTGACATGGAGGAGAAGAAGGTGGAAGGGAAAGACACATGTCAAGTGTCTCACAAAGACCAAAGAGAGAAAGGGGGAGAGACATTTTCCTCATGAGGACTCTTTGTACAAGTGTCCCATGAGTCACCTTTGACCCTTAGAGGTGGCTTGAGAAGCCCCTTAGGAATAGGAAATGTCTCTTGACTTGGTTGTTGAGAGGACATGTGGTCATGAGACCAAGTCCTATGAGGCCACATAGCCCTTAAGAATAGGACATGTGTGGGTGAGGATAAATATGAATAAATAATTAATAATAATTATTTATTTTAGCCAAGGTGATGTGTCAAGTGACTAGGTGGATGAAGTGAATTAGAAGACTTAGTCATATTTAGGTGATTATGTATTTAATTAAATCACCTTAATAGACTATTTAGAAGACTTAGGATATAGAATTAGACTATAATGAATTTATTAAATAAATTGAATAATTTATTTAATAAATAGAGGAATAATTATTAATTAAATAATAAATATTTAATTAATTAATGAAGCCATTTTTAGGTGTATACAGTTTGCCCCTCTTTGAAATAATGTGTGTATCACATTGTTTCAAAGAAAATTTCAAGCTTTTTTGCCCCTGCCCCAGACAATGTCTCAGACGACCTATGCGTGCCCTCTCGAGAGATTGATTGACAAAAAAGATTATTTGAATGTTTATTTTTATTTTTATTGTTATTTATTTATTTATTTTTTGTTTTATTGTGCAATCAATCTCACGAAAGAATGATAGAAAAGATGGAGAAAATGGGGTGGAATGGAAGAAAAATAGCAGATAGGGTCCACACACCAAGCATATAGGGTCCACAAGATATAAATAAGGCTTAGGGGTCCATAATAGGCTCATTATGCACACTTGTCAGTGGGAGATCAGAGCGTGAGAGAGAGAAGAGTAGAGCCACCATGATGTCATTTCCCTTGTCGGATCACCGCTTCAAGAGATTCAGATGGTTCCAGCGACCACCCAATTCGGGTGAACCGGTAGGTGACTCGATCCTACTTTGTGATTTGATGATTTGATGCATGGTACATTAGATTTGTAGCATGTTTAGGGTAGATGAAGTGATAGATTAGATTAGAAAATTTTTAGTTTTCTAGGTAGAGTATGAATGCGCAATTTCAGTGCACCAATGCACAAAAACTTTCGATGTTTGAGCAAAAATTTCAAGTTGTTGCGCATTCGTTAATAATAGTTGTGCATTCGTTAATAATAGCTATGAATTCATACTATAGAAATGTAAGTTTGGCGCAAGTATGCAATAAAAGTGCACATATGTTAAAACCTACGCATTCATGATGAATTGTTGCGCAAATATTCAACAAAACTGTGCAAATGTACAAAGCTGTGCAAATGTTAAATAACACTGCGCATACATGATAAAATGTTGTGCATCTATTTTAGTGGTAGAATGTGGTGAAAATAGATAGTCAATTAGGTCAAACTTGATATCGATAAGCCGATTGGATCTATCGGTGGTTGATTTTGATTGATTTGATCAAGATAGGCAACATTGTAGCATGTTCACTAGTTAACCAGTCTTGAACATAGATGATTGATAGAATCATTTGTTGAAACACATGATAAGAACATGTTTATAGTTTGATATGATAGGATTGATAGATCAGTTTATCAAAATCTGATAGGTTGTTTTTTTTGTTGACTTGAATAGGAGGATATCACAGATAGTCTGATGTCATGGGAGAGATACCCTGTGACTTAGAAGCTGAGACCGGCGTTGTCAAAGACAGATAGACTGTTGATTGGAGTGTCCAGATTATATTATGTGATTTACATGCCTGAGATTCAGGTGAATCTGAGTATGATGATAGCATTAGTAGAGCGATGGCACTTAGAGATGAGTACCTTCCATCTTCTGACAGGGGAGATGATAGTGACACTAGAGGATGTATATCGCATCCTATGGCTTCCCATCACAAGAGAGTTAGTTCAGTATGATTGGCATGGTGGAGTTACGAAGTGCAGAGCCATCTTTGGTGATGATGATATAGAGGATGGAGAGATCAGCTGGGAGGATATGGTTGACTTGTATGATCCTTTACCAGTAGTGCTAGCAGGAGCAATTGGGGGATTTGTATGCCTGGATCGTAGATCACATGGATTTGTAGTGGGATGGGGCTGCACATTATAGTGGATGATGGAGGGGACCCCATATGCTTGGGGGGTGTGTTTGTTAGCACGTCTATATCATGACATGCATCAAGTGGTGTACCATAGAGGTGCATCATTATCAGCAGGTGTGACACTACTCCATGTTTGGGCATGGGAGCATATTGCAGTTACTCGACCATTGGCTATTAGATTTTGGGTGCAGGGCAGCCCTATATTCATTTATACTCCTCAGTTTTGTCTCAGGAAAATTGGGCCATTTAGAGTTTTGGCGGTATACTTTTGACACATTGGACACAGTGTCATGGAGACCCTACCTAGGGTGTGAGCCATGGGATGATGAGTGGTAGCTTGGTTTTTGTTTTGAGTCTTGGTGGTTGATAGGACAGACACCATTCATCCTTGAGTGATAGTTGGTTACCTAGGTTTTGTGCCAGTTTGGCAGGATACAAGGCATGCCGCAGGGAGTGATAGAGCATGCTCACATGCATTAGGAGAGATGAGACTGGGGGCCCATGGCATCATTCAATGTTGCTCGGTAAGAATTTTTGGATGCCCCATTTCAGGCATGGTCGATGAGACTGACGATGGTAGACCCAAGGATGACTGCTGAGTTGGAGTAGTTTTTGAGGGATTTTTTGGTTCCGCGGATTACAGATCCAGTAGCAAGGCCTCCAGAGAGAGATCTGGTAGAGAGATGATGGGGGAGACTCTGAGGGAGAGATAGATGTGGATGAGGGAGATGAGGTGGCGGTGATGGTGGAGGAGATGGAGAAGGAGATGGAGGGGGAGATGATGGTGGAGATGGATAGAGGAGGACCTCAGATGAGAGGAGGTGGTGTGAGACCGAGAGGACTGATGCCACCTCTAGCTAGACAAGGCTGGAGACAGCCTCTAGCATAGCCAACTGCAGGAGTGGGACTATAGGTACTAGTCCCTCCGGCACAAATTCTAGTTGCCATAGTACAGAGACTAGCTACATAGGTACAGGTGTCGTAGGTACAGAGGCAGGGATAGGATGAGGTAGATGTTGGATTGGCCCAGGGTGGTGTGGTATAGGGTGGTCAGGTACAGGATGAGGCTGATGCTAAGATGTCAGATGTACAAGTAGATATGGACATCAGGCGATAGGATCCCTATTTACAGAGAGACATGGTAGAGGAGGAGCTAGATATTGATGCACTGCTAGTTAGACTAGCAGTTACATAGGTATAGGTAGAGTGGGTGCTAGATCTAGAGAGATAGATTGGGAGGCTAGAGCATCAGATGGATGTCCTAAGACATGAGCGGGATTCAGTGATTGAGAGACTTAGGGAGTCTAAGATGCTACTAGATGAGTTATAGAGGACAGAGGACCTAGGTCCCCATAGAGATATCATGAGATCCATGATACATGCTAGGAAGGAGATATCCTATTGGTGAGAGGCATACAGATAGGCAGTCCCAAGGCATTAGTGGATCGAGAGTTATAGGGAGAGCTCAGTGGCAATCAGGACAATAGTGCATGACAGAGGAGCACCAACTAGTGGAGAGGGTGTGTCATCACACTCTCTGAGAGCACCGACAGGTTCAGGAGGTCAGGGTGGATCCTCAGCATCAGGGAGTTTAGCAGCACAGGGCCTCATTGCATCTCGTAGCTAGTGGCAGACAGAGTCTGGAGGCAGTGGTTCATAGACGTTGAGAGAGCATTATATACACTATTGTACCATTATGATTCATTGTATCATTATATTTTGACTTGATGGACACTGACTATGGACACATTGTTATTGATTTATATCATTGGACATTCAGATATTTTTGTTGTTTTACGGATTTTATATGATGGACGCTATATGATTGACTCCATATATATAGCGATGTAGTTCTATCATGATTTTCTTAGATGATTTATATACATGTGAGTACTGACATATGCAAGATTTGATGATTTACTTTAATATGCATAAAATGTATGTCTTAGAATGCAAAATGATTTATTATCCTAATTTGATATTTTTGATGCTTAATGGTTAATAATCATATGATGGTGATATAAATGCATGTCTTAAATGAGTTTACTAATGCTATGGGATTATCAATGCAATGTTGTGATGAACAATGTGGATAATGGATAATAAATAAATGATGTAAATGAATGATAATGTATAATAAGTGATATAAAATGTGTATAATGTATAATAAATGAATGATGTAAAATGCATATAATGTATAATAAATGAGGTACCTAAGATGGTAATGTATTATTAATATATAATGAATGATGTACCTAAGATGATTGAATGTAATAACTGATAACATGATAAAAGAAAATGAGATGAAACGATAGCTATAATAAATGATCAAATTATATATAAATGAACACTCCTAATGAAGATAACATATGTCTCTAAATGATTAAGTGCAAAATGTTAAATGCAAAAACTCATAATATGTTTGGTTGTCCAAATGTCCTCAACTTAAATAACAATGTATCTGACACAAGAAAAATAGACGAAGAGAAAAGATAACCTAATAAGAAAGGTAACCTATAAATCTCTATAAAAGGAGCACTGATATGTAAGTCATGAACTACTTTAATGAAATGCAATATGAAATGAATGTATCTCCAAAACATTAGGTAACATCTTAGAACTTCATAATAAGTGGAACTTGAGTTTCATCATTGAGCTCATTATGTTGCAAGAAAATGCAAGCATCATGGTATAATTAAACCAGGATGACCTGAGCACTTTTTGCATGGAGTTTAATATTGCAAACTTGACAAGCATCTAGGTATAATTGAACCAAGATGACCTAAGTTTCATTTGCATAACAGACAAGGAATCTCCCCCCCCTCCATTGGGGAACAAATATTTGGAGTCGAGGTATGCGATGGTGTATCACCATAAATAGCATTTGTTCGAACAACATGATTTGTATGTTGTCCATACTATGAAATGGATGAAGGCACTTATACACAGACACCCCAATTACTTGTTCCTTCGATTTCATCAGAAAATACCCCACAAACAGCAATCAAAGAAAATATCATGCCCCATCCCAGCTATTCTAATCAATGACATATGAGAGTTTCAAACTCATGTCAAAGATATCCCGAAATAGCATAGGAAACATGATAACAATGAAATCTAGATATGAATGCATAAGTTATAACAAATCATTCTAACATGCCTACCATGAATATACAGTTATTTTTCCAAAAAGATTGATTTAGGATATGTTGATCAATTCAAGTGATGATGTATAGTCAAGATGTATAGATAAGCAGTCACAATTCGAAAGATAGATCATAGATTCTGATTCAGCATGAAGATACCATTATGAAAGAACATTTGATTGTGTTTTCCTTTCCTAGTGAAAATAACTCCATTATGTCCTCTAAGAGTCACGACTATCATAGATCCACTTCCCAAACTAGGTCGAGGACATGCCCCTAGCTAGGTGATGGACTGACTTATTATGGGTGAAGAAAGATGCAAGAAGACTAGGATGAAGACCATGACAAAAGATCAAGCTATGATGGGATTTTATTATGGATAGATACAATGGATGGTGTACAAACTGGCCATTTTATTATGATATATACATGATGGGGACAAGGATTGAGTAACTATTTTATTATTGATATATACAATGAACAGACACACTAAAAGAAACCTAATAGATAGAGGAGCTAAACTTGTCACACATACCGTCTGTTTCCAGGTTTTCACCATATGCTTTTATTGTAGTTTTTCTTTTGATTTTGTGATTTTTTTGTATTTTTGATTATTTTATTTATAGAATATATATATACAGACTATATACATGCCCCTTGCATTGGGATTTCAGGGATAGAACTTCTTGAGATGGATACTGTTAAGAGGTTCATCCAAGGGATCCCCTTCAGGTGTAGATAACTGATAAGCTCCAGAACCATAGACTGTTGTAATCACAAAAGGTCCTAACCAATTAGGTTTGAACTTTCCCTTCTTTTCATGATGTTGTTGATTATTTGGATTTTCTCGAAGGACTAAGTCACCCAACTGAAAATCTTTGATCTTTACATTGCTATTGTACTGATGGGATAGATGCTATTGATAAACTTTCAAATGATCATAGGCTCACTGATGGTGTTCATCTAGGAGTTCCAATTCAGTCAGGCGTGCAACTCTATACTCTTCATTAGGAATTAAATCTTTAAGAGTAACATGAAGTGAAGGCAACTCGACCTCGAGGGGCAAGACTGCTTCAGATCCATAGACAAGGGAGTATGGAGTGGCTCCAGTAGGAGTATGGATGGAGGTGCGGTAAGCCCATAAGGCTGGATTAAGTTGGAGATGCTAGTCATGACCAGCGTCATTGATAGTCTTTTGTAGGATTTTAACAATTGTTTTGTTTGACACCTCAGCTTGGTCATTTCCTTGAGGATAATAGATTGTGGAATAGTTGTGTGTGATGTGAAATTTGGCACACAAGTCATCCATGTCTTGGTTTTGAAACTATTTCCCATGATCAGTGATAAGATACATAGGTATACCATATTTGCAAATGATATAGTTTAAGATAAACATGGAGATTTGTTTCCTTGTGGCGGTAATTAATGGAATGGCCTCAATCCATTTAGTGAAGTATTCTATGGCAGTGAGAATCTATTTGTGGTCATTGGAAGATGGAGGATTGATAGCACCCATGAGGTCAAGTCCCCACCGATTGAATGGCAAAGTAGTTGTAAAAGGATGTAACTCTTGAGCTAGAGCATGGATAAGGTTTCCATGTATCTGACATCTCTTGCATGCCCTAGCAAAATGAAAGGAGTCTACTTCCATGGTAGGCCAATAATAACCCATACGCATGAGTTTCTTAGCCAAAGAGGGACCACTCAAATGTGTCCCACAAATACCTTCATGTACATCACGTAAGGAAAGTTGAGCTTCATCATGTTCGATACATCGCAGGAGAGTACCGTCAAAACCTCGCTGATAAAGGGTGTCAAATATTAAGATATAGTGGGAGGTTTGGTGGAGAAAAGTTCATTTTTTATTGCAGGATAGGTCAAGAGGTAGAGTGTTATCTTTGAGGTAAGAATAGATCTTTCCATAGGTTGGGAAGTCATGTCCAATCAGATGACATATAATACTCATATCAGGGTCATCATATGCAGGACAAGTTAGGGATTCCACCAAGAACTCAAAACGAGCCTTGGTATCTTCTATATCAAATAAAGAAGCAATCGTTGCCATGGCATCAGTAGCCTTGTTTTCATGCCGAGGAATCTGCTCAAAAGTGATGACAGAGAAATACTTTTTAAAGTCCTCAACCATACATTTATATGGCAATAACTTATCATCTTTGGTCTGGTAATCATCATTAACCTAGTTAACAATCAACTGAGAATCTCCGTAGACATTTATTTCAGATATGTTCCATTGTAAAGCCATTTTTAACCTAATCAGCAAAGCCTCATATTTCGCTACATTATTGGTGCAAGGAAATAACAACTTGAAAGATTTTGGAATAGTGTTCCCTTGTGGTGTGATAAAAAGAATACCATCTCCTGAACCCTGTTGAGTGTATGAGCCATCAAAGCATAATTTCCATGGTTGTGTAGACAAAGCTAAGATATGAGCATTAGGAAACTCTATGTGTATAGGGTGGTCATCTGTTAATGGAGCATCAGCTAGTTGATCTGTGATCACTTGACCTTTGATAGCCTTCCTATCTACATATTCAATATCAAACTCACTAAGTAGCATGATCCACTTAGCCAACCTGCCTGTCAATGTAGTCTTGCTTAACAAATACTTTAAAGGATCAATCTTTGCAATAATCTGAGTAGAATGTGACAACATGTAATGTCACCACTTCTGTGAAGCAAAGACAACAGCCAAACATGCTCTTTCAATAGGGGAATAGTTTAACTCATAGCCCACTAAAGTGCGACTGATGTAGTAGATGGCTTTTTCTTTTCCTTCATGATCTTGTTGAGCGAGAAGAGCACCTAATGAGGCTGTCTTGGCTAAAATGTAGAGCAAGAGTGGCTTGCCTAGAATTGGTGACATCAGAGTTGGAGGATTCACTAGATACTATTTGATTTTGTTAAAAGCTTCCTCACACTTATCATCCCATTGGAATAAGATATTTTTATGCAGTAAATGTTGAAAGGGATGACTGGGATTTGCTAGTTGAGAAACAAATCTTTGGATGGATTGTAGACGCCCCTATAAAGATCTTAGCTGACTGATGTTAGTGGGGGAAGCCATCTCCAATATTACTTTAACCTTTTCTGGATCTACTTCGATTCCTTTAGCTGAGACAATGTACCCTAACAATTTTCCATATGTGACCCCGAATGCACATTTCTTTGGATTGAGTCGAATCTGATACTTTTCCATTCAGGTGAATATTCTATCTAACACTCTCAAATGACCAGCTCTGTCTTTGGATTTTGCTAAAATGTCATCAACATAATCTTCCATGATGGTATGCATCATGTTATGAAAGATAGTGGTCATGGCTCTTTGGTAAGTTGCTCCAGCATTTTTGAGGCCAAATGGCATTACATTCCAGCAATTTTTTCCTAGTCTTTTGGCGCAATCTTGATCTGAATTGAAATGTTTTGGATGTTCCTCGTGTTGGCTGGTTTTTTTGTTTTTTTTTTGTTTTTGGCAAAGTGAAAAATGCATAAACACACACACACAAGATAGAAATGATCTTAATCTAACTATGCTAATATGAATGCACAAACATGCTTACAATCCTATGGTTGGCAAGGACAATATCTGCTAAATCCCCACTAGGATAATAAAATCTAGCCACGCAAATTCATAGCGGATAGCCTAGGAACTTGGAGGCATGGGCTCCTCCTTACAGTGCACTCACTTCTCAGGCACACCAAGTTCTAAATTCAATGGGTCATTACTTCCCAAAGAACTGCTATCTCTACTATGAGCCATGAGTAATGTGGGGTGTCTTCACGAGCTTGGGTGACTCCTTGAGCCAGCAGATAGTAGGTTTTTGGCTACTAAACAAAAGTTTTTAGTAAGGACATTCGTTTAGGTGGTTGTGATCAAGTCATTTTCCCAATTAAGGGGGCTCTCCCAATCCTTTCAAAGCAAGGCTTTCACCTCTACTAAGTAGGACTTTAACACACCACTAGGGTACTGGAGGAGATTTTGGTTGCCACAATGAATTCACACCTGTCTAATGTATGCAAATTAGATGTCTAACAACTAGAAATGATAAATTAACTATTAAAGTCAATGAATCTATCTAATGAAAACACAATGAAGAATGCAAAGTAACTATGAAATGATGAAACTAATTTAATTACCTTCACCTACCATGCATCTTGTCTCCATTGTCCTCCTAGCTTTGATTTCTTGAAGATGTTGAGCTCTCAGATTTCCAAAATGAAGCCTTCTCCCAAGATGCTACCAAAGTGTGGAGATTGAATGAAATTGAGTGCACAATAGCTTATGCAAACTAATGAATAAAAATGCAAATGAAATGATGATTGCTATGGAATGCTTGATTGCTTGAATGCTTGGATGCTTGAATGCTTGGATGCTTGGATGCTTGGATGCTTGTTATCAAAAATACCTATTAGCTCTCAAATGAGAAATGAGGCTCCTTTTTATAGACTTTTGGAGGATCTAGGCCTAGGTGGCACAATCCTACGGTTGAGAATGAAAGGTGGAAGATCCTAGGGCTAGGATTGACTTAGTTGAAGGAGTTGAGAGAAAGGGGGATGTAGTTGGAATGTGAGAGAAAGAATAGGGATGATGTTCCTCTCACATTGACATGGAGGAGAAGAAGGTGGAAGGGAAAGACACATGTCAAGTGTCTCACAAAGACCAAAGAGAGAAAGGGGGAGAGACATTTTCCTCATGAGGACTCTTTTTACAAGTGTCCCATGAGTCACCTTTGACCCTTAGAGGTGGCTTGAGAAGCCCCTTAGGAATAGGAAATGTCTCTTGACTTGGTTGTTGAGAGGACATGTGGTCATGAGACCAAGTCCTATGAGGCCACATAACCCTTAAGAATAGGACATGTGTGGGTGAGGATAAATATGAATAAATAATTAATAATAATTATTTATTTTAGCCAAGGTGATGTGTCAGGTGACTAGGTGGATGAAGTGAATTAGAAGACTTAGTCATATTTAGGTGATTATGTATTTAATTAAATCACTTTAATAGACTATTTCGAAGACTTGGGATATAGAATTAGACTATAATGAATTTATTAAATAAATTGAATAATTTATTTAATAAATAGAGGAATAATTATTAATTAAATAATAAATATTTAATTAATTTATCAAGTCAATAGTAATTAAATAATAAATATTTAATTAATTAATGAAGCCATTTTTAGGTGTATACAATGTTATTTTGATATAGATATGCATTAAATATTGAGTTGATTATTTTTTATGGGTCTTACCATGGCATGTGAAAATCTTCATTTAGTTATTTGCATTTGAGGATGTATTTGGGTGGACTGGTTGATGTAATTCATTATTTATCTACATGTTACATTTGGTGCCAATTTTAGAGGGTGTTATATTATGTTTGGTTCAATGGAATAGACTTGGGAAGATGTGTTGTGATGTATTTGGGTCCCCTTTATCTTCTGTAGTGGACCACATTTGGTGCAAGTGGTCATGGTGACTGACTTTGTGCAAATTATGTTTATTATATATGTGGCCAAGCTAGTTGAGGATTTCGTGAATAAGTAGATATATATAAAAGTTGTGATGTTTGAGTTAAGCATGTATTGAGAGTGAATTAATAAAGAAGTATATGTGATAGAGAATAAGTGTGAATATTAGTCTATGATGCACAGTGATGATCATATCTTTCATTTTGATAGAGTCTTGAGAAAAAAATTGAATATGTTATCTTTGAAATTATATTGGTCACTTGACTGAGTAGTTAAAGGATAATTTCATGATTAGGATATCTTATTCATTTCAACTCATCATATCTATATGCTTTTTGAGAGATAGTGAGTACTTTTGGTATCTTGTGTTGATACGTATCTCACACTAGAGAAATGAGCTTAAACATGCAAGTCCTTTTGTATCTTTCTCTAGGATCATGTGTGTTAGTCTTGGACATTTGTTTTATCTTTCCCTAAGGTTGTGTACCTTAGCCTACAATTCCAAATCAAGAGTAATGAACCTCCTTGGTCTTTTCTAAAACATTATATTCAACTATTCATGTTATGAATGTGAGATCTCATTGGCATTTTTCTTACATTGGGTTCTCCACATTAAAATCTAGTGTTCATGTATTTGGTATTTATTGCTTAATATTTCATTGATGGTAAGTTGGTTGAATCTAAATAATTTAATTTTTTGATTGAAAATTTTTAAGGATTACTCAAGATTAATCCACCCCTTTCCCACCCACAGTCTTTCAGTGTGCTCAACATTTCTCTTACACACAATCTTCTTTGTACTCTTATTATCAAAGAATGCCTCTCCCTCATCACATTATGAGTATGTAGAAAACCAATCCTTATGAGGAGTCATATGGTAGGAGCAACTTGATTCAATCATCCAAGCATCATTACTTAATAGTGTTGGTTGAAATAAATAAAGCATCAAAATTAGTATCATCAGAAGGATTTTCCATGGAGGAATATAAATTTATTTTCTTGTTCTTAAAATCCTTCAGATAGACTATTTTTCCACAATTCAAACTCTTAACTCTTCTCTTTCTAATGGTCTTAGAATATCCTTTTGACTTATCCTTCCTTTTTTCCCCTTTAGGCTCTTTCTCTTTAGACCTTCCTCAAACATGTAAGGCATCTTGGGATTCATGATCTTTCTCTGTACCTCTTTCAAAATATGTATATCAATTTAATTATGCATATTTGGTTTTTCACTACCACTACTTATGGAAATGTTTAGATTTTCCCAACTTTTAGGCAATAAAAAAATCAACAAAATACACCCACCTTCATCTTCTAATTTAATATCTATTGTACAATAGGAAAAGTGGGATCACATAAATAGGTTATTATCCCCAATTCATATGGCACACTAGAATACACAACCACCCCAAGAAAAATATGATTAATACCACTTGATAATAAGGTCACAAATTCTATATCTATGCTTGGAGGGATCTTAATCCTTTGTTTCTTAGAAATGAGAAGGAGAGGATTGATTTTGGTATGCAAAAGACCATATAAGGAAAAATCTGATATAATCCAAGTAAGAAAACTGATGTAAAAGGAAATGGAGAAGATTCAATTGCACCTAGGAATGAAATGGTAGAAATAAATCTTTAGATCCAAATTCCTAACTAACGAAGATTTAGAATGACTTATAACTGTAGATCTAGAATCTATAGACTAGTAACTCGATGTGCCTAAAATTTCACTAGAAAAAAGGAGGAACATGTCTCCACTACCATCATGTACTTGGAAACATGTCAACACTTTCACCATGTTCCCAAGGTTTTTGTCTAAAATTCGTAGGGTTTCTTCATTTGATCCTGCTCTTCATGGACCTTTGTTGATAACTCCATAACCTATTCCCACACAAAAAAAACCAAGGAAGAAGGTCGTCTAAAAGGGTTTTCCTTAGTCAAACCCCTTTTTAGGATTCAACATTAAAAATTAAAGGAAATTACATAAGGAAAGATGAAAATAGAAACTAGAATTAAATTTTAAATCACCTTATACCTTGATGGTGCAATGTGCCTCTAAATGTGATCACAAATGTTAATGAAATAGCTTGATCTCCAAAACGTCCCAAAAGTCAAACATAAGCCTTTTATAATGGGTATTGTGGTTTTCCATAATACTTGATGAAGAGGAAGAAGAATACCTTGAAGATCTTGAGGAATCTCTTGAATTCGGGTTGCTTGATTAATTGATTGTAACCCTTCTTTTTCTTCTTCTTAGATAATGGAAAGGGAAGTATTTATATAGAGATCTCAAAGTAAAATTGTCTTTAGGATGACTTAGAAAAATTATAACAACTTAAGGGGCTATATTTGGGGAGTGTGAAACCATAGAATCCCACTCTTAAAATTTCAAGCAAAAGTGTTTGGAGCATGTTTCCAATATCATCATGTTCCTAGGAACATGTTGCCAATGTTGTCATGTACCCAAAAAAATGACTTGTTCCTAGAAAAATTCAATAAAATTTAATGAGGACAAATTTAATAATTTCAAGAACCCAAAAGATAAGCCATAAAAAAATATGAGACTGATAGATGTGGAAATCACGTCTCGAACTTTAAAATGAGGTAAGACCCATATTAGAGTGAGGAGATGGAATAGTTTGGTGAAAATAAATTAAGGGAGGACTCATAATATTAATTTAAATATTGATTTAAATTAATAAAGGTCTAATGAGCATTAGGAGAATGTGAAATCAATGTGGGAACCCATATACATGAAAATGGGTCTAAAATGAGCACTTCATTAAGGGTTCTTACTTTTTAGTATAGTAGATTTATCCCCCACTTTAGGGAGAGTATGACTCCACCTAATACTCATGGTAAAGTGGAAGAAATAGAGAGAAAGATGAAGATCACAGGCAAAATCCAAGGAGATAAGATATCACTAAGTTTAAGGACACAAGCCCCCAAATCAAGGATCTTAACTTGTACGCCCATATGCAAGGATACATAACAAGATTTCAAAAAAAATCCTAAAGCTTACTAAGATTCCAAATCAACTAGTTGAAGAGACCTTTCTAAAGAAGATCTCTCAACCACTAGTGTCATGCTCAGAAATCTATTGTAAAAGTGCAAGTGATCACTTGAAAAGAGAAAGAGAATACATCAAAGATAAGGTAAGACTCCATGATCCAATCAACTAGAAAAGTGTATTATGTTATTGAATCATGGAGGAGAGAATAATACAATAATTGATGACACAAGCTAGATATTTGTTTTGCACTAGGTGATCCATGAGAGAGAAATAAGAGAGAAGTGAGGGGGAACTAGTCTAGAATATTGTGTTTTGCTAGTTCAACCCATCAAAGAGAGTGTAAATATGGATTTGATGGTCTAGCACATGATAATAAACTCATGAAAATTTATGTAAATGGGAGGTTGAATAGTCTAGCAAGTTGTGTTATGCTAGTCAACCCATGAAAAGGATAAGTCAAATAGTCTAGAAAATTGTGTTATACTAGTCATCTAATCCTAAAAATGTATAAAGGAGAGGTCAAATGGAATAGAAAGCTATGTTATGATAGTTCAACCAATCCTAAGGATAGCTAAGGAAAGTATTATATCCAAGGAAATCCACCAAAAATGCATAAAGGAGAGTGATATGACCCTAGCAAGTTGTATTATGCTAGTGTACTCTACCTGAAATGCTTAAATTTATAATAAAAGAACTAAAATTCATTTAGTATAACGTAGAAATGGAATAACATAAATACCAAAAGGAAGCAAAGGAATACTTACAGTGGTCCATGAAATGAAGCTTCCCATCCAAGAAGTGCCCTCCTTCACTAGAGCCTACACATAGAAGACTAATGATGAAAGGCTAGGGTGACTATGTATAGAGGTTTTCCATGGTCAAACCCCCCATCTTGGGGTTTCTACCTCCATAGACAACCTAAAGATGATATTTTGATAAAAAGGATAAATTGATACAAACAAGAACAATAAAGAAAATGATATGCTAAATGAAAGACAATGAATCAGGTAAACAACCTAGAAAGAGGTAACCTCCCTTCAAGACCAAAAGTATCATAACTTACTGGAATGAGGAATGACAATGAACTCCAAGATGGGAAAATTTTGATTGGATAATAATGGAGGTCTAGTATACTATGAGATCATGTAGAGAATGCAAGAGAGCTTAGAAAAAGTGAGAGAGGTAGATTACAATGACCAAGAGAAGTGAAATGACAAAACAAAAATGGAAGTTATAAGCTATACTAGAAATCATTCCAAGGCTATAATAAATTAGGAAGTGTAATGTCCAAAAAACTTAGTTTAGAATATAGATAGGATGTTAGCATAGCGTAAAAATGTCTCCACAACATGCACACATCTAGGTGCGATTTGGACCTAATGTTCAAGAAAATAGACATGACATGTGAAAAGGAAGGTTTAGTGATTGGAATTTTATTATTGTTTTTAATTCGACTAAAGTGGAAGGTTTATGTGATGTTAAGTTATGATTTATGACCTTATAATAATAATATTATAAATCTAGAAGATTTTACAACAATATAGTTCTCTATTGATCTTTGTTGAATCTAGTAGCATCTAGATGCCTACATTTCAAGCTAGAACAAACCTTTATCAAGACTCACTCCAAGAAACCTATTATATACACAAAATAGAAGCTTCCATGTCACACAATGCTCATATCCAAAACCCAACACAACCACTTAGAAATCATCAATATGCAATTCAAATAGCCACTTACATTTATGCTCTTACAATTGTCATAAGGGATCTCTCATGCATGGGAACCTATGGTCCATGCTAGAAATAATCTATCTTAGATTCTCTCACAAGACCTTATGATGACTTTCATAACTATCATAGATTTTATTACAAATTGTACATCTTTCCAAACAAATGAAAATGGAAGATTCCAAGGTATACATGAAAAGGTATGTATGCTACATTTTGACTTTTACCTCAATTCCAAACAATTAATATAACTTTGTAATGTTTCACTAGAAAACCCATTTTAACTAAGGGTAGTAGGAATATGTTACCTACTAGTAAAGAGTCATTTACTAGCAATTAATACCCTTTTGAATTTTTTATGGGTAAATTAAAAAAACATTATAAAGATTTAATATTATAAGGATTTTTCAAGGTCGATGGCACCTAAATCCTAATACTCTCCCACTTGACATCATACATCTTAAATTGCACCCATAGGAATACAAATAAAAAATCATGTATAGTTATCAAGACCCATGGCTTTCTTGCACCAAGATAAATCATTTGTGGTTATTGGATTTGCAAGAGAATATGTTTTAGGAGAAGGGTCACCATCATATATAAATATGTCATCTCTAGAGTAGGTAGGAGAAACTTCAACCCATATATCCACTTCTAGAGGAAGGGAATAATCCATGTTCTTATGCAAGGGCTCATCCCAAATAGTAGAATCATCAACATAAGGAATACTATGTTGAAAAAGGGACACTTTAGGAGATGAATAATCATGACATAACATCACTTCATAAGGGAGAGAGTAATCAATATCCATGTCCAAGGCCTCATCCCAAATAGTAGAATCATCAAGGGTAGGCTCATCTCTATGAATGAAGCACACTGTAGGTGAGGAATAATCATGACTCACTAAAGCGCGATCTCAATAGGTAAGGGGATGAGAAAGAATGTTAGATAAAGGATTCATCTCTTGTATAAATATTCATAGGAGGAATGCATTTTAGGACAAGGATCAACATTTTCATTCAATATCTCACCATTTGGAGGGAGATTGTTTGAAGAAATGAATTCTTCTTGCACTAAATTGCTTCCATTTGGAGGATTGGTATTAGAAGAGACAATAGCATGAAAAATGAGAAGTAACCTATCATCATATGCATGAAAATAAACATTTTTAAATTCATGAAAGAAACTTGAAATTGAACTAGCAAAGGATGATAAAAAAATCCATTCAAAAATGCCTTAAATGAAATGTTTTTGTATTTTTTTTTAATAAATGATATGCAAGAACATAAATCTAACATTGTTCGCCAAAACATAAAAGAATATAAATCTAACTGTTGGCAATTTGGCTGAGTTGGTTACATAGATGTTGTCATTATGGAAACATATGATCTACATGAAGATCGCATAGGTCAGAGAGTTAGTATGTCAGAGCACAATGCGAAATTGTCTAAGTATGAGACAGTGTGTGTTTACCAGTGAACCTGATGATAGTTTTGGTTTGTGATGTTTATTGGAGTAAGTTCAATGCTTGTGCACTTGAACATAGACTCTATGGTGACTATTGAAGACTCATCTCAGAGCACAAGTCAGTACGACATGTACAAAAAAATTTATGACAATTTTTCTAAAGACAGTGTTAAGCCGACATGATAGAATATGAAGATAGAATTGATAAAGAGTTAAGGGATTATTTTGTTTATCAAAATAATGACTTAACAATATAAAGGGATGACATCCTAGATGTTAACCCTTGGGTAAAGTTATTTTTTAATATGGTAGCTGACTGAAAAGTTATTAGCCTTAATAACTTGTATAAATGTAATTGTAAATTGTAAGAAGGATATCAAGAAGTGATATGATGTGAGATATATGATGTATATGTAATAGCGATAGTGAAAGAGTAGAGAAGAGATATTGATGCAAGCAATATAAGGTTATGTATCTTGACCTACTTTTGTAATCAGTAAATATTGTACATTAATTGTTTGGGCAGTGGGCTCATCTGGTAATCACTATTTGTAATGCCAACTCCTAGTAGGGTTGAGGCTTCTAACAAGGCCTATAGTCCCTTAATCAGGATTGAGACACTATATGCATGTAATAGACTCCTAACAGGGTCAACATCCTTAATAGGATACTTTTGATTAGTGGATCTTTGTGGGTACCATCCCCACCGAGGTTTTCCCTTGGCTAGGGTTTCTTCGAGAACAAATAATGTGTTATGAGTTCTTTATTTTTATTTCTATGCATGTTGTTTAGCTTCTTATGTTATGTATGTGTTAAGACAATTTGTTATATCCATAATTGGGAAAAAGATAAAGTTTGTAGAATACTGATTCACCCCCCCTCTTAGTATTCCCTATTTTCTAACAATTGGTATCAGAGCTTAGTTACTCGGAAAAGTATCATTCAAGGAAAGCCTAGTAGCTTGAGTAAGATCTCTATGGATATGGATCAACTACAAAAGAATCTTGAAGAAGCTCTTGAATAGATTGATATGCTTACTGATGAAAGAGACACTCTGAAAAGAAAATATGATGATGCAAAGAACCTCATTGAGAAATTGAAAAACAAGTTGGAAGATCTAAAATCTGAAAAGGAATCCGAAATTCACATTGAAGATTGTGATGACAACTTAGAAAAATAAAATGAGATCCTTAAACATGAACTGAAGATAGAAAATTTGAAGCTAAGTCTGAAAGATGGAAAGAGCAAGAATAAAGCAAATCTGAAATTTGAGAATGAAAGTCTAAAGACTAAAAATGAATGACTAAAATCTAAACTTGGTAAAGTAACATCTGAACTTGACAAAGTCAATTTGTAGTATGATGAACTTGAGAAATACAATACAATTGTGAAAGGTGAACTGAATCAATCCAAACAACAACTTGAAAGGCTATACTCAACTTGTGAGAATATTGATGAACAAATATCTTATCAGCAACCATTCTATGATAAAATTGGTCTTGGATTCAACACATCCAAAACAAATGAAGAAAGAAAGGAACCAGATCTGAAAATATCCAAAAGTATAGATGAGAAGAAGTCTGATGAGACTAACAAATCTGAAGATACACCAAAGGAAGAAGAACCACCTAAGAAAGATGAATCACCCAAAGGTATGTAGAGAGAATTCAAAGGTAGATTTTTTGCTTGTAATACTATTGGTCATATGAAGAGAGATTTCACAGGTAAGCAATTCAAACCACTTAATGGTTATTGTTATAATTGTCATGGTTTTGGAAATAGAGCTATTGAATGTAGAAAACCTAAATTTATTGAGAATAAATTAGTAGTAGAATGTTTAGGAATACTAACAATGCATATAAGAAACCTACTGACGATATGAACAGAAGAAATTGAGTAGTCTATTATAGATGCAACAAGGTTGGACACATTGCTAGAAATTGCAGATCATAGATCAATCAGCCTGGACCAAGATATGGAAACAATGGAATAGTTTGTCAGATATGCAACAAGATTGGACATACAACAAGGTTTTGCAGAATGAACAATAGAGTTTTTCATACCAACCCTAACCTTAGAAATCATGCAAGAAGAAATGAAGATGCAAGTAACAGTCAGAAAGATGCTATAGTAATTCAGATGAAGTGAATTTTGTTAAAGGCACAGATCAAGGAGACATATTCAAAACTGAAGGTAGTCAAGAAGGTGAAGTATTAAAAGGTAAGAATGAATCTTTACCTGACCCATCTCAAAGTACTTAATTTATGAAAATTACAGTAGAATAGGAACTTAGATTAGTGTAGAAGTAGATATATGATGAATTGAGTCTTTTGCAGTTAATGCAAGGTATTATAAGATGTTCTAATGCTATGGTTAAGAACGCAAAGAAAAATATTATGTTTTACGAGATCGCAAGAAGTTTTAAGTTTTGCAGGTTAACAGAATCAGCTTTTTGGAAAGAAGCGTCAAAAGAATTGAATGCGATGTCAGATCTAAGTGAGATTGAATTAATAAAAGTTCATGATCGGTATTATTTGATCATCAAAGTGAATTCAAGTATTCAGGAGATCGAAGAGTAGTGATTGGAAGTGTTTTACAAGGATTTGGTGAAGAATTTTGTGCTGAATCTACGCAAGCCCTAAATCATGAAATCGAGGTATTTTATTTGGCAGATCTTTAAATCAGTTAAGGAATTAGAGGAAATCATGGATTTTTCTTTGATTCACAATGTCAAAGATAAAAATAGACCTAAGATGAAAAGGGAACCAGTAGAACCCTTGGAAGATGATCCTAGGTTAGCTTTATCATCTATACCAGACGGAGTTTTACATCTAGAGAATGTTAGAAGTTATCTTGGATGCAAACTAGAGACTATCAGTGATAGTGATTTCACCAAGGAATATCAGAAGATCTATAATTATGACATGTCATTAAAAGAAGGATTTGAACATTTGAAAGATAATGAGATCATTAAGTATGCATTACAGTATAAATTTAATAATGAAGAATGTACTAAGATAATCCTAAGCAGAATTCATAATGGGAAGTTTTGGTTAGAAGATAGAGTGAGATATCACAGGTGATTTGATTCATGAAGTCACTGGACTATCTAAAACTGGAGCCATTCCTTTAAATGAGAAGAATATGAGTAAAATAGTCATAGACAACACAAATTCATCCTATAATGGTAGAGGAATTGTGATTAGTAAGATTCAACAAGATGATGTCAGCTACTTATGCAAGATCCTAACCACTAAGTTTTGTGCAAAATCAAGAGAGGATGACATGGCAGCTGGAATGATACATGCAAATTATCTAATGTGTTTTGATAAAAGTACAAGTTGATATGTGTGAGATTTTGAGAATTCAACTATTTGAGAATTTGGAAAAGATTAAGAAGACTAAGTATACATAGTTTAGATTCTCATCCTTAATCACTTATATTTTTTTTTCATCTATTGAGAATATTTCCTTAGACCATTAGAAATGACTGGATTGATGGCCAAACTACAATGGAAAGGATTAACTAGGTGTATAGGAGGCATGTTATTGATAAAGTGAATGAAAGTGCAGTATTGGTAATCAAGACATTTTAGGATTTAGTGTCTAGCAGATCAAGGATCCCACAGTCTCTTGTGGAGAAGTATATAAATGAGATATGTTTCATGGTTGATACTGACTTTACTTACATTGAAGTAGTAGAACCTAGAATAGAGTTCATAGACCATCTTGGCTATGAGATATCTGAGGTTGAGAGAGAAGAGTATGTTAGCAGGTTACTTAAGTGCAAGATTGATACTCATTGTAACAGGTTTGGAACCTTTGAAGAGAACTTCAACTCCGCAAAGGCCTTACTTGAAGAGAAGTAGTCAAAGAAAAGAGTTGAGAGTACTATCAAGAAAATTCTAAAAGATATAGGGATGACTGAACATGAATTCTTGGTAGCCAAGAAAACAACAACAACAATTAAAGATATTGGACAAAAAGAAGTTTTGTCTATTCCACCTCTATCATCAATTGCAGCACAGCAAGGGGAAACATTAGTCAAGGTGAAAGTGGAAGAAACAGAGAAGGATCAAGAAGCAAGGATATCCACTAGATCCACCTCCTCCACACCTAGAAAAAGAGTAAAAGAGAGTGCTAATGGACCGAGTAAGAGGTAGAAAACTTTGGTGCCACCAGTTCAAAGGAAAATTGCAAAAATCAAAGATGATGAAAGTACTCATGTTAAGAAGAAAACTTGGAAACCTAGAGTTGAGAAGTTTAATGAACAGATCATTCAAGATGGAGACTTTACAAAGAAATAAAAGTATTTTGATCTCTATGATTATGCAGAGAGATTAAATCTAGAAAATGCATTGGTAAAGCATATGATTTTATCTAATAAGAAGTTTGATATAATTCAGGGTAAGATACCTGATGACTTGTATAATAAACTTGTAAATAGGAAGAAGAGAGCATCAAAAGAGGACATAGCTATTAGAGAAAATCTTGTAAGAAAGCTCTATGTTGTGAGAGATGAAGTACACTTCAATCAGATTATGAAAGCTTTAAGCACCCATTTGAGAACCAAGAAGAGAACCATTCAAATTATGGGAGGTAGATATGAAGAAGTTAATGTAGAAACATAGCAAGTAATCATTAAGGTAATGTCAGAGAATGTTGGAGAATCATCGGTTGAAGCAGAATCTAAAGATCAAGCAACAGAAGAAGCAGAACAAGAGGACATTCCCTCTCCACTAGCCATACACATTGAGGAAGAAGTCATGAATGTAGAAGGAACTAAGATCACCTTAGATAGTGATGATAACTTATTCAAGAATCTTGAAAACATTGTTGACAATTCAGCTTTTGAAGAGCAAGAGACTACCAAAGGAGAAGAGAAAATAGAGACCATAGTTATAGAACCTAAAGTGATAGAAAAACTAGTACCTGTCCCCACTCAAGAAGATATCAGTCTTACACTTGAGATTGGTAAGAAAACTTAGATTGGATCTATGATTGAGAATTTGGGAAAGGAAGTAGATGATGATGATCAGATGGAATTGACGACATCTTTGAACAAGATCATTGGAAACAATAAGAAAGTAAAGAGTCTTGAAGGATGCCTAAAGGAGCTTACTGAGAAATTACAAGGCATTATTACTGCACAGATTGTAAAAGATGACCCTCTGGAAAGAGAAAAGGAAGTAATGAACACTTTTGATAATGAGTTTACAAATCTATCTGATATAGAAAAAGTGAAAGCTCATTTAGCTTATGAGGCCAAAACACTCTTGAACATCAGTCATAATATTAAGAATGATATCAATAACCTTGATATCTGTATAAAGGACTTGAGAAGAACTTCGAAAGAGGAAACTCTTTGTAAGTTCAGTGTACAAAATCAAAAAACTTGGCAGCAGAAGAAGATCAGAAGATGAAGATGAAGGAAGCATAAATTCAGAATGAAACAAACCTTCTTTCAAGCCCCAATGTGAAGGTATCTGATGTTGAGCAGAAAATTCGTAAGATATATGATGAGATTAGAATTTTGCAAGATGAAAAGGATAGGAAAATGAAGAGATTCACTCTTTTGAGAGAACACATTTCTATAAACTTGATCACTATTGAAGGGCAATTGGAAGAATGTCTTTCAGCTAAGACATCTTTTCAAAAATTTAGCTTTGAGAATCTCCAAGCATGTGAGATAGCATCTTATGGATTATGTGCACTACTCAGTGTGGTAGATTCAATTAAGAAATCATGGGAGAAAGAGTTAGAGGCTATGAAGATCAATTTCATAGATTGTGTTGCAAGCCTACCAACTTTGCAATATTGAATTAAGGTATAACTTTTTGTGGACACAGTTTTGTTACCCTCCTTACCATTTTTTATCATTGTTGTCAAAGGAGGAGAGATATATAGCAGAATATTGTTAAGGATACTTACTCTTGTGGGGAGTATAGTATATAGAAAGGATTAATAAAGTCATAAGGATAGTATATATATGTTTTGTATTATGGCCACAATTTTGAGATTTTGAAGTTGTAAGACTTAGCCAATTTTTTCATATGTTGCCACCAATGAAAAAGGGGGAGATTGTTAGAAATTTGGCTGATTTGGTTACATAGATGTTGTCATTATGGAAACATATGATCTACATGAAGATCACACAAGTCAGAGAGTTAGTATGTCAGAGCGCAATGCGAAGTTGTCTAGGTATGAGACAGTGTGTTTTTACTAGTGAACCTGATGATAGTTTTGGTTTGTGATGTTGATTGGAGTAAGTTTAGTTCTTTCACACTTGAACATAGACTCTATGGTGACTATTGAAGACTCATCTCAGAGTGAAAATCAGTACGGCATGTACGGAAGAAGTTATGACAGTTTTTCTAAAGACAGTGTTAAGTCGATAGGACAGAATATGAAGACAAAATTGATAAAGAGTTAAGGGATTATTTTATTTATCAAAATAATGACTTAATAATATAAATGGATAACATCCTAGATGTTAACCCTTGGGTAAAGTTATTTTGTAATATGGTATTCGACTAAAAAGTTATTAGCCTTAATAACTTGTATAAATGTAATTGTAAATTGTAAGAAGGATATCAAGAAGTGATATGATGCAAGATATATGATGTATATGTAATAGCGATAGTGAAAGAGTAGTGAAGAGATATTGATGCAAGAAATATAAGGTTATGTATCTTGACCTACTTTTGTAATCAGTAAATATTGTACATTAATTGTTTGGGCAGTGGGCTCATCTGGTAATCACTTTTTGTACTGCCAAACTCCTAAGAGGGTTGAGGCTTCTAACAAGGCCTATAGTCCCTTAATCAGGACTAAGACACTATATGCATGTAATAGACTCCTAACAGGGTCAACATCCTTAATAGGATACTTTTGATTAGTGGATCTTTGTGGGTACCATCCCCACCAGGGTTTTCCCTTGGCTAGGGTTTCCTCGAGAATAAATAATGTGTTATGAGTTCTTTAGTTTTATTGCTATGCATGTTGTTTAGCTTCTTATGTTATGCATGTGTTAAGACAATCTTTTATATCCATAATTGGGCAAAAGATAAAGTTTTTAGAATACCGAGTCACCTCCCCCTCTCAATATTCCCTATTTCTAACACTAAATAACCAAAACAAAATTATTACAAGACATGTAAGGTATGAGCTCACCAAAATGTATTGTTGTTGAAAAGTATGATGGGTACAATGAGTGTCATAGATGTGATTCCCACCATGCTTTTCACCAAGACTACACTCATGAGGGGGCCACAAGGGTGAATAGGTGTAAATGGGATTCACCTCTATGAATGGAGATTGAATATGGATATGAGGATATGATGGAAAATGTTGTAGACATACAAATTGAAATACTTATCTTGAAAGAAGGCTGATGAAGAAATCACTATTTTCTGACGTTTGTGCATAGTTTTAGGAAATTCTGCAACCTACTCTAGATTGGAAATGCTGAGACAGAGAAAACCCATAAAACTTTTATCCTTTTGAGATTAGGTCGACTTTGACCCAAATAGTGGGGCAAAGTCTTACCCCGGGGCCCAATCCTTACCCCCACTGAAGGTCATCCATGACCTAAAATAACTCTGATAGAAATTATGTTTGCAAATCTCAGAAGTTCACCGAAAAGGGTATCTAGATTTGAACTTCAATTCTCTTTCTTGTACCTGTACCTACAAGAAAAATGGTTTTGTTGTTTGGATGATGGGTTTGCTTTGGTTGAACCCCAATTTAGAATCAACCTTAATAATGGAATTGAAATAGAGAATTCTAGCAAGTAGTAGAAGTAGATCTAATAACGAAGCTATGATATTCAATAGATATGCAATTGTATTTCAAATGTAAACATGTTGATATGAAAGCTTGGACATAACATTAACAAATGTAAATCAAAACCTCCATGATTGCATTCTTGGAATCCACCTTGAGGGAAGAATGAATTGATCTTGAAGGAATATCACACCAGCATGATGGCTAGATCTAGGGTTTTGAATGATGAATCTTGAATGCTTGAACCAAATCCCTTCAAAGGCTTGAATGCTTGAATCCTTGATCTTCAATGGAGAAATTGAATGCTTGAATGGATGATTTCTTGATTTTGGATGCTTGATGATGCTTTACACCTCACTTTCTTATGATCTCCTTGAGAAAACCTTGAGCACTTGATCTCAAAACTTAATCATGAAATTGCTTGGTGAATAATGGATGTGAAAATGAGAGAGGAAGGCTTCCTTTTGTAGTGATCTAGAGCACAAACTTCTAGAGAGGCAGACATTGGAGAATTAAATCCCAATTAATCTTAACCCCTAGAAATGGACCTAGATTAAATGCAATTTAAGGGTTTACCATTCTGAAATCCGAAACAACTGACCCGAAAGTGGGAAAATAAAACTTTCTAAAACTCGACATCCCAAAACTTCTAGAAACTAGACATCCCAAAACTTTTAGAAACTAAAATTTAGACCTGGGGTTAGGGATGAGGTTGACACTACCATAGGTTAGATTCAAGGTTGACCTTGACCTAGATTAGGGTCTAGGTTTTCCTTGACCCTTTAGGTCATCCTTGACCCAGAAAGTCAAAGTCTCCAATTTCTTAGAGAAAGCCTGTTAGAAAGAGGTTGGAAATAGGGGGAGAGAAGTAGAACAGGGGGAAATAGCTAGATCATGCAAAGACCTAATCAAGGTGCTTAAAATTACCCTAGACCACTTACTCGAAGGGATAAATGCTCTTAACATGGAAGTGCTTCCATTTTAAGATGATACATTAAGCCCCCACTTTAGCAAGAGTATGGACTCGATGCAAACTCTCAGTAAAGGAGAAGAAAGAAAAGATCTGAGTGGATTCACAACAAGATAAAATAACACTTAGCTAAGGACACAAGCCCCTAGGCTAAGGATTCTAACTCAACATACATGCACGAGGGTGCAAAAAGAAAACCAAAAGAAACACAAAAGAGGGGTTAGTACAAACAAACCCAAATCCATTAGCATAAGAAACCTTGCTAAGAAATATTTTTCATACTAATATCATATTTGGAAAGCTATCATAAAAGCATAAATGATTACATAGGAAAGACAAGAGAAACACTATAAATAACATAGCTTCATGATCCAGTCCTACTAGCATGAAAGAGAAAAGAGAGAAAAGAGAAAGTGATTACCTCACCCAGTAAGATGCCCACCTTACCATGAATCACCAAGGGAGGGAGAGCTAAACATGTGGCCAAACCTGATAGTTCTCCCATAAACTATGCTTGCAATTTTAATGCATCTTCTGATGGCTTCTAGAATTCCCACAGATCTACCTTCTTGTATCACTATCAATATGAAATGTGCATCTCCTCAGGATTTAGCAGCTGATGTGCATTACCTTTGGAAAATTTAGCATATTAGAAATGTGTGTCTCCTTAGGATTTAGCAACTTATGTGTGTTACCTTCCAAGATTTAGCATATTGAAATTTAAAAAATGTGTCTCTTCAGGATTTAGAAACTTATGTGCGTTACCTTCCAAGATTTAGCATATAAAAAAATTGAAAAATGTGTGTCCCTTCAGGATTTAGCAACTTATGAGCATTACCTTCAGAGGATTTAGCATATAAATGAAAAACTATAGTACAAGGGAGACCCTATATATACCCCCACCTTATCATGGAAATCTACTAGACATGATAAGCAAGAGGAAGAGGATACCTACTTCACAATACAAGGAGATATCCTGTTTGCATCAATGTACACCATATTCTTAGCGAGGGATATTGACCCCTACATCTAAGAGTATAGATAATCATGAAAAAGGATATGTCACTCATGGAAAAGGATCCTCAATGAAAGAGATCTTATCAACAAGATCCCCATCATAGAGGAGTGCTTTTAGACAAAATATCATCTTTCAAAGATAAATCAGGCAGGAACAAAGATTCAATCATCAAGTCCCCTGCAATCAAGAGGAAGAGGAATCTTTGGATTGAGGGAAACAACTCTAACACCAACGTAAGGGTAAGAGTTTATAAAGAACATAATTTGTAACATAGAGAAGAGGTGATGACCTCAGACAAAAACCTCTTATATAAAAAGGTTATCCATAGTCAAAACATATGTCAATATGATGAAATAATATTGCAATATAAAAATATACGACTAAGCTAAGGAAAGCAGTTCCCTAGACAAAGAGAAAGAAGGAAGAACCTTTCCCCCCAGGGATGAAGACAATGGATACCTTAGCAAAAAAAGTCTTAGAAAAGATATCTTGAATAGGATCTATGGATGATTATAAACATGATACAAAACCATAGAGAGATAGGATAGAAAGAATACCAATTAAGCCCAATAAAAAGCCTAATGTATCCTAGGAGACTGGATAGAAATACAACTCTTGCTCCCCATTCCAGAGACAAGAGGAGATGAAATCTATATTATATCAGAACGAGGAGAATCCCCTATATCAAGATTATGAAGGAATTATAAAACTACATGAGAGTGAGATATAATTCCTAAAGTAGCTCTTTCTCTAACATATAACTTGAAATGTTTACAATTAGCAAGTAAATGTGTATTACTATAATGAAAAGGATATTTTTACATGGATAAAGAATCTATCAGTATAGGTTTAAATATTTATTTTTTGGAATTCATTAATTAAACATACACCTTATTAGCTACATCTTGACAAGTATCAGGATTATCAATTTTAGGTGTAGGGAGAAGAATATGAAGAGGAGGATGATGATCAACATCACCTTCCTTGACTTGAGATTGCGAACAAACAACACCATGAAAATCCTATTTAGGGTGTATATGAACCGGATAATTGATACCATTCTCATTAAATCCAAGCCCTAAACCTCGATAACCTTGTTTATTTATCATATTATATCCTATAGGGGTATGTGCAGGATCATGGTATTGCAAACTAGGCACTTAAGTGGCAATGAAAATTTAGAAAAGCAGGTTTAGGAAAGTTGACATAAAAATTTGAACAAGTTATCAATATAATATCAAAAATATGTAACAAGAGAATCTGTATAAAATTGAATTTAGTTTCTAAGATAGTAGTCCTTTTTTGAAAAACAATTATTCTATACGTTGAAAATTTCAAATTTCAATGTAGTAGTATGAAAATTTCAGGAAAAAAATAAGAAGTAGATGTATGTCTGACCACCTTAAACACAATCAAATGATAAAAAAAATTTTACAAGATATAAGTAGTAGACTCATGTTTGGATGTGACACGTATATTTTTATAATTTTTTTCCAAGTAAATAATTAATTATGATTTTTCTTCTAAAACTTTTCCAGAATACAAAAACTCTCATGTCTAACCACGTTAACTTAGTCTAAACTTTATCTAATTGAAAACTTTTTTTATTTTTCTTGTAGTAGGAAAAGCATAGAATGTGACACATGTTTTGGATTTAAAAATGTTATACAGTTTGAAAGTTACAGCAATTTTTCAACAAGTCTATCACTCAGGACTAGAAAGATAACAAGTAAGTGTATGTCTAACCACGTTAAACAAAATCAAATGATAATTATTTTTTATAAGATTCTAGATAAAATTAGTAGACTCATTTCTGGATGTGATGTATATTTTTTTGTATTTTTTTTCCAAGTAAATAATTAATTATGATTTTTCTGCTACAATTTTTTTTGAATATAAAACTCTCATGTCTAACCACCTTAACTTAGTCTAAACTTAATCAAATTGAAAGAATTGTAAATATTATTATTGTGTTAGGTGAAGTATAGAATGTGATGTATGTTTCAAATTTCAAAAATGTTATATTGTTTAAAAGTTATAGTTGTTTTTCAAAGAGTCTATCAATCAGGACTTCTTTTCACATCGCCACTTTTTGGCATACCATGATCCTACACATATCCATAGTGTACATATCATGTAAAGATTCTACAGGAGGTGATTGTTTATCATGCTCATGATTAAAGGTTGTATAAAGTGGTATAATAGGTTTTGAAGAAGTTTCTTTACCCTTTCCTTTAATATCATCATGAATCAGAGGAGAAGGTAAATCGAAGAATTATTGCACATCTACATCCTAAACTATAGCTTGAATTCCATCATAAATATGGGAAGGATGAGGATAAACAGATGGAGAATTAGGTATTGGATTAGGAATAGGAAGATTAGGAATCAAATTAGGAATGATATGATTAGGATTAGGAAGATTAGGAGATGGTGTATCATCTACCAAATTCTTCACATAATCCAAGAGGATAATAAGTCTACCACATGAATCTTTAATGAAAGTTTTGAATGTAGGAAGATTAGTATTGGTCAATTTCACAAAAGCATATGCGAGAGAAAAATGAAGGATCATCAACATAATGAAGTGAATGATACTCTCATAAACATCATAGGTATGGTAAAGAGATCCTAAAAAAAGGGTAATAAAGAACATGACCTCACACAAAAGCATCTTAAGAATCTTCAATCTAGTAAATGAAATGCAAGAAATGTTTTTGTATTTTGTTGAATATATGGTTTTTTTTGTGTGTTTGGATTTAAAATGCAAGAGCGTAAAGGAAATATAATCTTAAGGAAAGAAAGAAAAGCATCTAACACCAAAAGAAAGAGTTGTCTATCGCAGATTCACCAAAATGAATAGGTGAACACACAAGATATTACAAAGGTAAATCTAACATAATAGGGCATCTAATTCCACAAAAGAAAGGGGTAAGCTCATCGGGTACACCAAATTGAATAGGTGTAAATGGGATTCACCTCTATGAATGGAGATTGAATATGGATATGAGGATATGATGGAAAATGTTGCAGACATACAAATAGAAATACTTATCTTGAAAGAAGGCTAATGAAGAAATCACTATTTTCTGATGTCTGTGCACAGTTTTGGGAAATTCTACAACCTGCTCCAGATTGGAAATGCTGAGATAGAGAAAACCCAAAAAAAATTTATACTTTTGAGGTCTGGTCAACTTTTACCCAGATAGCAGGGCAAAGTCTTACCCCGGGGCACAATCCTACCCCCCACTAAAGGTCATCCTTGACTTGAAACAGATCCAATAGAAATTTTGTTCATGAATCTTGAAAGTTCACCGAAAAGGGTATCCAAATCTAAACTTCAATTTGTTGTCTTGTACCTGTACCTACAAGAAAAATGGTTTTGTTGTTTAGATGAGGGGTTTTCCTTGGTCAAACCCCAGTTTGGAATCAACCTTAATAATGGAATTGAAATAGAGAATGCTAGCAAGTAGTAGAAGTAGATCTAACAATGAAGCTATGATATTCAATAGATATGCAATTGTATTTCAAATGTAAACAAGTATGTTGATATGAAAGCTTGGACATAAAATTAACAAATGTAAATCAAAATGTCCATGATTGCATGCTTGGAATCCACATTGAGAGAAGAATGAATGGATCTTGAAGATGAACAAAGGATCTTGAAGGAAGATCACACCACCATGATGGCTAGATCTATGGTTTTGAATAATGAATCTTGAATGCTTGAACCAAATCCCTTCAAAGGGTTGAATGCTTGAATCCTTGATCTTCAATGGAGAACTTGAATGCTTGAATGGATGATTGCTTGATTGTGGATGCTTGATGATTATTTATACCTCACTTTCTTATGATCTCCTTGAGAAAACCTTGAGCACTTGATCTCAAAACTTGATCATGAAATTGCCTGGTGAATAATGGATGTGAAAATGAGAGACGAAGGCTTCCTTTTAAAGTGATATAGGGCACAAACTTCTAGAGAGGCTGACATTGGAGAATTAAATCCCAATTAATCTTAACCCCTAGAAATGGACCTAGATTAAATGCAATTTAAGGGTTTACCGTTGTGAAATCTGAAACAGCCGACTCGGAAGCGGGAAAATAAAACTTTCTGAAACCCAACATCCTAAAACTTTCAAAAACTAAAATTTGGACCTGGGGTCAGGGACAAGGTTGACACTGCCCTAGGTTAGAGTCAAGGTTGACCTTGACCTAGGTTAGGTTCTAGGTCATCCTTGACCCTTCAGGTTGTACTTGACCCAGAAAGTCAAAGTTTCTAATTTCTTAGAGAAAGTCTATCAGAAAGAAGTTGGAAATAGGGGGAGGGAAGCAGAATAGGGGGAAACAACCAAATCCATACAAAGACCTAATCTAGGTGCTTGACATGATCCCAGACCACTTACTCAAAGGGCTAAATGCTCTTATCATGGAAGTTCTTCCATTTTAAGACGATACAAAGGGAAAGAAGGATATCTCTCAAGAAAACCCCCTAATCAGATCCAAACTAGATTAGTACAACCCAAGTGATGTAGGGGTACTAATATAAACATTAGATTTAATAAAGTGCTTAATAGAAAGATTCCCTTTCCTATGAGCCTAATAGGCTCAACTAGGAATGCAAGTATAATGAAAAGACTAACAAAGTAGATCAGATCCGCTATGGAAATGCTCAAATAAACAAAGGGAAGAATGATAAATCACCTTAGAAATGCTCAAAAAGTGTGTTTAAACTCAAATTTAAAATTCTGCACCTAGAACAACATAGGAAGCAAAACTGACTCGAATCAAAACTCAGAAAACCTAGATCTATGAAGCCCAAAAATCTCTTTTCTTCATGACTAGGTTGACCTAGAGGGGCTTTGATGACCTATAGAAAATCCACCCAGGATTAGGCCAACCTTGACCTAGCCCAGGACTAGAAAATTGAACAAGATCTCTGTATTAGAACATAAACTATCATAGTTGCAATCAAGAAATGTATCTTCTCTATCAGGGGGTAGGTCGACCTTGGCATGCACCTGACTATTGATGGAACAAAAAATGAATCTCAGATTTTTTATCTTCTTCTAAAAGGGTATCCATATGTGTACTTCAATTTGTCTTTCTGAAACCTGCAAATCTGAAAAAAGGGCGTGTGTGGGTGGGTGGCTCTATAGGGGTTTGCCTTAGTCAACCCCCCATTTTGGTGATTTCCACCTTGACGGATAGCCATTAGGAAATATTGGTGTGTGTGTAGTGCTCATGAATCTAGAATGCAAATCTAGAATGTATAGAGCAATGCATGTAAATGCCAAGATCTAACCCTAAAGAGTGAAACCCTAGCATGTAAATGTAAATGTGTATGTAAATATGAAGTACAACAATGCATAGATTTGAAAATAACATGGAAATCATACCAAGTGCACCAAGGCTAAATTACTCCATTTTCTAACCCATGTTGTTGTCTTGAATACTTGAATGCTTGATTGGGAGAAGAATGCAAAGTGAAGAACTCTCTTTCTTCAAAGGATGTTTTCAAGGCTTCTTGTTTCCACCTTGCAATTTCACTATGTCAAATTGGGATTTTCATGTGAGATTGTCCACATAAAGTTTCCATATATCCCAAATGAAGCATTTGAGTGTGAATTTATAGTGATTTCAAGATTACACCCCATAAGGGTTGACTACACAAGGCGGGAAGCCTTTAAAATTTGAAATGGGCGCAGGATCTTGAAAGGGTTTTACCTTAGGGCTAGGTATGCCTTGGCCTACCCTAGAGCTAGGCCTACCTTGACCTAGCTTCTAGAGGCACGGACTTCCATAATTGCCCTGGAATTGCAAATAATAGTCATTTTGAGGTTGGAGAAAGTGATGAGCAGAAAAAGAGTAGTTTAGACATGAAAAAGTAATTTGAAAGGGGAGATGAAAAAGGACACCTTTTGGTTAGGCCCTACCTTGAGCTTTGCACCAAAGAAGAGGGAAATCAAGGAGGATTTTGGTTCAATCACAAAGCTGTGTCCCACTTTTAGGGATGAAGGAAATCGCAAAATCATCAAACAAAAAATTTTTCCTTCCTTCATGCGAAGTCTATACTTCGCCTGAAGTCCTCAGGATGCTTCGTGCGAAGACACCACGTAGGGGTCTTCGCACGAAGACCCCCGCGCGGCTTTGTACGAAGTATATACTCTGTACGAAGCCATTTTGGGTAGGATTTTGTATAAATTTTTGGTGATTCATTTTCTAACCATCATTTTCATTGGAGCAGTTTGTGGACCCCTAGGCTTGGAGCGAGCTACATCACCACACCAGCACACCAACACTTCCTGAGCTTCGTCGACCTCTTCAATTTTCTAGCAGTACTAGGTACACATATTTTTCTCATTTTTTATTGTAAATAATATGTTTTATATTTATTTTAACTAGTTATTTGTTTTAAATAATTTTTAATTTGTATAAATGTTAGAAAATGTTATCTAAATGTTAGAAAATGTTAGAAATCGTAGGAGAAATGTTAGAAAACATTAAGATTCAAGTTAGAAAATGCTAAATTTTAAGTTTAAAATTGTAATTATTAAGAATTTCTCTCTCTCTCACATGTATGTTCACGCATTTTTAGTAAACTTATTAAAGTTAGCTATTTGTTTTATATATAATTTTTAGTTTGTGAAAATCTTAGAAAATTGTAGTTCAATTTTTTAAAATGATTTAGTAGTATGTTAGAAAACATTAAAAAATTGTAGTACAATAAGTTTCCAGGACCCTTATTTCTCTTTTACGATATATTAAGACACTTAGGATCCTTTATTATAATTTACCTATTACCTAACATCTTACTTGACACATAGGATCCCTTAAGACCCATACGAACCATTATTATATATTAAAATATCCTATGTCACATTCATCTATCTTAGCTTCTGTTAATACATATGTGAACCCATTGTTGCCCGCAAGAACCCTTAAGACATACTAGTATCAATTAATGTAACCTAAGATACCTTAAACCACTTATCATGCGTCTACGACCCATTAACATTGTTAGACCATTATACATGTCCCTTATGACATTTTAAGACATCTATGACCCATTCAGATCATCAAGACCCATTAACATATCTTAGGTTGTCTTAGGACACATTTATGTACATCTTAGATTTAATTAATTTATCATGCAAGGATCATCCACTAATGAAACGTAGGACCCCTTAGGACCTCTTATGTTACCCCTGACCCCTTAAGACACATATATATACCTGACTCATTGTTACCCACGACCCCTTAAGATGTAGTCTAGGACCACTTATATTGCACCTATGACCCATTAACATTCTAGGACTCTTATCTAGATCCCTTATGAAATCTTAAAACAAATATAAAACCTTAGGACCCCCAAGATCCATTAAAATTTTTTAGGATGTCCTAAGACTAGACTTGGACCACTTATGATGTTCTATGACCCATTAATATTATTGGACCATTATACATCCCTTATGATATTTTAAGACATATACATGACCTATTCAGATCCTGAAGACCCATTATATATGTATACAAGGATCCATTAATGTAACCTAGGACCCCTTAGGACCTTTTATGTTACCCACGACCCCTTAAGACAATCAAGGACCACTTACGTTACCCATGACCCCTTAAGAAACTCTAGGTCATATTAGGTGGACTAATAGGTCACATTAGGTCATATTAGGAAATAAGGTACATGTCTAAGTCATTTCTCTACTTAAATACCTAACTAGACCTATTAGGACCAAGTAGACCTAACTAGGACCTATTAGGATCAATTAGATAGGTATTAGGTCTTTAACCAACATTAGTCTAACCAATTACATGTATTAGGATCTATTAGGTCCAAATAGACCTAACTAAACCTATCTAGACCTTTTATGATAGGTAATTAGGACAGACCTAATATGACCCATTGATGTCTTATCTATACCTTAGGACCTCTTATGAACTACCCACGGCCCCTTAAGACACTCCATGACTCCATAATAGGTTGAACATTAGGTCATATTAGGAAATAAGGTATGTCTAAGTTGTTTCTCTACTTATAGACCTAACTATCTACCTATTAGGACCAAGTCGACCTAACTAGGACCAATTAGATAGGTATTAGGTCTTTAACAAACATTAGTCTGACCAATTAGATGTATTAGGACCTATAAGGTCCAAATAGACCTAACTAAACCTATCTGGACCTATTATGACCAATTAGACAGGTAACTAGACCAATTATGACCTATTGAGACCAAAATTTAGGACCTATTAGACTTAACTAGACCTAACTGTAATAGGACCAATTATGACTCAATTAGAATCAATTAGAACTAGGTAGGAGGTCTAATTAGACTCAATTAGAACCAATCATGACTCTAGGACCACTTATGTTACCCACGACCCCTTAAGACAGTCTAGGACCACTTATATTACCCACGATCCCTTAAGACACTCTACATGACTCTTATCTATGTACATTATGACAGGTAATTAGGACAAGTAATGTGACCCATTGATGTCTTATCTATACCTTAGGACCTCTTATGTTACCCACGACCCCTTAAGACACTCCATGACTCTTATCTATACCTTAGGACCTCTTATGTTACCTACGACCCCTTAAGACAATCAAGGACTGGACTTACATTACCCACAACCCCTTAAGACACTCTAGGTCATATTACCTATCCTAATAGGTCACATTAGGTCATATTAGGAAATAAGGTATACATCTTTAAGTTGTTTCTCTACTTATAGACCTAACTAAACCTATTAGGACCAAGTAGACCTAACTAGGACCTATTAGGACCAATTAGATAGGTATTAGGTCTTTAACTAACATTAGTATAACCAATTAGATATATTAGGACCTATTATGACCAATTAGACAAGTAACTAGACCAATTAGGACCTATTAGGACCAAAATTTATGACCTATTAGACTTAACTAGACCTAACTATACCAGGACCAATTATGACTCAATTAGAATCAATTAGAACTAGTTAGGACCTAATTAGACTCAATTAGAATCAATTATGACTCAATTAGAATCAATTAGAACTAGTTAGGAGGTCTAATTAGACTCAATTAGAACCAATTATGACTCTAGGACCACTTATGTTACCCGTGATCCCTTAAGACGTGCTCTACATGACTCTTATCTATGTACATTATGATCAATTAGAATCAATTAGAATCAATTAGAAGATCAATTAGAATCAATTAGACTCAATTAGACTCAATTAGACTCAATTAGAATCAATTCTAGAATCAATTAGACTCAATTAGAATCAATTACAATCAATTAGACCTATTTAGACTCAATTAGAATCAATTACATGACTCAATTAGAATCAATTAGAACCAGTTAGGACCTAATTATAGTCAATTAGAACCAATTATGACTCTAGGACCACTTGTGTTACCCACGACTCCTTAAGACAGTCTAGGACAACTTATATAACCCACGACCCCTTAAGATGTAATTAGTATGTGTCTTAGGACTCTTAAGACCTAATAAGACCACTTATGTTACCCACGACTCCTTAAGACATGAGCTATGACCACTTATGTTACCCATGACCCCTTATGTAAATGCATTTTTAGTAAATATTAAAGTTAGTCCTATGACCCATTGATGTACATGTTAGGTTTCATTAATACATACTAGGATGTCCTATGACCCATTGATGTCTTATCTATACCTTAGGACCACTTATTTGTTTCCATTTTACATGCAGTTATAATGTTGTAATCAAGTACTTAATTATTAACACTTAGCTCTTTCACATGTGATGTACATCTAGATGGCCACTCAGGGTGCACCTCAGACTCCTGACATTCATACTATTTTTCACATGCCTGACACAGAGATAGCTAGACTTAGATAGGATATCAGTAGATCTAGTGGATATGGTATATACAAAGACACATGTGCTACTATATTGACTAGTTTGGAGTCTATGACTAGTAGATTGAGGGCCCACACTTCATTTATGCCTCAGGTAGTTGAGGCCATTTTTTGAGAGTTGAGGGAGGAGATCTCGGGTGATGTTTCCTTGGCATAGGTTCAGAGCCTCATGTCCAAGGAAATCATCAAATGAGAGATGTTCCCACATTATGAGAGGATGAGAGTGGTGAGGGCTTATCAGGTGACATGATGTGTGATCCCTTAGATTGCTTGTATGATTTACCCTCGACATCTTGCAGCCCATGGTCATTATCCAAATAACAACCAAATTCCATTATACTTTGCACAACAGTTGTACGCTAAGTTCCGTTTGGGACTCAGGGTCAACTATTTTGATATCCCACCTTTTTATGGTTAGGGGCTGGGTAGGGTTGTAGACCGCGATCAGTATCGTAGGGCTGATTGAGTTGTGTAGCCTCATAGATAGCTAGTTGGAGAGAGGAGTCTGACAGTGACACCGGTGATGGCTGCTACTGCAGATAGAGTCATCATTGCTTCTCAGAGGGGAGTTCTGGATAGCATAGGATAGATTGCTTCTACAGCCACATCAATTAGTTCAGATTCAGTGGGAAAATACATTTTGACTAGACCGAGTAGAGCCAGATCATCTTTTGAGGCTTCATCTAGTAGTACTGTAGGTGTGAGTGACGAGACATATAGAACTATTGGTCTTCCTATGCCTGGAGAGATACGAGCATTGTTGGGTTATCAAAGTACTTTAGATATGGCCCTTTACTTTTTGGAGGATCTCATGCAGGCCTATTCTCATATTGCCGATACGCAGAGGATCCCTATACATTCAGTCAGGGATTACATTTCACTTACACGGGGTCCTGTAGTTCCACCGACATAGAATGCACCATCTACTAGTCAGGCACAGCATAATGCAGAGCATCATGCACAGGATAGTGTAGAGCACCGTGCACCCACAGATCACTCTATAGCTATAGAGCCTAGTATAGAGATTGGACATGTACGCATCACCAGTGAGGGCCTAGATGCTTTTGATGAGCAGTTGTGTGGGTTGGGTCAGGTGGATGTTGCCACTGATGGCGGGTCATTTATGGATATGTTATTTCATCCACATGGTTCAAATTCTACACCACTCCCCTCACAGCTAGTGACACCCCTACACTCCTCATTACTATAGAGGTTTGGGACCTTAGGTGGTGTGGGTGATGCAGTATCAGTTGATGATATGATGGGAAACACGCTGACGATCCTCCTGCTCCTAAGACTCAGGTACATATATAAAAAAAATTATTTTTTATTAGGAGTTTTAGTGAATAATTAATTGTACATGTATTAATTCTTGTTTAATGCATAATATTTTGTAGGCACAATTAGTAGAGCATGTTACCTCTAGTGTGGGTTCAGAGCATCTTCCACATGATGTGACACCTACTAGTGGTCAGGTAAGTTTTAGATATATATGTATGTACATGTTTATATTTCAAGTACTTTACATAATATATCTACTATGCACATGTGTATATAACCAACTGTTGTACACTAAATTTGCAGGAGTTAGTCATTGCTTTACAAGCAGATGATACACCTACTAGTGGTCATGTATGTTTTAAAAATATGTAAGTTTAAATATGCATTTATAATATTTTAATTATTTTAGATTATTATCATATATACATGCATTTATATTCACAGGGATCAGTTGTTGTCTCACAGCCAGAGGATGCTCATAGCAGTCACTTAGAGGGTCGCTCTATTCGTATGCACCTAGATGACTCCCTAGTTTAGGACATGTTGAACATATATTTTATTTGAGACTCGGTTTATGATTCGAGACATATGATTCGAGATGTACATATTTGATTAGATGATATGCTTAGATTATATGATATGAGACACATTTATTTGATTAGATGATATGATATGAGACACATTTACTTGATTATCTAGATGTATATTTGATTAGATATCTATGATTAGATTAGATGGTTTTATTCGATTAGATGATATGGTTTGATTTGATTATATATGATATATATGATTTAAGACATATGATTCAAGACATATATTTGATTAGATGATATATGATTAGATTAGATGAATCTATGATTAGATGATTAGATGAATCTATGATATATGATTAGATGATATATGATTAGATTATTAGATGATTAGATGATTAGATGAATCTATGATATATGATTAGATGATATATGATTAGATGATTAGATGAATCTATGATTAGATTGTTTAATTTGATTAGATGATATGATTTTTTTTTATTAGATGATATATGATTAGATTAGATGGTTTTATTCCATTAGTTGATATGATTTTATTTGATTAGATGATCTATATGATATATGATTTGACTAGATGGTTTTATTTGATTAGATGATCTATGATTTTATTTGATTAGATGATATGATTAGATTAGATGGTTTTATTCGATTAGATGATATGATTAGATTAGATTGTTTAATTCGATTAGATGATATGATTTTTTTTATTAGATGATATATAATTATATTAGATGGTTTTATTCCATTAGATGATATGATTTTATTTGATTAGATGATCTATATGATATATGATTTGACTAGATGGTTTTATTTGATTAGATTATCTATGATTTTATTTGATTAGATGATATGTATGATTAGATTAGATGGTTTTATTCAATTAGATGATATTAGTTTGATTTGTTTGAAAGATGATATATGATATTTGATTAGATGATCTATGATTTTATTTGATTAGATGATTTATTTAGATGATATGATGACTAATTTCATCATTTTTTAGTGTCTTAAGGGGAGGTCTTAAGGGGATCTATAATTAATATCATAAAAGATAACTAGTTAATACATGTAACTAATGTCCATAATAACTATTCTAACTAATTCTAGAACTAACACATGTCATACTTGTAATATAACTAATTTCATCATTTTTTAGTGTCTTAAGGGGAGGTCTTAACCTAGGATCTATAATTAATATCATAAAAGATAACTAGTTAATACATGTAACTAATGGATAATAACTATATTCTAACTAATTCTAGAACTAACACATGTCATAAGTAATATAACTAATTTCAAGCATACATAAAATCTTTAACTAACATGAAATCTATAAAAATCATTGAATAATCAAAGTATATGTATAAAATTCTATATATTAAAACCATTGAACCATCAAATAGGTTCATCATATATCAACAAATTATAGCCTATCATATGTTTAAATATATAAACAAAGTATAATGAAATTTAATCCACAGATATCAAATAGGTCCCAACACAACAAATAAGTATACATGTATTAAAATTTTTAGACCAACTCAAGTGGTTTAGACCTTTCATGGAGAACTTGTAATATTCTCTCATGATCCTCACTATCTAGTCTCCACTTACGACATCCACATTGAGATTTAACTGTATGAAGACAAATGGATGTGGCAACTACTAGGTGACTATATTGGAACACCTTATTGTCTGGTTCATAATCAACAAAGTGAATACCATGTTGAATTACTTTGATTTGTTTGAAATATGTTCCCTCTAAAACAACTGAACCTGCAAGTCACATATTTTAACAATATATAAATTTAAACAAACTCAATTTGAATTTTGTTAAAAGGTTGAAATTTAAAATTTACAAATTGAATTCAATATATTGATGTAAACTAGATATACAAACCTATGGGGAACAACATTCCATCACTTTCTTCAGGTTCAAGTAACTTCATCCTCTCTGCAGTACAACACAGTAAATAATAATCAACTCCTTCTACATTTCCACTCTCAGCAATCACTGCAAAGACATCTCCTGCACAATAAATTTTTATATATACATGTGTGTGATCTTAAAATAAATACTTAGTTCAATCTATAGATCTATCTATATCTATGATCTATACATGCAATTCAGTGTACCATATAATGTGAAATTTATATATACTTACCAATTTTGACCAATCCCGAGATATGATCGTAATCAGTAGAAATCAAAGGAACATCATCAAAGTTTTCATCTTCATCTCTATCAAATGTATCGTAACAACTAGTGGCACTAGATTCCATGTGCCTACATATCCATGATCTTGACTGATACATTCCTCATAATTGTCAGCAATGCAGTGACAACAAAAGCATGAGTAGTCCCTAGTGTTCAACATCCAATTGTGACAATTCGTACTCATAACTGAATGCAAAGATCACGTCTTTTCTATCCTATTGCAACCATGCATAATTTTTATATCCACACCAGAACAAATGCATATATATAATACATTCTATATAAATATAATTTGAATAAAAAATTTCATTAAAATTTTAAACACTTTCAAATAATTAAAAAATATGTGCATACCTTTTATCTCCCAAAATTTTCTATATGGCACCGCCTGAGTCAATCCTGATGACACGTCATTTTCATTTGGTGTGAAATGTGTCTTGCACCATTCAACCACATCGTGTGCATTTTTTATATGCACTCCATTATAATTCATTTGATACTTTCATATAGCACGTTTGATGCAAGCTCTGGCACCATCATGTTCACCTTTTCCATGTCCACTCTCAAAGAAACTCCAGAAATGTGGTATGTTTTCATTACGATGATATCTACATAGTGCATAAAATGGTCTCGATGATTTAAATTGTGCAGCACATCCATCTGACCAAACATAATGTTTATCAATTTTTATACCTCTTTCTTTCACATTTGCAAAAAACATCTTGAAGTAGTGTTCCACATAATGAATGTCATGCTCTCTATCATCACTTATATAAAAATGATATTCCTTCTTGATGACCCATGCTTCAAATATGCTCTGAATACCATCCAAATCTAATTGTGCGTGTCAATAACACACATGTACCATAATAGTAATTTTCTCTGAAAAATAGTATTTTGACTAAATTGCCTGTTGATGAACAAAAGAATAATTTTCTACAAAATCAACAACTGATACAATAGTTCCAAGTGGAAAATTGTCTCTCAATGTTTGAAATTGTTGTGCTTGCCACTTTGCAAAAAAAACATGATGAATGTAGGGTTGAATCAATTTTTTAAATTTTTCCATAAAAACTCCAACATTTATCTCCTCTTCAACATATTCTAACCTTTTGGATTCTTTCCCAAAAAAAATTTCATTCTTTACATATTTGTAATTCTTGCAATTTACCATCTTTGTTACATCAATATTTTCATTTTTCAAAGGAAAAAGAGACAAATTGACATATGTTTGGCATATTCCTTTTATGCAATTTATTTTTCTATCTACATCATCTCTTTTGTCACATAAAATGGATGAGATGAACTCACTTTGTCTAGTAGGAGGAGCCTTTTCAAAACCATAAGTGTCTTCTACAAACTTTCAAAAAACTTGATAGTGGAGATCAAATCCAATATGATAACGACAACAAGTTTCAAACACTTTGTTTGTCTTGATATAATATGGCTTCAATCTTCCAAACAATGTTTCCCAATCTTTATATTAGGATTTGAACTACAAAATGACACATACATTTCATGTTGTGTTGTGTCCAACCAATGTTTTGTATGATATTCATATTGATTAGTTGAAATTCTATGTCTGATAACATCTCTAGTGTTTGATGAAGGATGTGTATTATCATTCCAAAATGATGTGATCAAATTTTTTTTTTCTTCATCAATCCTATCAGAATGAGGAGCTCTACACATGATTGCCCAATTGCCTTCCAAGGTGCTATCATCCAAAAGTATTCTCTTATTAACATATCGTGATATTGTTTTCCTATTAAAACCAATGTGAGATGAAACTGAAGATTTTTTTTTTTTTCGTCTCATATTGTTACCTACAATGGATGTCAACATAACTTTTCTTGTAATGGACTTATCTATAGTTCGAGATCGCTTCCCTAGCTGGTTCAAACCTTTCTTAAGATTTTCAATCATATCAGTTTGCATGTCAACAACTTTTCTCTTCTTTGATGATGTGTCTATACCCAATAATTTTAATGCCCCTTCCAACTTTTTGTCTATAAGTATAAGTGAAAGCAATTGAGCTTGTTCAAGTGTTTCAAAATTATCAAATTTACCCAATATTTCTCTTGCTATCATTTTCATTGATCTCTTCTTAGCAAGACTTAATTGTTGAGCATTAGCAAGTGATCTCAAAGTGTCCACATTCATTGTAAGTAAATGATCTAAGTTTCTATAACTAATATTTTTCTTTACACATTGAGCTAGATTTAAAAGTTCATCCATACCAGTAGGAGCACGTGATGTTGACCCTTCTCCAACATCAATTGTTTGAGCCTCTCTAGGGAGTAATTCTGACCCTTCTTCAATGTGCAATTCTTCGACTTGACTTGACCCTCCTACTTCAGCTTGTCTTTCAGCTTCTTTAGTTTTATGATAATATGTCAATGCAGCTTCACGATTTCTTTGTTCAATACCGGGTGACCTTTTTCTAGAAGATTTACTTTGTCTTCCCTTCTTGTTCCACATTTCTTCGAGCTCCAAAAAATGTCTTCCACAAGATCGTCAACAAAAATTCCTTCTTCAAAAAATGCCTTCAATAATAGAAAATGTGAATTTATTAATTGCAATTTGATGTAAAATAGAAATGAAAAATTTTACATTTATACCATTTTAAAAAAAATTTTAAAAAAAATTTTACTGGCCAACTAGGGTACTTCGTACGAAGTACCCCTGGGAAAAATCCCGGCCATGGCTTTTGGCCAGAATTTTCACTCAAGGGGCTTCATGCGAGGGATCTTTGCACAAAGCCCCCTAGGTGGCTTCGTGCGAAGACCCTCTTCGGACGAAGCCACAAAAACAAAAAATTGCCCTCAGAAAATAACTCAACTGCAGAAAAATGGTCTTCTAAGGCCTGAAACAAGGACTAAACAAGATGGATTTTTTAAACAAATGATGTCAAAAGATGCTATTCGGAATAAGCTTTCTAATGAATATAATTTTAATACATATTGAGTTCATTATCACTTTTAAATATTAATTTAACTAAACATAGGTTGTTTGGTCATTCAACAACTTGTCTCTTCACGACTTCGGGAAAAATAGTAAATGATAAAAAAAAATTTATTAAAAATATGTAGGAAAAGTGTATTTGTGTTACTTTCTATTAAAAAAAAATTAAAAAAATTCGATATACTTTAGATCAAGTTAGAGCGATCCAAGTGACCTTATGTCTAGATTACAGTTACTGTCACTTTAAAACTTAATAAACTATGAAATATTGATCCAAAATGAATAAAACCAATTGCATCCTTTAGATATTGAAGTTAAAAATATAATCTCGAAAGAATTACATCATTATCGTATTTTTAAAAAAAATTATGTTGATCCAAGTGACAGTACCTCCTTAAAAACATAGTTTTTTCATGCAAACCACTTTTAGAAGGAGAAGGAAAAATGAATTTAAATAAAAATTTTTTATTTTTTTTAAATATATTTAAAAATTAGAAACAAAAATCTAAAAGACTCTAGTTTACATCATCTTCAAATTCCTAATAGTTTTGCGGCAACATGTGTTTGAAAGTGAAATTTTTTCTCAAAATGGTGATCTCTGTGTCAAAGTTGGCCAAAAAGTGAGACTCACTATTGTGGGACCACCCATTTGTTAGATCTTACCCTAATTTATCCTAGGAGAGAGAAATGAACAAGTCTAATGCATCCTAAATGCAAGTGTACCATGCAATCGCATTAAATAGGTGCTAAGCCATCACTAAATTGAAGTCCTTCCAATTTAGGATGATACAACTTTATATTAAGTTCATTGAGACAATTCAAATTTTATTTACTTATGTAAATTAAGATATAGTTGCCAATGTTGGCATGTTGTGATGGTTAAGTTGTTGTGTTGTTGTTCTTTCGATCAAGGTTCAAATCATGTTCAAGATGAGATCCCCCATTTGTGGCCTCACCAGTTCATAGCTTTGGGTCAAAGCATTTACCACTCTTTTAAAAAAAATTAAGATATAGTTAAACACACATATTAACTCCTTGATTGATGAGAGAAAATGCTACCTCTACCTCATTTACATCCTTAAGTAATAGTAGTTAGGTACCAATTGTACCATTTCAAGTTGATGTTGGAAAGAGACACTACTCTTGAGGGCTTATATGTTTTCATTGATGGAAACTATATGGATTCCACATGCTTACCACAGTTATTTTGATCATACCGATGGATTGAAGTCATAATTGGCTAAGTATGGCATAAACAATGCAGTGTACAATTTTTTGGGAAATGGTTTGGTGTGGTTACATAGTTTTGGATTTTGAGCTAAGAATTTATGGGAAAAATCATAAAGGTATACTCTATCATGTTCTAGCTTCGTAGCACTTATTGTTTTCATTGGATCGAGTTATGAGGTTCTATGTATTAGTTTTATGGTAAACAGTCAAGAATAGAGATCGAGGTTAGTAAATTGTTATGTGATCCTATCAGATCAATTTTAGTAAATTTGTTTGAGTTCATGGATGATTGGTCGACTTGGTTGATAGCATGTGGGGAATTATTTTTGGTCCACATTATTTTTTTCATGATGATCCAGCCGACAGTTACACATGCTACAATATTGTTGTAAATGTTTTTTAGGTCGACCTAGTTGATGATCTAATTATTGGAGTAGGTATATAAGATAGGCTTGGTTGATCATTTTGGTATGTATGTGTGATGATTATGATGTGTTGATGTGTGAAGAGCATAAGGGTAGTATGAAATGTATTGATCCAGTTTAGTAAGCTTAATTGGAACTGTTTTGGCATATGTTGATGATGTTCATCAGCTCATTCTATCAGTGGATTGTAGTCCATACTTTTGTAAGGCAATAAGCCTTTCTCAAGGTTGTAGCCCTTATTGTATTTGAGCAGTGAGCTCTAGGCTGTAAGCCTAATGCATGTGTATTATTTATAAATATTTAACAAGATTAAATTCTATAGAGTATATTTTTTGGGTTCCATCCCCACTGTGGTTTTTCCCCTAACAGGGTTTCTACTAAAAAATCATTACATTATGGTAAATTGTGGATATTTGTTATTTTTTTCTGCACTTTACTTTTCATTGCAGATGGCTTATGGTTTAAGAATTTGCTTGACAAAGTTATAAATGGTTGAACACGGATTCCCTTGGCACCCACTGCCCCCCCTCCCCCACTTCTCAATGTTCCTTAATACCAATAGTAGATTCCCTTGACACTACTACTCCTACATGTAAAGTTGACTATGCATATCACTTAGAAATTATTTAAGACACTTGTCATCTTGGCTCATACATCCCAAAGCCTATGTATATGTAGTCATTTGGATTTCATTTTATCATCTACAAATATGAATATTAGAACTCTATCACTTTATATCTTTTAAATGTCATTAAATTTTTATTTTCATAATTTTATTTTTATTTTAAGGAGATACAATATTGTCAATCATTATTTAATATTAAATGTAACAAAACACTGACAAGATGAGAATTTAAAATTTTTGATGAATAGAGGCCTTTTCTATAAAAAATATTAAAGTACAATATTCACAAAAAAGAGCTTGGGGAAAGAGTCACCCCACAAGTAAATTTGAAATTGTTAGAAAGTTAGATATAAATCTACAAATACAAAGATGATTTGAATTAAAATAAAACACATAAATCTAGTCTCAAATAGTGAATACTAAATCTAAAAATTGAATTCATTATCTTTAAATATTGATAATAAATTAAAAATATAATAAGATTATCAATCAAATTTATAATATAAAAACATGTTACTTATCAACTTATTATTGAATTTAGAAGAGCCAAATAAAATAGCCCTATCTATACTCCCAATGCAGCCAACCCCACCTAAGGCGAATATGGCCGGTGCTGAATGAAGGCATGCCTTGGGTTGTGTAGACAATATTCACCATTACAAATATAAGCTAAATTAAAGTGAGCACATTGAAAGACATCAAAAAGGCACAAATGTACAATATTCACCGTTAGAAATATAAATTAAATTAAACTGAAAGAAACATCAAAAGACATGGGTGTGCAATATTCACCATTGCAAATATAAATTAGTTTAAAATGAGCACATTAATGTACAAAACTATTCAATACACAAATAGTCAAATAAAACTGTTCGTTGGGGGGACCAGAGGTTTCTTGAGCAGCCCTATTCCCAAGGATTCATACATTCTCACTTGGTTTTCCATGATTACATCGGAGAAAAATGGTTCACCGACATGCTCTTTGAATTTTGTAGGGATCCCTTATGGACAGAAGATGAGATAAAAACTATGCTTTAACACCAGCTTCCATGTCCCTTGCCTCCCAACTAGGATGAAAGTATTCTGAACTGCTCAAGGTTTGAGCTGCTCTGGGGAGAAGGCAATGTCTGCAAGAGGGGCAGGAGGAGTGAGAAACAAACCACTTGTCCACACATTCCATGTGAAAACTGTGCTTGCAATTGGGCACTCCCTGCCTTGAATCTCTGGTCTGAGCTTGCTGTACACAATCAATGGAAGTGATTTTATGGACTTCTTCTTCAACCCAGTATTTGCCAAACTGGCTGCAGTCTGCCTCTCGTGTGACCTCCAGAAGTAGTCCCATGGGACTGTTGAAACAAAACTCACAAAAAAAAGTCACTACAGAGAGCCAAACAATTAGAGAGATGATGGTGTTTTCAGACATGTAAGGAGCAATCATTGTGTCCTGACTTTTATTGGACAAGCCAAAGACATTAGCGGATCTTTCTAATGTTATTCTTTTAATTCAGAAAATTCTTAACGTTGATAGATCACAAAGTATGATCTGAAACATTAATAAAAAAACTAGAAAAGTTTAGACAGACACTTGATATCATTAAGACTCTTCTAAAGGAAACCAAGCTCTTGACTTGTATAGAGAAACAGAGATCCTAACACAAAGATTCTTTGAGGATAAACAACAAAACCCTAGAAAATTTGAAGGTAAACAGCTATGGACAGAGCAGACCAAAGCCAATATAATTCAATGAAAGAAAGTTTTGCAGGACCATGAGTGATTTGCAACTCAAGTTTGATATGTATATATATTGGTTTGCAATCCTATCCAAGTTCTAAAGTGCAGAGCTGCCTGTAACTACATTATAATACCGTCTAGTCCACTGCACAAGAATATTTTAAATTCAGAAGCAGGGTGGACTGCACTAACCCAAACTATGGGCGATTTCCAATAGGCCCACCCTTTTTGACTTAAAATAGCATGTGGGGTAATACGTGAGATTCACACTCCATAGCCTTTTGCTAAGTAAGGTCCCTAAATCTTTTGAAGATCAAATGCAGCCACCTTATATTGTCTTCTTTCATTCTTATCCATGACCAAGTGGGTTGGCTTGATATCTTATACACGTTTTTCCTGGTTATTTTGCTACTTTTTGAAATTACAGTCCACAATTTTTTATTATTCTAATTTAGAATTATTTACATTTATAAAGTTTAAAAATGGGGAAGCATTCAAAACAACAATAACAAACAAGCTATTAGAGTCCCTCTAACACCTGCCTCCATGGAAATCATTACTCATTTTGTGGATGTAATCAAAGATAATCAACTTGCTCATAAAAAAAATATACATCTATTTTGTGTTTTTTCTTTGTATTTTAGAGGAAGGGTACCAGTTGTCGTTATAGCTAACTTTTTTTGGTTTTGACTATTACGTAGGTAGTTACAAATAATATTGTGTGATTAGTTATGCATGCAAGGGTCAAAAAGTGGCCATTTTGAGTTGATCTCACTTTGGCCACTACAAAATTTGCACAATTAATCCAATATTTATGCACAAATGCACCAATAATTGTGTATTATTAGTACCAATAAAATTGTACAAAATGTCTCAATAATTGTGTATTGTTGGTACCAATAAAATTGTACAATTAGTCTAAATACTAGCTTTTTTATCTATTTTTAATAAAAAAATTGCTCTCTTTGAACTTTGTACCCCTCCCTCCCACCTCTCTTTCAACCTTTTTAACTTGGTTTGGTCTACAATTCTATTCATCATTTATTCTCTTACAATTCTCATCCTGATGATGGATCATGGAGTATGACCTGAAACATTGATGCAAAAAATACCACATAACTAAATCCATAAATAAATGTACAATTTGATCTATGGATTGTGGAAATCTAATCTCTTTGAACATATAAAGTGTCATATGGACTAAACACAATAAAAGTACTAAAATACATTTAGTATAACATAGAAATGGAATAACATAAATACCAAAAGGAAGCAAAGGAATACTTACAGTGGTCCATGAAATGAAGTTTCCCATTCACGAAGTGTCCTCCTTCACTAGAGCCTACACATAGAAGACTAACCAGGAAAGGCTGGGGTGACTATGTATACAAGTTTTCCATAGTCAAACCCCCTATCTTGGTGTTTCTACCTCCACAGACAACCTAAAGATGAGATTGCGATCAAAATGATAAATTGATACTAGTAAGAATAATAAATAAAATGATATGCTAAATGAAAGACAATGAATCGGGTAAACAACCTAGAAAGAGGTAACCTCCCTTCAAGACCAAAAGTGGAACGACATATTGGAATGAGGAATGACAATGAATTCCAAGATGGGAAAATTTTGATTGGATAATAATGGAGGTCTAGTATGCTATAAGATCATGTATAGAATGCAAGAGAGCTTAAAAAAGGTGAGAGAGATTTATTATAATGACCAAGAGAGATGAAATGAGAAAAAAAAATGGAAGTTATAAGCTAGACTAGAAATCATCCCAACGCTATTAAAAATTAGGAAGTGTAATGTCCAAACAACCAAGTTAGTTAAGGATATAGACAGGACATTAGCATAGCATGCATATGTCTCCACAACATACACAAATCTAGGTGCAATTTGGACCTAATGTTCAAGAAAATAGACATGACATGTGAAAAGGAAGGTTTAGTGATTGGAATTTGATTATTGTTTTTAATTTGACTAAATTGGAAGGTTTATGTGATGTGAAGTTACCTAAGGTGTGATTTATAACCTTATAATAATATTATTATAAATCTAGAAGATTTATACAATAATACACTTCTCTATTGATCTTTGTTGAATCCGGTAGCATCTAGATGCCTACATTTCAAACTAGAACAAACCTTTATGAAGACTCACTCCAACCAACCTATTATATACACAAAATAGAAGCTTCCATGGCACACAATGTCCATATCCAAAACCCAACACAACCACTTAGAAATCATCAATATGCAATTCAAATAGCCACTTAAAAATGCTCTTACAATTGTCATAAGGGATCTCTCATGCACCAGCACCTATGGACCATGCTAACAATATTCTATCTTAGATTCTCACACAAGACCTTATGATGACTTTCATAACTATCATAGATTTATGACATTGTACATGTGTCCAAACAACTCAAAATCGAAGATTCCAAGGTATACACCAAAAGGTATGTATGCTACAGTTTGTCTTTTACCTTAACACCAAATAATCAACATAACTCTGTAATGTTTCACTAGTGAACCCATTTTCATTAAAGGTAGTATAAATATGTTAACCTACTATTAAAGAGTCATTTACCAATGTCCATTAATACCCTTTTGAAAAATTTATGGATAAATTACAAAAACATTAGAAGAATTTAATATTACAAGGATTTTGCAAGGTTGATGGCACCTAAATCCTAATACTCTCCCACGTGACATCATACATCTTAAATTTCACCCATAGGATAAAAATAAAAAACCACTCATAGTGATCAAGGCCCATGACTTTCTTGCACCAAGGTAAATCATCTATGGTTATTGGCTTTGCAAGAGAATCTGCAATATTCTCCAAAGTTTCAACCTTCTCAATTTGAACTTTATCATTTTCAAACATTTATTGCAAAAAGTGATACTAAACATCAACATGTTTATTATGATCATAGCACCGCATTTTTTGGCCAAAAAAATGACACTTTGACTATCACATGAAATCATCTTTGTCCTCCAATTAAAACCAATACCATTACCAAGTATTTGTAACCATATCACCTCCTTAGAGGCATTGCAACAACCATATACTTTTCTTCAGCAATGGAAAATGCAACTCTAGGTTGTATTATGTTCATCCAGTGCACTATACCTCCAAACCAAGTAAACAAATAGCCAATGCTAGTGGACCTTTGACTATCCAAATCACCTAGCCAATCTACATCAACAAAATCCTATATGTCCAATATATTATCCGCATCATTGGTACTATGATAAATAAAACATAATCAAAAGTACCTCACAAATGTCTAAATACTCTTTCAACATATTTCTAATATCTCTACTAGAGTTAGACATCCCACTACTTGGGCTATGTGTAGTCTAGTGCAAATCATTGCATTAATTAAACTTCCAATGATGATAGCATAAGGAATCTTAGGCATCCCTTCAATATCATCATCAAAATTAGTATATATATCTAAAATCAACTTAAATTACTAACAAAAAATAGAGTATTTACTATTTTTGTAGTTAAACCTCTATAAAATGGCATCGACAAGCTTACTTTAAATTAACTAAATGTGTCTAAGAACATGGTCCTTGTTGACCCCCATCTCAAGAATATATCTAGTATCCCCCTAGTTCTTCATATCAAATATTCAAGAAATATGATCTTCGAGATATTTAATCATTGCCTTGTCGTTACTAATTGTACGGCGTAAAATGGTAATCAATAGTAGACCACCAAACTATACATGCATTGGAAGACCCAAAATCCAATATGTAGGCCAAATCTAAATTCTACAACCCCACATGAATGAAGAGATACAAATGAAAGATCTAGCTAGAAGATGGATTTAGGATATTCTTTGTGAGATAGGAAAGAAGATGGAAATAGATTCTTATGCTTTATGACTAAAGAAGATATAGTGGCAAGGTCCAATATAAGATCTATTCTACTATATCAAAGTTGATACAAGAATAAAAATGTGTGCACCTGAAAATGGAAGAAGTGGAAGATGATCGGATGTTGGTTTTCTAATTGATGGAATCTCATATTGACCTAATACCTGAGTCCAATAATCTGCAACCTAATGTGAGATGCAAACTGAAACTTTCCATTCTTCTATGGTAATAAGTCAAAACTGGTTCAACCTATACCTAGGAATAGGTTGAAAATTTGACCTATACATGAAACTATCTAAATTGGAATTAGAAACATGGATCTGAAAAGGTCTTCAGATTGGGTTCTCAGATCTATAACTATATCTACATTTTGAAATATGTGCCTACACACAAGAGAGAAGGGAAAATTATTTGGGGGGGGGGGGGTGGTCTTGCATTGGTCAAGCCCTTATTTAGGAATGAACCTTGAATTGAAACAAAAGCAATGCTATCATGTAGAAGAGATTAAATCTAACAATGAAAATGTGTCATACCATATAAATGTGATTGTACTTAGTGTATGATCAAATATGATAATTCAATAGCCTTGACTCAACAAAAAAAAAAATTAAATCATGTAAGATGAAACCTTATGTAGTAGATATTTGTAATTTACCTCAATATTGGATTTGAAGAAGAAGAAGAAGAATACTTGAATAGATGAATGTAGATCCCCTCCCTTGATGGCTAACTCCTTTTCTTCCAATGGAGCAAGAAGCTAGATTCATGCAACGAAATGCATGAATTCTTGAATGCTTGGTGAATGAATGCTTTCTTTCTTGAACTCCTTGAATGCACAATATCTTGTTTGATCGCTTGAGAGTGAATGTTATGGATGTGTAAATGTGAGGAAGAAGCATCCTTTTATAGTGTTCTCGTAGTCCAAATTCATGAAGGTCGACCTCACTAGGAGGGAAAATAAAAATACCTTGCATCAAGCCCAAAACCACAAAATTTAAACCCCCAAGGTATAGGTCAAAATAGGTTTGACCTATACCAGCAAGGTGTTAAGTTCAAGGTAAAGTTGCATGATTCAAGAAGTATTAAGTGATTCGGGAAAAAATGGAAAGGTAAGCAATAAAATTGATCATAAATGCTAAAATGGGGCCTAAGAGGGTAATAAATTATGTGAATGGATGGATAAATGAGAAATTGTGCATAGAAATTAGAGCCAACCTTGAGTTTTGGTGTAGGAGCACCTCATTACAACAAAGGCCTATAGGATGTCAACTATAAAAATTTTATGTTTTGAAGGACAATATATGTAAATAAGGTCTTTATTGATCAAATATGATGTAATAAGGTCATCAAGAGCCAATTGGTATAATAGTAGGGTCATAAGGTCTAATAGTCCTAAAAGTTGTCACAATTGCACAAGGTTGTCATATTGAGTCAAATGGTCAAAGTTGGAAGACCATGAGTAGAATTGGGTATTTTAGGATATATTTTTATGTAAAAACGTAAAATTTAACCATTTTGAGTCAATCGGTTGGTTATAAGAGAAAAACATGCAAAAGTTGTAAAAACAAATTGCCAAGCAACTTTCAAGCTGCTTGAAAACTTCTTTCACTGATCAATTTTGGGTAGTTTGAGGGAGTTTTTTTAGTTAAAATGGGTTGATATGGTTATATATATGATTTAAGTGCTCCAAAAATAGTGTAATGGTCGTGACTCACAAATTGGAGATAAAGATCCAAAGTTTCATTGCAATTTCTCATGGTTTTCTATAATAACTGTATAATTTTAGTCAATTTTGATGGTGGAAACTTAGTACTATAAACTGAGAGTTATCTTAAGGTGTTAAGGCATCAAATGATCTCCATTTTTTCATTTTTAGCATGTTATTTCATTCTTCTTATAGAAAGTTATTCAAAAAAAATTGAAACTAGTTAAAACTCTCATTAGGGTATCTAGTGACTTTAATAAAATGTAAAACTTTTGTAAGTTATGTCTAATAAACCCTCAACTATGGAGGGATGAGTAGGATATACCTATATTTCGTTTCTAATATGTTTGGAGAGGACCATACATTTTTTTCACATGCAACCAATGAGAAAGGACAATAAAACCAGTCTTAGACCGGACTATGACAACAACATGGGAGTTTGGATAAGTTTGTGCACCCAAGAATGTTTGGAGTGTATTTGTATGTGTAGTAACATGTAAAGGGATAGTCTTGATGTGTCCAAATGATAAGAAATATAGGGAACTCATTTGGATGTGACTAAAAGTGATTGTCTCAGAGGTTTGATTTGACTGACACAGTTGACAGTATACTATTGTCACAAGATTAGATGATCCAAAGTTGGGTTGAATGGGTTAGTTAAAGGTTGATGTTGTGTGAAGACATGTATATCTAAGGTTTTTTTGAATTAGGATAGTCCCTTGGTAAGGGATGATGGTTCGTTAAAACATCAAGAAGAATGTATGTTGAATGTTCAATGGGAATTGGGGAGTCACTATTTTTATGATTATGCAAAGTGTTACAAGAAATTGAGGGGCATTATCTAGTGTTGGTAAGGGTATGGAAGTGCCAAAAATTCAAGGGTTTGATAAAAGGGTAAAGGAATGAAGTAACATGGTAGAGACTCAAGGAATTTCCATATCTTCACAAAGGGGTATGTGTGGACAGTCCTAGTAGGATGATGGGATAAGGGATGTCTAGAGTGAATCAAAGATGTATGGTGGATCAAGGAACATGTCTTAAGTAGATTGAGGAGTTTTAAAAGGTTTGGGAAACCTTTAGAAAGGAAAGGTTTTGATGAATAAAAGAGGGAGAGACACCTTGTAAAACAATTTGAGACAACAATTCCTAGTTGTGGGTTGCATTTGTGTGGATGCTCGACATCACGGTGGTATCAGAGAAAGGGAGTAGATCTTTGTGAGAAAGAGGTTTGAAGGTTAGGGTAAGCATGATTCAAGATTCCTCCTAAGGGTGTAGGTACTATTAGGGAGATCCAAGATTTGAAGGAGAAGAATGCAAGACTACAAGAGTCCTTCAATACCCTCTTGGCAAGGCTTGAAGCCTTGGAGTCAAATAAAATAAGAAATGCTAAAGTTGGAGATGTGAGTAATGAGGAACCAGAAGAAGAGGAAGAGTTCTATGATGTTGAAGGAGAGGAAGAAGAACAATTAGATCCTAAAGAATAGAGAACAATCATACTTCTGAAGGAAGTGAAGAGTGACCAACATAAGCTAATGGGTAACATACATATGTATGATGGTAGATTGAAGGAAGAAGAGTTATTGGATTAGATTGCAAAAATGGATGCTAATTTGAGGGAGAAGAGGTACTTGATGATCATAAGGTTAGATTGGAAAAGACAAAGCTCAAGGGACATGCACTTCTATGGTGGAACCATGAAGACGTAGATAGGAGGAAGAAGATAAAGACCAAGATCACTTCTTGGGACCGAATTGTAGCCAAAATGAAAGGTAATTTTATCCCTAAGGATTATGAAGTTCAGATGTATAAAATATTATAGGGGTTAAAGAAAAAGCATCTAGTTGTTAAGACATATACTAATGAGTTTTATAAGTTGAGTTTAAGATTAGGTAGGGAGGAAGATGAAGTTGCTAAGGTTGTTAGATATCTAGGTGGCTTAAGGTTTAACATATAAGATGAACTTGTGGTTGTTCACCCAAGGTCTATGAAGGAATATTATCAATTGGCTATTAGGATAGAGGAGAAGATAAAAAGAAGATAAGAAAATTCTACAAGGGGTAGATGTACTAGTTCAAAGGGGAAAGATTCTATATCTCCTAAACAAACTAGTGAAAGAGAAGAGGAACACGGGAAAGGTTATGATTTTAGGGGTAGAGGACAAAGAGGAAGATTTGGTGGAGGTATATTTATAGGTGTGTTCATCGGGAGGAGTTACAATTGTGACAAAGATGGGCATTTAGAAAGTAGATGTCCTGAGAATCAAACATCCAACTCTCAAGGAGGAGAGAGGAGAAATTACTTGGTTCAAGAAGATGAAGATGATGAATAAATAAGACCAAAAAAGATAGCACATGATGAAGAAAGGTTGATGATGAGGAGACAAGTTCTTTAGCCACTTAGGGAAGACATGAGTCAAAGGAAGAACTTTTTCAAGACCTTGTGTAGATGCAAAGGTAAAATGTGCCAAGTTATCATTGATTCAAGGTCGCAAGACAACGTGGTGTCCTATGAGATGGTAGACAAGTTTAATTTGGTTAGGATGCCACATCATAAACCTTATAGGGAATTTTGGGTCACAGATAACTAGTCACTTGTTGTGAGAGAACATGCATATGTTGATTTTCAGATTGGACAATATTGGGACATAGTTTTGTGTGATGTGATTCCTATGGAATATTTCCATTTACTCTTATGAAGGTCATGGAAATTTTATAGGGAGATTCTATATGATGGAAAGAGGAACACATACATTGTCAACAATAATGGTAAGAAGTTCAAACTGACGTATTTGAAGAGTATTGATTCAAAGAAGTATGGAGCAAGGATTATTATGTTTGGATAGAAGGAATCACTCAAGAAAAAAGAGGTTGAAGACAAACCAAGGCAAGAAAAGGTTTCAAACAATAAAATGTGTACAAGGGCAATTATTGGATCAGATTTGTTTCCTTTTGTGTAGAGTAAATTATATGTTCAAACATAGGTACATCAAGCAAAGGATAAGCCAATGGAAGAGAGGGTGAAAATGAAAGAACCACATGAAACAACTTGGTATCCACTTAATGTCATGGTAGTTGGTATTCCTTCTTGGTCTAATGTTCCATTATGTTCTAGTTCTTCTCCATTTTTTGCAGGTATCTAGGTGATTCCAAATACATGTGAAGAAAATTACTCATGGGGCATGAGCTCTTTTCAAGGGGGGAGTATGTGTTCGATAAGTGACAAGGGGGTGAATCAGTTAAGTCCAATCATCCTAAAGTACCAAATACTCCTAGAAGTATATAAAAAAACTTTCAAATCAATTAATCAACTCTGTAAAATATCAACTATGCCTTTCTCTTCATATACCGATTACTAGTAAATTAAATAGTCTTTACCGATCAATCCAATTATAGTAATGTGTAAGGTAAAATAAAAATTCAACACATCCATACACATATAACACTTAGATTTTTAATGTGGAAACCCTGTTAGGGGAAAAACCACCTAGGACCAGTAACCCAAAATAATTTTCTCTTCTGAATTGAGCTCGATTAGGAGCCAACTCTATTAAAGGTTACAAAACACACTGTAAGGTGTGACCTGGTTAGAGGATTTATCACTAACAAATATCCCTTGACCAAACATTCACTATGGGGTCAACAATAAAACAATCAACATTCATTGAAAGTAATATTGAAATATAAAGACTATTAAGTCTCACTTAGTAAAGAGATTTCTCTGTAGCAATGGTTAAATTGATATAGTAATGATCTGATTTGATTACAATCAGATTTGAAAAATTTTAGATCTATGCTAAGCTCAAAAATACCTCTAATCAATAATCAATTCAATCTTTTTGTTTCCTCCAACTCTATTATTCTCGGTAATTTCTTTCTCTGTCGCTCAGTGTTGTCTATAGATTTTTTCAGTTCTGTCTTCAACCAGTTTGATCAGCTTTGTATGAATTCAATATTTTCATGTGAATTCTCCTACAACAAACTCAATAATGAATCTCTTATCTCTTTATATAGACATCATAAACCATTTTATTTACATCCATAGATTTTTCCTCTTAATCTTTACCATTGATTTTTCTACTTTAACCTTCCTTGATAGTTGTGTCAATAACACATTTTATTCTCCTTCATCTGATCATCCTTGAATTTTTTCAGTCATTTGATCATCATAATAAACATTATCATTTACCTCGAAATCAAAAATAATTTTCCAACTCATCATCTTTAGTCAGCAATCATAAGTTCCATTTTTTCTTTCACTCAATCAATACCATAATATGTCGGTGATAACTAGCTCCATGAACACCATACTCGGTATACACTACACTTACTCGATGTATATAGAATTCTTCATTTACCGGCCACATAAACTTATTCATTCTTAATCGTTAATATATTATAGATTTATGTAATACGATAAAATCACTAACATAATACCATAGACTCATCAATAAGTTACCCAATGAATACCATATCCATAACTTTCTCATCCATCTCATCTTTATGTAGATATCTCATTCCTTCATCATTTTTCCTTCTTAAGATGTTTGTAACCATCATGATAAGTACAGTCAAAACTGATTGACATCAATGATAATACATTAACTGATTTAATGTCTTACATACACTTTAGTAGCTCGGTAATCATCAATCACTATTTTTCAAATATCCATTCCATTTTCAAACTTTTCTTCAAGATATTCAATCAGTTGTAGTTTATCAATCTCTCCTTTTGGCATTGATGGCAACACAATATGAAATATGTCATAGAATACAAAACATCTATTTTACAACTCTGTATGAAAATGTTGTAACTCAGTAAGCTCTCCCTAGCTTGAACATTTAATCTGCTTAATCACTACACAACATCAATACTCTACATGCAATCTCTCCCTACAGATTTAATCTTGTAAGGAAACTCAGGTGTGGAAACAGCTTCCTACACTAATCTCTAAAGGAAAGTATTGTGCAAATTCTTATAAATCCTTACAATTTTGGATTCGTTAACTACTTTAACAATGATATTACAGCCATATACCATGCATATAGAAAATAGAGAATGACACAATGATTTACCCTGGGGAAACCTTTCAGTAAAAACCCCAGTACTCCAAAACCTGCATAGTGTAGTAATCAAAACTATTATAGTTTACAATACACTTGCAATGCAAGTTCTTTCAGAAGATTTTTCCAACTCTTGAAGACAAATCGCGGCAACATAAAATGTTCCAACAATACACTTACTTCTCCTACCTTCACAACCCTAAAAAATGCTTATATCATGCACTTCCCTTTTTAGGGCAACTTCCAAAGATAGTCGTATTAGGGTTTTTATGATTGGGGAAGAGTGTACAGTACTCAACTTTATCATTTTCCACATGTTTTCACCCATAATTGATTCTTCCAGACATAGCTCTTACATGTCATAGGAATCTGTCATAACTGTTTCAGCCATGATCTCCTTACACACAATTCAAGATGTCAACACATCAAGTGGAGTGACACCTCAACATGCCAGCTAGACATGTACACTCACAGTTAATTACATTATTTGCAAGAAATACATTTTACAAAACAAATAATAAGAATAGGAATTATCCAAGGTTGAGACACCTTATTCCTAACAAATCTTTCATTGAATATTCTCTCCCTTTAGATCTTTTCCAGAATATTTCATGTACATTTCTCTCCCTTTGACACAATTCCAAAAGAAAATAAACAACTCTTCAATAGCCAAAATATTATCTCTGGTGTTCAGTTCAGATCAAGTACCTTGCATGTATTGTTATGCAGTTTCAATTTTGTCTTTCATCTTTCAGTTTTCACAACCTCAGGAAACCTAAAGTATGAACAATATGCATCAACATCATTTGATATTCTAATAAAGTATAGGTCGACGCAATCTCCTAATCACCTTAATGACCAATAGACAAGGGATGGGCACCTAGTCTACTCCTCAAGTACTCAAATATGTCCTTAGGTAAGGGTTTAGTAAATATGTTAGCAAGTTTCTCTTGTGATTTCACATACTCTAGTCTTACTTTCTTTTCTTTTACTTGTTCCCTCAAGTTGTGATACTTTATCGATATATGCCTTTAATTTTCATGCATCACTGGATTCTTAGAAATCTTTATTGCACTAGTGTCATCACAATATATTATCAGTGGGTTAGTGATCTCTTCATTCTACCATCCAAAAGTTGTTTTATCCATGCAATGTTTGAACAATTAGTAGTAGCAGCAACACATTCTACTTCTACAGTGGACCGAGAAATGCATCCTTGTTTCTTACTTATCCAAGTAACTAATCTTTCTCCCAAAAAGAATGCTCTACTAGTGGTGCTTTTTCTATCATCAATGTATCTAGCCCAATCCATATCTGTGTAAACTTTCAGTTCAAAATTGCCTTCTTTCTTGTACCACAAGCCATAGTTTTTAGTTTTCTTCAAGGATCTCAAAATTCTTTTTACAACAGTCATATGTGATTCTTTAGGATTAGAAGAGAATCTTGCTACAATTCCAACTTCATGTGCAATATCTAGTCTACTATGCACAACATACCTTAATTTCCAGTCATTGATCTATACAAGGTCTAATTTACCTCAGTTGACTTGTCATATTTTATCAATTTGCATCTAGTGACCATAGGTGTACCAACTAGTTTTGAGTCCTCCATATCAAATGTCTTCAATACTTATTTTATGTACTTTGATTGAGTAATGTATATGCCTTAATTTTGTTGTAAAATTTGCAAGCCAAGAAAAAATTTAATCTCTCCAGACATTGACATTTCAAATTCTTTTCTCATTTCATCACCAAATGATTTTCATAGGTTATCATGTCCTCCAAATATGATATCATCAACAAAAATTTTAGCAATAATAATCTTGTCACCAGTTTCACCTTTCAAATACAAATTGTTGTTGTTACTTGTTCTAAAAAATCCAATACTAATAAGATAGTAATTCAATCTTTAATACATGATCTCGGTGCTTGTTTCAGTCCATATAGTGCTTTGTGCAACTTACATACCATATTCCTCTTATTAGGATCAACAAAACCTTTAGGTTGTTCAATGTATACCTCTTCTTCAAGTATTCCATTCAGAAATGAAAATTTAACATCCATCTGATAAACTTTAAATCCTTTGTAAGAAGTATAAGAAAGCAATATTCTAACTCCTTCAAGTATAGAAACATGTGAAAAAGTCTCAACATATTCAATACCTTCTTCTTGTGCATATCCTTTGCATGCTAGTCTTGCCTTATTCCAAGTGAGATCTCCATTTTCATTCAATTTGTTTCTGAATATCCATTTAGTTCCATTTACATTCATTTCTTTCATTCTTGATACCAATGTCTTTGTTTTTTTTCTATATCTACTTAATTTCTTCATTCATGGCCTTAATCCATTCATCATTTTCAAGTGCATCTCTAACAATTTTAGGTTCAAATTCACAAATTAAGCATGTGTTGATTATCAACTTACTTCGTGTCATCATGCCATCTTTCTTATCTCCAATAATCTAATTTTTTGGATGATTCCTCCTTACATATCTTGCAAGTATAGGTTTAGTTCTTTGTTCTTAATTGTGTTCTCCACTCGGTGTATGATCATGCACTTCATCGGTAATAGTTTGTTGATTCTTGGTTTGTATAGACTGATTCCCGGTAGCATTACTCTGTTACTCAATAATGCCAGGTTATTGCTTGGGTAGAGTCTCAGGTTTCCCAATGTAAACAAATCTACCATAGTCTTTTGGTTACTTTTTTCTTTCTTCATCATTCTTCTCAAAAAATTCATCAACTCTCACATTTTCACCTTCAATCATCTTGTTAGGAGCCTTATTCAAACATTTGTAATCTTTTCTCTTAGTAGAATATCCTAAGAATATTCCTCCATCAACTTTTGAATCAATTTTTTCATTTCTATCATCTTTCAGAATGCAACATCTACTTCCAAATGTTTTGAAATAACTTACATTAGGTGTGTAACCATACCATAATTCATAAGGTGTCTTATTTGAATCTTTCTTCAATTGAACTCGGTTCAATGTGTATACAACAATACTAATAGCTTCTCTCTAGTATATATGTGTCACATCCTTTTCAATCATTAGTGTTCTATCACAATCCACAATAGATCTATTTCTCCTTTCAGCAATCCCATTTTTTTGGAGTGTCCTTAGTGCAGAAACTCATCTCTTAATTCCATGCTCATTACAAAAATTAGTGAACTCATCATAAATTCACCACCTCTATCTGATCTCGAGCATTTTAGTTATTTACCACTTTCTTTTTCCACTTTTTATTTATACCATTTAAACATCTTAAAAGCTTCATATTTTTCCTTCAAGAACATGACAGTCATCATTCTAGAGATGTCATCAAAAAATAAGATAAAATATACATCCCCATAATAACTTTGAGTTCTCATAGGACCACACAAGCCAATATGAACTAACTCCAAAATAGCATTAGATGAAAAAATTTTACTCTTAAAACTAGATTTTGACATCTTTCCCATTTGACATTGTTTGCACATAACATGGTTAGGTTTATATATTCTTGGTAAACCTCTAACTCTCCTTTTCTTACTGATCTTAACCATGTTGTCAAGTTTCACATGACATAACCTTTTGTTTCATAACCACACATATTCAGTTCTATCCAACAAACAAGAAGTTTCAGCATTGTCAAGATAAAATAGTTTACCTTTAGATTGTTCACCAGTACCGACCAACTGTCCAGTCTCATCATAGATTTTCACCTTTCTATTATCAAATGCAACTCGATGACCTATGTTATTCATTTGTGCTACACTCAAAAAATTATAATTAAGTCCCTTCACCCAATATGTATTCTCACATATAATCTTATTGTTCAACAATATAGATCATTTTCCCTTTACTAGACAAGGTGTATCATTTCTCATTTTAACAGATCCACCATTATAATGTTCAAGGTATTCAAATTTCTCTTCATCACCAGTTATATGATGTGCACAACCACTATCAATTATCCAAGTATCATTCTTTCTAACTTTAGAGATAAGTGATGTTTCTACATACCTCTCTTCTTCTTATGAATCTTCTTTCAAAGATACAAATGTCACCTCAATGTCTTCATCATTGTCGGTGTTGGTGTCATCATCATCATCTTCAACAAGGTAACATGCCTTATTACCTCTATCTTTATAATCTTGGTTACTTCTTCTATCATATTATCGGTTGCCTCTGTGTTCTTGGTTATCTCTTCTATCAAACTTCCTTTAATTAGATCTTTCATTACTTTTCTCATCTTCTTTCCCATTAAGACATCTAGCTTCAATATAGCCAATCTCTTTACAATTAAAGCATACCAAAGGTAGTTTTCCTCTATATCTTCCTTTACCTTTCTGCAATCTTCTATCCATTAATGCTTCAAGCTCATGAAGTTCATCCTCATCACTTTCACTATCACTCTTATTTCTTATCATGTGTTTGCTTCTTGATTTACCAATTTTCAGCAATGACATAAATGCAGACTCAACAACAGGAACAACACTATTGTCAAAGTTATTCAACTCAAATGCAGTCAATCTACTGATTAGACATGATGAACTACAACTGATTTAGATCCTGAATGAAGAATCTATGATTAAAGATCAGTAAGGAGTTGCTAATTAGATATGTAAGATGATTAAATTAGTATTATGTTGTCATTGATGTCAACTAGCTTGACAGTACTTATCTTATAAGTTTCTATACCGAAACATCTGAAGAAAGGTGAAAGAGATATCTACATGAGGAATATGTATATGTCAGATGAGGATAAGGAATACAGTGAGTAACTTGTTGATGAGTCTATGACTTGATGATATCGACTTTATTATGTTGCATTCATCTATGATGAAGAATAGAGCTGAAAGACACAAAGCAGTGTTGTCAGTAAATGAAACATTCCAGTATACACTGACGGAGTGTAGTGTATACCGAGCACAGTGTTAACCGAGCTTGTGTTTACCGATGCATTTCTTTGTTAATCGAGTAGAACATAAAGGAATTAAATGACTAGTTTAGCCGATAAATTGATGAGCTGGAAAGTGTATGAAATCGAGGTAACAAATAAGGTTTGTTATGAAGATCGGTGGCTAATATAATTCAAGGAAGATCTAATGGAGTAGATTGAAACATGTTACTGATAGATTAGCCGAATAAGGTTAAAGTGGAAAAATCAATGAATGAGATTAAGCGGCAAAATCTGATGGACAAAAAGAAAATGATTTACTAGTCTATATAAGAGACATTGGTTTCATTGTTGAAAGAACACCGAAGGAAGAAGATATTGCAGAATTATCACGTGAAAAATTTTTCATGCATTTTGATCATACTGGTTATTGAGAACCAAACTACAAAACAATTACTGAGCTACAGAGAGTAATTACCGACAAACAATAAGTTGATATTGTATTGAATCTGAAGTGACATATTGATCAGAAAGATTTGTATGAGCTAAACATTCATCTGTAAATTGTAATTGAATTTGTTTCAAGGAAGATGATCTATTCTTACATATTTAACCATTGTACATAGTCAAATATCTTAACCGAGTGGACTAAGAAAGTCTTTTTATGTTTCATTCATAGAGTGAACATTGTTATCCTGTCAACCCCAAAGTGACTGCTGGTTGGACAATAGCTTCTGGTCTAAAATCCTCTAACAAGGTCACACCTAATAGTGTGTTTGTAACCTTTAACAGGGTTGGGTCTTCACCAACCTCACTTTAGAAGAGTGAACCTTTTTGGGTTTCCAGTCCTAGGTGGTTTTTCCCTTCACATGGTTTCCATGTTAAATCTCTTGTGTTATGTGTTGATTGTGATATTTGTTTCTTATCATACTTTTCATATTACATGTTAGATTTGATTGGTAACTACTATAAGTTTTAGATTGATTATTGGTAAAAGCACAGACAGTGAAAGTATTAATGTTTACCGAGTAGCAGAAGTTGAAGAACTTGTTTTGGATTATACATTTTGGAATTGGGACACTGGATAACTAATTCACCCCCCTCTTAGTTATTCTAGCAATTGGTATCACAGCTATGGTTTCTTAGAATAGAGTTTTAAGGACTCCAGCACAAAGGTCTCAAGATGTATAAGAGGGAAGTGCCAAAGCTGAACAAAGAGAACTTCGCAGTATGGCAAAGCCGGATGAAGTTGCACATATCTAGAATTGGGAACTCAGCACTTGAATTGATGTAGAACGGCTACATTAAACTGACACCTGGTCACTTGACACTTGATCAACTGAAAGACAGGCACGAACACAACATTACTATGATAGAACTTGTTATTTCCTGTACCGATGCCAAATTTGAAGACATTAAGGGATGCACTACTGCCAAAGCCATATGGGATAAACTAACTCTAATATACAGTGGAGATTTGAATGTTAAAAGAGCCAGAGCAGAAAGCCTAAGAGGTCATTTTGATGATATGAAGATGAAAGAAGGTGAGAACATTGCGCAATACAAAAATAGACTAAAAGAGGTAGTACATGCTATTAGAGCATCATATGGAATTATTGAGGATGAAACAGTGATAAGAAAGATTCTCAGAACTCTACTGCTAATTTATGCAATCAAGATCTCTGCAATTCATGAAACAAGAGCTACATCCAGCCTTACTCTTGACACACTAATCGGTAAGCTTACAACCTTTGAATTGAATAACTTTGACAATAGTGTTGTACCTTCTGTTGAATCCTCTTTCATGACTTCTTTGAAGATTGGTAAAGCTAGTAGCAGGAATAGTAAGAATAATGATAGTGATAGTCATACCGATGAAGAACTTGATGAGCTTGAAGCTCTTATGGCCAGAAGGTTACCCAAAGGTAAAGGAAGGTATAGAGGTAATCTACCTTTGGCTTGCTTTAATTATAAAGAAGTTGGCCACATAGCTACCAGATGTCTGAATAAGAAAGATGATGATAGATCCAAAGACCGATCTAAAGGAAGCTATGGGAGAAGAGTTAACAAAGGCTACCGATACAACAATAGAGATAACCAAGATAGCTATGACAAAAGGTAAAAAGTATGTTACATAGCCAAAGAATTTGAATCTGAATCTGATACTAATGATGATGTAGAAGTAGTATTCATTGCTATGAAAGATGACTCAGAGGAAGAAGAGAAACATGAAGAAACAACTATGATCTCTAAGGTAAGCAGAAATGATACATGGATCATAGATAGTGAGTGTACACATCATATGATTGGTGATATAAAGAAGTTTGATCTACTTGATGAATATGATGGAGGATCTATTAGGATGGGAAATGATGCACCCTATATGGTAAGAAGTAAAGGTTCACTAATGATTAATGATAGAATAAAATGTGAAAATGCATACTGGGTAGATGGACTAAACTATAATCTGTTAATTGTGGCACAGCTAAATAATTTAGGCCACAGACTTGCTTTTGAGAGCAGAAAGGTAAAAATCTATGATGATGGAGGAAGACTTGTTGGAACCGGTACACAATCCAGAGGTAATTTATTTTATCTTGATATTGATCAGTCTTCTTGTTTATTAATGAAGGATGAAGATGCATGGTTGTGGCATAAAAGGTTATGCCATGTGAACTTTGATAACATGATCAAGATTAGTAAGAAGAAAAGAGTTAGAGGGTTGCCTAACTTGTCAAAACTGGATCATGTTATGTGTCATGAATGTCAGAAAGGTAAGATGACTAAGTCTAGTTTTAAAAGAAAAGACTACTCAACAAAGAAGATACTTGAGTTGGTTCATACCAAACTATGTGGTCCTATGAGAACTCAGAGTTATTATGGTGATAGATACTTTATTCTTTTTGTTGATGACTATACTAGACTGATGACAGTTATGTTCTTAAAAGAAAAATCTAAAGCATTTAAGACATTTAAGTGGTATAAGGCAAAGGTAGAAAAAGAGACTGAAAAATATTTAAAATGCTTAAGATCTGATAGAGGAGGTGAATTTATCTCTGATGAATTTACTAATTTCTATAATGAGCATGGTATCAAAAGATAGGTTTCTGCACCGAGAACACCTCAGCATAATGGGATTGCTAAAAGAAGGAACAAGTCAATAACTGACTGTGCAAGAACACTAATGCTACAAAAGAATATTTCTCAGACATATCAGAGGGAAGCTGTCAGTACAGCTGTATATGTGCTTAACCAAGTACAACTGAAAAAGGACACCAACTAGATACCCTATGAGCTATGGTTTGGACACAAACCTACTGTAAGTTATTTTAGGATTTTTGGAAGAAAATGTTTTATTCTGAAAGATGAGAGAAATGGGAAATTTGATTCCAAGGGTGATGAAGGAATATTCTTAGGATATTCTACTAAGAGTAAAGCATATAAATGTCTGAATAAGGTTACAAATAAGATAATTGAAAGTACTAATGTTCGTGTTGATGAGTTTGATGACAAGAACACAAAAGAAAGTAGAAAAGAACTGGAAGACTATGGTAGATTCACTTACATTAAACTTCCTAGTTATCTACCAAAGTCACAACTTGTGATAATTGGTCAGTAGGAAAATAACCTCGAGGAATAGGAAAGGTGAACCGACGAACAAGATGGAGCTACCGAGCAAGCACATGAACCTAAACAGGATGAACAAGAAAGAAACAAATGAGTACTAGCTAGTTTTGTCAGAAGACATCATCCTGAGACACAAATTATTAGAGACAGACAAGCTGGCATGCAGACAAGAAGCAAAATAAGATAAGGTACATGTCTAGTTTGTGAATTTGAACCTAAAAAAAAGAAAGTTGCATTAGAGAATGAAGAATGGATTAATGCAATGAAAGAGAAAATAGAACAAATAGAGAAGAATAAAACTTGGTCCTTAGTACCCCAACCTAAAGATAAAAATGTTATCGGTACTAAGTGGGTATTCAGGAACAAACTGAATGAAAATGGTGAGGTGACAAGAAATAAAGCTAGATTGGTATGCAAGGGATATGCACAGGAAGAAGGCATTGACTATGGTGAGACATTTGCACCTGTTGCTAGATTAGAAGGAGTTAGAATGCTACTTGCATATGTTGCACACAAGAAATTTAAAGTTTATCAAATGGATGTGAAGTCAGCATTTTTGAATGGTATACTTGAAGAAGAGGTCTACATAGAACAACCTGAAGGATTCATTGATCCAGACAAAAAAGACATGGTATCTAGATTACATAAAGCTTTATATGGTTTGAAGCAAGCACCAAGAGCCTAGTATGAAAGGCTACATACTTACTTGTTAAGTATTGGATTTGTAAGAACTAGTGAGAACAACAATTTGTACATGAAAGGTGATACTGATGACACTATTATTATTGCTGAGATATTTGTTGATGATATTATTTTTGGAGGTCAAGATCATGTATGTAAATCTTTTGCTGATGAGATGAGAAAAGAGTTCGATATGTCTATGTTCAGAGAGATTAAATTCTTTTTAGGACTACAAGTGATTCAGCAAAGTGATGGGATATTCATCTCACAATCTAAGTACATAAAGGAAGTCTTGAAGATATTTGGCATGGAAGATGCTAAACCTGTGGGAACACTGATGGCTACTGGATGTAAACTGATAAAGGAAGATGAAACTACAGAGGTAAACTAGACACTTTACCAATCCATGATTGGTAAGCTAATGTATGTAGTTCACAGTAGACTAGATATAGCACATGTTGTGGGAATTGTTGCTAGATTTTTTGCTAACCCTAGAGAATCACACATGATTGCCACTAAAAGAATCTTAAGATATCTGAAAAAGATAGAGGATTATGGATTATGGTATCCTAAGGAGGGTAATTTTGAACTGAAGGTCTATACCGATGCTGATTGGGCTGGAAATGTGGATGACAGAAAAAGCACCACCGAAGTAGCATTCTTCTTTGGTGAAAGACTTGTAACTTGGACAAGTAAAAAGCAGGCTTGTATTTCTTAGTCTACAGCTAAAGCAGAGTATTTTGTTGCTGCTACTAATTTCTCAAGCATTTCATATATCAAGAAAGTGTTGGAAGGAATGAATGAGGTAATCACTGACCCGGTGATTATATACTGTGACAACACAAGTGCTATTAATATTTCAAAGAATCCAGTGATGCACTCTAAGACAAAGCATATATGAATTAAGTATCACTACTTAAGAGAACAAGTGCAAGAGAAGTAAGTGAAGTTAGAATTTGTTACATCTAAAGAACAACTTGTAGATATCTTTACAAAGCAACTACCGAAGGACACATTTGAATACTTGAGGACTAGACTTGGGGTTCGTCCCCTATCTATCAGTCACTAATGTGATCTGGATGTTGCATCAGCTTAAACTTATCAGAAGATCACACATGTTGATGTAGCATAGTTCACACTTTGGATAATGTTCAAGGTTGTGATTAAGTTTGAAGAACTGAAACAGATTGGTATATCAGTATACAAAGATACGGAGACTGTATTGGACAACAAAGAGTTACTTAGCTACTACAGAGCTGATTATTTATTTGTTTCTTTGGCATTGTTGTCAAAGGGAGAGATAAATAATATGAAAGTAAAAGTGAAACATGCACCAATGAGAACTATCTAAGGGAGAGATAATCTGAAAGAAATAGAACATTGAAGATCAGTTACAGAGAACAAAAATAGGAACCTGAGAGCTAAAAAGATCATATCTACAGAATGACAAAGTTGTATTTTATAATGTTGTTTAGTAACGTAGTGATTAAACATATTAAGCTAGGGAGAGCTTGTACATCATTTGTTCACAAAGTTGTAGAATACATGTTTGGTATGTGTATGGTACACTTCATATTACTTGAGTTGCCATCAATGCCAAAGGGAGAGATTGATGAACTACAATTGATTTAGAACCTAAATGAAGAATCTATGATTAAAGATCACTGAGGATTTTCTGATTAGATATGGAAGATAATTAAATCAGTATTATGTTGTCATTGATGTCAACTAGCTTGATAGTACTTATCTTGTAAGTTGCTATACCGAAACATCTGAAGAAAGGTGAAAGAGATAGCTACATGAGGAAGATGTATACATTAGATGAGGATAAGGAATACAATGAGAAACTTGTTGATGAGTCTATGACTTGATGATATCAACTTTATTATGTTGCATTCATCTATGATGAAGAATAGAGCTGAAAGACACAAAGTAGTGTTGTCGATAAATGAAGCATTCCAGTATACACCGACAGAGTGTAGTGTATACTGAGCATAGTGTTAAGCGAGCTTGTGTTCATCGATGCATTTCTTTTTTAACTGAGCAGAACATAAAGGAATTAAATGACTAGTTTAGCCGATAAATTGATGAGCTGGAAAGTGTATGAAATCAAGATAATAGATAAGGTTTGTTATGAAGATTGACGGCTAACATAATTCAAGGAAGATCTAATGGAGCAGATTGAAATGTGTTACTGACACATCAGTCGAAGAAGGTTAAAGCGGCAAAATTAATGAATGAGATTAAGCAGAAAAATCTGATGGACAAAAAGAAAATGATTTACTAGTCTATATAAGAGACATTGGTTTCATTGTTGAAAGAACGTCGGAGGAAGAAGATACTATAGAATTATCGCATGAATAAGTTTTCATGCTTTCTGATCATACTGGTTAGTGAGAACTGAACTACAGAACAATTACCGAGCTACAAAGAGTAATTACCGATGGATAGCAAGTTGATATTATATTGAATCTGAAGTGACATATTGATCAGAAAGATTTGTATGAGCTGAACATTCATCTGTAAACTACAATTGAAGTTGTTTCAAGGTAGATCATCTACTGTTACATATTTAACCATTGTACATAGTCAAATCTCTTAACCGAGTGGACTAAGAAAGTCTTTTTATGTTTCATTCATAGAGTGAATATTGTTATCCTATCAACCCCAGAGTGACTGTTGGTTGGATGATAGCTTCTGTTCTAAAATCCTCTAACAAGGTCACACCTAACAGTGTGTTTGTAACCTTTAATAGGGTTGGGTCTTCACCGACCTCACTTCAGAAGAGTGAACATTTTTGGGTTGCCGGTCCCAAGAGGTTTTTCCCTTCACATGGTTTCCATGTTAAATCTCTTGTGTTATGTGTTGATTATGATATTTGTTTGTTACCATACTTTGCATATTACATGTTAGATTTGATCGGTAACTACTATAAGTTTTAGATTGATTATCGGTAAAAGCACAGACAATGAAAGTATTAATGTTTACCAAGTAACACAAGTTGAAGAATTTGTTTTGGATTATACAGTTTGGAATTGGGACACTAGATAACTGATTCACCCCCCTCTTAGTTATTCTAAAAAGACTATCAAGTGTAATATGATTAACAAGAGTTGATCTCATTTCATGAATTGCAAAGACTCTAATGGCATAAGAAGGTAAAAAGGTTCTAATAATTTTACTTACAATAGTGTCTTCATCAATAATTCATCTTGCTCCTTGGATAGCGTTCACAACCTCCTTGACATGGTTGTTGTACTATGATATGTTCTCTCATCTTTCATTCTCATGTCGTCAAACTTTTCTCTAAGACTTTCAGCTTTATCCCTTAGCACATTTGCATCTCCTCCATGAACTAGTGTAAGCTTGTCCCACATCTATTTAGCAGTTGTACATGCCTTAACATCTTCAAATTTTTCATCTGATGAGGAAGAAGTTGTTGGAAACTAAATTGAAACAATTATTGTATTGTCATTGATGTCAAACCTTAATTGGTAAGACTATTGCTACTAAGGAAAGTGCTATATCTATTTGAGTGTTGCTAAGGGGCTAAGCAAGGTTGGTAACAATAGCACCTAGGGAAAGGTTGAGTTATCTTGATACTACAAAGTGTACTTGACTATGTTGCACTATGATGAGATAATGTATTGTTTATCTTAGTAAGATTGAAGACTAAACTGGTAGGCTTAACCGAGAAAAGTATGGAAAAATCATGTTTGAGTCAAGTGATGTTAGTGTCGACCGAGTTAGTATATGCCAAAAAAAATTATAGTGTCAACCGAGCATCAATAAATTGCCGAGAAAGATAGTACAAGCCGCGTGAACAATCACAGTATCGACTGAGCATCAACAATTTTATATTTGAAGAGAATTTAATTTTGGAGCCGACATTGTTGAATTCTTGGATTATGTAAAATGTGTTGACTTTATTTATTGATTTTTTGGAAGCATTAAATGCATTGTAAAACATTTTATTGTAAATCTTTAAGAGATCTGAGATGATTCTAGAAAAGGAGCCGAAGAACATAAAGCGGGTAGATTCAATGAATCTGACCTAACCCTAAGATCTACGAATGAGATTGAGTGGCAAAAGATGAGTTAACCTAATTGAGGAAAATATAAGGGAACCTAAACATTGTGATATGTATGTACATGGTGAATAGAGAATGTTGGAAGAGAAAAGTTTTATTGACTGAATAAGCAGAAAAGGTTGAAGGAGAATGGTGGTGATTGCTTGAAGAAAAGTTCCGAGCAGATCAAAGATGGAAATGGAAAAGTTTCAAAGTCAGTAAACCAACATTAGTGTACGGAATCAAATCTGATAATTGCAAAGTGAGTTGTATATTTTTCAGATAATACTGCTGCTACTTTCTAACCATTGTAATAGTCAAAATCCTTTTAACAGAGGTTGACCTAACAGTCATATGTTAAATCCTTTGAACAAGGTTGCATTCTAATGGAGTGTATGTAAGTCCTATGACTAGGCTCACTTTTAATAGGGTGATTGAAATCCTTTAACTAGGTCACACCTGACAGTGTGTATTTTAACCTTTGACAGGGTTGGCTTTTTACCAAGCTCACTTCAGAAGAGTGAAAATAATACTAGCATGTTACAAAGTGGTTTTTCCCAAATTCAGTTTCCACTATAAATCCTGGTGTTTATACTTGTGTGTATGTTTAGATCTGAACATTGCTATGTTTTACAAGTTACAGCTGGGTAGTGGACTGCATTGTTAGATGTTTCTATTATTGAATCAATGATGACCAAGTTTGTTTTGGTTTTGGATCTGATTTAAGGATAAGTTTATGAGATTGTTTTATACATCAGGACCTAAGAACAACTGATTCACCCCCCCCTCTCTATTGTTCTAAATCATATTAACAATTGGTATAAGAGCTAAGTTGCTTATTATTAGTGTTGACAGATATCAAGTTTAAAGGGGCTTGAAGAAAATGATCAGGATGTATAAGAAGGAGGTACCGAAGCTGAACAAAGAAAATTTCCCTGCATGGAAAAGCTTGATGAAGCTACATCTAGCCAATATTGGTGACTCTACAAAGTACTACATTGAGAATAGTTATGTCTCACCTATCGCACCTTTGAATATCGAAGAAATGAGAGCTAAGTAAGAACATAATCAGGCAATGCTGGAAATTGCATCTGCCCTAAGCTATCCATAATTTGAGGACATTAAGGATTGCACAACTACAAAGGATATGTGGGACACTCTTGCAAGGATCTATGGTGGTGACTTGAATGTGCTGGAAGCAAAGGCTAAGCATCTTAGAGGTAAGTTTGATGAAATGAGAATGCAAGAAGGTGAAAACATTGCACAATATTGTAGTAGAATAAAAGTTGTGAATGCTATTAGAGGAGCTAATGGGACTATTGATGATGAAACTATAATTGGGAAAGTATTAAGAATCCTGCATCCTATATATGCTATTAAGATCTCAGCTATTCAGAAATCTAGATGTAACTCTACTAATGTGCTTACTTTGGAAAGTTTGGTTGGTAATTTGACTGCTTTTGAACTATCTAATTATGATAATTTCACTATTGGAAGCATTGGAAATGTTGAACCTAATTTTAAGTCATAGCTAGTTCTGAACAAGCCAAAGAAAGAAAAATAAATATGCATCAGTGATAGTGAAAGTGACAGTGACACCTTTGATGAAGACCTAGAAGATCTAGAAGCTCTTATGGCTAGAAGACTGAGAAGGGGAAAATGAAAGTATAAAGGTAAACTCCCTATTATATGTTTTGCATGTAATAAAGTTGGTCATATAGCTGCTAGATGTCCTGACAGGAAGGATAAAGATGGTGAAAGGAAAAGCAAACACAAAGATAGAAAAGATGACATAAGCTACCGATGGAATAGAGACTACAAGGGAAAAGGTAAGAAATCTTGTTATATTGCTAAAAAAGAGATTGGCACTGATAGTGATGATTCTGAAATTGAGGTAGTTTATGTGACAATGAAAGATGAATCTGATGAGGATGAGAAAACTGCATTGATATCCTATGTGAACAAGAATGATAAATGGATTATTGATAGTGGTTGTTCACATCACATGACTGGTGACAAAAATAAAATTGAGACCTTACATCATTATAGAGGTAAAAGTGTAAAATTTGGTAATGATGCACCATGTGTTATTAGAGGAAAAGGTTTGATTAAACTATCTGATAAGATATCTTGTGAAAATGCATATTGGGTTGAAGGTCTTAATTAAAATTTGTTAAGTGTTGCTCAGCTTAACAAAATTGGTTACCGAATGGAATTTCATCACAAGCAAGCTAAAATATTTAATGTTGCTGGAGAACTAATTGGAAGTGGAGATCAGACTAGAGGTAATTTGTTCTATCTTGACCTATCTGAAGAAACATGTTTAATTGCACAACTTGAAGATATTTGGTTATGGCATAAAAGGTTGTGTCATGTTAACTTTGACAATCTGGTAGAGATAAGTAAGAAGAAAAAGGTAAGAGGTCTACCTAGATTGAAGAAACCTGAGAATGTGGTGTGCAAAGAATGCCAGTTAGGAAAAATGAAAAAGTCAAGTTTCAAGAGCAAATCCTTTACTTTTGAAAACATTTTAGATTTGGTTCATACTAACCTTTGTGGACCTATGGGTGTACAAAGTTACTGTGGTGCTAGATACTTTATCTTATTTGTTGATGATCATACTAGGATGATGCATGTGATGTTTCTAAAAGAAAAATCTGAAGCTTTTCAATATTTTAAGTGATATTTGGCTAAGGTTGAAAAGGAGACAGGTAGGAACCTAAAATGTCTTAGATCTGATCAAGGTGGAGAATTTACATCAAATGAATTTAATCTATTTTGCAATGATAGAGGAATTAAAAGATAGATGTCTGCACCTAGAACACCTCCACAGAATGGTATAGCAGAAAGGAGAAACAGATCTATCTTGGATTGTGCAAGGACATTGATGATTAAAAAGAATGTGGCAAAGAAATATTGGAAAGAAGCTATAAGCATTGTTGTCTACACTCTTAACCGGGTACAGATCAAGAAAGGTACAAATCTGACACCTTATGAATTATGGCATGGGCATGCACTGAGTGTTAAATACTTTAGAATCTTTGGAAGTAAGTGCTATATATTAAAAGACACTAGGAATGGAAAGTTTGATGCTAAGAGTGATGAAGGCATATTCCTAGGGTACTCCACAAAAAGTAAAGCTTATAAGTGTTTGAACTCTAACACTAACAAAATTGTGGAAAGTGTGAATGTCAAAATTGATGAGTATGCAGAAAGAAATGAAGTTGATAGTAAAAGAGAACTAGAAGATTATAGATATTTTGCATACATTGAAGATGAAGAAGAGGCAAGTAATAGACTTGCACCTGATGTTGAGTCTCAAATAAGCAATGCCGAGTGATAGATAGAAGCTGTCAAGCATTAGGAAAATAGTGCCGAGAGAGAACAAGAACATGCCAAACTACAAGAAAATAATGTTGAGTATTAAGAAGAGGTTGCCAAGCATTCTAAAGTTGAATCTGACAATCTTGTTGAGGAACATGATGAAATAGAAGAGAGAAAAACTAAACTTGTTTTGGCAAAATATGTGAGAAGACATCATAAGCCTAAACAAATAATTAGAGACAAAGATACTGGAATCCAAACTAGAAGTAAGACTAAAGATCCAACATGTCTATTATGTGAATTTGAACTGAAGACAACTAGAGAAGCATTGGAGAATGAAGATTGGATACAAGCAATGAATGAAGAAATTGACCAGATTGAGAAGAATGATACTTGGACTCTAGTGCCGAGACCTAAAAATAAGAATGTTATAGGAACAAAGTGGGTATTTCAGAATAAGATGAATGAAAATGGTGAAATCACTAGGAACAAAGCTAGGCTGGTATGCAAAGGCTACACACAAGAAGAAGGAATAGATTATGGGGAGACATTTGCCCTTGTAGCTAGATTGGAAGGAGTAAGAACTCTGCTTGCATATGTTTCTTATAAAGATTTCAAGGTATATCAAATGGATGTCAAGTCTACATTTTTGAATGGTATACTAGAAGAAGAAGTTTACATAGAACAACCAGAAGGTTTTATTGATCCAAATAGAAGACATATGGTGTGAAAATTGAACAAAGCATTATATGGATTGAAGCAAGCACCTAGAGCATGGTATGAGAGGTTGCACAACTACTTGATACAGATTGGATTTTCAAGAGCAAATGACACAAGCAATTTGTACATGAAGGATGAAGAAGGTAAAGGTATCTTTTTGGCAAAAAATTTTGTTGATGACCTTATTTTTGGTGGACAAGATGCATTATGTAAAAGTTTCTCAAATGAAATGCAAACTAAGTTTGAAATGAGTATGTTTGGTGAGATCAAATTCTTTGTTGGTTTACAAATATATTAGAAGAAGAATGGAATTTTCATTACACAGTCTAAGTATGTTAATGAAATACTGAAAACTTCTGGGATGGAAGATGCTAAACTAGTGGGAACTCCTATGGTTACTGGACAAAAGTTATCTAAGAATGATGATGCTACAAAAGTGAATCAGACTCTGTACAGATCTATGATTGGAAAATTGCAGTATATTGTACACAGTAGACCAAATATTGCATTAGTTGTTGGGATTGTGGAAAGATTCTCTATCAATCCTAAGGAAACACATATGATGGCTGTGAAAAGAATTATGAGATACTTGAAAGGAACTGCTAACTATGGTCTATATTATAAGAAGGATGACAAATTTGAACTCCGATTTTATACAGATGCTGATTGGACAGGAAATGTAGATGGCAGAAAGAGTACAAGTGGTGGAGCTTTCTTTCTTGGACAAAGATTAGTCTCCTGGACAAGAAAGAAACAAATTTGCATTTCTCAATCTACTGTTGAGGCCGAGTATGTTGCTATTGTAGTGAACTATTCAAACTTGGTATGGATAAAACAATTGTTGATAGGCATGAAAGAAGAAATCACTGAACCTATTGTTATCTTCTGTGACAACACAAGTTCTATCAATATTTCTAAGAATCCAGTGATGCACACTAAGACCAAACCCATTGCAATCAAGTATCACTACTTGAGGGAATTAGTACAAGACAAAGAAGTCCGAATGGAATATGTGAATACAAAAGAACAATTAGCAAACATATTCACTAAAGCTTTACCCAGAGAAGCTCATGAGTATTTGAGAAGTCAATTAGGGGTTCTTCCCCTAACTGAGGCTACCTAAACAAGCTAGGAGCACAGCATCAAGTATGCTATAGCGGAACATTTGACAAATTGATGCAGAAGATTGTCACACTTTAGGGCTGGCCTAGAGTTGTGAAGAGAAGAAAAGACAAGGAATCGGTCATAAGCAAGAAGAAGAAACACTAACCTACACAGATATTATCTACATCTGATGGATGTATGTTTTAGTTGTTGCTTTGGCATTTTTTGTCAAAGAGGGAGAATGTACTGATATGATAACACATGCGATATGATAACACATAATACTGAAAAGCAAGATTTGATGAGCTGATGGAACTAAAAGGAAAAGGAAAGAGGATGATGAATTGAAATGAAGAACCAGGATAGAGGGAGATATGAATACTTCTGATGGTCAAAGGAGTGAGGCTTATAGGATTCTGAATCAGAATGAAGCTAAGGATATTATAAATAAGTTTCTGATGGACAGATAAGATTTTGGATTTCTTGGTAATCCATGTGTTATTCAGGTGATATCATATGGTGTTTCCATCAATGCCAAAGAGGGAGATTGTTGGAAACTAAATTGAAACAATTGTTGTATTGTCATTGATGTCAAACCTTAATTGGTAAGACTGTTACTACTTAGGAAAGTACTATATCTATTTGAGTGTTGCTAAGGGGCTAAGCAAGGTTGGTAACAATAGCACCTAGGGAAAAGTTAAGTTATCTTGATACTACAAAGTGTACTTAACTATGTTGCACTATGATGAGATAATGTATTGTTTATCTTAGTAAGATTGAAGACTAAATTGGTAGGCTTAACCAAGCAAAGAATGGAAAAATCATGTTTAAACCAAGTGATGTTAGTGTCAACCAAGTTAGTATATGCTGAAAAAAATTATAGTGTCGACAGAGCATCAGTAAATTGTCGAGAAAGACAATGCAAGCCGAGTGAACAATCACAGTATTGACCGAGCATCAACAATTTTATATTTGAAGAGAATTTAATTTTGGAGCCAACATTGTTGAATTCTTGGATTATGTAAAATGTGTTGACTTTATTTATTGATTGTTTGGAAGCATTAAATGCATTGTAAAATGTTTTATTGTAAATCTTTAAGAGATTTGAGATGATTCTAGAAAAGGAGCCGAAGAACATAAAGCGGGTAGATTCAATGAATCTGACCTAACTCTAAGATCTACGAATGAGATTGAGTGGCAAAAGATGAGTTAACCTAATTGAGGAAAATATAAGGGAACCTAAACATTGTGATATGTATGTACATGGTGAACAGAGAATGCTAGAAGAGAAAAGTTTTATTGACTGAATAAGCAAAAAAGGTTGAAGGAGAATGGTGGTGATTGCTTGAAGAAAAGTTTCGAGAAGATCAGAGATGGAAATGGAAAAGTTTCAAAGTCAGTAAACCAGCATTAGTGTACAGAATCAGATCTGATATTTGCAAAGTGAGTTGTATATTTTTCAGATAATACTATTGCTACTTTCTAACCATTGTAACAGTCAAAATCCTTTTAACAGAGGTTGACCTAATAGTCATATGTTAAATCCTTTGAACAAGGTTGCATTCTAATGGAGTGTATGTAAGTCCTATGACTAGGCTCACTTTTAACAGGGTGATTGAAATTCTTTAACCGGGTCACACCTGACAGTGTGTATTTTAACCTTTGACAGGGTTGGCTTTTTATCGAGCTCACTTCAGAAGAGTGAAAATAATAGTAGCATGTTACAAAGTGGTTTTTCCCAAATTTGGTTTCCACTATAAATCCTGGTGTTTATACTTGTGTGTATGTTTAGATCTAAACATTGCTATGTTTTACAAGTTAAGTTACAGCTGGGTAGTGGACTACATTGTTAGATGTTTCTATTATTGAATTAGTGATGACCGAGTTTGTTTTGGTTTTGAATCTGATTTAAGGATAAGTTTATGAGATTGTTTTATACATCAGGACCTGAGAACAACTGATTCACCCCCCCTCTCTATTGTTCTAAATCATATTAACAGAAGCAAGCTCTATGACCGTAGCATTATGTTCATGTCTTTCTCTCATTTGATCAATAGTCAAAGGTCCAAAGGGTAAGATGGACTCATTTTCCAAGTAGTATGTTGTAGACTCACCTAGCCCTGATAGATACAATTTCATTTTGTTTTTCCATATTGAGAAGTTGTCTATGTTCAGCTTTGGCACCTCTCTATTATACATCTTGTGATCTTTAGCTTAAGTCCTTCAAACATTTGTTTCAAGCACTCTATGCTCTGATATCAATTGTTAGATAAATGAGAAGGGAGGTGAATTAGTTAAGTCCAGTTATCCTACAATCCAAAATACTCCTAGATGTATATAAAAAAAATTTCAAATCAGTTAATCAACTCAGTAAGATATCAACTATGTCTTTCTCTTCATATACCGATTACCAGTAAATTAAAAATTGTATTTACTGATCAATCTAGTTATAGTAATGTGTAAAGTAAAATAACAATTTAATTCATCTATACACATAGAACACTTAGATTTTTAATGTAGAAACCCTATTAGGGGAAAAATCACCTGGGACCGGTAACCCAAAATAATTCACTCTTCTAAAGTGAGCTCGATTAGGAGCCAACCCTGTTAAAGGTTACAAAACACACTGTGAGGTGTGAACTAGTTAGAGGATTTATCACTAATAGTTCTCCCTTGACCAAACATTCACTATGAGGTCAACAAGAAAATAATCAACATTCATTGAATGTCATATTGAAATACAAAGACCATTAAGTCCCACTCGGTTAAGAGATTTATCTACATTAATGGTTAAACTAATACAATAATGATTTGATTCAAATACAACTTGATTTGCAGATTTTTAGATCTATGTTAAGCTCAAAAATACCTCTCATCAATAATCAATTAATCTCTTTTTTTCCTCCAACTCTGTTCTTCTCAATAATTTCTTTCTTTGTCACTCAGTGTTGTCTGTAGATTTTCTCAATTTTGTCTTCAACCAGCTTGATCAGCTTTGCATGAATTCAATCTTTTCATGTGAATTCTCTTGCAGAAGACTCAATAATGAATCTCTTGTCTCTTTATATAGACATCATTAACCATTTTATTTATATCCATAGATTTTGCCTCTTAATCTTCATCGTTGATTTTGTCTCTTTAACCTTCCTCAACAGTTGTGTCAATAACACATTTTATTCTCCTTCATTCGATCATCCTTGAATTTTGTCATTTGTTTGATCATCATAACAAACATTATCATTTACCTTGGAATCATAAACAATTGTCCAATTCATCATCTTTATTCGGCAGTCATATGTTCCATTTATTTCTTTCACTCGGTCAATACCACAATGTGTCGGTGATAACTAGATCAGTTAATACTATACTCGGTATACACTACACTTTCTCAATGTATACAAAATTCTTCATTTACCGACCACATAAACTTGATCATTCTTGATCTTCAATACATCATAGATTCATGTAATACAATCAAATCACTAACATAATACCATAGACTCATCAAAAAGTTACCCAATGAATACCATACCCATAACTTTCTCATCCATCTCATCTTCATGTAGATATCTCATTCCTTCATCATTTTTCCTTCTTAAGATGTTTGTAACTATCATGATAAGTAGAGTCAAAACTAGTTGACATCAATGACAATACATTAACTGATTTAATGTCTTACATACACTTTAATATCTCGATGATCCTCAATCACTATCTTTCAAATATCCATTCCATTGTCAAACTTTTCTTCAAGATATTCAATCAGTTGTAGTCTATCAGTATGGTGCAGGAGCACCTCATTGTTCCAAAGGCCTACAGGAGGTGAACTATGATTTTTTTTTGTTTTTAACGGAAATATATGTAAATAAGATCTTTATTGACAAAATATGATGTAATAAGGCCATCAAGATCCAATTGGTAGAATGGTAGGGCCATAAGGTCTAATAGTCCTGAAAGTTGTCACAATTGCACAAGGTTGTCATATTGGGTTAAATGGTCAAATCAAAAGACCATGAGTAGAATTGGGTATTTTAGGATATTTTTGTGTAAATACATGAAATTTAACCATATGGAGTCAATAAGTTGGCTATAAGAGAAAAACATGCAAAAGTTGTAAAAAAAAATTACCAGCTAACTTTTCAAGTTGCTTGACAACTTCTTGCACCGATCAATCTTAGGTAGTTTGAGGGAGTTTTGTCAGTTGGAATTAGTTTATATGGTTATATATATGATTTAAATTCTCCAAAAATAGTGTAATGGTTGTGACTCACAAGTTGGCAATAAAGATCCAAAGTTTCTCTACAATTTCTCATAGTTTTCTATAATAACTATTTGATTTTAGTCCATTTTCATGGAGAAAAATTAGTGCAATGAACTGAGAGTTATATTAAGGTGGTAAGGCATCAATGAACTCCATTTTGGCATTTTTAGTAGGTTATTTCATTCTGTTTAGAGAAATTTATTCATTTTTTTGTGAAACTGGTTAAAACCCTCATTACAGTATCCAATGACTTTAATAAAATGTAAAAATTTTGTAAATCATGTCTAATAAACCCTCAAATATGGAGGGATGAGTAGAATAGGCATATATTTCATGTTTAATATGTTTGCAAAGGACCATACATTTTTTTTCACATGCAACCAATGAGGAAGGACAATAAAACCAGTCTCAAACCAGACTATGACAACAACATGGGAGTTTAGGTAAGTTTGTGTACCCAAGAATGTTTGGAGGCTATTTGTATGTGCATTAACATGTAAATGGATAGTATTTATGTGTCCAAAATGATAAGGAAGAAAAGTCACTCATTTGGATGTGACTAAAAGTGATTGTCTCAAAGGTTTGATCTAACTGGCATAGTTGATAGTAATCTTTTGTCACAAGCTTGGATGATCCAAAGTTGAGTTCAATGGATTAGTTAAAGGTTGATGTTGTCTGAATAAAGGTGTCTCTAGGGTTTTTGGAAGTAGGAGAGTCCCTTGGGAAGGGATAAGGGTTCATTAAAACATCAAGAAGAATATACGTTGAATACTCAATGGGTATTGGGTCAATCACTATTTGTTTGATTATGCAAAGTGTTACAAGGGATTGAGGGGTATTGTCTAGTATTAGTAAGTGTATGGAAGTGCCAAAATTTCAAGGGTTTGATCAAAGGGTAAAGGAATGAAGTAACATGGTAGAGCCTCAAGTAATTTCCATATGCTCACAAAAGTGTATGTGTGGATAGTCCTAGTAGGATGATGGGATAAGAGATGTCCTAAGTGAATCAGAGATGGGTGGTGGATTAGGGAACATGTTTGAAGTAGATTGAGGATTTTGAATAGGTTTGGGAAACCTTTAGAAAGGAAAGGTGTTGATTAATTAAATAGGGAGATACACCTTGTAAAACAAGTTGAGACAACAAGTCGTAGTTGTGGGTTGTGGGTTGTGTTTGTGTGGATGCTCTGCATCAAGTTTTGAGCAAGATTGAAGGGGAAGACAAGACCTCAATTTAAATTATGTATTCTATTAGGTGAAATGTGATATTTTAACATAATAAACACACTAAAGTGGGATAAGATGGTCCCAAAATGAACACAGAACTAAGTGCTTACTTTTTAGAACTATACATTTAGCCCCCACTTTTGTGGGAGTATGAGATAGGCTCATGCTCATGATAAAGGAAGAGATAGAAGAAATATAGATAAATATGATTGTGGTAAATTGCAAAGAGATAATACATCACTAAGTCTAAGGACAGAATCCCCCTAACTAAGGATCCTAGCTCCACATCAATGCACAAGGGCATGAAAACAAAGAAAAAATAAAAATTTAAAGAAAAACAAAAGACAAAAGACATCAAAAATAACAAAGGGGTTAGTACTATACAAAACTCCAAATAAAATAGTGAAAGAGACCTTGATCAAAAATGTATTAGCAACTAATATCATGTCTGGAAAGATATTTCAAGAGAACAAGTGATCACATGGAAGAAAAAGAACATCACCGACGATGATACCTACTCCATGATCTAACCTACTTAACCATGATAGCGGAGAGAGAGAGGGGGTGTGATTACCTCATCCAATAATATTGTATGTCTCACTATGAACCACAAAAAGTATGACCACCATGCCCAATAAGATTGTATGTCTTACTATGGACCACACAAAAGATAGGATTAAAAGTCCTAGTAGGTTGTATGCCATGCTAGTCAATTCTATCTAAAAACCTGCACCTACTGGTGACTTTGCTTATGTGCACCTCATGAATGGATACTAATCCACTATATTCATGAAGATTTTTTGTATATGTGCACTTCATGGATGGATGAAGATCCATTATATCCATAATGATTGGTTTGTATATGTGCACCCTATGAATGGATATGGATCTGTTGCATCCATGGGGATTGGTATTGTGTAAAAATTCATATTGAAAATGTACAAGAGAATGTACAAGGGAGGCCATATGTATGCTCCCTCCTTATGATAGCTTCATAGTAGAAATTATAAGGAAGATAAATCAAGGATACCTACTTCCATCAACAAGGAGATATCCCTAAAACAATAATGTATGGCATGCACTTAGCTAAGATGTTAACTCTTATAGGATAAAAAATAGATAATTGTGAAAGGATATTCCTCTTGTGATAAGAAACCCTTCAAAGGAAGAGATCTTGTTTACAAGACATATACCTTCAAGAGGAGTTATTGAACAAAAATATCATCTTCAAGATAAAGAGGTGCAAAAGAAAAAGAATGCACCCATTTAGCCTCCTATCACCAGGTGAAATAGGGATTATTGATGAGGGATGACAAAATTTGAAATGCAAAGGGAATATGCTTATAATGAACATAGTTTTGAAAATAACGAAGAGGTGATGATCAAGAATTCACACCTCTTGTATAAGAGAGAATCTCAATCAAAACAAATAATTATTTATAGGAAAACAATGTCACATGATAAACAAATGTCATTTTACTAAGGAAAGTAGAGCCTTAGACAAAAGAGATAAAGAAATGTACATGCAATATTTACCCCCAAGTGTGAAGGAGAGATATATAATACACCTTGGATGATAGCTACCTCATAATAGATACATAATTCCAAGAATAATTAGGTGTAAACCAGAGAGAGCTCCTCAAATATATATATATATATATGCTAGAAAGACATCATATATAAAGTAAGAAATTCATCAAGGAAAGAAAGGAAAGAATGATACTATGGATGATTATTGTATGATAAGCATACCCTTTCAAGACATAAAAAGGATTGTTAAGAAAATATTAGGAGCTTGTGTACAACAAGGTATCTCATGAAAAAAGAGGAATGTATCATAAAGTAATGCCAAACCATAGAGAGATGAAAGTGTTGGAAAAATGGGTAGCGCTCCCCTCGAGATTTGTGACATGGCCTAACTACCTTCTGTGTATTCTATAAGTCTAGCAGTTGTATCGAGCATTAATAGGTCCATCTTTTGGTGCAAGGACAACCAATACTTGTAACAACTGGTACAGATCTTGGTCATGGGTTTGAATCCCCTCGGATAACTTTGAGGGGGAGATTGTTGTAAAATGGTCAGTTCTCCCCTCGGGATTCATGACATGGCTTAACCGCCTCTTGTGTCTTCTATTAATCTAGTGGTTGTATCGATCATTAATAGGTCGATCTTTTGGCGCAATGACAACCATTACTTGTAACAAGTGTTACTATTTAACTAATGGTGATGATGATGATGACCGACTGAGATTACAGGAATACAAGATAGTAGAAAGATTAGATCATTTATTATATTTTCATTGATGTCAAGTAATTGATTTCTGATTTATATTGTATTGCCATATCATTCAGAGTATGATATAAGTTGAATGAGTTAAGAAGAAGAAGTGGAATGTTGTGAAGTTAAAGAACTAAATTGGGAAACATATACAGATCAGACAATGTTAAGTTTATGTTGATATAATTGTTTTCTACCTAACATTTAATTATATCAAGTCAGTAAAGAAGATTAATCAAGTCAGTAAGAAAAATAATTTGGCTATCAAGCATAAAAAGTCATTCGGTAAAAGGAAAGTAAGTTTTGGTAAAGAGAAAGGAAGTCAAGACACTGAGTAGAAGGTTTCAGCCACCAAGAGAAGTTAACAAAAATTCAGTTGAAATAAAAGAAGTTAGTCACTGAGAAAGGAACAAAAATTAAATACAAGGATCATAACAACATTTAATGATGAGCTATGATGAGTTGGAAGATTCTAATGATGAGGAAGAGTTAGTTGAAGAGATCTACCATTAGGAAAATTCAAGACAATGATCTATGGTACAGATCTCAGGAGCAAAAAGAGAAGGAACAAGTTCCAATAGAATAAAGATAGAGAGCTTTGATTTGTCACAGTCGATATATTGGCTAACTATTGTTGCAGCTATCCCATATTTTATAATATAGCTTTTAGAACTATATTGCTAGGAGGAAGAGGAGCTAGTGGAATGCCTCTGCCTCTAGGTGGGCCAAAAGATCCACTATTTTCTATTCTACCACCACTTTCAGATTAAGCTCTAGCATTTTATGATCCAAACCAAAAGGTAGTCCTATTCACAGTAATACTACCTATATCAATGCTAATCCCAAGAAAAACTCTCATACCACTTATAGGAGAAGTCTCGGTAGTAGGCTCTACCATGTGAATGAATTCTTTAGGCATGGTAAGGTCTATCTTCTCTCTAGTAAGAATTGAATGTGTTCTCTATTGGTTAGGAGGAAGGAGATGTATGATATCTTGTACTATCTCCCCTATTGTTAAGACCACTTCAAGGCCTTTCTTGTTTGTAACTAGTAATTCTCACAAGATATGGATGGAATCTCTCACTTCATGACAAACACCTCTTGTCTTAAAGAAAGTTTCTAATTTCAACAGGTTCTCCTCTAGAGCTTGGACCTTCTCAAAATTCAACTATGAGATTTGAATTATGATCCACCACCTAAGGAGGCTCTAGTGGAGAACTATTAGGTGTAGTAAAATAATATCTAGACTTTGGAGAAGTAGAAACCCCAAGGATCAATCCTAGGAAGAATTGTAATCCACTTAGATCATTCATGTCCATGTTCCCAACCAAAAAAGGTACTAGTTTAGCAATATTTTACTAGTTAGGAGGGAAAACATGCCTTGCAGACCTTTGTAAAATATCTCTTGTCATAGTCTGAGTTGTAAAGCTCATAGAGCTTCACCACATCTAGATTTTATCCAAGGATCTATTCACGTTGGGTTCACCAAAATGTGGGGAAGAAAATAATGTACCTACTAAGAGGCCAATTAAAACCTCAAGGGATGCATGACTTCCATGCACCACCTCACATTGCTAGCTAGGAGTGCTAGGGAGAGAAGAGATGCAATAAAGAGAAGTGCTTGGTTACTCGGATGTGGTTAAGTGTGATTGTTTGTGAATGTTCAAATGTGGTTGATTGACTAAATGTAAATAGGTTTTCATAATTAAAGAAAACAAATAGATAAAAGTATTCTAATTATGGAGAATAAAAGAGTTAACTACAATGATCAAACTGTGAACTCTACGAGCTTACTTCCCCAAAAAAACTCGAGAGTATAAGACTATAGTGTGGATGCTGGACACTAGCGTGCTTCACTAGTGTCGCGTATGGACAAAGTACAGATGGGCATAGATGAATTATAAAGATAAATAATAGAGTATGAAGCTATGAATGTGCAATAACTATAAATGAAACAAATGCTAAAATAAAGGAGAAGAATTATAAAGGTGTGAAATGAAGGAAAGGATAACAAAAATAACAAATTATAACTATGAGATGAAAGTGATTAAATGAAAAGAGAGATAAACTAGATTATGTATATTAACTAATAAAATATCGGAGAGAGAATTTGAAATGATAGAACCTGATTCGATGGTCGATAATGAAATCCAAATTAGAGCTCTCAAACCCATGATGAAAACTTTCACACAAGTTAAGAGAAGAAATTGTTATGTTCATAAAGATTCATTCCTTAGTTAAACCCCCACTCTAGCGTTTCCGCCTCCACGGATAGTCGTTAGAAATGATGAAATTGGTGATAGATAATCAAATAGAAGATAAATAATGATAATGTAAATAGAGAAAAAATAAGAATGATAATATTCTTATTAAGACAAAGAAAAGGATATAAAATATACTCCCCTATGGAGGTATAGATCCCAAGTGCATGAGATGAGGCCAAAATGTAAGAGCTTGATCTATTCAACAATGGAAACCCTACAAGTAAATAGACATGTACAGAGCCAAATATTGTGAAAAATGGTGGTATGGAGCTGTGAATGACAACCAAGACATTGTAAAGTGAGTTGTTATCCATTTTAATGAGCATGCAAGAAGTGTAGAAGAAAACCAAATGAGGGAAAATGAGAGGTATTTTATGGACTTGTAAGGAATCTTGTCTAAACGATCCATCATAGGGGAATTACGAATGCAGGTTGGTAATTTGTAGTGCTCCAACGATAACCTACACGTTTGTAGATTCATGAACTAGATTGTGTTGCATAAACTTCTCCGCAACATGCACTTGTCTAAATTCGTTAGGACTGTGTGAAAGGAATCTTGAGTTGGGTGATGAGTTGGCCGATGACATGGATAATAGGGATGATGGATTTTTGAGTCTTAGGCTAAAGTGGACAAATGCAAAAATGACACTTTACATGGGAGTGAAAAAATTTACACCATTACATATTGCACCATGCATGACAATGAGCCCCCAAAGGATAGGCTAACAATTCCACATAGTGTGGAGCAACATAAAAAGAACTTAAATTTTATTTAAAGAAATTAGAATTAAAAATTCACTAATTGCAAAATCTTACGTGAATGATATCATTATCGATGAGTTTTTTAATTTCATAATACAAGGCTTGAAATTCATTAGTAGAGTGGTCATGATATAGATGATACATGAAAAAGGAAGATTCACAAGATTTCAACTATGCTTCTTTTTTTGTTTATGTTGATTAATTAACTTAGCACAAAGAAGGTTAGAAAAAATGGTATATTGATTAAAGGTAGACATAAAATAAATATTATATGGTAAAGGAGTTGACAAAGGAGGGAGTTTGAGATTGAATCCTTCCATGGGCTTCTCATGAGTCTCAAAGATTTTTTGCATACATCCTAAACCATGTTGAAGATTACTAGTTGAATTATTTTGAAAATTAGGTTGGACAAATGACACACTAGGCCCTCTAAGGAGTTTCACGTAGCAATTAGGAGCTTTGTATTCACCTCCAAAGGATGACATAAATTCTAATGACCCTCAATCATCATCCAAAAGGGTACTTGCAGGAGAATTATCTTGAGGAGGAGAATATATGTTTTATTTAAATGGTGTAGGAATAGAAAGAGAATCAGATTCAATTTATAACATATTTTGGATTTTATCATCATCAATTAGGGTATACATGATGTATTTATAGATGAACTTCACTTTTCAATGAATTTTTGAAGGAAAAACATGTGTGGCATGTAGCCATGGTCTTCCTAAAAGAATGTTATAATTGAGAGCAATGAGCATGACATGAATAGTTGTGGATAAAATAATAGGACCTGCTCTAATAGGAAAATTGATAATACATAGCTTTTATTTAGAAACATTATCAAATCCATGGATAGGAATAGAATCAAGTTTTATTAAAGAAACATCTATATTTATCATGTAACAAGTCTATGCTACAAACATTAAGTCCTGGACCATTTTCAATTAAAGTTCTTTGAATCATATTACCATTACTAAGGAAAACAAACATAAGAGAATCATGTTGATTTTGAATTTCTTTCTACGGAGAAAACTCATCTTGATAAAACATAATTTGATATTTTTTATTATTTGTATTCATGCATTCTAAGATGGAAGTTATATTGCCTTGCCTAGGGGGTGAGACAGTCACATTTCTAAAGTCTTGTTATAATGCTTCATGATAATTCTAGTGATGTTTGAAGAGATCCCAAAGGGATATCATGGTGGGAGTAATATGAAGTCATTCTACTAAATCATACTCCTTTACAAGACTGTGAGGGATTTGAGGTGCAGGGGGAAGCACCAATTGAGAAGTAGGAAGAGGAGGAAAAACTGAACTTGTAGGTTGTCTATTTGTTCTTGTGTTATGAGTGTGAGAAACCACATAATAGTCATGTTTTTGAACACCTTTCACTACAATGATTAGTTTATTTTGAGGTAGAGGGGTATCTTGATGAAGATGGACAATAACCTTAGGATTTTTATTACCCAAAACATTGATAGTATTAACTTGGGCAGGCTCTTTGTTCTCAAAGGTATTGTTTATGATATGAATAGAATTAAGGGTGTTATCCTCTTTATTCAAGATATATTCATGATATAGGAAATATTTAGAAGAGGGATGAACACAAATCATTGATGCTTCATTAGAAGAAGGAATATTATAAGGAATGTTAGTTATACTAGTATCCTCTATCACAATATTATCTTTTTTGATACAAGCTCTTTCATAGCCCAGAGAGAATAATCACCATTTTTTTCTAATGGTTCATTCCAAAAAGGGAGATCATCAAGAATAGGAATGTCTTTATGACTAAAGAAAAATTTAGGAGAGAAGTAACCATAACTCACTAAGGCTTCATCCTTAAAGGGGGGGTCATTATCATCATCCTTAACAAAGTTATTCTTATCAATGAGGCCTATTAGGATAATAGTTAACAACAATCCCTAACAATTCTCCCCAAAGAGAAAGACCATTGAGAGAAAGGTTAAAAACATATTCTTGCTATAATATATCCTTATGAGGTGATATAAGAGAATCCAAAGAAACATCACATGTATTAAATTAATTATTTTTAGTCCCAACATAATGTGAAGGTAAGTTTATAAAACATGAAAAGAGGGATCACATAAATTAGCTATTATCCTCAATTCATATGGCAAATTGGAATACAAAACCACCCCAAGACAAATATGATTAACACCACTTGGTTAAAAGGATGCAAAATATATCTATGCTTGAAGGGTTTTTATTCCTTTGTTTCTTATAATTGAGAAGGAGATGAATGATATTGATATGCAAAAGACCAATACTTAGAACATATATGATCTAATCCAACAAAGAAAAATGATGTAAAAGTGAATGGAGAATAATCATATGCACCTGGAAATGAAATGGTAGAAATAAAACTTCAAATCTAAACTCTCGACTAACAGAGATTCAGAATGACATGTAATTGTATATTTGTAATCCAGAGACCACTAACTTGTTGTGCCTAAAACTTCACTAGAAATGAGGAACATGTCACCATTATCATCATGTACCTAGGAACATGTCATCACTGCAATCATGTACCTAGGGTTTTGGTCTAAAAATCACAATGTGGCTATGTCTGATCCTAATATTCTCAGATCTCTTTTGACACCTCTATAACATATTCCTACACATAGAAAAACAAGGAAGAAGGTTGGCTAAAGTGTTTTTCCTTAGTCAAACCCCTGTTTAGGAATAAACCTTAAAAATGAAAGGAAGTTACATAATGAAAGATGAAATAGAAACTAGATCTAAATTGTAAATCACCTTATACCTTAATGGCACAATACTTTTTTGGGTCTGTGATCACAAATATTAATGCAATAGCTTGATCTCCACAAAAATCCAAAAGGAAATCATGAAGAATAAGCCTTGTATAATGGATGTTTTAGTTTTCCGCAATGTTTGATGAAGAGGAAGAGGAATGCATTCAAGATCTTGAAAATTCTCTTGAAATCTGATCACTTGATTGATTGATTGTAACCCCTCTTTTTCTTCTTCTAAAATATTAATGGAAAGGGAGGTCTTTATATAGAGATCTCAAAGTGAAATTACCTTTAGGGCGAGTTAGAAAAATGATAATGACCTATAGGGCTATCTTTGGGGAGTATGAAACCATAGAATCTCACTCTTAAAATTTCAAGAAAAAGTGTCAGGAACATGTCAGTTGTCACCAATGTCGTCATGTTCCTGGGAACATGTCGCCAATGTCATCATGTACCCAAAAAACTACCATGTTCCAAGCAAAATACAGTGAAATTTTAGGGGGAGAAAATTAATAGTTTCAGTGTCCCAAAAGATAAGCCACACAAAGATATGAGATAGATAGATGTGGAAATCATGCCTCAAATTTTAAAATGGCATAAGACCCATCTTGGAGTGAGGAGATGGAATAATTTGGTGAAAATCAATTAAGAGAGGACTCACAATATTAATTTAAATTAATAAAGGTCCAATGAGCATTAGGAGAATGTGAAACCAATGTGGGAACCCATATACACTAAAATGGGGCTAAAATGAGCACCTAATTAAGGATTCTTACTATTTAGGATGGTACATCTACTAATTAATACATGTCAACTTATAATCAAATTAAGATTATTCAAATATCTCTTGTGATATAATTTGTTAGAACAAATTTTGATATAACTCTTGGGAGTCAACTCTCTATTTTTTGTATCTCATAATTTTATTAGATTGTATATATGAGTCCCTAACATGGCTTGTCTTGGTGAGACTCATTTAGCTCTCGTGATTTGCACTTAATTTTGATGTAATTATTATTTATTTATTTCACTTTATATTAAGTTCACTAAGACAATTGAAATTTTATTTACTTATGTAAATTAAGCTATAGTTTCCAATGTTGGCATGTTGCGATGGTTAAGTTTTTGTGTTGTTGTTCTTACCATCAAGGTTCAAATCTCATTGGGGATGAGGCCCCCCATTTGTGGCCTCACCCATTTATAGCTTTGGGTCAAAGCATTTACCCCTCTTTAATAAAAAATAAATTAAGATATAGTTAAACAAATGTATTAACTCCTCGATTGATGAGAGAAAATGCTACATCTACCTCATTCAAATCCTTAAATAATAGTAGTTAGGTACCAATTGTACCATTTCAAGTTGATGTTGGAAAAAGGCTTAGATGTTATCATTGATGGTGCCAACTATATGGATTCCACATGTTCGCTATACTTGTTTTGATCATACTGATGGATTGAAGACAAAATTGGTTAAGGCAAAAACAGTGCAGTATACAGTTTTCAAGAAACGGTTTGGTGTGGTTACACAATTTTGGATTTTAAGGTACGAACCTATGGGAAGTATCATAAAGGTATACTCTATCATGTTCTAGCCTCTTAGCACTTAATGTTGTCATTGGATCGAGTTATGAGGTTTTCTGTATTAGTTTTTTGGTAAACAATCAAGAACAGAGACATAGGTTAGTAAATCATTATGCAATCCTATTAGATCAGTTTTAGAAAATGCATTTGAGTTCAAGGATGATTGGTTGACTTGGTTGATAGCATGTGGGAAATTATTTTTTCTCCACATTATGTTTTTCATGATGATCCAGCCAATAGTTATACATGCTACAATATTTTTGAAAATATTTTTTAGGTCAACCCAATTGATGATCTAATTGTTGGAGTAGATATATAAGATAGGCTTGGTTGATCGTTTTGGTATGTATGCATGATGGTTATGATGTGTTGATGTGTGAAGAGCAGAAGGGTAGTATGAAATGTATTGATTCATTTTACTAAGCTTAATTGGAACTATCTTGGCCCATATGTTGATGATGTTCATCAGTTCAATTTATTAATGGATTGTAGTCCATACTTTTGGAAGGCAATAAGCCTTTCTTAGGGTTGTAGCCCTTATTGTATTTGAGTAGTGAGATCTAGGTTGTAAGCCTTAATGTATGTGCATTATTTGTAAATATTTAACAGGATTAAATTTATTTCTGCAAAGTATATTTTGGGGGTTCCATCATCACTGTGGTTTTTCCCTTAACACAGTTTCCACACAAAAATCCTTGCGTTATGGTATTGTGGATGTTTGTCATTTTCTTCTGCACTTTACTTTTCATTGGAGATGGTTTATGGTTTAAGAATTTTCTTAACAAAGTTATAAATTGTCGAACACTGATTCCCTCCCCACCCCTCACCCCCGCCCCTCACCCCTTCTCAATGTTCCTTAATACCAAGAGTGGATTCTCTTGACACTACTAGTCCTACATGTAAAGTTGACTATGCATATCACTTAAAATTTATTTACGACATTTGTCATCTTGGCTCATGCATCCCACAGCCTATCTATATGTAGTCATTTGGACTTCATTTTTATCATCTAAAAATATGGATATTATAATTCTATCACTTTATATCTTTTAAATGTATATAAATTTTTATTTTCGTAATTTTATTTTAATTTTAAGGAGATACAATTTTATCAATCATTATTTAATATTAAATATAACAAAACAACAAAGTGAGAATTTAAATTTTGAAATTGTTAAAAAAGTTAGATATAAATCTACAAAAGCAAAGATGATTTTGATTAAAATAACACACATAAATCTAGTCTCAAATAGTGAACACTAAATTTAAAAATTGGATTCATTATCTTTAAATATTGGTAATAAAATAAAAATATAATAAGATTACGAATCAAATTTATATAAAAACATGTGACTTCTAAACTTATTATTGAATTTGCCAAAGAAAATAGCATGTGTAGACAATATTCACCATTACAAATATAAGCTAAATTAAAATGAGCACATTGAAAGGAATAAAAAAGGCACAAGTGTACAATATTCACCGTTAGAAATATAAATTAAATTAAACTGAAAGAAACATCAAAAGACTATGGGTGTGCAATATTCAGCATTGCAAATAGAAATTAGTTTAAAATGAGTACAATAATGTACAAAACTATTCAATACATAAATAGTCAAATAAAATTGTTGGTTGGGGGACCAGAGGTTTCTTGAGCAGCCCTATTCCCAATACATTCTCACTTGGGTTTCCATGATTAGATCACAGAACGATGCTTCACCGACATGCTCTTTGAGTTTTCTATGGACAGAAGATGAGATCGGACTATGCTTTAACTCCAGCTTCCATGTCCCTTGGCTCCCAGCTAGGATGAAAGTATTCTGAACTGCTCAAGGCTTGAGCTGCTCTGGGGAGAAGGCAATGTCTGCAAGTGGGACAGGAGGAGTGAGAAACAAACCACTTGTCCACACATTCCATGTGGAAACTGTGCTTGCAATTGGGCAACACCCTCACTCTTTCTCCATTCATGAAATCTGTCAAACAGATTGGGCACTCCCTGCCTTGAATCTCTGGTCTAAGCTTCCTGTACACAATCAATGGAAGTGATTTTATGGACTTCTTCTTCAACCCAGTATTTGCCAAACTGGCTGCAGTCTGCCTCTCATGTGACCTCCAGAAGTAGTCCCATGGGACTGTTGAAACAAAACCCACAAAGAATGTCGCTACAGAGAGCCAAACAATTAGAGAGATGATGGTGTTTTCAGACATGTAAGGAGCAATCATTGTGTCCCGACTTTCATTGGACAAGTCAAAGACATTAGTGGATCCTTCTAATGCCATTCTTCTAATTTGGAAGATTCTTCTAATGATCTGAAACATTAATAAGAAAACTACAAGAGTTTGGACAGCTTACATTAACTTGATATCATTAAGACTCTTCTGAACAAAACCAAGCTTTTGACATGTATAGAGAAACAGAGATCCTAACACAAAGATTCTTTGGGGATAAACAACAAAACCCTAGAAAATTTGAAGGTAAACAGCTATGGACAGAGCAGACCGAAGCCAATATAATTCAATGAAAGAAAGTTTTGCAGGACCATGAATGATTTACAACTTAAGTTTGATATGTATATATATTGGTTTGCAATCGTATCCAAGTTCTAAAGTGCAAAGCTGCCTGTAACTAGATTATAATACCGTCTAGTCCACTGCACAAGAATATTTTAAATTCAGAAGCAGCGTGGACTGCACTAACCCAAACTATGGGCGATTTCTAATAGGCCCACCCTTTTTGACTTAAAATAGCATGTGGGGCAATACGCGAGATTCACACTGCAAAGCCTTTTGCTAAGAAAGGTCCCTAAATCTTTTGAAGATCAAATGGAGCCACCTTATATTACCTTCTTTCGTTCTTATCTATAATGTAGGTTTGGCTTGATATTTTATAGCCGTTTTGCCTGATTATTTTGCTCTTTTTTGAAATTACACTGCGAAATTTTTTATTACTCTAATTTAAAATTATTTACATTTCTAAAGTTTCTTTATGGGGAAGACTTGAGGATAACAAAAGCAAACAAGTCGTCAAGAGTCCCTTCCAGTGGGCATAGTTAGGGATTTAGTAGATTTGTTCTTGAAGAATCACAATAATATGTAAGCTATTAGAGTCCCTCCAACTCTTTATCTCCATCGAAGCCATTACTCGTTTTGTTGGCGTAATCAAAGACATAGTCAGCCTATCCATGAAAAAAAATATCCATGAAGGGTACTAGTAGTTGTTATAGGTAATTTCGTGCACCTTAACTTTTTAGGTTGTCTTTTGGTAGTCTTAGTATGCGACTTAAGTGCTTATAGCTATTGTTTTGACTTCTAGGTAGTTGTAATAAACTTTGTGTTATTCGTTATGCATGGAAAGGCAAAAAAAGTGGTCATTTTGAATTGATCTCTCATGCATATATCCTATTGCCCAATACTTGTGCACTAACACACTAAAAACTGTGCACTATTAGTACCAATAAAATTGCACAATCGATTACCAATAAAAAAAAATTTGCACAATAGATCTAATTACTAACATGTTTTCCTCTAACTATTAGATACTTGTCCACTAAATATTTTTTTTCTAAATATTAGATATTTGTCCACTAAATGATTTTTTCACAGATCTTTAATTAGCAAATTTCCATACTCTAAAACTATGGAATATAAGATTTTCTAATATTGCTATCACAATTCAACTATGTAGTTGTTTGAGTCAAACTCATTGACCCATGAAATGCGAGTAGTAAGTAGCTCACAAGAACCCATCTCTCATGAGAACGAATGGAACACTTAGCACTTATTGCATCTAGGTGATGTGCACATAGGTGAAGCACCAAGACTTCATGGAGGTCACCCATCCCAGTACTACTCTAGCTCGAGAGCACTTAATTGTGGAGTTTCCTTCATGGTTAAGCCCCGCAATTAAGTGTGCTCGAGCTGGGGTAGAATTGGGATGGGCAACCTCCCGAGAAGTCTCAGTGCTTCACCTAGATGCAATGAGTGTTAAATGTTCCATTCATTCTCATGAAAGATGGGTTCTTGTGAACTACTACTCATATTACATGGATCAATGAGTTTGACTCAAAAAACTACAAGTTGTATCCTGATAACAATATCATAATAAGATTTTCTTTTAACATAAAAGATTATAAGCCGGAGATAAAGAATCTTAAAGAACCAAGTAGTGTTAACCTCATCTGACAAGAAACCCACATTGATGTCTTTATAAATAAAACTTAAGTCGATAATTATTGAGCTATAAATTATATTTTAAAGCTTTATCAATTTCCATAAGTACTTGTTTCTTCCGTTTGGTACTGTCTACTTCTTTATTTATTATTATTTCTTTATTGGTACGGATATGCGCACTAATAATGTGGGCCCCTAATGCGTTTAGATTTGATTCTGCACTTCACTGGTGCGCACCATTGATGTCCCCACCAACACAGCAATTTGACTATCCGTACTAGGATTAAGGGATTTACCAAATTATCGCGATTCACAATATATTCGTTGGGAGCTTTTTCCAATCTTTTCCTTAAAATAAGAGCGAATATTGTAAGAGATAGAGAAAACCAGAAAGCACTCAGAAACAGCGATTTTTCGAGGGGCGTAAAATAGTTCTTGGGATGGGAATGTAGACAGGATTGAGAATGAAGGGTTTTTTTAAAAGATTAATGTGCTTTTTTAATATAGGATTTTTTATTCATAAAGTAGTTTTAGTTACTGAGAGGGAGTACAAATATTAGGTTGAAATTGTTTTAAGAGCCAAAGATTGTGTCAGCATTTTAAGATCATGCTTTACAATTTGTGATTGATTGTTAGGGCTACGTGTTCCTTGTGTATCTAGGAAGGTATACTAATATTTTTTTAATGTTGAGAAACATTTTATATAATTTGGACGGTGATTTGGTATTTCTATATAGTTAGTTATAAATGGTGCACTTTTTTTGGTATGATTTGATCTTTTTGCCTAGTCATACATATATTTTGTCTTATACTTATAGTAAATTTTTGCGCATAATCTTTGTTCAATTAACTTATTTATGTGGTTATAATTATTAATCCAATCTTATTAGACTTTGATCCAACCTAGCAATTTGGCCTAGGTGATTTATGTGGGCGTGATGTCCTTGGAAGCATAATCTTGATGTACTTAAATATAACATTAAAACAAAAAAATTAACCGAGTAATGATTGGTTTGGACCTTTCTTTATGTGGTTTGGACCGTTCTTTATGGGATTCGGTATGATTTCATTCATTTTTATGTTTATATCAATAAGTTTTTTTATTATAGATCTATGTGATCCATATGTTCTTGAGTTAATGTATGTATCACTTTTGTTTGTCTCATTTAAGATTCAACCTAACACACTTGAGTAGGACTCTTTTTAATGTCTCTTAGGCATGTCACAATCTTAGATACACTTTAGATTTAGACTACATACTACTATTTTCATATTTATAAATGGTTTTCCATAGAGGTGCAGATCACCAAAACAGAGGCTTGACTAAGGCAAGCCCCTATATAGCTAGAACACTCCTCTCACTTTTGTAGGTTTAGACACATATCACTAGTGAGGTTTGAAGATACCACAATGCTCAAGATTCAAATGCAAAACTTCTCAAAAAATTTCATCAGAAATCACTAGGATACTATCATTGGGTATCAGGATCCTAAGACTAGGGCGCCTAGCACCATAGTTCAACCAATTTGGCCTTCAAATTGCCAAGAAGATAGTACATAAGCTTTTGATTCTAGATTTAATATGTGTGCCTAGTTCGACACATCATAGAGCTAGAACACCTAACTACAATGTCTGACCATTTTTGGGCCATCTTTTAGTCACAGGTGCATATTTGTATCTTTGTTTCAAATTTGTACTTTTTAATAGTTTGTTTGTTTATATTAGTTATATGTGCTTCTTTCCATGATGTAAGACCTAGCTAGTTTGCATTTGACCAATCAAGCAATCTTATAGGACAAAAGAATAGAACCTAGAGGAGAAAAGGAAATTTCTTGAATCTCTTCAAGTAAGTAAGTCAAGCATACCATCACCTTTTGTGGTTCATAAATATCTAATGTTTAGGGAAAGTAGACATGGCCCTAGTTAGATTTTTTATTAAGACTGTCCATTTTTTCCCTAAACACATATATATAAAGTGATTCAGAAGCACAAACAAGATCCAAAACATTAAAGTTGACCTTGCATAGAGAAAAATAGTAATCTTAATCTATTACACATACATGACTGTGTAAGGCATCTTTAAAATATGAGTTGCATATATCTTATTATCCTTATTAGTTAGCATACACCCTTGCTGACAAAGTTGAGCAATCTCTCCATCAACTACTATTTATGGTGTGATTTTAATTTTTCTATTATATAATTTGATCTAATATATTTTCATTGTAGAGTTTTGCAGTTGTTACTACACAGATCTAGCTAGGAATTAAAAAACAATACTTGCAAAATAAAATATATATAGAAGAAAACAAAGTTGCACAAAATAAAAATTATATTGATTACATTGTCCTCAATAATACAAACTTAGATTTGCAATGAATAAATAGTCACAAGGATTGAAATTATGGAAGAAACAAAGGTAGATTGAAGAGGCATAAAGAGTTAACTAACAGTCTTCCTTAGTTAGCTTATGCAAAGTAAAGCATGCAACTTATGCTTCATAGTAACTCATGGAAAATACCACTATTGCAAATGCATGTTAAAGGATAAAAACTACATGTACTCACTACTAATATAGGTAGTTGCATGTGCTAACACCCCCCCTTAAGTCTAACTAAGGAGACAAAAAAGAGGAAAGAGGGAAAACCCAGCGGGAATAAACCCCCCCCCTCAAAATCTACAATAATAGAGATGCAAAAGAAAATCTTTCATGACAATAAACTGTGGACATCTATCAAATGATAACTACCATAGTGCTGAATGAACAAACTCCTCTAAAACCACAATGAAGATCAGGATTAATGTGCATGAGTGCCCCCATTGATACTACTTGAACCATGACCAGATGGAAAACAAAGTCAAAACATCTTCAATCAAAGATATAGAAGATAATAATCTTCTTAGGTGCCCCGAAATCATGAATAGATGCCAAATAAAGGAAAAACCTTCTACCACTTAAGGATGTAAATGATACATGAATCTGTATAAGTGGCCCCAATGACAATACTCAACCATGCAAGAATAAAATGCTAGTTAATAATACAGGTACCAATTGTCTATAAAACTGATCAACTGTGGAACCAAGGAAGCATCAACATGAACAATAGAAACCCCTCCATAATATTGAAAAGAGGCATGACAGGTCCACTGACATGGTTCCACTAAAGAGGAAATGAAGGCAAGACCCATGCGAAGATAACATGACCTTGGCTTGTTTGTGATGCAGAATTTGGTTCAACCTCTATTTCCATAACTATTTGATACAAGCCCCTACTTGTGGGCTAAAGAAAAATCTTTGGTTTCCATTCAAAATAGTTGAATGGCATGAGAATGTCAGAGGCTCAAAATTTCATTATTTGAGCTCTGATGTTATGTACCTACAAAACATGTTTTACTCTTCTTCCTAGTAGCCTTAGTTTCGATACCATGTAGAATTTTGCAGTTGTAGCTGCATATATCTAGCTAGGAATTGAAAAACAATACTTGCAAAATAAAAAAATAAAATAGAAAATAGAGTTGCACAAAATACAAATTCTATTGATTACATTATGGTCAAATTCTATTGATGTCCCCACCAACACAACAATTTGACTGTCTGTACTAGGATTAAGTGATTTTCCAAATTATCGTGATTCACAATATATTCGTTAGGAGCTTTTTCAACTCTTTTCCTTAAAATAAGAGCAAATGTTGTAAGAGATATAGAAAACCAAATAGCACTCAAAAACAACAATTTTTCGAGGGGCCTAAAATAGTTCTTGGGAGGGGAATGTAGACAGGATTGAGAATGAAGGGTTTTTCTAAAAGATTAATGTGTTTTTTTAATATAGGATTTTTTAATTCATAAAGTTGTTTTAGTTATTGAGAGGGAGCAAAAACATTAGGTTGAAATTTCTTAAAGAGTCAAGGATTGTGTCACCATTTTAAGATCATGCTTTATAATTTGTGATTAATTGTTTGGGCTAAGTGTTCCTTGTGCATCTAGGAAGGTTAATAATAATGTTTTTTTAATGTTGAAAAACATTTTATATAATTTGGACGGTGATTTGGTATTTCTATATAGTTAGTTATAAATGGTGCACTTTTTTGGTATGATTTGATCTTTTTGCCTAGTCATACTTATATTTTGTCTTATATTTATCATTTATTTTTGGATATAATCTTTGCTCAATTAACTTATTTATGTGGTTGTAATTATTAATCCAATCTTATTAGACTTTGATCCAACCTAGCAATTTGGTCTAGGTGATTTCTATGGGGTGATGCCTTTGGAAGTATAATCTTGATCCACTTAAATATAAAATCAAAACAAAATGTTTAATTGATTAATGATTGGCTTGGACCTTTTCTTATGGGGTTTGGTATGATTTCATTCATTTTTATGTTTCTATCAATAAGCTTTAGATTTGTTTTTTTTAATTATAGATCTATGTGATCCATATGTTCGTGAGTTAATGTATGTATCACTTTTGTTTGTCTCATTTAAGATTCACCCTAACACACTTGAGTAGGGATCTTTTTAATGTTTATGCACTTAGGCATGTTACAATCTTAGATACACTTTGGATTTAGACCACATACTACTGTTTTCAGATTTATAACTAGTTTTCCATAGAGGTGGAGATCAACAAAATAGAGGCTTGACTGAGGCAAGCCTCTATATAGGTAGAACACTCCTCTCTCTTTTGTAGGTTTAGACACATATCACTAGTGAGGTTTGAAGATACCATAGTGCTCAAGATTCAAATATAAAATTTCTCAAAATGTTTCATCAGAAATCACTAGGATACTATTAATAGGTGTTAGGATCCTAAGACTAGTACGATACTATCATTAGGTGTCAAGATCCTAAGACTAGGGTGCCTAGCACCATAGTTCAACCAATTTGGCCTTGAAATTTCCAAGAAGATAGTACATAAGATTTTGATTCTAGATTTAATATTTGTGCTTAGTTCAATGCATCATAGGACTAGAATACCTAGCTACAATGTTTGGCCATTTTTGGATCATCTTTAAGTCACATGTGCACATTTGTATCTATGTTTCAAATTTGTACATTTCAATAGTTTGTTTGTTTATATTAGTTATGTGTGGTTCTTTCCATGATGTAAGACCTCTATTTAGTTTGTAATTGGCCAATCAAGCAATATTTTAGGACAAAAAAATAGAACCCAAAGGAGAAGAGGACATTTCTTGAATCTAATGTAGAAGCATCTCGGGTCTTTGGCAATCCTGTATCACCAAAAACATATTTGAGTTTGTTTGTGTTGCTCGATTTCCTTTGTTTGTCGGTGTTGGTCGGTTATCTCTTTAGCACTCGGTGAATTTCCCTGGCGCTCAATGATGCTTGTTTGGCACTCGGTTTCCTTGTTTACCGAGTGGTTTATTTTGAGTTCATGTTGAGGCTGACTTGTGAAATTAATTAGGTCATGAATTTAATGTTGGTATCCATCATTGAAAAGTGTGTGGACCTAGATTTGGTCATCCCTTATGTTAATTGTGGATCTAAAGGCTAACTCAGTTTGGTAGCCTCTTGTATAAATGTAGTTGTTTGGTCAAAGTTTAGGGGGAACTTCTTGGTCAGTTTTGATAAAAGGTAGAAGATAGAAAATTAGAGATTGTTAACAGATCCTCACATGTTGGAGTAATTTTGTACTTCATTTTAATATCTAGCCTAAACTAGGAAGGCCTTACAGCCTGACATGTATGAATCTATTTGAAGATAATATTAGAAAGTTATATGCATTCTCTCTCTCACTATGTTGTGTTGTTGCTTTCGTGTGTTGTTCTGCAAGGTGGATCTGGTTAGGGTGTACCTTTGGCCCCTATCCCCATCTTCCCTTGCGTTAGGTGGTATCAGAGTGAAGTGAGATTTGGATCTAGGTTTGCAAATCTAGGTTTGAAGGTGTTAGAATAACTGAGAGGGGGGGCGAATCAGTTATCTAGTGTCCCAAAATAAAATGTATAATTCAAAATAACTTCTCTAATTTATGCTCCTCGATAAACAATAACTACTTCACTGTCTATGCTATTACTGATTACCAGTCAAATACTATAACAGTTACCAATCAAATCTAACATGTGACATGTAAAGAATGATAACAAATAGATATCACAATCAACACATAACACAAGAGATTTAATGTGGAAACCCTGTAAAGGTAAAAACCACCTGGGACCAGCAACCCAAAATTGTTCACTCCTCTGAAGTGAGGTCGGTTAAGACCCAACCCTATTAAAGGTTTACAAACATACTATCAGGTGTGACCTTGTTAGAGGATTTTAGACTAGAAGTTATCGTCCAACCAGCATTCACTATGGGGTTGACAGGATAACAATGTTCATTCTATGAATGATACATCATAAGACTTTCAGAGTCCACTTGGTTAAGAGATTTTGACTGTATACAATGGTTAAATATGTAACAGTAAATGATTTGCCTTAATACAACTTCAATTGCATATTACAAATCAATATTCAGTCCCTAAAAATCCTTTTGATCAATATTTCACTTCAGATTCAATACTGTATAAACTTATTGTTCGTCGGTAATTTCTCTTTGTAGCTCGGTAATTATTCTGTAGCTCAGTTCTTACTTAACCAGTATGATCAAAATGCATGAAAACCTTGTTCACGCGATATTCCTGTAGTTTCTACTTCTTTCAGCTTTTTCCATAAAGAAATTAAGTTCTCTTATATAGACAAGTAAATCATTTTCTTCTCCACCATCAGATTTTGTCGCTTAACCATATTCATAGATTTTTCTGCTTCAAACTTTCTCAGCACTTGTGTCAATAATATGTTTGATTCTCATCCTTTAGATCTTTCCTAAATTTCATCAGTCGTCGATCTGTGTAACAAACATTATCCATTACCTCAATGTTCTACTCTTACCAGCTCATCAATCTTATCAGCTAAACTAATCATTTAATTCATTCTGTTCTACTCAATTAACAAAGAAATGTGTTGGTGAACACCGCTCGATTAATACTACGATCGGTATACACTACACTCCATCGGTGTATACTGGAAATGCTTCATTTACCGACAACACTACTTTGTGTCTTTCAGCTCTATACTTCATCATAGATGAATGTAACATAATAAAGTCAATATCATCAAGTCATAGTCTCATCAACAAGTTACTCAATGTGTTCCTTATCCTCGTCTATCATGCACATCTCTCTTCATGTAGATTTCTCTGTTGTTCATCTCTTTCACCTTTCTTCAGATGTCTCGGTATAGTAACTTACAAGATAAGTGTTGTCAAATTAGTTGACATCAATGACAATATAATACTGATTTAATCATATTACATATCTAATCAACAACTCCTCAGTGATCTTTAATCACAGATTCTTCAATTAGATTCCAAATCAGTTGTAGTCCAACAATCTCTCCCTTTGGCATTGATGGCAACTCAAGTAATATGAAATGTACCATACACATACCAAACATATATTCTACAACTTTGTGAACAAAATGTTGTAAGTCGAATAGACTTAATATGTTTAATCACTATGTTACTAAACCAGCATTAAATAATACAACTTTACCATTCTGTAGTTGTGATCTTCTTTTCAGTTCTCATGTTCTTGCTTCTGTTCTCTGTAACTGATCTTCAATACTCTGTCTCATTCAGATTGTCTCTCCCTTAGATAGTTCTCATCGGTTCTTGTTCCTTTTCATATTATTTATCTCTCCCTTTGACAGCAATGCCAAAGAAAAAAATAAATAGACAATTCTGTCTTCCTCTGTATCTCTGAATATTGATATTCCAATCGGTTCAAGTTCTCAAACTTAATCACAACCTTGAACATGATTCAAAGTGTGAACTATGCTGCATCAACATGAATGATCTTCTGATATAAGTAGGCTGATGCAAGAACCAGATCACATTAGTGATCGATAGATAGGGAACGGACCCCAAGTCTAGTCCTCAAGTATTCAAATGTGTCATTTGGTAGAGGCTTTGTAAAAATATCTGCAAGTTGTTCTTTAGATGTGACAAATTCTAACTTCAATTGCTTCTCTTGCACTTGTTCTCTTAAGTAATGATACTTAATAGATATATGCTTTTTCTTAGAGTGCATCACATGATTCTTTGAAATATTAATAGCACTAGTGTTGTCACAATATATAATCAGCGGGTCAGTGATTACCTCATTCATTCCTTCCAACACTTGTTTGATATATGCAATGTTTAAACAGTTAGTAGCAACAACAACATATTCTGCTTCAGTTGTAGACTGAGAAATACAAGCCTGCTTTTTACTTGTCTAGGTTACAAGTCTTTCACCAAAGAAAAATGCTCCTCTAGTGGTGCTTTTTCTATCATCCACATTTCCAACCCAATCAGCATCGGTGTAAACTTTCAGTTCAAACTTCCCTTCCTTAGGATACCATAATCCATAATTCTCTATTTTCTTCAAGTATCTTAAGATCCTTTTTGTAGCTATCATGTGTGATTCTCTAGGATTAGCAAAAAATTTTGCAACAATTCCCACAGCATGTGCTATATCTGGTCTACTATGAACTACGTACATTAATTTACCAATCATGGATTGATAAAGTGTCTAGTTTACCTTTGTAGTTTCATCCTCCTTTGTCAATTTGCATCAAGTAGCCATCGGTGTTCCCACAGGTTTAGCATCTTTCGTGCCAAATTTCTTCAGTACTTCCTTTATGTATTTAGATTGTGTGATGAATATTCCATCACTCTGCTGAATCACTTGTAGTCCAAGAAAGAACTTAATCTCTCCAAACATAGACATTTCAAATTCCTTTTGCATTTCATCAGCAAATGTCTTGCAGACAAGATTTGAGCCTCCAAAGATAATATCCTCAACAAATATTTCAGCAATGATAATAGTATCATCAGTATCACCTTTCACATACAGATTGTTGTTTTCACTTGTTCTAACAAATCCAATACTTAACAAGTAAGTATGTAGTCTTTCATACCATGCTCTCGGTACTTGCTTCAAACCATATAAAGCTTCATGTAATCTACATACCATGTCTTTATTGTCAGGATCAACAAATCCTTCAAGTTGTTCAATGTAGACCTCTTCAAGTATACCATTTAAAAATGTTGACTTCACATCCATTTGATAGACTTTGAATTTCTTGTGTGCAGCATATGCAAGTAGCATTCTAACTCCTTCTAATCTAGCAACAGGTGCAAATGTTTCACCATAGTCAATGCCTTCTTCCTGTGCATATCCCTTACATACCAATCTAGCTTTATTTCTTGTAACTTCACCATTTTCATTCAATTTGTTCCTGTATATCCACTTAGTACCGATAACATTCTTATCTTTTGGTCGGGGTACTAAGGACCGGGTTTTGTTCTTCTCTATTTTCTCTATTTCTTCCTTCATTGCATTAACCCATTCTTCATTCTCTAATGCAACTTTCACAGTTTTAGGTTCAAATTCACAAATTAGACATGTACCTTGTCTTGTTTTGCTTCTAGTTTGCATTCCAACATGTCTGTCTCCAATGATTTGTGTTTCAGGATGATGTCTTCTAACAAAACTAGCCAAACTTGATTTCTCCTTTCTTGCTCATCCTGCTTAGGGTCATTTCCTTGCTTGGTAGCTCCATCTTGTTCCTCGGTTTGTGTTGCTTGTTGTCCTGCATTGTTTCTCTACTAACCGCTTGTTACAGTTTGTGGTGTCAGTAGATACTCTAGATGTTCAATGTAAGTGAATCTACCATAGTCTTCTGGTTCCTTTGTACTTTCCTCTATGTACTTGTCATCAAACTCATCAACATGAACATTAGTACTTTCAACTATCTTATTTGTAGCCTTATTCAAACATTTATATGCTTTACTTGTAGTGGAATACCCCAAAAATATCCCTTCCTCTCCTTTAGAATCAAATTTTCCATTTCTCTCATCTTTCAAAATAAAGCATTTACTTCCAAAATTTTTGAAATAACATACAATAGGTTTGTGTCCAAACCATAGTTCATAAGGTGTTCGGTTGGAGTCCTTCTTCAGTTGTACTCGGTTAAGAACATACACAGCTATACTAACAGCTTCCCTCCAATATGTCTGGGCAACATTCTTCTATATCATCAATATTCTAGCACAGTCAATTATAGACATGTTCCTCCTTTCAGCAATGTCATTTTGTTGAGGTGTCCTTGGTGCAGATACCTGTCTTTTGATTCCATGCTCATTACAAAAATTAGTTAATTCATCAGAGATAAATTCACCTCCTCTATCAGATCTTAAGCATTTTATTTCCTTTCTGATTTCTTTCTCTACCTTAGCTTTGTACCACTTAAACATTTTGAAAGCTTCAGATTTCTCTTTCAGGAACATAACAGTCATCAGTCTAGTATAGTCATCAACAAAAAGAATAAAATATCTATCACCAGAACAACTCTGAGTTCTCATAGGACCACATAGATCAGTATGAACCAACTCAAGTATCTTATTTGTTGAATAGTCTTTACTTTTAAAACTAGACTTAGTCATCTTACCTTTCTGACATTCATGGCACATGGCATGATTAGGTTTTGTCAAGTTAGGCAGTCCTCTAACTCTTTTCTTTATACTAATCTTGATCATGTTGTCAAAGTTCACATGGCATAACCTTATGTGCCACAACCAAGCATCTTCATCCTTTATTAACAAACAAGAAGACTGATCCATATCAAGATAGAATAGATTATCTCTGGATTGTGTACCAGTTCTGACAAGTCTTCCTCCATCATCATAGATCTTCACCTTTTTTCTCTCAAAAGCTAGTTAGTGGCCTGAATTATTCAGTTGAGCCACACTTAATAGATTATAGTTCAATCCATCTACCCAGTATGCATTTTCACATTGTAATCTATCATGAATCATCAATGAGCCTTTACCTCTTACCATACAAGGTGCATCATTTCCCATTCTCACAGATCCTCCATTATATTCAACAAGATGATCAAACTTCTCTACATCACCGGTCATATGATGTGTATAGCCACTATCTATGATCCAGGTATCATTTCTACTTACTTTAGAGATCAGTGTTGTCTCTTCATGTTTCTCTTCCTCCTCTGAGTCATCTTTCATAGCAACAAATACAACTTCTATGTCATCTTCAGAATCAGATTCAGTTTCAATATCTTCGGCTATGTAACATACTTTTTTTCCTTTTTCATCTCGGTTGTCTCTCTTGTTGTGTTGGTAGCCTCTATTGACTCTTCTCCCATAGCTTCCTTCAGATCGGTCTTTCGATCTATCATCATCTTTCTTCTGAGGGCATCTAGCAGTGATGTGACCGACTTCTTTACAATTAAAGCATGCCAAAGGTAGCTTACCTCTATAGCTTCCTTTTCCTTTGGGCAATCTTCTAGCCATAAGTGCTTCAAGCTCATCAAGTTCATCATCGGTATTGTCATCACTATCACAATTCTGACTATTCCTGCTAGACTTTCCAATCTTCAAAGAAGACATGAAAGCAGATTCAACAGAAGGAACAACACTATTATCAAAATTGTTTAATTCAAGGTTGTAAGTTTACCAATCAGAGTGTCAAGAGTAAGGTTGGATGTAGCTCTTGTTTCATGAATTGAAGAAATCCTGATTGCATAAACTGGTAGCAAAGTTCTGAGAATCTTGCTTATGACTATTTCATCATCAATTACTCCATCAGATGCTCTAATAGCATGTACCACCTCTTTGAGTCTATTTGAATATTGGACAATGTTCTCACCTTCTTTCATTCTCATATCATCAAATCTGCCTCTCAAACTTTCAGCTCGGGATCTTTTGACATTCAGATCTCCACTATATATTTGTGTTAATTTATCCCACATTGCATTGGTAGTCATGCATGTCTTAATATCTTCAAATTTAGTGTCGGTACAGGCAACAACAAGTTCCATCATAGTAACATTATGTTCATGCTTGTCCTTTAGTTGATCAAGAGTTAAGGGACCAGTGGGTAGTTGTATGTAGCCATTCTCCATCAGATCTAGTGCAGAGTTCCCAATTATAGATATGTGCAGCTTCATCCAGCTTTTCCATACTACGAAGTTCTCTTTGTTCAGTTTCTGTACTTCCCTCTTATACATCTTGAGACCTTTATGCTTAAGTCCTTAAAACTCTGCTCCAAGCAACTTGCGCTTTGATACCAATTGTTAGAATAACTGAGAGGGGGGGGTGAATCAGTTATCCAGTGTCCCAAAACAAAATGTATAATTCAAAACAACTTCTCTAATTTTTGCTCCTCAGTAAACAATAACTACTTCACTCTCTGTGCTATTACCGATTACCAGTCAAATACTATAATAGTTACCAATCAAATCTAGCATGTAACATGTAAAGAATGATAAAAAAATGGATATCACAATCAACACATAACACAAGAGATTTAACGTGGAAACCCTATAAAGGGAAAAACCACCTGGGACCAGCAACCCAAAATTGTTCACTCTTCTGAAGTGAGGTCGGTTAAGACCCAACCCTATTAAAGGTTTACAAACACACTGTCAGGTGTGACCTTGTTAGAGGATTTTAGACTATAAGTTATCATCCAACCAGCATTCACTATGGGGTTGATAGGATAACAATATTCATTCTATGAATGATACATCATAAGACTTTTAGAGTCCACTCGGTTAAGAGATTTTGACTGTATACAATGGTTAAATATGTAATAGTAAATGATCTACCTTAATACAACTTCAATTGCATATTACAGATCAATATTCAGTCCATACAAATCCTTCTGATCAATATTTCACTTCAGATTCAATACTGTGTCAACTTACTGTTCGTCGATAATTGCTCTTTGTAGCTTGATAATTATTTTGCAGTTGGTTCTTACTTAACTAGTATGATCAAAATGCATGAAAATCTTGTTCACACGATATTCCTGCAGTTTCTACTTCTTCCAGCTTTTTCCATAAAGAAATTATGTTCTCTTATATAGACAAGTAAATCATTTTCTTCTCCACCATCAAATTTTGCTGCTTAACCACATTCATAGATTTTGCCACTTCAAACTTTCTCAGCACTTGTGTCAATAATACGTTTGATTCTCATCCTTTAGATTTTTTCTAAATTTCGTCAGCCATCGATCTATGTAACAAACATTATTTGTTACCTCGATGTTATACTCTTGCTAGCTCATCAATCTTATCAGCTAAACTAATCATTTAATTCATTCTATTCTGCTTGGTTAATAAAGAAATGTGTCAGTGAACACTGCTCAGTTAATACTACGATCGATATACACTTCACTCTGTCGGTGTATACTAGAAATGCTTCATTTACCGACAACACTGCTTTGTGTCTTTCAACTCTATACTTCATCATAGATGAATGCAACATAATAAAGTCAATATCATCAAGTCATAGTCTCATAAACAAGTTACTCAATGTGCTCCTTATCCTCATCTATCATGTACATCTCTCCTCATGTAGATTTCTCTATGCTTCATCTCTTTCACCTTTCTTTAGATGTCTCGGTATAGTAACTTACAAGATAAGTGTTGTCAAACTAGTTGACATCAATGACAACATAATACTGATTTAATCATATTACATATCTAATCAGCAACTCCTCAGTGATCTTTAATCATAGATTCTTCAATCAGATTCCAAATTAGTTGTAGTCCAAAAGAAGGTTCCTTCTTGTGAAGCCCTAGTTGAAATGTTGTGGGGTAGCAGATTGCGATCTGACTTGTAATTGTAGAGGGTTTTCAAGATGGTTCATGGGAGGTGAGATACGGATCCAAGATTGGCAGACATGTTGAGACAACTTGCTGCTAGATTAGAAGTTGTTGAAACAACCCAAAGAAGAGAAAGACATCTTGAAGATGTTAGTGATGATGAAATTGAGGTAGAACAAGGTGATGTAGAACCTACACCTATGATGGATTAGGGTGAGGAAATATTCTTGAAGGCTTTGACAAATCTGAAGTCTACACCACACTTCAATCCTCTTGAATATAGTGGAAAATTGGATTCTGATGAATTGGTGGACTGGATCACTAAGATGGAAAAGTATCTTTAATGTGAGAATGTACCTGAGGAAAAGAAGGTGAAAATTTCAAGCACAAAGTTGAATAGCCATGCATCCTTATGGTGGGAACATATGTAGTTGGATAGAAAGAGGGAAGGCAAAGACAAAATCAAGCTACGGAATAAAATGGTGAATAAGTTGAAAGGAAAGTTCTTACCATGTGATTATCAGATTAACCTAGTTAGGTGAATGCAAAGTTTGAGGTAGCAAGATAGCTCAGTAAAGGAATATATTGAGGAATTTTTATAGATTATACATTAGATCTGGACATGATGAAGATATTTGGAAAGAATTGCTAGATACCTGAATGGTTTGAGAGTTTCCATCCAAGAAGAAATTAGTTTGGTCAAGTTGGAGAACATTGAAGAGGCTTATCAATTTGCATTGAAAGCTGAGGAGAAATTGAACAAAAGACATGAGAAAAGACAAAGAGGTAGAGCTGGTAGATTCCCTAGAGGAAGAGGAAGATCTTATGGTGAAAATAGTAAATTTAAACCTGAAAAGACAAATCTGGATAAAGGGAAGACCGAGTGGAAAGGTGAAAGTTCATCTAGAGGCAGAGGCAATAACTACCGAGGTGGTTATAATAGAGGTGGTTTCTGAGGAACTTGTTACAATTGACATAGATCATTTGAATTTACACATGCAAGTAAGAAGGTTGGTAACAGTTGGAATTCTTTGGTGCAAGAAGAGTCACCAAATGAGCCTGATAAAGAAAATAACTTGATGGGTAAGGAGAGCACTTTGGAATGAAGGTAAAAAGGAAGATCCGATAAGGAAAAGTTTATTCAAGACCAAATGTAGAGTTTTTGACAAAGTTTGGAAGGCAATCACTGACAGTGGTAGCTCGGAGAATCTGGCATCTCAGGAAATGGTCACAAAGTTGAAGTTGAAAAGGTTGGAACATCCGAAGCCCTATTAGATTTCATGGATCAAAGATGAGCATACACTCTTGGTAAGTGAACAATGTTATGTGAATTTGAAAATTGCAAAGTACTATGATAAGGTGTTGTGTGCTATCATGCCTATGTATTTTTGTCATATTTTGTTGGGTAGACCTTGGCAATATGATAGACATGCTATATATGATGGGAGATTGCATAAATATACTATTTGGGCTGATGGAAGAAGACAAATCTTGTTACCTTTGATGGAAGAACCTGTTAGTAATGTTTACACATCTGTGAAAGTTTGCTTGATGGAAGGAAGAAAGTTTGTTAAGGATTTGAAAAATAATGATGCATGTTTTGTTGTGATTCCTAACAAACTAAGTAAGAAAATAGAGGATAGTGTTCCTGAGGAGATTGATAAGTTACTCACTGAGTACAGTGATATCATTTTTGATAATGTACTTGATAGTTTTCAATCGAATACAAGCATTGATCATTATATGGATCTAATCCCTGGAGCTAGTTTACTGAATAAAGCACCTCATCAGTTGACATATACCGAGAATGAAGAATTGAAATGAAAGATTCAAGAATTTTTGGAGAAAGGTTTGATCAGAGAAATTTTGAGTCCTTGTGTAGTACCTATTGTATTGGCACCTAAGAAGAATGGAGAATGTAGAATGTGTACTGATTCTAGAGCAATCAACAAGATAACAGTGAAATATAGGTTTGCTATACTGAGAATGGATGATATAATGGATAGTTTGACTGGAGTGAAATATTTTACCAAAATTGATTTGAAAAGTGGGTATCATTGTATCAAAATCAGGGAAGGTGATGAATGGAAGACTGCTTTCAAGACAAAAGATGGTTTGTATGAGTGGTCGGTTATTCCTTTTGGTTTAACTAATGCATCGAGTACTTTTATGAGGTTGATGAATGAAATTTTGAAGAAATTCTTGGGTAAATTTGTGATTGTATATCTTGATGATATTCTGATATTCAGTAAGACCAAAGAAGAACATTTTTTGCATGTTAGACAAGTTTTGAATAGGTTGAAAGAAGAAAAAATGCTGATAAATTTTAAAAAGTGTTCATTCATGAAAGAGGAGATTGTGTATTTGGGATTTGTGATTTTAGCTGATGGTTTGAAAATGGATCCTGAAAAGGTTGAAGCTATTTTGAATTGGCCTACAACTAATAATGCTAGTGAGGTAAGATCATTTCATGATTTGGCAAATTTTTACTAAATGTTCATAAGGAATTTCAATGCAATTTGTAATGCTATGATTTTGACTATGAGAGGAGACAAAAGAGAATTTAAATGCACACATGGAGCTGATAAAAGTTTTGAGACTCTGAAGCAAAAGGTTGTTGAATTGCCTATTTTGGCATTGTTTGATTTCAATAAGGTATTTCAAGTGGAATGTGATGCAAGTGGAAGTGCAATTGGAGCTGTGTTGAGTCAAGAAGGTAAACCTGTTGCTTTCTTTAGTCTAAAGTTGAATGATACAAGAAGAAAATATTATGTGTATGATCAAAAATTTTATGCTATTTTTCAAGCCCTAAAAAAATGGAGACATTATTTGATACTGAGTGAATTTGTTTTGTATACCGATCATAAGGCTTTACGGTATTTGGGTAGTCAGAATAAGTTGAATTAGAGACATATGAAATGGGTTGAGTATTTGCAGAGTTATAGATTTGTGATAAAGCATAAGAGCGGAGTCACTAACCGAGTTGCTGATGCATTGAGTAGAAGGATATCTTTGATGACCGAGATGAAAATTCAAGTTCTTGGCTTTGATGAGATGAGAGATTCTTATGAAGTTAATCCTAATTTTTCTGAGCCATGGAGAAAGTGCAAAGCACCTATTAAAAATCAACCAAGTACTAAATGGGAAGAATATTTCATTCAAGAAGGTATGTTGTTTAAAGGAATTCATGTTAGGAATGAATGATGAATGTTTGGTAGCCATTCTATTGCAGTTGTTGTTGCATTCATGACTATGATTGTCATTAATGTCAACACAGTGATCTACTAGAGACTTGCAGAGAAGCAGACAATATTTGGATTAGCGCACGTGGGATATTGCAGTTGGAGCTATGCAATGTTGAGGATATACTCCTTGATATGTTATATGTTTATGGTTAAGAGCACATACAGTAATTCATTTATTCATGGAAGTTATGAGCATTTTGGTGGAAGCAGTATTCAGGCAGTGTTCCTGAGTAGCGGTTTGTGGAAATAAGATGATATCTTATAATTGGGATAGAATCTAGTTTTGTGGAGTTAAAGGGAAGTTGAAGACACATTTTTAGTGACATGGATGACAACGCAAACATTGAGGTCACATGAGTGAAGAATTATTGTAATTGAAAGTTGACAGTTTTGTGTAATTTTGATGTAGCATGTGGAAACTTTTATTTTGTAATTGGATGCCGACTCATTTGTAATTACTTGAGTGTAGTATAAAGGAAAGAATGTTTTTCCTTGTTGTAATATGGTTGGATGTGATGATGTATGCATGAAGTGAAGAAAAGAGCTAATGAATTGTGAAAGAAGACATGCGAGGTACAGAGATCTAAAATTGAGATTTGATGTAGAAGAGAGTGCGGTTTGGCATAGTGAGAGAAGAGATAACATATTTTCTATTATTCTATTGAATAATCTAGAGATCAGTTGGACAATGTGTTCAGTGATCTTTCCATTGAATTTGTTTGGGCAGTGGGTCCATCTGTCTTCCATAACTCTTAACAGAGTTAGAATCTTTTAACAGGGATTCAAAATCTCCTAACACGGATTCATATGTACTAAATGTATTTCATAAGACTCTTAACAGAGTCCATCCTTTCACAAGGAATATTCATGTTAGTGCATCTTTTGTGGGCATCATTCCCACTAGGGTTTACTCTTTGATCAAGAGGTTCCCTAGTCAACATATCTTGTGTCATTGTGTTATTGTGTATGAATATCTTTCTGTGGTTAGTAATTATATTGCTTGCATGGTTTAATGTTGTTGAAGTTGATAAAAGTTATAATTATCAGATAACTGATTCACCCCCCCTCCCCCCCCATCTCAATTATCTTGGTGGACTTTACTTTCTAACAATTGGTATCAGAGCGGCAAGTCCTTGAAAAATAAGTTTAATGGCTTAAGGATATCCATGGCGAATTTTAGAAAAGAAAGCCCTAAGTTTGATGGAGTAAATTTTGACAACTTGAAAGAAAAGATGAAGACACACCTACTATGTTTAGGACCAGGTTATTGGTTGATTACAAAGAATGATAAGACTATCATTGAAGAGGAAAATCTTGAAACATGTACTAGCGATGAGAGAGATCTATTCATGTGTAACATACTTGCAAGAGAAGCACTTTTGACAGCCCTTCTGGAAAATGAGTACAGTCAGGTAAAATGTTTGAAAAAATCTTATGAAATTTGGAAAGCTTTACACTTTAATTTTGAAGGTGATGAACATGCAAAGAAAGTTAGATTACATAATTGGATATGTGCATTTGAATATATAAGAATGATGGAAGATGAATTTGTTAGAAGCTATATTGGTAGAATGTCAGAAATTGTTGTAGGCATAAAATCTTGTGGAGGAACAAAGGTAGAGAATAAAGTGATATGGAAAATTCTGAGGAAATTGACTCTTGTATTTACACAAACAACACAGATGATTGAACAAGTTATACCTTGTACTTCAAAATTTACAAGAGAGACTCTTCTTGGAAGATTGGAAGCAACAGAGATGAACTTGAGGTTATCAAGAGACTTGCCTAGAATGGAGACAACATTCAGTGCTCTTAGTGTTCTTCCTACTTTTTCAAGAAGTATCAGTGTGAGCGGTGATTATGCTGGCAGCAGCAGATCTAGAAATGAAGAAGACAGGAAGATTAAAGAAGGTATTACCTTGCTTGTGAAGAGAGAACCAGACGGTAAGAAATTTTTTAAATGTTGGACTTGTCAAGAATATGGTCATTTTGCATTTAAGTGTCCTAATAGAGTTAAAAAGTATAGAAACAATTTCAAACCTAAAAGATCTAAGGAATTTTATTATGCTAATGATGAAGATCTTGAAGCTAGTATAGAAAGAACTCTAAGTGAAAGTGATACTGAGAATAATGATGACATAGGATTTGTAGCAATTAAAGAAGAGAATCCTGAAACTGATGTTAAGGAAGAAAAAGCCTTAGTTTTCCAAGTTGAAAAGAAATCTGATTGGATTATAGATAGTGGTTGTTCACATCATATGACTGGAGACATGAAAAAGTTCATAAAGTTTAACAATTATGATGGAGGAGTTGTTAGAGTTGGAAACAATGCACCTTGTTTGATTAAAGGTATAGGATCTATTACTCTTGATGGAAAGACTAATACTGATGATGTTTATTTTGTGGATGGATTGAAACATAATCTTTTAAGTGTTGGATAGTTAGTTGATAAGGGATATCAAGTTTGGTTTACTGAGAAAACTTGTGTGATAAAGGATAAAGATGGAAATCTGGTTGGAACTGGATCTAGAACTAGAGGTAATGTATTTCAGTTGAATCCTACTGAGATGACATGTCTAATTACTAAGATTGATGAAAGTTGGTTATGCCATAGAAGGTTTTGTCATATAAAATTTGACAACATTGTGAAAGTGAGTACTACACTTGCAGTAAGGGATTTGCCTAAAATTATGAAGCCTTCTAACATGATTTGCAAAGAATGTGTGATGGCTAAACAAAAGAGAAGTTGTTTTTCCAATAAGAAGTTTACATCTGCAAAAAAGTTGGATATTGTTCATACAGACTTGAGCGGTCCTACCAAGACTAGAGGATTCTATGGAGAAAGGTATTTTATGATTCTTGTTGATGATTTTACAAGAATGATGTGGATTGCATTTCTTAAAGAAAAGTCTGAAGCATTTTATAAGTTTAAGATCATTAAGAATAAGGTTGAGAATGAATCTGGAATAAAGATTAAATGTTTAAGATCTAATAGAGGTGGAGAATTTACTTCTAGAGAATTTAACACCTTTTGTAAAGTAAATGGCATTAAGAGACATTTTTCAGCCCCTAGGACACCTGAACAAAATGGTATTGCAAAAAGAAGAAATAGATTAGTGACTAAAGAAACAAGAGCTATGTTATTTGAGAATGATTTGGCAAAGATATTCTAGAGAGAAGCAGTGAACACAACAGTGTATACAATGAATAGAGTACAAATTAGAGTAGACACAGACAAGACACCCTATGAATTATGGTTTAGACATGCACCCTGAGTTAAGTATTTTAGAATTTTTCAAAGCAACTGTTATAGAAAGAGAGATGATGATATTGGAAATTTTGATCCTAGAAGTGATGAAAGTATATTTCTTAGATATTATTTGAAAATAAAAGCCTATAGATGTTACAATAAAAGAACTAAGACTATTGTTGAAATCGCAAATGTTAAAGTTGATGAAAAGTTCAAAATTTAGGAAAGAATGCTTGATTATGAATTAGATGGAGAAGCTTATCCTAAACCTAACATTGAAACTACTGATTTATTTTATGAGACTGACAATGATTTGTTGAATGAAATCCACAGTGAAGTCATTGAAGAACCTACACCTAAAGTGAGATCTGAGACAGTGACACCTAACAAGAATTTATCAAGAAATCATCCTATTGAGAAAATTATTGGAAGCATTAAAAGAGGAGTTCTAACTCGGAATAAGGTACAAGAACAGTTATGTTTGATTTCTCAAATTGAACCTAAAACTACTAGTGAAGCTTGTGAAGATGAAAGTTGGATTAATGCTATGAAAGAAGAACTAGATCATATTGAAAAGAACAAGACATGGGAATTGGTCCCTAGACCTAAAGACAAGAATGTTATTGGAACTAAATGGGTATTCAGAAACAAGATGAATGAACAAGGAGAAGTAGTAAGAAACAAAGCAAGATTGGTATGTAAGGGATACTCAGAGCAAGAAGGAATTGAATATGACTAATCCTTTGCACCTATAGCAAGAATTGAAGCAGTAAGAATGTTTTTGGCTTATGCAGCTTATAAGAAATTCAAAGTATATCAGATGGATGTAAAGTCAACATTTCTGAATGGAGAATTGGAAGAAGAAGTCTACATTGAGCATCCTGAAGGTTTTCCTTTGACTCAAGAAGGAGACATGGTATGTAAATTGAAGAAAGCCTTATACGGACTAAAGCAAGCACCTAGAACTTGGTATGCAAGATTGGACAAGTATTTGTTAAAGTTGGGATTTACAAAAGGAACAACTGATAGAAATCAATAAACAAAATAAATTGAAAATGGTTTGATGATTATAGTTATTTTTGTTGATGACATTATTTTTGGAGGAGAAGATGAAGCTAGTGACAAATTTGCTGATGAAATGAAGACTAAATTTGAAATGAGTATGATTGGTGAAATGAAATACTTTTAGGGATTACAGATAACACAGAACAATGATGGTATCTTTGTAAGTCAGACAAAGTACTTGAATGACTTGTTGAAAATATTTGGAATGGAGAACTATAAACTAGTTGGAACACCTATGGTAACTGGACATAAATTATCTAGCACAGATGAAACACCGGCAGTTGAACAGAATAAATATAGATCTATGATTGGAGGATTGTAGTACTAGACTCATAAAAGACCTGATATAGATCATTCAGTTGGAATTGTAGCAAGATTTCAAGTTGAACCTAGAGAATCACATTATGCAGTAGTAAAGAGGATACTGAGATATTTAAGAGGCACAATGGACTATGGATTGTGGTATGAAAAATCTGATGATTTTACCCTATGTGCATATACAGATGTTGATTGGGGAGGCAGTGTTGATGATAAGAAGAGCACTAGTGGTGGAGAATTTTTTCTTGGAGGAAGATTGGTTTCTTGGCTAAGCAAGAAGCAAAATTGTATCTCACAAAGAAAAACATAAGCAGAATATGCAGTAGCAGCAAACAATTATAACCAGATAATTTTGATGAAGCAAATCCTGAAGAATATTGGAATAAAGTTTGTTGAACTTGTTGTTATACATTGTGACAACACCATCATAGTTAGTATGTCTAAGAACCTTGTATTACATTCTAAGACAAAACATATAGAGATTAAGTATCATGTAGTAAGAGAGAAAGTTGCTGAGAAAGAAGTCAGACTTGAGTACATAAGTACAAAGGAGCAAATAGCAGACATATTTACAAAGCCTTTGCCTACGGATATATTTGAGTATCTGAGAGGTATGCTTGGGGTTATGCCCCAGCCTACTTTTGAGAAGTGATGTAGTTAGCTACATCTTCCCAGTGGTATATGAGCCTTATCTTTCTTCTAGACTAGATGTTGGTACTTCCTCTATGGGGGAGTGTGTGTATCTGAGCTGAGTCATGAGGACTCTAGTGAACGTATTTTCTGACTAGTGTATTTTGACATTGGAGTTGTTGTTGACATGATGATGAGATTTCTGTCATTAATGTCAATGGGAGAGAAGTGTACATGAAAAAACCATTTGTACTATCTAAACAGGAAAATGAAGCAAGATTTGATTGATGAAGAGGACTTGAAATATCTTTCTAGAGCAACAGTATTGCAGTATTGGATTTTTGGAACATTGGATGTTTTTTCATCTATGTTGCCATCAATAACAATGGGGGAGATTGTTAGGAATGAATGCTGAATGTTTGGAAGCCATTCTATAGCAATTGTTGTTGCATTCATGACTATGATTGTCATTGATGTCAACATAGTGATCTACCAGAGACTTGCAGAGAAGCAGATAGTGTTTGGATTAGCGCACGTGGGATATTATAGTTGGAGCTATGCAATGTTGAGCATATACTCCTTCATATGTTATATTTTTATGGTTAAGAGCATAGACAATAATTCATTTATTCATGGAAGTTATGAGCATTTTGGAGGAAGCAGTATTCAGGAAGTGTTCCTGAGTAGCGGTTTGTGGAAATCGGATGATATCTCCTAATCGAGATGGAATCTGGTTTTGCACAGTTAAAGGGAAGTTGAAGACACATTGTTAGTGATTTGGATGATGGTGCAAACTTCAAGGTCACACGAGTGAAGAATTATTGAAATTGAAAGCTGACAGTTTTGTGTAATTTTGATGTAGCATGTGGAAACTTTTATTTTGTAATTGGATGCCGACTCATTTGTAATTACTTGAGTGTTGTATAAAGGAAGGAATTTTTTTCCTTGTTGTAATATGGTTGGATGTGATGATGTATGCATAAAGTGAAGAAAAGAGCTAATGAATTGTGAAAGTGTAATTGTGAAAGAAGACATGTGAGGTATAGAGATCTGAAATTGAGATCTGATGTAGAAGAGAGTGCAGTTTGGTACAGTGAGAGAGGAGGTAACATATTTGCTATTATTTTTTTGAATAATATAGAGATCAGTTGGATAGTGTGTTCAATCATCTTTCCATTGAAGTTGTTTGGGTAGTGGGTCCATCTGTCTTCCATAACTCTTAACAGGGTTAGAATCTTTTAACAGGGATTCAAAATCTCCTAACACAGATTCATATGTACTGAATGTATTTCATAAGACTCCTAACAGAGTCCATCCTTTCACAAGGAATATTCATATTAGTGCATCTTTTGTGTGCATTACTCCCACCGGGGTTTACTCTTTGATCAAGAGGTTCCCTAGTCAACATATCTTGTGTCATTGTGTTATTGTGTATGAATATCTTTCTATGGTTGGTAATTATATGGCTTACATGGTTTAATGTTGTTGAAGTTGATCAAAGTTATAATTATCAGATAAATGATTCAACCCCCCCTCTCAGTTATCTTGGTGGACTTTAATTTCTAACAATTTAGTTGTGTATGCTGAGAGGACCAATGAGAACTAATTTGATAAAGGAGAAACATAGTAGTGGTTTGGGTGGACATTTTGGAATTGATAAAACATTGAAATTGCTTAAGGAGAAATAATTTTGGCCACAGTTGTATAAAGATGTTCAAAAATTTATGAAAAGTTGTGGAGTTTTTCAAGTTGCAAAAAGAGTAAGTTAGAATACTGGATTGTATACATCGATTGTTGTTCCTGAGAAACCTTGGATTGACATCAGTATGGATTTTCTTCTTGGCTTACCAAAGATAGCAAGAGGTAATGATTCTATATTTGTTGTTGTGGATAGATTTTCTAAGATGGCACATTTTATACCTTGTAGAAAGACATCAGATGCAGTACATGTAGCGGATCTTTTCTTTAATGAAATTTTTGGATTGCATGGATTACCGAGGAGTATTATCTCTGACCGAGACAATAAATTTGTTGGATACTTTTGGAAGACCCTTTCGAGAAAGTTTGTCACTAAGTTGAAATACAGTTCTACATTTCACCCACAAACAGATGGACAGATAGAAGTTGTGAATAGAAGTTTGGAAAATCTTTTGATATGTTTAGTTGGAGACACATCGAGTAATTGGGATTCTGTGTTGGCACAAGCAGAGTTTGCATACAATAATTTAGTGAATAGGAGTACTAGAAAAACACCTTTTGAGATTGTAAATGGCATACAACTGAGAGGTATATTTGATTTGAGAGACATTGTTGATGAAAGAAAGAGAAGTGCTAAAGGAGTAAAAATTGCTGAGTACATGAAGACATTGCATGAAAATGTGAAGTTTAAGCTGGAAAAGAGTAATCAGAAATACAAAGATAGAGTTGATAGATCAAGAAGACATAAGACTTTTGATGTTGGTGATGAAGTGATGGTTCATTTGAAGAAAGACATATTTCCTGTTAGAACATATGGGAAGCTGAAAATGAAGAAGTTTGGACCTTGCAAGATTTTGAGGAAATTTGACAGTGGGAATGCATATGAGATAGAGTTACCTGATGAGATGGATATTTCACCTATTTTCAACATTTCTGATTTGTATAAGTATCATGAACCTGATGAAGACAAGACAGTACTGATGGATCATCCTAAGAAGTAGAATGAAGAGGTTGAGCACATTTTGGAGCAAAGAATTGGCAGAAGTACAAGAGGAAAATAGTATATGGAATATCTGGTAAAGTGGAAGAATAGACCGATTGAAGACAGTTCATGGATTTCACAATTTGAGTTGGATGCAGCTCCGATCATACTTATTCAATGATTTGAAGAATCATTCTTAAATAAACCCAGGTGTCTGATACAGGAGCATCTCAGGCCCTTCGCAATCATGTGTCACCAACAACATATTTGAGTTTGGATGTGTTGCTCGGTTCCTACTTTGACCGAGTTGGTTCGGTGTTGCTTGGTTTCCTTTGTTCACCAGTGTTGGTTGGTTATCTCTCTGGCACTCAGTGAATTTCCATGGCGCTCGGTGATGCTTGTATGGCACTCAATTTCCTTGTTTATTGAGTGGTTTATTTTGAGTTCCTATTGAGGCCGACTTGTGCAATTAATTACAGTCACAAATTTAATGTTGATATCCATCATTGGGAAGCATGTGGACCTAGATCTAGTCATCCCTACCGTTAATTATGGATTTGAAGGCTGACTCAATTTGGTAGCCTCTTATATAAATGTACTTGTTTGGTTAGAGTTTTGGGGGGACTTCTTGGTCAGTTTTGATAGAAGGTAGAAGACAGAAAATTAGAGATTGTAGACAAATCCTCATATGTTGGAGGACTTCTATACTTCATTGTAATATGTGACCTGAACCGGGAAGGCCTTACAACCTAGTATGTATTAATCTATTTGAAGATAATATTATAATTTGATCTACATTATCTCTCTCACTCTATTGTGGTGTTTCTTCCATGTGTTGTTCTGTAAGGTGGATCTAGTTAGGGTGTGCCCTTTTCCCCTATCCACATCCTCTCTTGCATCAGGTGATATCAGAGTGAGGTGAGATCTGGATCTCCGTTTGTGAATCTAGGTTTGAAGATTCCTTCTTGTGAAACCCTAGTTGAATTGTTGTGGGGTAGCAGATTGTGATCTGACCTACAATTGCAGAGGGTTTTGAAGATGGTTCATGGGAGGTGAGATGCGGATCCAGGATTTGTAGACATGTTGAGACAACTTGCTGCTAGATTAGAAGTTGTTGAAATAGACCAGAGAAGAGTAAGACATCTTGAAGATGTTAGTGATGATGAAATTGAGGTAGAACAAGGTGATGTAGAACCTACACCTATGATGGATTAGGGTGAGGAAATATTCTTGAAGGCTTTGACAAGTTTGAAGTCTACACCATACTTCAATCCTCCTGAGTATAGTGGAAAATTGGATTCTGATGAATTGGTGGACTAGATCACTGAGATGGAAAAGTATTTTAAATATGAGAATGTACCTAAGGAAAAGAAGGTGAAAATTACAAGCACAAAGTTGAAAAGCCATGCATCCTTATGGTGGGAACATCTGCAGTTGGACAGAAAGAGGAAAGGCAAAGACAAAATCAAGGTATTAAATAAAATGGTGAATAAGTTGAAAGGAAAGTTCTTACCATGTGATTATCGGATTAACCGAGCTAGGCAAATGCAAAGTTTGATGCAAAAAGATAGCTCGATGAAGGAATATACTGAGGAATTCTATAGATTAGACATTAGATATGCACATGATGGAGATGATGTGGAAAGAATTACTAGATACTTAAATGGTTTGAGAGTTTCCATCCAAGAAGAAATCAGTTTGGTCAAGTTGGAGAACATTGAAGAGGCTTATCAATTTGCATTGAAAGCTAAGGAGAAATTGAACAAAAGACATGAGAAAAGACAAAGAGGTAAAGGTGGTAGATTCCCTAGAGGAAGAGGAAGATCTTATGGTGAAAATAGTAGATCTGAACCTGAAAAGACAAATTTGGATAAAGGCAAGATTGAGTGGAAAGATGAAAGTTCATCTAGAGGCAAAGGCAATACCTATCGAGGTGGTTATAACAGACGTGGTTTTTGAGGAACTTGTTACAATTGACATAGATCATTTGAATGTACACATGCAAGTAAGAAGGTTGGTAATAGTCATAATGCTTTGGTGCAAGAAGAGTCACCAAATGAGCCTAAGAAGGAAAATAACTTGATGGTAAGGAGAGCACTTTGGAATGAAGGTAAAAAGGAAGATTCGGTAAGGAAAATTTTATTCAAGACCAAATGTAGAGTTTCTGACAAAGTTTGGAAGGTAATCATTGACAGTGGTAGCTCAGAGAATCTAGCATCTCAGGAAATGGTCACAAAGTTAGAGTTGAAAAGGTTGGAACATCCGACTCCCTATCAAATTTCATGGATCAAAGATGAGCATACACTCTTGGTAAGTGAACAATGTTATGTGAATTTGAAAATTACAAAGTACTATGATAAGGTGTTGTGTGATATCATGCCTATGGATTGTTGTCATATTTTGTTGGGTAGACCATGGCAATATGATAGACATGCTATATATAATGGGAGATTTCACAAATATACTATTTGGGCTGATGGAAGAAGACAAATCTTGTTACCTTTGATGGAAGGACCTGTTAGTAATGTTTGCACATTTGTGAAAGTTTTCTTGATGGAAGGAAGAAAGTTTGTTAAGGATTTGAAAAAGAATGATGTATGATTTGTTGTGATTCCTAACAAACCGAGTAAGAAAATAGAGGATAGTGTTCCTAAGGAGATTGATAAGTTACTCACCGAGTACAGTGATATCATTTCTGATAATGTACCTGATAGTTTGCCACCAAAGAGAAGCATTGATCATTGTATGGATTTCATCCCTGGAGCTAGTTTACCAAATAAAGCACCTCATCGGTTGACATCTATCGAGAATCAGGTATTGAACCAACAAATTCAAGAATTGTTGGAGAAAGGTTTGATTAGAGAAAGTTTGAGTCCTTGTGCAGTACCTGCTGTATTGGCAACTAAGAAGAATGGAGAATGGAGAATGTGTACTGATTCCAGAGCAATCAACAAGATAATAGTGAAATATAGGTTTCCTATACTGAGAATGGATGATATAATGGATTATTTGATTGGAGCGAAATATTTTACCAAAATTGATTTGAAAAGCGGGTATCATCATATCAGAATTAGAGAAGGTGATGAATGGAAGACTGCTTTCAAGACAAAAGAAGGTTTGTATGAGTGGTTGGTTATGCCTTTTGGTTTAACTAATGCACCAAGTACTTTTATGAGGTTGATGAATGAAGTTTTGAAGAAATTCTTGGGTAAATTTGTGATTGTATATCTTCATGATATTCTGATATTTAGTAAGACTAGAGAAGAACATTTGTTGCATGTTAGAAAATTTTTGCATAGGTTGAAAGAAGAAAAATTCCTGATAAATTTTAAAAAGTGTTCATTCATGAAAGAGAAGATTGTGTATTTGGGATTTGTGATTTTAGTTGATGGTTTGAAAATGGATCCTGAAAAGGTTGAAGCTATTTTAAATTGGCCTACACCTGAGAATGCTAGTGAGGTAAGATCATTTCATCATTTGGCAAGTTTTTACCAAAATTTAATAAGGAATTTTAGTGTAATTTGTAATGCTATGATTCTAACTATGAGAGGAGACAAAAGAGAATTCAAATGGACACATGGAGCTGATAAAAGTTTTGAGACTCTGAAGCAGAAGGTTGTTGAATTGCCTATTTTAGCATTGCCTAATTTCAATAAGGTATTTTAAGTGGAATGTGATGCAAGTGGAAGTGCAATTGGAGCTGTGTTGAGTCAAGAAGGTAAACATGTTGCTTTCTTTAGTGAAAAGTTGAATGATATAAGGAGAAAATATTATGTGTATGATCAGGAATTTTATGCTATTTTTCAAGCCCTAAAGAAATGGAGACATTATTTGATACTAAGTGAATTTGTGTTGTATACTGATCATAAGGCTTTACAGTATTTGGGTAGTCAGAATAAGTTGAATCAAAGACATATGAAATGGGTTGAGTATTTGCAGAGTTATACATTTCTGATAAAGCATAAGAGCGAAGTCACTAACCAAGTTGCTAATGCATTGAGTAGAAGGAGATCTTTGATGACCGAGATGAAAATTCAATTTCTTGGCTTTGATGAGATGAGAGATTCTTATTAAGTTGATCCTAATTTTTCTAAGTTGTGGAGGAAGTGCAGAGCACCTATTCAAGATCAACCAAGTACTAAATGGGAAGAATATTTCATTCAAGATGGTATGTTGTTTAAAGGTATGTTGAGCAACATTGTGTATGAAAGAAAGAGAAGTGCTGAAGGAGTAAAATTTGCTGAGTACATGAAGACATTGTAGGAATATGTGAAGTTTAAGCTGGAGAAGAGTAATCAAAAATACAAAGACAGAGCTAATAGATCAAGAAGACATAAGACTTTTGATGTTGGTGATGAAGTGATGGTTCATTCGAAGAAAGGAAGATTTCCTATTGGAACATATGGGAAGCTGAAAATGAAGAAGTTTGGACCTTGCAAGATTCTAAGGAGTTACTTGATGACATGGATATTTCACCTATTTTCCACATTTATGATTTGTATGAGTACCATGAACTTGATGAAGACATGACAGTACCAATTGATTATGCTAAGAAGCAGAATGAAGAGGTTCAACACATTTTGGAGCAAAGAATTGGTAGAAGTACAAGAGGAAAACAATATATGGAATATCTGGTAAAGTGGAAGAATAGAAAGATTAAAGACAGTTCATGGATTTCACAATCTGAGTTGGATGCAGCTCAGATCATACCTTTTCAATGATTTGAAGAATCATTCTCAAATAACCCCAGGTGTCTGATGTAGGAGCATCTCGGGTCCTTGGCAATCTTGTGTCACCAAAAACATATTTGAGTTTTCCTATGTTGCTCGGTTCCTACTTTGACCGAGTTGGTTTGGTGTTGCTCAATTTCCTTTGTTTGGCGGTGTTGGTCGGTTATCTCTTTGGCACTTGATGAATTTCCTTGGCACTCGGTGATGCTTGTCTGGCACTTGGTTTCCTTGTTTACCAAGTGGTTTATTTTGAGTTCTTGTTGAGGCCGACTTGTGCAATTAATTACAGTCATAGATTTAATGTTGGTATCCATCATTGGGAATCGTGTGGACCTAGATCTGGTCATCCCTTTTGTTAATTATGGATCTGAAGGCTGAATCAGTTTGGTAGCCTCTTGTATAAATGTAGTTGTTTGGTTAGAGTTTAGGAGGGACTTCTTGGTCAGTTTTGATAGAAGGTAGAAGATAGAAAATTAGAGATTATTGACAGATCCTTACATGTTGGAGGACTTCTATACTTCATTGTAATATCTAGCTTGAATCATGAAGGCCTTACAGCTGGACATGTATGAATCTATTTGAAGATAATATTAGAAAGTGACTTGCATTCTCTCTCTCACTCTGTTGTGTTGTTGCTTCCACATGTTGTTCTACAAGGTGGATCTGGTTAGAGTGTACCTTTGGCCCCTATCCCCTTCCTCCCTTGCATTAGAATCTCTTCAAGTAAGTAAGTCAAGTATACCATCACCTTTTGTGATTCATAAATATCTAATGTTTAGTGAAAGCAGACATGGTCCTAGTTAGATTATTGATTAAGACCTTCCCTTTTTCCCCTAAGCACATATATACAAAGAAATTCAGAAGCATAAACAAGATCCAAAATATTAAATTTGACCATGCATAGAGAAAAAATAGTAATTTTAATCTACTCCACATACATGACTGTGTAAGGCATTATTGAAATATGAGTTGCATAGATCTTATCATCCTCATTAGTTAGCATACACCTTTGCAGACAAAGTTGAGCAATCTTGTTGGCAATTTGGCTGAGTTAGATACATAGATGTTGTCATTATGGAAACATATGACCTACATGAAGATTGCACATGACAAAGAGTAAGTATGCCAGAGCGCAATGTAAAATTGTCTAAGTATGAGACAGTGTTTTTGCCAATGTACTTGAAGATAGTTTTGATTAGCGATGTTGATTGGAGTAATTTTAGTACTTGTGTACTTCAACATAGATACTTTTATGACTATAGAAGACTCACCTAAGAGCACAAGTCAGTACGGCATGTACGGAAGAAGTTATGACAATTTTACTGAAGACAGTGTTAAGCCGACAGGACATAATATGAAGATAGAATTGGTAAAGAGTTAAGGGATTATTTTGTATATCAAAATAATGTCTTAACAATATAAAGGGACAAAATCCTAGATGTTAACCCTTGGGTAAAGATATATTTTGTACAATGCTTATGACAAGCTGGATGTAACAGTTATTAATCTTAATAACTTGTATAAAGAGATGTAATGATGTAATTGTAAAAAGTAGATGAAGTTGTAATAGCGATAGTGAAAAATCAAGCGAAGAGACAATGATGTGAAGTTACAAGTATTATAAGGTTATGTACCTTGATCTATTTTGTAATCAGTAAATATTGTATATTACTTGTTTGGGCAGTGGGCTCATCTAGTAATCATATTTTCTACTACCAACTCCTAGCAGGGTCGAGGCTTCTAACAAGGCCTATAGTCCCTTAATCAGGACTGAGACACTATATGCATATAATAGGCTCCTAACAGGGTCAACATCCTTAACATGATACTTTTGATTAGTGGATCTTTGTGGGTACCATCCCCACCGAGGTTCTCCCTTGGCGAGGGTTTCCTCGAGAACAAATAATGTGTTATGAGTTCATTTGTTTTATTGCTATGCATGTTGTTTAGTTTTCTATGTTATGCATGATTAAGATAATATATTATATCCATAATTGGGCAAAATTAAAATTTTGTAGAATACTGATTCACCCCCCCTCTTAGTATTCCCTATTTCTAACAAATCTCTCCATCAATTATTGTTTATGGTGTGATTTTAATTTTATACTATATTACTTGATCTAATATGTTGTCATTATAGAATTTTGTAGCTGTTACTTCACAAATCTAGCTAGGAATTGAAAAATAATACTTGCAAAATAAATAAAAATATAGAAGAAAAAAGAGTTGCACAAAATAAAGATTATATTGATTACATTGTCCTCAATAATACAAAACTTAGATTTACAATGAATAAATAGTTGTAATGAATGAAATCACAAAAGAAACGAAGGTAGATTAAAGTGACATAAAGAGTTAATTGAAAGTCTTCCTTAGTTAGCTCATACAAAATCAAATCATGCAACTTATACTTCATAGTAACTCATGGAAATGACCATCTTTTCATATGCATGATTAAACCAGAAAACTACATGTACACATCACTAATATAGGTAATTTCATGCACTAACACCCCCCTTAAGTCTAACTAAGGAGACAAAAAAGAGGAAAGAGGGAAAACCCAGTGGGAATAAAATCCCCCCTCAAAATCTATAATAATAGAGATGCAATTAAGAAAATCTTTTGTGACAAGAAAACTGTGGACATCTATCAAATGATAATTATCATAGTACTGAATGAACATGCTCCTCTAAAACCATGATGAAGATTAGGATCAATCTGCATGAGTGCCCCCAATGCCACTACTTGAACCATGAGTAGATGGAAAACAAAGGAAAAATATCTTCAATCATAGATATAGAAGATAATAATCTCCTTAGGTGCCCCCAAATAATGAATAGATGAAAAACAAAGGAATAACTTCTACCACTTAAGGATGCAGATGAAACATGAATTTGTACAAGTGACCCCAATGACAATACTCAACCATGCAAGTATAAAATGCTAGTTGATAATACATGCAACACTTTTCTATAAACCTGATCAGCTATGGAACCAAGGAAATATTAACGTGAATAGTAGAAACCCCTCCATAATGTTGAAAAGAGGCATGACAGGTCCACTGACATGATGTCACTCAAGAGGAAATGAAGCAAAGCCCATGAGAAGAGAGTATGATCTTGGCTTATTTGTGATGTAGAATTCGGTTCAACCTCTATTGCCATAATTGTTCGATGCAAGCCCCTACTTGTGGGCTAAAGAAAAATCTTTGGATTCCATTCAAAATAGTTGAATGACATGAGAATGAAAAAGGCTAAAAATTTCATTCTTTGAGCTCTGATGTTTTGTACCTGCAAAAAATGATTTACTCTTCTTCCTAGCAGCCTTATCTTTGATACCATGTAGAATTTTGTAGTTGTAGCTGCATAGATCTATCTAGGAATTGAAAAACAATAATTGCAAAATAAAAAAAATACAAAAGAAAATTGAGTTGCATCAAATAAAAATTCTATTGATTACATTGTGCTCAATAATACATAACTTAGATTGAATAAATAGTCATAATGACTGAAATTACATAGGAAACAAAGGTAGATTTGAAGAGGGATAAAGAGTTAACTGACGGTCTTCCTTAGTTAGCTAACTAAAAAAGCAAAACATGCAACTTATACTTCACAATAACTCATGGAAAAGACCATCATTGCAGATGCATGATTAAAGAAGAAAAACTACATGTACTCACCACTAATATAGGCAATTGCATGCGCTGACAGTCATGGCCCCTTTACAAAAAAGTGTAATAGTATTTATTGTAAATCTGATTATCCAAAAATAATAAATTAAGATAAATAGATAAATCAAGTAATATTACTTTTGTGGTGGTTAAATGATCAAATAAAAGTTAATATCTAATAAATAAATTTCATTTGAACTATTTTTGTGGAAATATGTGTAGTAAAAAATTAGAAAGCAAATTTTGGAATGTTAGGTTGCATTTATAAACTTTTGACAATATGAGCAAGTGGAAATTGACAACTGGAAACTTTAGGAGGTGAAAGACAAGTGGATGGAGAATTTATATTCATGGATATGCAAATATTCTCCCCTCTTGGTTGTGATTTTGATCAAAGCATAGTCCAAGATGGAATTGGGAAAATACTGAAATCCAATTTTTTGATATTTTTTGTCTCAGTAAACAGCAATTTTGAAGGTCTTCGGGGCACTTTAGGGCCTCAACACCTCCTCACCTCGATGTGGCCTCTAAATTTTGATTCAATATTTATTGAAGACCTTTCCAATGGAGTAAACGGTTCACAATTCAGAGCTAGGACTAGAAAGTTATGCCTTCTCCAAGTGGGCCTATTTTTATATATAGTTTTTTTATAATTTTTGGTAGTTTTGAATAGTTTATTTGTAATAAACATTATGAGGACTCTTCATTTCATTTCCAATGGGTTCTAGCCACCCTTGGGATCCATCAGATTTGTATAAACTCTAATTTTAAATAGAATGGTTCACTTTTTGGCTTGCAATCTTGTTGTTAATCTTTGTGGTTTTTTTTACATTGAACTTAACAATACCATAGGTATCACACTGGGTATATTGTAACCTGATTTCATAATTCAGATCAAATTGTTTTGGTTATGCATGTTATTTAGAGAGTTTTGGTAATATTTCCTCATTCAGTCACTTGACATTTTGCTAATTATTTTGTTTTTTTTTCAAATTTGGTCAAACCTCTAGAGAAGGAGGCTCAAGAATATGATATTTGATGGTTTCTAGGTAGACTAAGTGGTGCAGGAGCACCTAAGCACACATGAACATATGAAGACCAAAAGATCATATTAAATTAATTTCATTAATATTTTAGTTCATATGAGATTATCAATGTATTTTGAGTCATGACAAATCAATATGTAAGGCTATTTGAAGCCATTTGTGGAAATTTGTCAAATTGACCTATTACAAGGTCCTAGTTGGTCCATATAGTCAAATCATGTAATAAACCCATGGAGGAGTAATAAGGTGGTAAAATTTCATCTATAATCCATTTGGATGTGTTAAGAATGTTCACTCAATATTTGAGAGTCATTTGTAATGAAATACAAAAGTTGCATAAAAATTGTCAAAGCAACAATTCAAAAATTGCTAAAGTTGCTAATAAGTGGTAAAGGGGAGGATTATTGGCCTACAAGGTGGTTTGATAGTTCATAACTACCAAAGAGTCTATAAATATGGTGTATTGGTCGAATGAAATCATGATTTGAAGAATAGAGAAGGAGGAGAAAGTTTTGGAACAAATTGGTGTGTTTACAACTTGCATTTTGATTGGTGTTTTTTATTAAGTTATTGTTTCCAAGATTTTTACGGCCATTTATGGCCTGTAAACCCTATAATATAGTAATGGTGATGTAAGCACAAGGGAGGTGAAGGAAGAATCAAGTTTAATTGACTTAAACCCACAAAAAACCCTACGAAGAGTTACACAATGGAAGCAATATCAATATACATGAAATTGGTGTAGACACAATGGATATGAGACAATCAACTGGCAGCAACAACATAGAATTTATATTATTTCTTCAAAAATGCCCAGCTATGAGGCCTTTTGGGTTTTGGCCTTATGTAATGAATTTATGAAATTAGAATCATAATTCACATCCTTCTTCTTATTCTTCTATTGTACTACTTCTAATCTCACTATCCTTAAACTCTACAACATCCCAAGCTTTCAATATATAGCTCACAAAGCCACAAGTTGGCCAGTCAAGCATTTAATTACATTATAGGTTCACTTAAGAGGAGAAACCAAATCTAAAGCTAGAAACAACAAAACACAATACGCCGTGACATTTAGGTCCACACATGATCCAAGAACATATCCTTAACTTCGCAAGATCTAATTTCCCCACATGGAACCACGCAAGGCAAACTACTACATGTTGCATGCGAAACTAGCGATAAATAGATACCTGAGGAAAATGGGGATAACTTCCAAGTCTGAATGAATTAGGATGTGCACTCTTAGGATAAGGTCCAAGAATAGGTCCAAGGTATAGCATTAACTTCACAAGACATGAAACCAATAGAAACATCAGCGCTCAAACAAATAATAGACAGGTACAGGAAACAAAAACTATTTTTTGGTGATGCAAGATTGCTCAAGACCCAAGATGCTCATGCATTAGACACCTAGGGTTATAAAAGAACTGATGTCCACATCAAACACTGCTCATTCTCTGACCTAAATCATAAAGATCTAATTCATCTTGTGTAATCCATGAACTGTCTTCAACCGACTTGTCTTTCCACTGTACTAGGTATTCCATGTAGTCCTTTCCTCTAGTACTCTTTCTTATTCTACTATTGAAGATCTTCTCAATGTTGTCTTTGTATTTCTTAGTAAATTCCATGTTATCTTCAGCCTCATCAGGTGATTCAAAATACTCAAAGATGTCTGCAATGTTGAATATAGGTGATATATCCAAGTCTTCAAGCAATTCTACTTCATATGCATTTCCACTGTCAAACTTCTTTAGAATCTTACAAGGTCAAAACTTCTTCATTTTTCAGATTGTTGTAGGTACCAACTAGAAATTTATGTTTCTTCAAATGAATCATAACCTCATCTCCAATGTTGAAAGATTTATGTCTACTTCTCTTATCCACTCTCTGCTTGTAATTCAAATTATTGTCCTCTAAATTCCTCTTAACTTCATCATGAAAAGTTCTCATGTATTCTAGAAAATGATCAACTTCAACACTTCTTCTGGTCTTAGTAGGTAATTCTCTCAACACTGTAATTCATTTAGGGTGAAATCTAGTAACAATATCAAATGGTGTCTTTTTGGTACTTTTGTTCACAGAATTGTTATATGCAAATTCTTCTTGTGCCAAAACTAAATCCCAATTAGCAGGCTTATTTCCAACTAAACATCTTAACAAGTTTCCCAAACTTTTGGTCACAAATTTACTCTATCCATCTATCTCAGGGTGAAATGTAGAACTAAATTTCAACTCAGTATTCATCTTCTTCCAAAGTGTTCTCTAAAAGTAACCAGTAAACTTAGTACCTCTGTCTGAAACAATAGACTTAGGCAAACCATGCAATCTTACCACTTCCTTGAAGAATAATTCAGCTACATGCAATGCATCAGATGTCTTCTTACAAGGTATGAAATGTGCCATCTTTTAAAATCTGTCAACCACTACCAAAATATACTCATTACCTCTCTAAGTTCTAGGCAATCCAAGAACAAAGTCCATACTCACATCTTCCCAAGGTCTTTTAGGTACAGGAAAAGGTGTATACAATTCCACATTCTGACTAGTTCCTTTTGCTACTTGACAAACTTTGCAACTTCTTACCATTCTTTGTACATCTTTGTAAATCTATGGCCAAAAGTATCTCTCTGAAATCAATTTCACTGTCTTATCAATCCCAAAATGTCTAGTAAGTCCACCACTATGTTTCTCCTTCATTATGTTCTCCCTCATAGATCCTCTAGGTATGCACAACTGAACTCCTTTAAACAACATGTCTTCCTGAATCAAGTAATCAATATACTTGTCATTCCTTGTTTTCTCCTTACAAGCCTTCCAACATTCTACAAAATCAATGTCAGTCTCATATAAATATTTCAAATCATCAAAACCAAGTATCTCAACTTTCATCTCAATCAGAAAACTTCTTCCTTGGCTCAATGCATCAGCAACCTTATTCAACTATCCACTCTTATGTTTCAATGAAAATGAGAAATTGTACAAGAACTCAACCCATTTCATATGTCTCTGATTCAACTTATTCTAACTTCCCAAATACTGTAAAGTTTTATGGTCAGTATACAACACAGAATCTTTAGGCATCAATAGTGTCTCCACTTTTTCAAAGCTTGAACAATATCATAGAATTCTTGATCATAAACTGAATATTTTCTCTTAGCATCATTCAACTTTTCACTAAAGAAAGCTATAGGTCTTCCTTCTTGACTCAAAAAAAATCCAATTGCACTACCACTATCATCACATTCAACTTGAAAAACTTTACTAAAATTAGGCAAAGCAAGTGTAGGTAATTTTGTAATCTTTTGTTTCAATGTTTCAAAACTCTTATGTGCTCCATGGGTCCATTTGAAATCCTTTTTAACTCCTCTCATGGTTTCAGTCATAGCATTACAAATAGAACTAAAATTTCTAATAAACTTCCTATAGAAACTTGCCAATCCATGAAATGATCTTACTTCTCCAAAAATTTTTGGTGTAGGTCAATCAAGTATAATTCTCACTTTCTCAAGATCCATCTTCAATCCATTAGCTGAAATTACCAAACCAAGATACACAATCTCCTCTTTCATAAATTAACATTTTTCAAATTAATCAGAAACTTTTCTTCCTTCAATCTCTGCAATACTTGTTTGATATATTCAAGATGTTCTTCCTTAGTCTTACTAAATATCAAAATGTCATCAAGATATACAATTACAAACTTACCCAAGAATCATTTCAAAACTTCATTCATCAGCCTCATGAAAGTACTAGGTGCATTAGTCAAACCAAAAGGCATAACCAACGATTCATAGAATCCTTCATTAGCCTTAAAAGTATTTTTCCATTCATCCCCTTCTTTGATCCTAATCTGATGACATCCATTTTCAAATTAATCTTTGTGAAATACTTTTCTCCACTCAAGCTATCCATTATGTCATCCATCCTAGGCAAAGGAAATCTATACTTCACTGTGATCTTATTTATGGCTCTAGAATCAGTACATGTTCTCCATTCTCCATTCTTTTTAGGTGATAACATAGCATGTACTGCACAAGGACTCAAACTTTCCCTAATCAAACCTCTCTCAAGCAATTCTTGCACTTGTCTATTCAATTTAGTCTCTTCATCCGGTGTCAACCTATGTGGTGCTTTATTAGGAAAACTAGCTCTAGGTATCAAATCCATACAATGACTTATACTTCTCATAGGTGGTAAACCATCAGGTACATTGTTAGAAATGATATCACTAAATTCAATCAATAAAGATTCAATCTCAGGTGCATGTTCTAATTCATCTTGTTTTCCAATTTTCCTTGGTATTAAAGAAAAGAAAATATTTTTTTCCTTCATGTCTCTTGCAAATGTTTTACCATCAACCAAGCATACTCTGATTGCGGTACAATGACTTTCATCAAACTTCTCTATCAAAGGCAATAACACTAGTTTCTTTCCATCCATCCAAATAGTATATTGATTCAATCTACCATCATGCAAAGCTTTCCTATCATACTACCAAGGTCTACCCAAAAGAATATGACAACAATCCATAGGCATAATATCACACAAGACTTCATCATGATAATTCCAAATTTTGAATTTAACAAGGCATTTTTCACTTACAAGTAGTTTATGCACCTTCTGGATCCAAGCAATGTGATAAGGTTTAGGATGTTTCAATCTTTGCAACTGCAACTTGTTAACCAGCTGTTCGAATGCCAAATTATTAAAAATTCCACTATCAATGATTACTTTGCAACATTTGTCAGCAATCTTACATCTGGTTCTAAACAAACTTTTCCTCAAGATAGGTTCTTCATCAGCTTCTTCATTACACAAGATCCTTCTTAGCATCAAGTTCTCACCATGTTCAGGTTCATTAAACAATTCTTCAACTTCTTCACAAGCCAAATTACTTATGCTATTACCTCTAATCTTCTTTCCAGAATTAGTAAATTCAAAATCTATATGTCTTTCTTCAACACATTTGTAACAAGTACCTTTAAACCAATACTTCTCTTCTCTTTTCCCATTATTGTTATTCCTAGAGTAACCTGTATAGCTACCTCTAGAGTAATTAACTCTTTTAGTAGGTTCATCTTTCCATCCTTTATCTTGTACTACATTTTCATATCTGCTACTTTCTCCATAAGATCTACCTCTGCTTCTTTGAAATTTTCCACCTCTTCCTTTTTGTCTTTGATCATGTCTTTTTTTCAATCTTTCTTCAACCTTCAAAGAAAATTGGTATGCTTCCTCCACACTATCAATCTTCACATAGCTGATCTCATCTTGAATAGATGTCCTTAGGCCATTCAAATATCTAGCCACTTTCTCAACTTCATCATCCACATGTCCAGATCTGATATCCAATTTGTAAAATTCCTAAGTATATTCTTTCACACTCAATTCCCTTTATCTTAAATCCTGCATTTTTCTCATCAAACTAACTTGGTAATCAGCTGGAAGAAACCTCTTCTTCATCTTTCCAAGCATCTTCATCCATGTCTTGATCTTTTATTTTCCTCTCTTATGTCTCTCAGTTTAGAAATGATCCCACCAAAGAGATGCATGGCCTTTCAACTTTGTGCCTACAATCATCACTTTCTTATTATCAGGAGTACCTTCATACTTAAAGTATTTATCCATCTCAGAGATCCAATCCCAAAGTGCATCAATCTCAAGTCTTCCATCATAGAAAGAAACTTCAACAGCAGGTCTGGAGTTAGCTTTAGACAAAACTCTTAAGAGTCTCTCCTCATCTTGTTCAACTTCAGGTTCATGATTAGATGCTACTTCTTCCTCATCACTAACATCTTCAAGATGTGCGCCTCTTCTCTGGGTTGTCTCTATAGCTTCAAGCCTAGTTTCAATCTGCCTCAACATATCCATGATAGCATTATCATTTCCTCTACCATGAACCATCTTGACAATCAGGTTCCAGTAAGATCGTAACCTTCTGCAAGTTATAGGTTAGAGCTTAGATCCACCACCCTACAACCAATCCAATAAGGTTCTCCATGATCCAATCCACAAGAAAGAACTTCTCTCTAATACCACTTGATGCAAGGGCAGGGAAGGTGAAGGTAGAATCAAGTTTAATTGAATCTACTTAAACCCACAACAAGCCCTGCGAAGAGTTAATACAATGGAAGCAATAACAATATACATGAAATCAGTGTAGACACAATGGATATGAGATAATCAACTGGCAGCAACAACAAAGAATTTATATTATTTCTTCAAACATGTCCGGCCGTGAGGCCTTTTGGGTTTCAGCCTTATACAATGAATTTATGAAATCATAATCATAATTCACATCCTTCTTCTTATTCTTCTATTTTCCTACTTTTAATCTCACTATCCTTATCCTCTACAACATCCCAAGCTTTCACTATATAGCTCACAAAGCCACAAGTCAGCCAGTCAAGCATTTAATTACATTATAGGTCCACTTAGGAGGAGAAACAAAAACTAAAGCTAGAAAAAACAAAACATGATGTGCCATGAAATTTAGGTCCACACATGATCCAAGAACATATCCTTAACTTTGTAAGATCCAATTTCCCCGCACGGAACCGCGCAAGGCAAAATATCGCACCTTTCTTGTGAAACTGGCGGTAAATTGATACCTGAGGAAAATGGTGATAACTTCCAAGTCTGAATGAATTAGGATGTGCACTCTTAGGAGAAGGTCCAAGAATAGATCCAAGGTATAGCATTAACTTTTCAAGACATGAAACCAATGGAAACATCGGCACTCAAATAAACAACAGACAGTTACAGGAAACATAAACTATTTTTTTTTTGTGATGCAAGATTACTCAAGAGCCAAGATGCTCCTACATCAAATGGTTAGATAGTGGAATGAATCCTTTTTCTAATTCTTTTGGTTTGGTTCAATTTCATAAAGAAATGAATAAGCTATGCACGTTTTGGTGAAAGTTATTGTTTGTAGTTTCTAGGATGCCTGTGAACAATCATGTTGTACTATTTGGTATGGATGCATATGGAATATTTAAAGCTTCCAACTAGATTTATTAGAAATATATATGAATTTTAGTTCTTTTCCTTTTGGTTTGAGTCATTTTTATGTAGATTTGTGAAAGTTATGACATTTTTGGTGAAGACTAGTTTTAAACCCTCTTCAATGGAGTGGCAAGCAATTATTTCTAATTATCTCATGATTTAACCAATGGAAAAATCCATATTTTACATTTTTGGAAACTAGATTCATATGGATTTAAGAGGGTTTTGGTTTTATTTTTAAACGATATTTATTTTGAAATATATTGGATGCCCTAGCAGCATAAAGAAATAATTCTCTAAATCATAATAGGGATATGGATCAAAATTTGCAGTCTAAAATAATAACTATTTGAGGAATCCAATGGGGCCCTCAGACCTTAAGATTTTGTGAGGTGATAGTTATTTGAATTATCTAAAAACTTTTTTTTTTACAGAATTTTTCTTTTGAAGTTTTAGTGGGTCAAATAACTCAATCTTTGAAAACTATAAAACTTGGGACAATATCAAAGTTGTTTGTTAAAGGAACCAAAGGAGTATTTTGTTGTTGATTGATCTTGTGAAAGAAGATAGTATTTGCCTCTTTAATTATTTGAATGATTAAGTGAAGATTGGATCATCAAAATCCTAGATGATGTAAATGGTTTCCATGATGATCTGCATCAGATTGGTATTAGAGATTGAAGATCTTGAGTGTGTGGGTAGATCACCAAGGGAGGGAATCCACACCGGGACCTTCGATTTGGTTATGTTGATTTTGTTGGTGAAGTTTTGTGGTTGCGGGTTATTTTTCACTTGTTGTAAGAGGTGGACATGAAGGTCTACCAAAGGGCCATAGGAGATGGTCCAAGGCCTAAGAAGGAGGTCCAATTGTTGGAAAAAATTGTCTGAAGGAAATTGCTACTCAAATTATGTATTGTCTTTGATGTCACACAATGTCATAGTCCGCAGCAATCAGTTACTACCGAGCTCAGTCGGTCTACCAGACAGGAATATTAGTGCTTACCGAGTCCACTCGGTTATCAAAGAAAATCAGTGTCTACCGAGTTCACTCGGTTACCAAAGGAAATTCAGCATTTACCGAGTTCAGTCGGTCATCGAAGAAAAGTTAGTGTTTACCGAGTTCAGTCGGTTGTCGAAGAAAAGATAGTGTTTACCGAGTTCAGTCAGTTATCGAAGGTAAAGGATTGTCGGTGTTTACCGAGTTCCCTCGGTCTCCGAAAGATTATAGAAAGTTATGGTCACCGAGCATTGTCAGCCCTTGAAGGATTTTTGCAAATAGAGTTTGCTTAATTCAGCCGACTGTTATACTAAATAATGTCGATTTGACAAATCTAAAATCATATAAATAAAAGGTCAAATGTGAAAAATGAAAAAAAAAATAGCAGAAGATTTACAGAAGAAAAGCAGGAAAGGTGTATTCAAATTTGTGAAGGATGTTCAGATATCCTTAAGGTGCAGCAGAGATTTATTCGATCAGAAAGGATCAGACTTATGCAGAACAGAGATCTGTAATCAGTAAGACAGTTGCATTATTATATAGGTCATTTTTCATTGTTACCTTCTTATCATTGTAACAGTGAATTCTAAATCTCTTAACCGAGTTGGTTTAACAACCATATTGTAAATCCTCTAACAAGGTGACAATTCCATTGAATTGTTTTCAAGACCTCTTACCAGGCCACTCCTAGCAGGGTGTTTTAAATCCTCTAACAAGGTCACACCTAACAGTGTGTTTTGTAACCTTTTACCGGGTTGGCTTCTAACCAGGCATCACTTCAAAAAAGTGAAAATCAGTATCTAGATACATTGGTGGTTTTTCCCATATTGGGTTTCCACGTTAAATCTTGTGTCTCTTGTGTTCTTAATTGCTTTCTCAATTACATACATGTGCTGATGAATATCTAAAGATAATATTGCTAATACTTTCTGCATCTTCAAAGTTACTGCAATCTATTTACCGAGTGCTAAAATAGATAACATTGTTAAGATATCCTAAGGGATCTGGAAAGAATTAATTAGGAAGTGTTTTTATGGTTGAATGATTCACCCCCCTCTTAGTCACTTCATACATATTCCATCAATTGGTATCAGAGCTTTTGGTGCTTGCAGGAAGGGTTTCAAGGACCTAAGCTAAAGATCAGGATGTCTTACAAGAGGGAAATTCCAAAGCTCAACAGAGATAACTTTTCAGCATGGCAAGGTCTCATGCGACTTCATCTGGCTTCCATTGGTGATTCAGGATGCAAATACATTGATGAAGAATACACAATTCCTAATGGCACATTAACTGTTGAAGACATTGCAGATAAAAAGACTCACAACACCATGATGATAGACATTGCATCTGCTCTCAGCTATGAAGAATTTGATGATATTAAAGACTGCACTACTGCATATGAAATGTGGATGGCACTAAAGAAAATATATGGTGGTGATGCAAATGTGAAAAGAGCCAAAGCAGAAAGCCTAAGAGGACAGTTTGACAAGATGAATATGAAGGAAGATGAAAACATTACAAAATATGTTGAAAGAATCAAAGCAAGTGTAAGTGCAATTAGAGCTTCTGGAGGAACAATCTCAGATGAGACTGTTATAAGTAAGGTACTCAGAACACTACTCCCTATCTATGCAATAAGAGTATCAGCTATTCAAGAAAGAAGATGTGAAACAAACCACAATATAACTTTGGATGCTTTAGTTGGAAGATTGACAGCTTTTGAATTAGACAACTATGATAACTATGTTCCTAGTTCCAAAAATTTTGAATCAGCATTTGAGGCCAAGGTTTCATTAAAGAAGAACAAGAAAATTAAAGAAGTTCAGTCAGAAAGTGAAGAAGAATCAAAAGAAAGTTCTGATAGTGATCTTGAAATTGTAGAAGCATTACTTGCAAAGAAGTACTCTAGAGGGAAAGGTAAGTATAAAGGTAAAACTCCTTTAATCTATTTTTCATGTGAAGAAATTGGACATATTGCAGCTAGGTGCCCAAACAAGAAAGTCAAAGAAGAGAAGAGAAGTCACAAGTACTATGGCAAAAAGAATTTCAAATCATACAAGGATAAAGGTAAGAAATCATGTTTTATGGCTAAAGATTCTGATGATAGTGAAGAAGAAATTGTCTTTATTGCTATAAAAGATGAATCTGATGATGATGAAGATAAGATGGCACTTATTTCTCATATAAGCAAAGATGATATATGGATAATAGACAGTGGATGTTCACACCACATGACTGGTGACAAGACAAAATTTGAATATCTAGAAGACTGTGATAGTGGTAATGTAAGATTTGGAAACAATGAACCTTGTTGTATAAAAGGAAAAGGAAGAATCTCATTAACCAAAGAACTCATATGTGATAATGCTTATTGGGTTGAAGGACTAAAACATAATCTTCTAAGTGTAGCACAACTAATCAATACTGGTTTCAAGGTTGAATTCATGAATGGTCAAGCAAAACTGTTGGATGGAAAAGGGAAACTCATTGGATCAGGCAAACAAACAAAAGGTAACTTATTTTATCTTGATCTCAGTGAATATTCATGCTTTATTGCTCAAATAGAAGAAAGTTGGCTATGGCACAAAAGGTTATGTCATGTGAATTTTGATAACATGATAAAAATAAGAAAATTCAAGAAGGTTAGAGGCATTCCTACTTTGAAGAAACCTGACACTGGTCTATGTAAGAATTGTCAGATTGGCAAAATGAGTAAAACTAGTTTCAAGAGTAAGAACTATCAGTCTAAAGAAATTTTGGAAATTGTGCATACTAATTTATGTGGACCTATTGGAATACAAAGCTATACTGGAGATAAATTCTTTATTCTTTTCGTTGATGATTATTCTAGAATGATGACTGTTATGTATTTAAGAGAAAAATCAGAAGCATTTGAAAAGTTCAAATGGTACTTAGCAAGAGTAGAAAAGGAAACAGGGAAAAGATTGAAATGCTTAAGATCAGACAGAGGTGGTGAATTCATCTCCCATGATTTTAACAACTTTTGCATTGAAAGAGGAATCAAAAGACAGGTATCAGCTCCTAGAACTCCTGAGCAGAATGGAATAGCAGAAAGAAGAAACAGATCTATTATGGATTGTGCAAGGACTCTAATGATAGAAAAGAACATCGCTATAAAGTAGTGGAAGGAAGCTATCAGCACTGCAGTTCATACCTTGAACCGAGTACAATTGAAGAAAGATACATTCAAAACTCCTTATGAATTATGGTATGGCTATAAACCCAATGTAAGTTACATGAAAATATTTGGTAGCAAATGTTATATCTTAAAAGAATCCAGAAGAAATAAATTTGATGTGAAAAGTGATGAAGGACTATTCCTAGGATATTCTAGCAAAAGCAAGGCATACAAATGTCTGAACTTATCTACTCACAAAGTCATAGAAAGTATACATGTAAAATTTGATGAGTTTGCAGAAAAGACTGAGGAAGAAAGAAAAAGGGAACCTGAGAACTACAGAAGATTTGTTTACATTGAACCTGAAACATTGGCAGACACAACTATCAGTAAGGAAACTATATCTACCGAGCCGAGCACAGTTACCGAGTCACAAACCGAGTCACAGGAAGAAGTTCAAACCGAGTCACAGGAAGAAATTCAGACTGAGTCTCAGCCTGAACTTACCGAGAAAATATCTACCGAGCCTGAGCAACCTGAAGAAGAGATCCTAGAAGACAATAGCATGAATCATTCAAAAGGCAAGGAACCTATACTAGCCAAATATGTCAGAAGACATCATACACCAGATCAAATCATTGGAAACAAATCAGATGGTACTATGACAAGAAGCAAGCTAAAAGGTACATGTCTACTTACTGATTTTGAACCTAGAAATATCAAAGATGCATTGGAAAATGAAAGTTGGATTGAAGCAATGAATGAAGAATTAGAACAAATACAAAAGAACAAAACTTGGACTCTTGTACCTAGACCTAAAGATAAGAATGTAATTGGAACAAAATGGGTATTCAGGAATAAGCTGAATGAAGATGGTCAAGTATCTAGAAACAAAGCTAGACTGGTATGTAAAGGTTATTCTCAAGAAGAAGGTATAGATTATGGAGAAACTTTTTCTCCTGTTGCAAGATTAGAAGGTGTAAGAACTCTACTTGCTTATGCAGCACACAAAGGATTTAAGGTATATCAGATGGATATAAAATCTGCATTTCTCAATGGAATTCTTGATGAAGAAGTCTACATTGAACAACCTGAAGGTTTTGTTGATCCAGATAAAAGGAACATGGTCTGCAGATTACACAAAGCATTGTATGGTTTAAAACAAGCTCCTAGAGCATGGTATGAAAGATTCCATAACTATTTGATTCAGATTAATTTCAAAAGAGCTAATGATAATAGCAATCTGTATATTAAAGAAGGACCGGATGACAAAATTGTATTGGCAGAAATATTTGTGGATGATACTATATTTACAGGGAATGAGGATCAGTGCAAAGAATTTTCAGAGCAAATGAACAGAGAATTTGAAATGTCTATGTTTGGTTTAATAAAATTCTTTGTTGGTCTTCAAATTCAGCAAAGCAAGAATGGTATATACATTACTCAATCTAAATACATTAAGGAGATACTTAAGAAGTTTGGTATGGAAGATTCAAAACCAGTTGGTACACCCATGTGTACTGGACTGAAACTTACCAAAAATAATGATTCAAAAGAAGTTGATCAGACCCTATACCGATCTATGATTGGAAAATTGCAGTATGTAGTACATACAAGACCTGATATTGCCTTAGCAGTCGGTATAGTAGCTAGATTCTCAGCAAAACCTAAGGAAAATCACATGATGGCAATCAAAAGAATCTTAAGATACTTAAGAGGAACTGAAGAATATGGTTTGTGGTATAAATTTGGAGGCAATCTAGACTTGAAAGTGTTTACTGATGCTGATTGGGTAGGAAACATTGATGACAGAAAAAGCACAAGTGGTGGAGCATTTTTTCTTGGAAAAAGACTGGTATCCTGGACTAGTAAAAAGCAGAATTTCACATCTCAATCCACAGCTGAAGCAGAATATGTTGCTGCTGCAATAAACTGTTCAAATATTGTTTGGTTTAAACAGCTATTAGAAGGTATGAAGGTTGAAATCAAAGAACCAGTTGTTATATTTTGTGACAATACCAGTGCAATAAACATTTTGAAGAATCCAGTGATGCATTCCAAAACCAAGCACATTGCTATTAAATATCACTTTGTCAGAGAATTGGTGCAGGACAAGGAAATCAGATTAGAATATATTCATATAAAAGAATAGATTGTAGACATTTTTACCAAACCATTACCTAAGGATGCATTTGTGTATCTAAGAGGTAAGTTAGGGGTCATTCCCCTATCCGAGGCTCACTAAATACAGTTTTAGTGATGCATCAGCTAGAAAATGATTGAAAATCAACCAGTTGATGCAGCATATTAAAGGAATCATTGCATATGAATCAGTACTTGAGGTACATTAATTTTCACCGGTAATATGTTAATTGTCTTTGGCATGTGTTGTCAAAGAGGGAGTGTTTGCTATGTCTTTGCTATTATTTCAAGAAATTTTCAATAATCAGAAGGAAGAATTTTTAGGAATACAGGAAGTTTGCTGACAGAGGGAGATTTGAATCTGAACCGAGCTAACTCTTTCAAATTTCTTATGCTATGACATATTGTGTTGCCATCAATGCCAAAGAGGGAGATTGTTGGAAACAATTGTCTGAAGGAAATTGCTACTCAAATTATGTATTGTCTTTGATGTCACACAATGTCATAGTCCGCAGCAATTAGTTACTACCGAGCTCAGTCGGTCTACCAGACAGGAATATTAGTGCTTACCGAGTCCACTCGGTTATCAAAGAAAATCAGTGTCTACCGAGTTCACTCGGTTACCAAAGGAAATTCAGCATTTACCGAGTTCAGTCGGTCATCGAAGAAAAGTTAGTGTTTACCGAGTTCAGTCGGTTGTCAAAGAAAAGATAGTGTTTACCGAGTTCAGTCGGTTATCGAAGGTAAAGGATTGTCGGTGTTTACCGAGTTCCCTCGGTCTCCGAAAGATTATAGAAAGTTATGGTCACCGAGCACTGTCGGCCCTTGAAGGATTTTTGCAAATAGAGTTTGCTTAATTCAGCCGACTATTATACTAAATAATGTCGATTTGACAAATCTAAAATCATATAAATAAAAGGTCAAATGTGAAAAATGAAAAAAAAAATAGTAGAAGATTTACAGAAGAAAAGCAGGAAAGGTGTATGCGAATTTGTGAAGGATGTTCAGATATCCTTAAGGTGCAGTAGAGATTTATTCGATCAGAAAGGATCAGACTTATGCAAAACAGAGATCTGTAATCAGCAAGACAGTTGCATTATTATACAGGTCATTTTTCATTGTTACCTTCTTATCATTGTAACAGTGAATTCTAAATCTCTTAACCGAGTTGGTTTAACAACCATATTGTAAATCCTCTAACAAGGTGACAATTCCATTGAATTGTTTTCAAGACCTCTTACCAGGCCACTCCTAGCAGGGTGTTTTAAATCCTCTAACAAGGTCACACCTAACAGTGTGTTTTGTAACCTTTTACCGGGTTGGCTTCTAACCGGGCATCACTTCAGAAAAGTGAAAATCAGTATCTAGATACATTGGTGGTTTTTCCCATATTGGGTTTCCACGTTAAATCTTGTTTCTCTTGTGTTCTTAATTGCTTTCTCAATCACATACATGTGCTGATGAATATCTAAAGATAATATTGCTAATACTTTCTGCATCTTCAAAGTTACTGCAATCTATTTACCGAGTGCTAAAACAGATAACATTGTTAAGATATCCTAAGGGATCTAGAAAGAATTAATTAGGAAGTGTTTTTATGGTTGACTGATTCACCCCCCTCTTAGTCACTTCATCCATATTCCATCACCAATTGGTTGCCAAAAGTCCTGCGGTGAGAGGTAATGAAGGGACTCCCGGGTGAGGCAGAAGGAAGCAGCATTGGAGGGTGGACTTGAGATGTTGGTGAAGCACCTTGAAGAGCAGCCATATGAACTCCATTGATGGGAGTCTCAGTTGAAGACATGGTAAAATAGAGGCATCATATATCAGATAAAGAAAAGAGACACAGTTGGATGGGCTTTGAGTCCAAATTGTTTCCTACAACCAACATTTCCAAGGGGCTAGGAAATTTTTGAAGGTCGGGAGTATGGTGCAGGAGAACCAAAGCACACATGAAAATATGAAGGTAAAAAGATCACATTAAATCAATTTAATTGATAATTTAGTTCATATAATATTATTAATGTATTTTGAGTCATGACAAATCAATATGTAAGGCTATTTGAAGCTATTTGTGGAAAGTTGTCAAACTGCCCTATTAAGAGGTCCTAGTTGGTCCATATAGTCAAATCATGTAATAAACCCATGGAGGGGTAGTAAGGTGGTTAAATATCATCTATAATACATTTTGATGTGTTAAGAATTATTTTCACTCAAGATTTGAGACTCATTTGTATCGAAATGAAAAAGTTGCATTAAACTTGTCAAAGTAACGATTCAAAAATTGCTAAAGCTGCTAATAAGTTGTAAAGGGGAGGATTATTGGCCTAAAATTTGGTTGGATAGTTCATAACTACCAAAGAGTCTATATATATGGTTTATTGGTTGAACCAAATCATGATTTGAAGAATAGAGAAGGAGGTCTAGAAAGTTTTGGAACAAATTGGTGTGTTTACAACTTGCATTTTGATTGGTGTTTTTATATTAAGTTGTTGTTTCCAAGCTTTGTACGGCCACGTACAGCCTAGAAACCCTGTAATATTATAATGGTTAGATATTGGAATGAATCCTCTTTCTCATGCTTTTGGTTTGGTTCAATTTCATAAAGAAATGAATAAGTTATGCACATTTTGGTGAAAGTTACTGTTTGCAGTTTTGAGGATGCTTGTGAACAATCATGTTGTACTATTTGGTATGGATGCATCTAGAAGAGTTAAAACTTATAACTAGATTTATTGGAAAAATATATGAATAATATTTCTTTTAATTTTTGTTTGAGTCATTTTTATGCAGATTTGTGAAAGTTATGATTTTTTTGGTGAAGATTGGTTTTAAACCCTCTTCAATGGAGTGGCAGGCAATGATTTCTAATTATCTCATGATTTAGCCAATGGAAAAATCAATTACATTTTTGGAAACTATATTCATATGGATTTAAGAGGGTTTTGGTTTTATTTTTAAAGGATGTTTATTTTGAAATATATTGGATGCCCTAGCAGCATAAAGAACAAATTCTCTGAATCATGACAAGGATATGGATCAAAATTTGCAGTCTGAAATAATAATTGTTTGAGGAATCAAATGGGGTTTTGAGACCTTGAGATTTTGTGAGGTGATATTTATTTGAATTATATATAAACTTTTTTTTTCCATAAAATTTGGTTTGGAGTTTTAGTCAAATAACTCAATCTTTGAAAACTATAAACTTGGGATAGTATCGAATTTGTTCATTAAAGGAACAAAAGGAGTATTTTGTTGTTGATTGATCTTGTGAAAGAAGATAGTATTTGCCTCTTTTCAATTATTTGATTGATTAAATGAAGATTGGATCATCAAGATCCTAGATGTAAATGGTTTCCATGATGTTCTGCATCACTAAGAATGGGATTAAGAGGTTCAATAAAGTGTACTCTTATACAAATATTACCATTGTATTAGAAGGTTTAGATTTCATGGTTTACTTATGCATTTTGTAAGTGTTTTAGTAAGTAGTTTGTTAAGTTTTTTAGTGAGGTTGTATTTCAAATTTTTGTTGTGTTTGATATAAGCATAGGGTCTTTTATATTTATTTTTTCTATTCAAATAATGATATAATAGATCATATGGTAAAGAATTCATAAGTTAGGTGAAGTTCCTTATTAGTTGGATTTGGCAATGCCTTCCAAGGCTATGTTTTGGATTTCTATTTTGTAATATTTTTCATAGAAGTGGATTTTTATGCAAAATTAGTTTATGATACTCATATGAACCTCTATTGAGCTCCATGAACTTTCACCCATTTTTGGTGTGTGTTTCTAAACTAAATCATTCATAGTTTTGGTGTAGTTTTAGTTTTTACAAATTCAAATCAAAGGGTTTTAAAGAATGTTAAATTTGGTTTGAAATATTTTTACAAGGAACTATTATAGTGATATTAGATATTTGATCCTACCATCCTAAGGGTTTAAAATAATTTATGTATCTGAGTGAAAGGGTGAGAAAGTATTTGTAGTGTTAAAAGAATAAAGGATTTCTAATAGTTCTTCCTCAAAAGAAACTAGAATAGAAGATCCAAAGAAATTGAACATGGTGGATATTGAGGAAATGAATGGGAAGTTTCTTCAATAAATTTAAAATGGTCAAAGAAAAAGTACAAAAATCCTTGTAGAGACTAGAGAAGGTGACATTACTTATAGAGAAACTATAGGGTTTGGTGTCTATGTATGAGAAGGGAAGTTCTTCAGAGGTTGCTAAATCTGTAAAGTTGTCCTCTTCTAATTATTCATATATTTTCCTACTTATAGATGAAGCACTTACTTAGAACCCACTTTCAAATACAATGAAGAAACTGAAGGAGACATAGTTGTAGTGAGGACAACCTATAACAATCTATATGAAGAATTCAAGAATTAGATTCTATTTAGATATTTGTAGACATGATGAATACCTTTATAATAATAAATAGTTATAATAAGGACCAAGATAACAATAGGAAAGATATTAAGAATAAATTGATTAAGATTTCAACGTCTACTTTTGATGTGACAAATAAGATTTTAAGGAGATGCTCGTTTTAGAAGATACAAACCTTGTTTGCACTCAATCTCATGAAGGAAAAGTACTTTGTTTAATATGTAACCTTACATCTTGAAGATGTAGCTTATGACTAGTGGTATCATGGTATGACTACTCAAGGACATAACCAAGTAAAAAAAAATGATGATTTTAGTTGAAGATTGATAGACATATTAGAACTATAGGATGAGAGAGATTATTTCAAAGAGTTATCAAAGTTGAGGGAAACCAAATCTTTCAATGAGTATGTAGATGATTTCTAAAAAGTTACAATTCTCACTAAAGTTTGCACCTGTGCTTGGGGTATGCCCCCAAGAAACCTTTCTAAATATTGAAACAACCTCCAAGTGTGGGGCTTGCACACGTGAGATTGAATCTCTAGAGAAGGTTGGCCTCCTTTCTAATCTAGGTGCATTGTTGAACCAACCCAACACTTGTAACTACTTCTAGCCTATTCTAACAACTTGTAGAGAAAAGGGGAAGAAGGAATGCAATAAAATAAAGGAAGGATAATGCGCCAAGATATAAATTTAATCTCTTTCTACCTATGACTACACTATATGTCAATAAAACTACTTAAATTTACACATTTCATGTATTGATTAGCTTCCAAGTCTAAATGAATGGTAATATTTAATACAACTCTACAAGGAAATAAACATTTGCAAACAGAACTATCAAATATGTCAATACATTTAATAAGTTTAGAAACAGATGAAACACATCCAAATAAGAAGGCCACAAGAGTTGCACAAAAATATTTGGGAAAAATGAAAAACAAGCATTTTTATTAACATGAGACAAATAAAGCTTACAGTTGCATAAAAATAGAATTATAAAAGAAACATGAAGAAGATGATCCTCAAAAAAGAAACAAAATTGCTATTTGAAGGGCTAGCATAGGTATTATCACAATAATTAGTTCAAACTCCAACCACACTAGAGATAACGTTACATAACACAAGGACAAAAAAAAAAGATAAATCAGAACAAAATTTAATTTATGTGTGTACGTCTAATCCATGGAAATGAGAAAAAGGTATCCCAAGAAAGAACTCCATAGAAAGAAAGATCTTTCTGACAAAAGAAAAAGACTTGCAACTCATAAAGAGGCATGTGGTAGTGTTTGGGTGGCATGTTCGAGCCCAAAGAAGTAATTTGGCATTAAATATTTAGTCATTTCATGCATCAAATTTGTTAAACATCAAATTAAGGTCATTGGTAAAAAAAAAAATTTAGGTGCAGAAAATAGGATGTATTATCAATAAAATGCCAAAAACACACTAAATTTTCTCATCCAAAAGACAATAAAATGTCACCCCAATGAGAGCACACTAGTCTATTAGAGAGACCTAAGAAGAACTCCCTTTGACCACCTTAGTCATCCCAATGTAGAAAACACACATCATTTTCACAACCCTATGCACCCGCATGAGTTTTCTCTTTTTTTTTGTGATGCATGTGTGAATGCAGGGGGAAACCTTATGGAAATGTTCCAATGAACCCTAACACGCCCGCACATCCATCTTGACACTCCTTCATCTTCACATGAGAAGAACAAGCAGAAAAAGACCATAGAAGAATAGAAACAAAACAAAGAAGCTCAAATGATGAATACTGAGAAAAATGAGGAACAAAAGAAGAAAGAACAAGAAGATGAAAAAGACAGGAAACTTCAAGAGGAAAATCAAAGGGCACTTGAAGTAGATAAAAGAAAAATAGAAGAGGCAAAACAAAATAAAGGTCAAGAAACACAAAGGAACCTATTCAAGACATACCTAAAGTTCCTACAAAAGAGAGCAATAAATAATGGTAAGCTCTCTTCTATTGAAAAATATTTTGATAGATATGATGAGGAAGAGAAAAATAAAATAGAAGATATAGTTGTGGAATACATTCTCACCTTCAAAAAGAACCTAATTGAAATAGAAGGTCAAGTAAGTAAGGACCTATTTGAAACATAAGAAGGAAGGAAGAAAAGAGCTCTTGATGAGGATAGCAAGATGAGACAGAACATTCTACCATAGAATATGCCTACTATGACAGGGAATGAGATAGGAAATTGACTTGAGAAGCTAAGGCCAAAGTTAAGAACTAAAACTTGAATCATCAAGTTCATGGCCTGAAAGTATGATGAGGTGGAAAAGGAAACTCATGACAAGGTTGGACAGCTACTCCTAGAGGAGCGACCCAATCTTGGTATGTCTACAAGGACCCCAACCTTAGTAGTAATCTTTACAAAGCCTAAAAATATAGAAAAGGATGAAGATCCAAAAGAAATAGAGGTAGCTGACACTTCCTTACCTGATTTCTTTATTCACAATGTTGAGATTTCACTTGATACACAACTAGATACATCTAATCCATTTTAGATGAATGAAACCCTGACCAACATTGACAAGATAGTAAGAGATATTGATCTACCAACTGAGAAAGTGCAGCAAGAAGAGAGGACACCTAAAAAACATAGATATCAAAACATAAAGAGGAAGAAAAAGAAACAAAAAAGGTAAAAGAACAAGAAAAGGAAAAAGAAATAGAAGTAGAAGAGGAACAAGCAAGGGAAAAGGAAATAGAAAAGAAAGGATTGTCTATCACTCCTTTTTCTACACCTAATTTTTTTTCAAGTGGCTCTTAATCACTTCCAACCAATTTGGAGGACATGGATGTTACAAACCTAATGTAGTGGTCAGTACTTGCTTTTGCCAAAGAAAAAGAAAAATCAGAGAAGAAATTTGACAAGATCGCAAAAATAATCCACTGAGCAACATGGGTCTTAAGTAAAATTTTAACTACATCTCCTGTACATAATGAGGATCCCACAGGTAGTCTAGATAATGTTCTAAGTATAATAGAACAAAATTTTGATACTTTCAAAGATTCAGCCAGAATTAAAGTAGTAGAAGATTTCAAGAGACTAAGGATGAAAGACACTCTAAATGAAATCAAATATGATTTTATCATACTAACTATCACTAAAAAGGCAATAAAATACTTCCTTAAGGATGGACATGATCTATTTGGACTTTGCATGACTTCGCACAAGCATGTAAGGAATATATTAGATATTATAGCTCAGGATGAAGAAGTTTTGATAAAAATCTCTGAGGATTTTGAAAATAAGAAAATATTAGATATAAGTAATTAGACAAATAGGATAATGGAAAAAATTCACACTCTGCAGTTAGAAAAGGATAGAATTCAGAAGAGGTTTTCAGAACTAAGAAGCTTCTTAACTCCAAAGCTCAATTTCTTGGAGAGTACTTATGAAGATCTTTAGCTTGGTCTGAAAACATTCCAAGAACTAATACCTAAGGATGTGGAGGAGGTAGACAAGGCCACATTTGGTTTAAATGGGATAATTCATGTTACAGAAGCAATTAAGGCAGATTGGGATGCAGATATGCAAATTTTTAAATCTAGCTACAAGGATGTGCTATAGGAAATTTAGTTGTGATCTTGAACAACTTCAATTTTGTTGTTTTGGTAGCTATTTCAGACATTTTTGGCACCCTTTTCCATTGATGTCAAAGGGGGAGAGATAGAGAAAAAATGTAATGTAAAATGAAAACATAAATAAAAGAAACGTTTTCTCTTAAGGATATGTGTCAAACTTTTATGTGTTGCATTCATGTCAATATTTCCTTTTACATTTTTGTCTTGATGTTTCACTTAGTCATTTTTTTACTAAGTGTTGCCATCAATGCCAAAGGGGGAGATTTTTGGCAAGTGGTTAGCACATGCACACATATGCATATGTAGGCACAAGAACATATGGAATGTTATCATTTATGGCAACACTTATTAGATTTATGATTGCACATATTAGATATTGTCTGTGTGAATTTTGTACCTGTCTGTAGACACAACACTTCAGTAAAACATTAGAGGTTAGCTAAAATCAAAATCATGCAATGAAATGAAAACTAAACTAACCAGGCGATTTACTGCCTTCTAATAGATGCAAGTATGTATTCTTAGATTGGACCAAGATCAGTGACGCCACCTAAACGAAGGATTTGAATGCAAAATCTAGATATGAATGAATGCAAATTAATCTATATTTTTGGTTTTCTATGCAATAATATGAGAAATGATATGAAATCTAATCTATATGAAAAATTGATATGCAATACAATTAATCTAACAATGATATACTAAAATATGAATGATCTCACAAAAGTTGTTGATTCGCAAAGAAGCTTCAATTCTTCAGATACCAATTCGCCAGCATAAGTTTGCAAATTATGAGATGATTTGTGAAGAGTTGAGCCTTGATTTTATAGAAATCTAGGGCTTTGGAGATGCATGGAAAAAACCATAAATCACTCTAGTTGATTTTTGAGTGAACAAGGAATTAAAGATAGTTAACTCACAATAAATCATGCAAAAATGACTTTTTGATTTAAATCAGAAGTTGAGATCAACTTTTTAACTCAAAATAGAGTTGAGTTTATTTTTAAAACAACTTAAATTAATTTTCTAATTTATAGTTTAACTGCTTTTTGGATGTGCATAATTAATTATGAATTAAATAAATAAATAAAGTGATTTATCCTCAACTTAACTAATTTTTAAAATAAAATAATTGATTTATGGGTTAATCAATCATTTAATCAAACTTTTATTCAAAAACTATATTATTAAATCTAACAATTGACATTAATTAATTAAATAAGAATTTAATCAATTAGTCATAAGATATTTGATTTATTGTCAAAATGAAATAAAACAATTTATGAATAAATATAATTAAATCCAATTAAATAATTAAGTGGCAGTATCAAATCTAATTAATTAAATATTCAAAATATTCAATTAATCAAACTTTAGGATAAATAAGATTTATCACCAAATAATCATTAAATTAAAGATAATTAAGATAATTTTAGGAATATTACTAGGAATATTCCCTTATGCAGAATTTAGGATTCAATGGTGTTTTGATGTGCCTTAGGTTAGGACTTTGATTTCGATTTCATTTGATATGTCAATATAGGAGGTTAATGAACTTATAGCCCATTTTTGGGTATTACATTTTGCCCCTCTTTGAATTGTTGTTCGAAGCACGGTGGTTCAAAGACAGTTTGTGTATGATGTTGAAACTGATGTTTGAAATTGATATTGATATGAAGTAGAAACTGATTTGAAATTGATATGAAGATAATAGGCCCTAAATGACCAAAGATAATGTTAACTATAACAGCAATGAACCGATGATTATGAAAAAGTGTCAAAACACCTGATTCTGAACCTTATGATTGCGAAGAAGTGAGTGACTGATTCCAGACCTGATTGTCGATAAGAATCACATTGGTATCACATCTGAACCCTTCAATTACGAAGAACCAAGGAAATAACCCTAATGAACCGATGGTTACAAAAGACTGATACAGTTTACAAGATTAAGAGAATACCAGATTGATATGGATCTCGATGAATCTAATATGCCCTAAGTGATGATTGATTTGCCCCAAGTGATGAGGTCTTTTTGATGAATCAACAACTAGACGTGGTTGTTGTCTTGATTACTGAGGAAAGATTGATAGACAAAATTAGATTGATAGACTTTGAATGATGTACAATACCATGGCCCCTTCAGGATTAAAATTGAAATCTGACAAGAAAAGTCAGCGTTATATGGTTCAGAAGCATGTTAATTGATTTGAAATTTGGTTAAACACGTTCAAAAATGCATTCTACATCGTTTGGAGGTCCAAAAAACCAAGTTTGACTAGGTTTGACCATGAGTTGACCATAGTTGACCAAGTTGAAATTTTGATAGTTTGATGCAAGATAATCAGTTAAGTTGAATACTGGATATTTGTGATGATGGAAGGTCAATTATGCAAGTAGTGGACCGTCTTGGGTCCAAAAAATTTAAATCACGATTTTGACATAGTAAATGATCTCAGATTTTGATTTTGATCCCGAAAATGGATTCTACTTGCTGTTTCATTGGATGGACCTTCATGTGAGATTCAGCTCTTGTTAGATTTGAAGATGTGATTGAAGAATCGTTTAAGCGGTGAAGTTCGTTTAGCCATTTATGAGATCATGCAAACATGTAGAATGCAAAGAAACATGCAGAATGAAATGCAACCTAAGACCTAGGACCTAGTCACTAATCATGTGTCGGTCATTGTCATCATTGAATTTTTAGGTAACCGGATAAATCAATACAATGCCCACTAGTTATGAAACCATAGACATATGAATATCAATTTGTATGTGCAGGAATCAATACAACACCCATTGATTAGGAAACCATGGATATATGAATATTGATTTTGTTTTCGGAATGTCGAATTAGATATAAGCATCAAGGCACAAATGCCAGGATGACCCGAATATCATGTCCATTTTGATATAGAAATTTGTATAAGCATCAAAACATAAACATCATGATGACCATAATACGCCTTGTGTGACAAACACATCAAATAGTCAAGAGATCATTCTAAATCCAATGTGAATTACCCTTAGTGACCCTTTATCATTCACATCCTTAGGTAAGATTGTGTTTCACAATAGGAGTAAGAAATCACTCAAAAAGACAATGGTTAGATCAAAATTCCTCAAATTTTCTAGGTATTAATGGTCGAGGTATGCATGGCCATGCAATTCGAGATAGAGGCTCTTACAATCGGACACCATTTCAATCTAGAATTTCCAAAGTTGTTAGATTTTCACATCCAAGAAGAAAACAAAGAAAAGATTATGCCCCTAGTCATCACTCTCTAAATCCTATAAAGGACATCATCGAAGAGCTCGTGGGAAAAAAATATGCAAAAATCTCAATGTGAATTAGTAAGCATACAAGGAGATAAAAGCATGAAGCACATATTATTTTCATTTTGTGTTGATGTTTGATTGCATTGTTGTAGATGCAAAATCCTTTCTGGAGACAAGACTGACTGACTGACTCAGATGAAGCTTCAAAGGACTGTGATTGGATATGATACGTCTAAGATACATTGGAGGCCATAGGATATGACCTTGATTGCCCCCAAGTTTTAACATTGATAGGATACCGACGCTTGAGTTGATTGGTGTACAGACTGACTTATTGAAAATAGGAATGCAGAAACAAACCAGGAGATATGTACAAACTAAAGCAAGACTAAAAGCTGGGAAAGACCAAGATTGTGCTGATAGATGGAGCATTTAAAACAAGTGGCACCCGTTTGCCGAGTTTTCACCATCTTGGCAAAGATTCTATTTTTGCTACCAAGGCGCCTGTTTCCAGATTTTCACCAAGGAACTTTTTCTTTTTCTTATTTTTTTGTATTTTTCATTTTTTTAATTTTTTTGTACTTTTGATATTTTTCAATTTTTTTGTGAATCATCAAGGTGCCCATTGCTAGGTTTTCACCAAAATGTTCATTTTTTCAGGACTTTTTCCAATTTTTATAATTTTTTCAAGACATTTTACCATAGACTGAATGCCTTAGGCATAGAATTTCTTCAGATGGAGAATGTTGATTGGTTCTCAGAGTTGTTCCCCTTCAATCGTTGAGAATTGATAGGCACCAGAGCTAAAAGTAGTAGTGATTACAAAGGGACCTAGCCAGTCGGGTTCAAACTTCCCCTTGCATTCTCGATGTGATTGATTTTTAGGATTCTCTCTCAAGACTAGATCACCAACCTGAAATTCTCTGTGTCTGACTTTCTTGTTGTAACCTCTAGATATTCTCTTTTGATATACTCTGAGATGATCATACATTGCTTGTCTACGCTCATCTAGTAGTTCAATTTCTTGCAACCTAGACACTTTGTAGTCATCATCAGTTACTAGACCATGCATTTTGATTCTTAGTGATGGGATTTCAACCTCAATAGGCAATACCACTTTAGACCCATAAACTAAAGTGAATGGTGTAGCCCTAGTGGGTGTTCTGATACTTGTTCTATAGGCCTAGAGAGATGGATTGATCATGAGATGCTAGTCTCTTCCTATTTTATTAACTGTATAGTGCAAGATTTTCAATAGATTCTTGTTAGAAGCCTCTACTTGTCCATTCCCTTGAGGATAGTAGATAGATGACCAATGTTGTGTAATCTTGAATTTGGCACATAAATCATCTAGATCTTTGTTCTTGAATTGTCCACCATTATCTGTGATTATGGAATGAGGTATCCCATATCTGTATATGATATAGTTCAATGTGAACATAGATAATTGCTTTCCAGTTGCTTGTGTCAAAGGGACTACTTCTACCCATTTTGTAAAATAATCTATAGCTGTGATTATATGGGTATGTCCATTAGAAGAATGAGGATGTATAGCTCCTATAAGATCAAAGGCCCATTGATGAAAAGGCCATTGTGTAGTAAAGGGAATTAGATCTCTCCCTGGAGCATGAATTAAGTTTCCATGCACTTGGCACTTTTGACAGTTCTTAGCAAATTTGATAGACTCTTTCTCCATTTTAGGCCAATAGTACCCAGCCCTAATAAGTTTTCCAGCTAGTGTTAAACCATTCAAGTGTGACCCACAAATACCATCATGGACTTCCTCTAATGCACGTTGAGACTCTTCCCATTCTAAACATCTAAGTAGCGTACCATCTAGACCTCATTTGTATAGATCATGACCAATGATGACATATCGGGATGCATTACATATAAGGTATCTCTTTTCATGGCGGTTGAAGGTATTGGGAATGATTTGGTCTTGGAGATAGGAAAATAGGTTTTTGTATCTGGATGAATCATGACCAACAACAGTGCAGATCATGTGGGTTTCGAGGGAATCATGTGTAGGATAAGATAATGCTTCCACCAGGAACTCATAGCATAGCTCATGTTTAGGCTGTTGTAATAGAGTATATAGCATTGCCATTACATCGGCAGCCTTGTTCTTTGTTCTAGGAATTTGTTCAAATGTGATAGATAGGAAATACTTCTTTAGATCATCTACCATTCTCTTGTAAGGAATGAGTTTTTCATCTTTATTTTGGTACACATCATTGACTTGATGAATAACAAGTTGTGAGTCTCCATGAATGTGTAATTCTGTTACTCGCCACTCAATTGCTAGTTTCATGCCATTAAGAAGGGCTTCATATTCTGCAATATTGTTTGTGTAAGGGAACTTTAATCTGAATGCTTTTGGGATTGATTATCCTTGAGGAGTTATGAACAATATGCTTGCTCCTAATCCATTCTACATATAGGAGCCATCAAAGAATAACTGCCATTCTCTAGAAGAAAGAGTCATGATAGAGGAATTTGGAAACTCCATTTGCATTGGCGTATCATCAATCATAGTTGCATCTGCTAATTGATTAGCAATAACCTATCCTTTGATAGCTTTTCATTCCACATATTCAATGTCAAATTCACTTAAGAGCATGACCCATTTAGCTAATCTACCTGTGAGGGCAGCTTTGCTTAAAAGGTACTTGAGTGGATCAATCTTAGCTACCAAATGTGTGGTATGAGCTAACATGTAATGTCTCAGTTTCTGTGATGCAAAGATCACAGCTAGACAGGCTTTCTCAATCATTGAATAATTCTTTTCATATGCAACCAATGTTCTACTGATATAGTATATAGCTCTTTCATTTTTGTTCTCATCATGTTGTGCAAGCAATGCCCCCAGTGATGTATCTATAGCGGAGACATATAAGATCAAAGGCTTCCCTATAATGGGAGGCATCTGTATGCACCCTAAAATGGTCACCTAGACTTTGGGCCCCATTTATTCAATTTATCAATCCTGAATCATTTTTATCAATAATCAATATTTTCAACAATATCAATCTCTTGATCAAGTCTTAATTTCGATCATATATTGGATTTTTATCCTTGGGCTAACCATTTATCCTAAGTCTTTATTTGATTAAAAGGAATATTTCCTCCCCTTTTAATTAAATAAAAAGCCCACCTTTTCCTCTTATCCTATGTTGCACAAATAAAGCATTATTCATATTTTATAAAAAAGAAAAAAGCACTTTTTGTCTCATATGGACATAAAGTCAACTCTTATTTTCCTATTGGAGGGTACTTGTGCACATGGATTGCTCCTCTTTCAAGCTCCACCGCTGATTAAGACTTTTTGCCTCTTAATCTCAATGGTCCATTTCTTGGCACTTCTTATAAAAGGAAAGCTCTCTCCTCCATTTGCATACCATGTTTTTATGCTAATGTTATGCTGCAGGTTTTAGGTGCATTTGGAGCTTTTAAAGATATTGAAGACTTGATTCATTTCATTACATCATTTAGTTGCATATTTCCTTTGCTTAGTTTGCATGATCATGGCATATTAGCTTAGTTTCCTTTTATGCAATAGAATAACTCACATAGCTTAAATAGGAAAGCTTTGTAACACTTGTTATTTCCTTTCATAGATTACTTGCATTGTACTTTCCTTTCATAGCTTAGATTGCATTCTCATTTAGATTTGCATTGCATTGCATATTTGATTCTTGGAGATATTGGCATTGTTGCCCTTGTCTTTATTTGAATCTCTCATTGTATGGTTGACTAGCAAGGTCACAAGTTTGTAGCTCTAGCTGAGAGCAAATTTTACAAATCTTGCAACTCCATGCAAAAAATTTTGAAATTTTAAAAAATTTGAAAAACGTGCTAAAAAAGGTATTAAATGTGAAAAATGACTCAAAAAGCTCAAGTTTTGCGAAAACATATCGGGGCAGGATAGTGTGGTGGCCGGTTGTGCAATCGGGCGCGCTTGAATCAATGCCTGTGGATGGGAACTCCTGCTTGCTGGGCCATTTTCTCTCTCTAAAGCTCTCAAGATTCTCAAATCGCTAAAAGACAAATGATCTTGAAAATGACATTTTGACCCCTTTTATAGCCTTTTGACTTTTTGACCTCATTTTCAAAACCCCTCAGAATTGCGTGAAAATTGCACCCCTAGCTAATTTTGATGTCCTAGATCCATTTTCGAACTTGAAATCAAAATCTGAGGTCATCTTGATAGTCAAAATTGCGTTTCAAAATCTCCCCTTCTTCTGCACAGTTGGCTACATCTTTTGAGGCCTAATCCTTCGACCTTTGTTGGGGCATCGTCATTTCCTCATTTCCATGTCTTCCAAACTTCTAGTCTTTCATTCATCTTCATTCCATTCCCTCTTTTCTCATGTTTGACTGCATCTTTCTCAGTCAGGCTGGGGCATGTTTCAATGGGTACCCTAGTGACCTTTACATTCGATTATGATTTCATTCTGATTTGATCAAATCTTTATCAATTTGCTGTTCCTCTCTACTTGATTTCAATTTTGATTCCGAGGGGGCAGTACCTATGGGATTCTCATCCCCAATTGCTTGATTCTCTTGATTCAGACATCTTTTGTGAGCTTTTTCTCAAATTTGAGATTATTATTTCTTACTTTGAATGTGATCCTGAATTGACCTCATGTTCAAAGGCCGTTGTCTATGTTTGTCCGAGTGTGATCCCGAATCGACCTCACATCTGAGTTGTTTTGTGATCCCAGATCGATCTCACATTTCAATTCTTCTTTGACTGCATGTGTTCCCAAATCAATCACACATTAGTCAAAGAGGGGCAAATGTATGCACCCTAAAATGGTCGCCTAGACTTTGGGCCCCATTTATTCAATTTATCAATCTTGAATCATTTTTATCAATAATCAATATTTTCAACAATATCAATCTCTTGATCAAGTCTTAATTTTGATCATATATTGGATTTTTATCCTTGGGCTAACCATTTATCCTAAGTCTTTATTTGATTAAAAGGAATATTTCCTCCCCTTTTGATTAAATAAAAAGCCCACCTTTTCCTCTTATCCTATGTTGCACAAATAAAGCATTATTCATATTTTATAAAAAGGAGAAAAACACTTTTTGTCTCATATGGACATAAAGTCAACTCTTATTTTCCTATTGGAGGATACTTGTGCACATGGATTTCTCCTCTTTCAAGCTCCACCGCTGATTAAGACTTTTTGCCTCTTAATCTCAATGGTCCATTTCTTGGCACTTCTTATAAAAGGAAAGCTCTCTCCTCCATTTTCATACCATGTTTTTATGCTAATGTTATGCTGCAGGTTTTAGGTGCATTTGGAGCTTTTGAAGATATTGAAGACTTGCTTCATTTTATTACATCATTTAGTTGCATATTTCCTTTGCTTAGTTTGCATGATCATGGCATATTAGCTTAGTTTCCTTTTATGCAATAGAATAACTCACATAGCTTAAATAGGAAGGCTTTGTAACACTTGTTATTTCCTTTCATAGATTAGTTGCATTGTACTTTCCTTTCATAGCTTAGATTGCATTCTCATTTATATTTGCATTGCATTGCATATTTGATTCTTGGAGATATTGGCATTGTTGCCCTTGTCTTCATTTGAATCTCTCATTGTATGGTTGACTAGCAAGGTCACAAGTTTGTAGCTCTAGCTGAGAGAAAATTTATCATAGTCCCTTGCAACTCCATGCATAGAGAGCTATGAGCCACTTTGTGAGGCCTCATTCTTGAGCAACCTTGCATGTAACGGTTCATAGAAGTGCACCATTTTAGTGTGTACAGCATCAAGATAGGAGGATTTGATAGATACTTCTTGATATGGTTAAAGTTGTTCTCACATTCTTCATTCCATGCAAATGTCACACCTTTATGTAATGTTTTTGTAAAAGGTTGTGATATGTCTGCTAGCTATGATATGAATCTTCTGATAGATTGAACTCTTCCTTGCAATGTCCTCATTTGACTAATATTCTTTGGAGGTTGCATTTCCATGATAGCCTTTACTTTAGTTGGATCAACTTCAATGCCCTTCTTTGAGACTATGTATCATAGGAGTTTTCCAGAAGTGACACCAAAAGCACACTTCTTAGGATTTAGTCTGAGACTAAATTTTTCCATTCTATCTAGTATCTTTCTCAAGTCATTTAGATGTTCAGCTCTAATCATAGATTTTGCTAAAGTATAATCAACATAATCCTCCATAGTCCTATGCATCATGTCATGAAAAATAGAAGTCATAGCTTTTTGATATGTAGCACTAGCATTCTTAAGCCCAAATGGCATGACATTCCAACAAAAGGTGCCCCATGCACATGTGAAAGTAGTTTTCTCTTGATCTTCTGGAGCAATTTTTATTTGATTATATCTAGAAAAACCATCCATCAAAGAATACATCTCAAAGCCTGCAATCATGTCCACTATCATATCAATGTTAGGTAATAGAAAATCATACTTAGGGCATGCTCTGTTTACATCTCTAAAGTCTGTGCATACTCTTATTGATTTATCTAGTTTTGAAACAGGTACAATATTAGAGATCCATTCTACATAATCAATAACTCGGATGAATCCAGCTTTTAGGAGCTTCTCTAGTTCAGCTTTTACCAAGAGTGCAACATGAGGATGCATCTTTCTTAATTTTTGCTTAAGATGAGGATCCAACCCCAACATATCTAAATATTTCCATGCAAATTTGATCTTCTTTTTTGTTAGGAATGTAGTAAATTTTTGCTTCTCTTCTTCTAATAAGGATTGTGCTACATGAATCAACTGTGGTTCTTCTGTCATTCCCAAATTGATGGATTGAGTGGGCTCAATTAGAACTGGAGATCTATCTTGTAAATGACTCAGAAGGACATCAAATATCTCATCCTTAGGCACCTCAAAGAGGTTTTCACCTTTGGATACATCTTTTATTTTTACTTTTGTAGGTTCTGAGACTGCCACAAAGTGGTTTTCACCCTCAGAACTCCTTTTCTTTTTATTTTTATTCTTATTTTTCTGACTAAGATACTTGATGTCCAACTCTGTCATGCTAACACTCAGTTCACTGATGGAAGTCCTCATAGGCTCAATTGCATTGAGGTAGGAAGCAAGGGCATATTCATTTGGGAAGGTATAAATACCATGGCTCAGATTTATGGAGGTTTGATCAAGAAGTTCAAGATGTTGGATAGTGAAAATGGGGAAAGATTGGGAGATAGTGTTTACGGATATGGATCTGTCATCATTAGTCCTAACCCGACACTTGAGTTCAAAGGTGATATTACAACTTAAGATATTCAACTCATGAATAGGCTCAATGTCATTGTGGGAGTCCAATTCAGCCATAGGTGGATCAGACTTGATAGGTTCATCATTTCGCTCTAGACTTACATTGGGTTTAGGTTCATATTGGTGAATAACATCAACATGTTTCTCTGTAATAAGCTCATCTTCTTCTGGAATGGCTCCCCATTCATAGTCATTAGATTCTTCATCTATGCCTCTAGGAAATCTAAGAACATGAGTAAAGTTAGGATGAATACCCCAAGAAGGGTTACCCTCAGATTTTGATTTGAATTCATACTCATGGGAGTCTGTCTTAGAATAACTACCACCTTCCTCATTGTATGTTTGATTGTATTTGAGATTAGTTGGTTCTTGTGTTGCAACTATCTCTTGATTGATAGTAGGTTCTTGTGTTTCTACTACATTAATTCTTTTGATTGGATCATCTTCAGCATCAAGAAGGTCTTTGATTTCTTTAGGCAAACATTCATAGGGGATAAGTTTTGAGCTTTCTAAATCACTATCTAATGGTTCAGTTTCTTCTTTCTTAATAAGGGATTCGCCTAGTGTGATCTGCTCTATGACATGGGAACAATTACCTTTGAGGTGGAAGGGTTTCTTTTTAAAACCTAAGCCAACATTATCTTTTTTTTCCCTACCAATATGTGAAATAGGTGTTATAAGACATTTTCCTCTAACTCCTAGAGGTCCTTTACCTGAATATCCCATCTTAGCTATCAGTTTATCTCTTGGACCATATGCCTTAGAAGGGATTTTGGATATTGTAGAGTCACTAGTTGGAATAGCTTGAGATTCGGGTTCATCCTTGTATAGCCATGCAAGCACAGCTTCATCCTCTTCAAATTCTTGCTTGGAGACTTGTTTTGCTACAAAATTCTTTTTATATGCCTCAAGAGGTTCTTTAGAGTCTGTTTTGGACTATTTTAAAGATTGTCCATAAGACTTAGATGAGATAGGTAGAGATTTCAAAGATAAGACTGGCTCTATAGTATATTCTCCCATACCATTTTCTTTGATATTGACCTCTTTTGCAAGGTCTTCCATTTTAGATGTGGATGCTTCTTTTGTTAGATCAATGGAAGATTCTCTGTTATTAGGCACAAGTTTATCTGCACTCTCCTTCAATGTATTGCAAGTGGTGGATATGTCTACTGGAATAGTGACCTCTACTCCTTGATAAGGAAATTTCAAGCATTGGTGAAATGTAGAAGGAATAGCCTTCATCTCATGTATCCATGGCCTCCCTAGAAGAATGTTGTAAGCTAAAGGTAGATCAAGAACTTGACATATAGTATCTCTGATGACCGGACCTACTCTGATAGGTAAGACAATGGTGCCTTTAGAAGATCTTTCTTGTTCAACATAGGCTTTTATAGTTATTTTCTTTCTGGGATCAATAGCTAATTCTGAAAATCCCAATTGTGTGACCAAGCTATAAGAACAAATATTTAGGCCAGTGCCTCCATCTATCAACACACATTTTACTCTACGATTCTGGATCAAGACTTCTATGTGCAAGGGCTGGTTATGTGGGTGACTCAAGGAGTTGTCATCTTCCTCTAAAAAGGAGATATATTGTGGAGACGTAAGATGTCCAACCATAGTTTGGAACCTATCTAAATCAAGGTCATCAGGAATATTGGATCCGAGCAAAACTTTGTCTAGAATGGCTCTATGAGTTGGAGATGTTCAAAGCAACTCAAACATGGATATTTTTGCATTAGTGTGTTGGAGTTGTTGAACAATGCTATAAGATGTGGGCCTCGTATCTTTAGGATTGGAAGATTTAGAAACAGCCTTCTGTTTGGAAGCGGAAGAAAGATTGAAGGGCATCTTAGGGACATTTGATGAATCTGGTCTTTGTCCATTTAGATGTGCCTGAGCTTGTGATCGAGTCACTTCATTAGTTGAAGTATGATCTATATCTCTTTGCACAATTGCGATGACGTTGCAATGCTTAGAGAGACAAGGTTCAACCATATTGATAACAACATTATTTCTAGGGTAAGCATAATTGACCTTTGCCCTTATATTAGGATAAGAAGATGAAACTTCTTGACCATGTTTTGGAAATGGTTCTGTGGTTGTTGTATGATCATTATTGCTCTTATGATTGTCAATCGTGATGTCTCCCTTATCAATTAGATCTTGAATAGTATGTTTCAAGCGTAAGCAGTTATTAGTTTTGTGACCTTTACCCCGATGGAAATTACATAATTCATTCTCTCTCCACCATTTTGGTTTAGGATCAGGATCAGATTGTCAGATCTCAGGCAAAGAGATGATGTTATTAGCTAGCAGAGTTCTCATAGCTGATTCCAAAGATTACCCAAGAGGAGTGAACTTTTGTTTATTATCAGCGGACCAAGATTTGTATTCTGGCTTCTTTTGAGATGGTTCAGACACCTTTTTCTCTAAGGCCTTGATTTCTTCGATGCCGATAGTTAGATTGAAAGCTGGTGCCTTTGATGGGGCATGGATAGTATCAACAACACCATCTTTGAGAATGCCTTTATTCTTGTTCCAATTTTTGTTCTTGTCTTTAGAACTGGATCCTGATTCGTACTTGTCTTTTTGAAGTGTGATGTCTCCTTTTTTCACAAGTACTTTTTCAATTTTGATCACATTGTCTACCATCTTATCAAAAAATGTATGATCTTGTATTTGTAAAGGGTAGTTGATTTTTGGAACAAGATTATTGATGAAGATCTCCAGTTTCTCAATTTCTGGAATAGGTCTAGCATATAAAGAGAGAATTTCTTCCTCCATCTCTTGAGAAATGTCAGGAATGGTTCTCCTAGATATTGTTTGAGATTGCAGATATCAATCATGGTGACTAGATGTTGAATGTTGTAGGAGTATTATTGATAGAACAATTTGATCAACTCCTCAAAAGTTTTAATAGTAGAAGGAAATCTAGAGAGCCAATGAATGGCTGCTCCCCCCAGAGATCAAGGAAAGAGATGCATCAGATAGGTTGGTTCATGCATGAACTCCATAGATTGTGTACAAAATTCTCTGACATGATCTTGAGGATCCAAGTGTCCATCATACTTATCATATCTAGGCATCTCCACTATTTTTGGGAATGGTGGCATGTACAAGTCTTTGTCAAATGGAAAAGCACATAGGGCCTCCATGGAGAACTCCTTGGGTTCCTTTTCTTTCTCAAGTTTATTAAGTTTGACTTGCATGGCATGCATCTGTTTCATCATAGCTGTGAGTGGAGTTTCTTCCTCATGCATAATGATATCTTCAACATTAAAGTTGGGGGGAAGTTTAGCTCCTTGATGAGCTAATTGTAAAAAGTATGCCTCTCTGTCTTCTTTCAAGAAATGCTTCATCATTCTTTTGAAATTATCATCATTTTGATATTGAGCAATTTCTTTAGGTGTGGGTTCCTAATTTGCACCATGTTGAGATTGAGCTCTTTGAGAGCCAAGGTTTGTCCCTACTTGAGACATGGTAGGAGTTCTCCTTGGGATAGATTGAGGAGGAGTTTGTTGATTACCTCCGTGAGTTGATGAAGGAGGAAAGTAACCATTTTTTAATCAAAAGTTTCCAAGACCATCATCTTCATAAAGATTGGAATTTTAGAGTTACTCAAGAGTTGGATCCCTGATAGTGGTTATAGGTAAGGTATGGGATGCTTCTCTAGATTTCTTGTGAGAGGAAGCTCTAGTTTCCACCATTAACCTTGGGTGAAACAAAAGAATATGATGAAGACAACTGAAGAAAGATCTGATTCAAGAAGATCAAATGACACACTCTTGTCAAGGTTTGATTGATTGAAGCTTAGATTAGATGTAAATGAAGGATATTGTGCCCTGGATGTATGGGTAGATTCCCAAAAGATAGCGGACATGAGTTCACAACACTTAGCCATTTTGAAGATGGATTGAAGATTGATAGTTATGACAAGGTTTTGACACAAGATGATAAAGACACAAATTGATTAAACAAAAGACTGAATCAAATTCAAAAGGCCACTTTAGGAAAATGATTGGATTCTCAGTAACTGTTGCTCTATTCCTGACAAAGTGACTTTCGTGATAGATTCTCGAAATAGGCTAGAAAAGATGGGTCTTTGACAGTTCTGACAACTTTTTGGCAACTTTCCAAACTTTCTCAAACAACTTTCTACAAGCTCGTACAATAGTGGGTATAGCATGAAATGACAATTGAAAAACTCATATGATTATTGCAAAACTTGCATGGCAGTTGATAGTAAGGTTTTTGACTTTATGAAATTGACTGGCAATAAAACTCGTACGACAATATACTTGATACCATACGACAATCTGGGGGTTCTAAAATGACAATAGTAGAAAGTCGTATGACTTTCTGACTTTACAAAATGACTATTGACTCCAGAAAGGTGTTTGACATCAGATTTTGCAATTTTTTAGATTTTTAGTTTTAGATTGTTCACAAAATCGTTTGTCCAGATTTGAAGATTGTAGCGGATTGATTCATTCTTAGTAACCAGATAGATAAATAAGCACACAAAACAGCAAGCAAGTGATTTCAAGCACATCTAAAAACAATGAACAGGGGACAAAGAAACCCTATGCATGAACAATCAAGTGACTGAATTGTGCTAATCCCTAGGAGTGCTAACAATGTATGTTCCAAAAAGTTTTGCAATAACGCACATATTCCTAGAAAATGAAAATTTGGCCTCACTAGGGTTTTTAGTAATGGTCTGACTCTACAACTTTTATGATCTCAAGAGGGTGAACTCCAATCCAAGTGCACCGGGGTTTTGATATAGTCCAAGAATTTAATCAATCAGGAGCTACTAGGGAGATCTGACAGCCCAACAAGAGACCATGCCTATGGAGATTTCTTCCACAAGGACATTTATATAGCGGTTGTCACTACCATGGCAAAAATGGATATTACCGCTTGAGGTTCTGTCAACGTGGTTGACCCAATTAAAGGAATGTCCACTATGGTTAACCCTCTCTAAAGGTGACTCACAAAATATACCAATGGAGACTGGTTCCAGATTCAAGGATCTGAGTTTCTGGTACTACCCAAAAAGGGAGTAGAGCATAATCCTCTAGCCTTTTCACTTTTAACCCAAACAAAGCAGATAGATTAATCTGACATGCTAACACCAAGATTATCTCACAAAGATCTATGATGTCAACCACTCATGATCTATCAACCTCTCTGGAGAGAGAATGTATCAATCAGAAGCTGAAGACACAAAAATCTAGTAGAACACGAGACTCCCTCAGTATCCTCCCTACCTACAAGGGTTCCTTCATTGAGAAGAGTTTCACTAGAAACCCACTCTCTCAAGAACCACAAATAGTGTTCATAGGGCCTATTTAATATGTGTAACAAAGATGCTGAAAAAGAAAATCTATGTTCATTTTTAATAGCCCAAAATAAAATCTGTGATATGAAAGCAATAAAGGTCACACAAGCTTGACACGTAAGAGTTCTTTTTAATCCAAATCAAAATGTTATCAGCTGAGAAGATTACGTGAATTCCTCACAACTTGCTTAGTAGATTCTTACCTATTTTTAGCAATTCTTACACTTTTCCCAATCAAAACTAGTAGATATCAATCAGAAACAACAAATTTCAATCGTTAATGTTAGCTGTTAGTCCAAATCAGGAAAACAAATCTGGAAAACTACTCGAAAATGTGAAATGACAATTGAAACCTAGCACTAAAACTCATACGATAGTGGGTCACCTCCCAGATGATAGTCTACAATCTCTTACGACAATGGGTATCAAACCATACGATAATAGAGCCTCCAAATGACAATGTGATTATGGCAGTATGATCCTCGATCAAATAAACTATTGTACAACAGTGGGTATCCTTTGATATGAGTTTTTGACAAAACTCATACAAAAATTGTATAGAAAAAAATTAAAAATCATAGCTTGGAATAGAAAATGACAAGAACATGATAGAAATTGATAAAAATTGAATGGAAACTCATTTTAGCGCCCCACGGTGGGCACTAGAAATGTGTGTGTGAATTTTGTACTTGTCTATAGACACAACACTTCAGTAAAACATTAGAGGTTAGCTAAAATTGAAATCATGCAATGAAATGAAAACTAAACTAACCAGGTGATTTACTGCCTTCTAATAGATGCGAGTATGTATTCTCAGATTGGACCAAGATCAGTGACCTTGATGACACCTAAACGAAGGATTTGAACGCAAAATCTAGATATGAATGAATGCAAATTAATCTATATTTTTGGTTTTCTATGCAATAATATGAGAAATGATATGAAATCTAATCTATATGAAAAAATGATATCCAATACAATTAATCTAACAATGATATACTAAAATATGAATGATCTCACAAAAGTTGTTGATTCGCAAAGAAGCTTCAATTCTTCAAATACCAATTCGCCAGCATAAGTTTACAAATTATGAGATGATTTGTGAAGAGCTGAACCTTGATTTTATAGAAATCCAAGGCTTTGGGGATGCATGGAAAAATCCATAAATCACTCTAGTTGATTTTTGAGTGAACAAGGAATTAAATATAGTTAACTCACAATAAATCATGCAAAAATAGCTTTTTGATTTAAATCAGAAGATGAGATCAGCTTTTTAACTCAAAATAGAGTTGAGTTTATTTTTAAAACAACTTGAATTGATTTTCTGATTTATAGTTTAACTGCTTTTTGGATGTGCATAATTAATTATGAATTAAATAAATAAATAAAGTGATTTATCCTCAACTTAACTGATTTTAAAAATAAAACAATTAATTTATGGGTTAATCTAATCAAACTTTTATTCAAAAACTATATTATTAAATCTAACAATTGACATTAATTAATTAAATAAGAATTTAATCAATTAGTCATAAGATATTTGATTTATTGTCAAAATGAAATAAAATAATTTATGAATAAATATAATTAAATCCAATTAAATAATTAAGTGGCAGTATCAAATCTAATTAATTAAATATTCAAAATATTCAATTAATCAAACTTTAGGATAAATAAGATTTATTGCCAAATAATCATTAAATTATAGATAATTAAGATAATTTTAGGAATATTACTAGGAATATTCCCTGATGCAGAATTTAGGATAATCAATTAGGATTCGATGATGTTTTGATGTGCCTTAGGTTAGGACTTTGATGTCAATTTTGTTTGATATGTCGATAGAGGAGGTTAATGAACTTATAGCCCATTTTTGGGGTATTACGGATATCATGAATATGTTTGTATGTAGTTGGTGAAGGAAAAATGCCTAAGTCCAAAGATTGTTCCTATGCCCAATCTGACAGAAAAGTGTAGCGAACCTCCTAGGAGCTTCACTAAGTATGTAATCTTGGTTACATGCTTGCATGACCCAAGTGAATACACATGTAAGGTCGCACGTGTTAATGTTGAGGTATCGAAGAGATATGACCAGTTGATTGGATGTGATGACAGTAAACATAGTATAACTTGTTGGTGATCACTAAGGCCGACTTTGTGAGTGATTGGAAAGTTAATTTTGGATGCATTCTTGGATCTAATGCTAACTAAGAATGTTAATGAAGCATGCAATTGCGCATTAAATAATATAATGTTTAGTTAGAGTAATGTCGACTAGCTTTTGTAATATACCTCTAACAAGGTATAAGTATACAAACACTTTTTAAAAGTGTGTGATGATGATAATAGGAAAATAGATGGGTGTGAACTGTGAAGGCATCTAAGAGACATAGTAGAGATCAAGAGAAAGGAGAACAAGAGGATTTCTTCATTGAATAATTTGTTAACTCTTTGTATTCAGGACAATAGATTGACTGTAAGTGTTTTTGCACCTATTGTACACCCCTAACGGGGTTTGATTACCTCTAACAGGGTTGGACTCTTAGCAGGGTTGATTCCTTAATTGGAATCACATTGTAAAGACTCCTAACAGGGTCTATCCTTTAACCAAGACTCATATTTTGTAATAGTTCATCTCCTAACAGGTTCGGAACTCCTAACAACGTTATTATACTTATAGTGTAGACATATTTGGGTACCATCCCCATCGGGGTTTTTCCCTTCATAGGGTTTCCTTGAAAACAAATATGGTATTATGAGTTCTCCTATGTTTGCTTATGTTGCATGGTTATTTATCTTATGATATATCTTTATATGTTTTTTGAAGAAGATAAAGAAGTTTAAGAATTCAGTAAAGCATTGTAACACTGATTCACCCCCCCCTCTCATTATTACCAAATCCTAACAAAATTAACCTTAGCCAATGTCACCCTAATAGGTGTTTATATATTTGAGAATAATCTTCTGCATCATTTTTCCCTTAACATGGTTTTCCATGTAAATCTGGTCTTTCATGTGTTTGGTGACTATTGTCCTTTCATGTTTACATCTTTTTGTTATTAAGGATCAAAGTAAGTTTGGTGGAACTAATTAAGTTATAATAAGGTTTAAACAACTTGTAGATGACTAATTCACCTCCTCTCAATTGTCTTAAATATTCATCACACCTAGGCTTCATTTCACTATTTCTGGCCTTCCATGCATTATCATCTTTGATTCTTCTTACACCAACTCAAAACTAGCATCTTCATCACCTTATTGACCACTAGTTATTGACCTAGGTCAATGGAACCTAGGGAGCCCTTGACCCTCCAAAAAGGGTTAAATTTTGGACCCTATAAAGTTTGAATTATGAGAGTGGTAATTTCTCCTCCATGTCTTCTTGCCTCAAAAATTCAAACACATTTCATGAGGAGAGGTATAAAAGAAAGCCTAACCCCCTCATTTGAAACATCATGATCATCAATTATCAAGTATCCTATGCAATTCAATTGAGGAGGAAATCAAGTGTCATCAAGGCATTGAATTAAAGAAGTAAATTTTTAGGTCTCAAGCATTCATGATGGCGTTCATGATCAACCTATTATGAAGTCAACCCTACAATTCAACATAAAAAAATTCATGAAGACTTTGACACAAGGGAGGTTCATGAAGGTATAATGTTTCATTCAATTCAATTCAGATATAGCCTCTACTACATTACAACATACTTTTAATTCAGTCATATTTTAATTTTATTTCATGGTGAATTCTGAAACTAAAGTTTGACTAGGAAAACCCCCATCAACCCAACATTTTCCTTCTTTTGCATGAGCAAGTGATAGGATGGGTTCTCCAAAATTTTTGAATTAGATCAAGTAGATAAAGATCTATAGATTTGACTTTCACTTATTCAAAAAAGTATGGTCAACATTTCTCCAAGCGACGTAGTCTCAGACATTTCTGACAAAATTTTGGGTAAGTTTTTGAGCAATATATTGATTCTAGAACCACAAGTTTCATCTACATCCAACATTCCTAGGTCAAAGTCACCCCAAGTGACATTGACCTCCTGATTTTAACCTAGATTTTGGACACAAGTTCATTTGTGTCTCCTCTTTCTAGATTGAAACCTTTATCTTCGTATTTGTTTGGTGATTTACTGTGCATGTTAAAAACCCTCAATTTTACACATTTGGTGCTACATCTAGTGAGGGATTTTTTTAGTGGTGATTATTCACCAATTGGAAAATATGTCCCATCGGGCATATAGAAATTGGTGAAAAAATGCTTAGTATATTGGTTGACCGGTTCGCCCAAATTTTATAAAAGACATGTATAGTGGATGGCTTGTTCGCCACTATTTGTATGTAATTTCACTACAGTAGTCAGGTTGTTCACCCATTTTTCTATTGTATATTTTACTATTATTTACCATAGATTAAGGAAGGGCAGGTATTTATCGAGGATAGCCATTCGCTAAAGGCCCATTGTTCCAAGTGAAAGTTTTATTTGCACTAGGACCCAATTCGCCATGCATCATACATAATCATGTTCTAAATTCCTGTTGGCAATTTGGATGAGTTGGTTACATAGATGTTATCATTATGGAAACATATGATCTACATGAAGATCACATAGGTTAGAGAGCTAGTATGACAGAGCGCAATGCAAAATTGTCTAAGTATGAGACAGTGCTTTTACCAGTGAACCTAGAGATAGTTTTTGTTTGCGATGTTGATTGGAGTAAGTTCAATGCTTGCACACTTGAACATAGACTCTATGATGACTATTGAAGACTCATCTCAGAGTGCAAGTTAGTATGGCATGTACAGAAGAAGTTATGATAGTTTTACTAAAGACAGTGTCAAGCCGACAGGATAAAATATGAAGACATAATTGATAGAGTTAAGGGATTATTTTGTTTATCAAAATAATGACTTAACAATATAAAGGGATGATATCCTAGATGTTAACCCTTGGATAAAGTTATTTTTAATATGATAGCTGACTGGAAAGTTATTAATCCTAATAACTTTTATAAATGTAATTGTAATTGTAAGAAGGATAACGATGAAGTGATGTGATGCGAGATATATGATGCATATGTAATAACGATAGTGAAAGAGAAGTAGAGAGATATTGATGCAAGTAGTATAAGGTTATGTACCTTAACCTTCTTTTATAATCAATGTATATTGTACATTACTTGTTTGGGTAGTGGGCTCATCTGGTAATCACATTTTGTACTGCCAACTCCTAACAGGGTTGAGGCTTCTAACAAGGCCTATAGTCCCTTAATCAGGATTGAGACACTATATGCATGTAATAGGCTCCTAACAAGGTCAACATCCTTAACAGGATACTTTTGATTAGTGGATCTTTGTGGGTACCATCCCCACCAGGGTTTTCCCTTGGCCATGGTTTCCTCGAGAACAAATAATGTGTTATGAGTTCTTTAGTTTTATTGCTATGCATGTTGTTTAGCTTCTTATATTATGTATGTGTTAAGATAATCTGTTATATCCATAATTGGGAAAAAGTAAAAGTTTGTAGAATACTAATTCACCCCCCCTCTTAGTATTCCCTATTTCTAACAATTGGTATCAGAGCTTAGTTACTCGAAAAAGAATCATTCAAGGAAAGCCTAGCAGCTTGAGTAAGATCTCTATGGCTATGGATCAACTATAGAAGAATCTTGAAGAAGCTCTTGAACAGATTGACTTTCTTACTATTGAAAAAGACACTTTGAAAAGAAAATATGATGATGCAAAGAACCTCATTGAGAAAATGAAAAACAAGTTGGAAGATCTGAGATCTGAAAAGGAATCTAAAGTTTTTATTGAAGATTGTGATGACAATTTAGAAAAAGAAAATGAGATCCTTAAGCATGAACTGAAGATAGAAAATTTGAAGCTTAGTTTAAAAGATGGAAATGGAAAGAATGAAGCAAATCTAAAATCTGAGAATGAAAGTCTAAAGACTGAAAATGAAGGACTAAAAGCTAAACTTGGTAAAGTAACATCTGAACTTGAGAAATTCAATTTGCAGTATGTTGAACTTGAGAAGTACAATAAAATTGTGAAAGGTGAACTGACTCAATCCAAACAATAACTTGAAAGGCTATATTCAACTAGTGAGAAGATTGATGAACAAATATCCTATCAAAAACCATTCTATGATAAGACTGGTCTTGGATTCAACACTTTTAAAGCAAATGAAGAAAGCAAGGAACCAGATCTAAAAATATGTGAAAGCGTAGATGAGAAGAAGTCTGATGAGATTAACAAGTCTAAAGATACACCTAAAGAAGAAGAATCACCTAAGCTCAAGGAATCACCCAAAGGTATGCAAAGAGAATTCAAAGGTATATGTTTTGCTTGTAATACTATTGGTCATATGAAGAGAGATTGCACAGGTAAGCAATTCAAACCTCTTAATGGTTATTGTTATAATTGTCATGGTTTTGGACATAGAGCTATTGAATGCAAGAAACCTAAATTTATTGAGAATAATGATGGTAGTAGAATGTTTAGGAATACTAACAATGTAGATAAGAAACCTACTGAAGATATGAATAGAATAAATGGAGTAATATGTTATAGATGCAACAATGTTGGACACATTGCTAGAAACTGCATATCACAAATCAATCAGCCTAGACCAAGATATGGAAACAATGGAATAGTTTGTCAGATATGCAACAAGATTGGACATATAGAAAGGTTTTACAGAATGAACAATAGAGTTTTTCATCCTAATCCTAATCCCAGAAATAATGCAAGAAGAAATGAAGATACAAGTAATAGCCAGAAAGGATGCTGTAGTAATTTAGATGAAGTGAAGTTTATCAAAAGCATAGATCAAGGAGACATATTCAACATTGAAGGTAATCAGGAAGGTGAAGCATTAAAAGGTAAGAATGAATCTTTACCTGACCCATCTCAAAGTACTTAATTTATGAAAATTATAGTAGAATAGGAACTTAGATTAGTGTAGAAGTAGATATATGATGAACTAAGTCTTGCACAGTTAATGCAAGGTAGTATATGATGTTCTAATGCTATGGTTAAGAGTGCAAAGAAAAATATTATGTTTTGTGAGATCGCAAGAAGTTTTAAGTTTTGCAAGTTAGCATAAACAACTTTTTGGAAAGAAGTGGCAAAAGAATTGAATGCGATGTCAAATCTAAGTAAGATTGAATTTATAAAAGGTCATGGTTGGTATTATTTGATCATCAAAGTGAATTCAAGTGTTAAGGAGATCAAAGAGAAGTGATTGGAAGCATTTTGCAAGGATTTGGAGAAGAATTTTGTGCCGAATCTACGCAAGCCCTAAATTGCAAAATCAAGGTATTTTACTTGACAGATCTTTAAATCAGTGAAGGAATTAGAAGAAATCATGGATGTTTTTTTAATTCACAATGTAAGAGATAAAAATAGACCTAAGTTGAAAAGGGAACCAGTAGAACCCTTGGAAGATGATCCTAGGTTAGCTTTATCATCCGTACCAGATGGAGTTTTACACCTAGAGAATGTTAGAAGTTATCTTGGATGCAAACTAGAGACTGTCAGTGACAGTAATTTCACCAAGGAATATCAGAAGATCTACAATCAAGAAATGACATTGAAAGAAGGATTTGAACATTTGAAAGATACTGAAATCATTAAATATGCATTACAGTATGAATTTGACAATGAAGAATGTACTAAGATTATCTTAAGCAGAATTCATAATGGGAAGTTTTGGTTAGAAGATAGAGTGATAGATATCACTGTGTGTGTGAAAATTGTACTTGATCTGTAAACACAACACTTCAGTAAAACATTAGAGGTTAGCTAAAATCAAAATCGTGCAAAATTAAAATCTAATCTAACCAAGCGATTTACTGCCTTCTAGTAGGTGCGAGATTAACGTTCTCAGATTGTAATCGAGATCAGTGACCTAGACGACACCTAAATGAAGGATTTGAATGCAATTCTAGATATGGAATAAATGCAATTAATCTATATTTTTGATATTTTATGATGCAATAAGAATGATAAATTGATATGATATGAATGCTATTGAAAACTGATATGCTATGCTAATCTAATAATGATATGAAATATGAATGCAAAAATAAGATTGATCTCACAAAAATGCCGATTCGCAAGAGCTTTGATTCTTCAATTCCAATTCTCCAGCGTGATTGTGCAAAATATGAGATGATTTGTGAAGAGCTAAAGCCTTAATTTATAGAAATCCAGGGCTTTGGAGGTGCATGGATAAAAGCCATAAATCACTCAAATAACTCAGGTTGATTTTTGAGTTATCTGATCATGAAAGATAGTTAATTCTCAAAATCATGCAAAAACATGCAAAAATAGCTTTTTAACTCAAATTAGAGTTTAGATCAGCTTTTTGAACTCCAAAAGGATGTTGAGTTCCAAAAAGTCAATAACTTGCATTGATTTTCTGATTTGGAGTTTAACTGTTTCTTTTGAATATGCATAATAATTAAGAATTAAATAAATAAATAAAGTGATTTATCCTCAACTCAACTGATTTTTGAAATAAAACAATTGATTTATGGGTTAATCAATTATTTAATCAAACTTTTATTAAAAACTATATTATTAAATAATGACAACTTGCTTTAATTAATTAAATAAGAATTTAATCAATTATTCATATGATATTAGATTTATTGTCAAAATTAAATAATACAATTAATAATAGATAGAATTAAATTTAATTACACAATTAAGTGGCAAATATTAAATCTAATTAATTAAATATGAAAATATTCAATTAATCAAACTTAGGATAAATGTGATTTATCGCCAAATAATCATTAAATTAAAGATAATTAAGATAATTAAGAATATTACTAGGAATATTTCCCAATGCAAAATTTAAGATAATCAATTATGATTCGATGATGTTTAGATGTGCCTTAGGTTAGGACTTTGATGTCGATTTCGTTCGAATTGAAGATGTAGGAGATTAATGAACTTATAGCCCATTTTTGGGGTATTACATTTTGCCCCTCTTTGAATTACTGTGCGAAGCCCAGTGGTTCAAAGATAGTCTGTGTTTGATAAAGATATGAAACTGATTCAAAAGCTAAACTGATCTCAAGATAGAAACCGATTGAAAGATATTGAGATAGGAGTTGATTGATATTGAATTAAGATGGAGATAATAGGTCTTGAATGACCAAAGATAATATTCACTGTAGCAGCAAATGAACCTATGATTGTGAAAAAGTGTCAAAATGCCTGATTATGAACCTTAGGATTGATAAGAAGTGAGTGACCTGTTCTAGACTCGATTGTCTTAGCAGAACTAGCAAGTATCACATCCAAACCCTTCAGTTACCGAAGAACCAAGGAAAGAACACTATGATTTGATGGTTGCAAAAACTGATACAGTTTACAAGATTAGGAGAATACCAAATTGATATGGATCTTGATGAATCTAATATGCCCCAAGTGATGATAGATTTGCCCCGAGCGATGAGGACTTTTGATGAATCAGCGACTAGACGTGATTGTTTGTCTTGATCACTGATGAAAGATATTGATAGACTTGATCAATAGAATTTTGATTTACAGACTTTGAATGATGTGCAATACCATGCCCCCTTCGGGATTAAAATTGAAATCTGACAAGAAAAGTCAGCATTATAGTTTAGAAGCATGTTAATTGATTTGAGAAGTGGTTATATACATCTGAGAATGCATTCTACATCATTTGGAGGTCCCAAAAGACCAAGTTTGACTAGGTTTGACCATGAGTTGACCATGGTTGACCAAGTTGAAATTTTGATAGTGTGATGTAAGATAATCAGTTAAGTTGAATACTAGATTTCTGTGATGATTGAAGGTTGATTATGCAAGTAGTGAATAAGATAAATGATCTCAGATTTGAATTTTGATCCCGAAAAAAGATTCTACTTGCTATTTCATTGGAGGAACCTTCGTGTGAGATTCAACTCTTGTTAGGCTTGAAGATGCGATTTGAAGAATCATTTAAGCATTGAAGTTCATTTAATCATTGTGAGATCATGCAAACATGCAAAATGCAATGAGACATGCAAAATGAAATGCAACCTAAGACCTAGGACCTAGTCACTGATCATATGTCGATTTGTTATCATCATTGAACTTTTAGGTAACCGGATAAATCAATACAATGCCCACTAGCCATGAAACCATAGACATATGAATATCGATTTGTATGCACAAGAATCAATACAACACCCACTGGTCAACAACCATGGATATATGAATATTGATTTTGTTTTCGAAATGTCGGATTAGATATAAGCACCAAGGCACAAATGCCAGGATGACCTGAATATCATGTCCATTTTGATAATTTGTACAAGCATCAAAACATAAATGTTGTGATGACCTGAGTACGCCTTGCATTACACACACATCAAACAGTCAAGAGATCATTCTAAATCCAATGTGAATTACCCGTAGTGACCCTTTATCATTCACATCCTTAGGCAAGATTGCGTTCCACAGTAGGAGAAAGAACTTACTCAAAAAGATAATAGTTAGATCAAACTTCCTTGAATTGTCTGGGTATCAATGGTCGAGGTATGCATGGCCATCCAATTTGAGATAGAAGCTCTTACAGTCGGACACCATTTCAATCCAGAATTTCCAAAGCTGTTAGATTTTCACATACAAGCAGAAGACAAAGAAAAGATTATGCCCCCAGTCATCACTCTCTAAATCCTATAAAGGACATCATCGAAGAGCTCGAAGGGACACAATATGCAAAAATCTCAATGCGAATCAGTAAGCATATAAGGAGATAAAAGCAGGAAAAGCATAGATTGTTTTCAGTTGAGTTTTGATGTTTGATTGTTGTAGATGCAAAATCCTTGCTGGAGACGAGACTGACTGACTGACTCAACAGGAAGCTTCAAAGGACTCTGACTGGATAGGAAATGTCTAAGATACATTGGAGGCCATAGGATATGACATTGATTGCCCCCAAGTTTGAACATTGATAAGATACAGATGCGCAAGCTGATTGGTGTACAAACTGACTTATTGAAAATTGGAAATGCAGAAACAAACCGAGAGATATGCACAAACTAAAGCAAGACTGAAAGCTGGGAAAGACCAAGATTATGCTGATAGATGGAGCATTTTGGAACAAGTGGCACCTGTTTGCCAGGTTTTCACCATCTTGGTAGAGATTCTATTTTTGCTACCAAGGCGCCTGTTTCCAGGTTTTCACCAAGGCACTTTTTCTTTTTTTTTCTTTTTTTTGTATTTTTCATTTTTTCAATTTTTTTGTACTTTTGATATTTTTTGATTTTTTTGTGAATCATCAAGGTGCCTATTGCTAGGTTTTCACCAAGATGTTCATTTTTTCAGGACTTTTTCTAATTTTTTAAGATTTTTTCAGGACATTTACCAAGCAATGAATGCCTTAGGCGTAGAATTTCTTCAGATGGAGAACATTGATTGGTTCTCAGAGCTATTCTCCTTCAGTCGTTGAGAGTTGATAGGCACCAAAGCCAAAAGTAGTAGTGATTACAAAGGGACCCAGCCAATTGGGTTCGAACTTCCCCTTGCATTCTCGATGTGATTGATTTTTAGGATTTTCTCTCAACACTAGATCGCCAACCTGAAATTCTCTATGTCTGACTTTCTTGTTGTAGCCTCTAGACATTATTTTCTGATCTACTCTAAGATAATCATACGCTGCTTGCCTGCGCTCATCTAGTAATTCCAGTTCTTGTAACCTAGACACTCTGTAGTCTTCATCAGTGACAAGTCCATGCATTCTGATTCTAAGTGATGGGATTTCAACCTTAATAGGTAGTACTGCTTCAGACCCATAAACTAAAGTGAAAGGTGTAGCCCCTGTAGGCATTCTGATACTAGTTCTATAGGCCCATTCTGATACTTGTTCTGATACTGGTTCTGATACTGGTTCTGATACTGATTCTGATACTAATTCTGATAATTGTTCTGATACTGGTTCTGATACTGATTCTGATACTGATTCTGATAATTGTTCTGATACTGGTTCTGATGCTTGTTCTGATAATTGTTCTGATACTTGGTATACTTGATAGCACCTTTTTCCATTGCAAACTCCCAAGCAAGATCATATCATGTAGTCCCAATGTCTAGCAAGGTGGAGAACAAGAGGGATTGACAAGCTGGGGGAAGAGATGGAAGACAAGAGAATAAAGGATAATAAAGGGAAGAAATCCTCAAGGGAAAATTCCTCAAGAATACCCAAGCTAGGGAAAAATTGTCATGTAAAGCGCATTTGGACAAGCAATGAAAGGCTAGCATAGGATAAGCACAAAATCATAATGCAAGAGCAGGAAAGGATGCAATCCAAAGGAGTAGACATGTCAAGAGGCTTCATAGCACCGTGTTTTACTCTTTCTTTCTTAGATCAAGACCAAAGGGGAAAAGGATAGCGACAGGTGAAAATGAATGAAGGAAAATGGATATGAAGGCTAAACATGGAAGGAATGAAAGCAAGATCATCGTAAGATAGCGCACAAAATAGTCAAATGTTCGTGTATAGATCAACATTGTCAAGATCAAAGAGAGAAGATGGAATGGATGAAATATGTAGAAGAACTACACATGATGCCTGATTGCCAGGTTTTCATCATGGTACTTATCCAAGGTGCCACAAGGAAGTGGTTTTCACCATAGGATGAATTTATTTCTCTTTACTTTTGCTACCAAGGTGCCTGTTTCCAGGTTTTCACCAAGGCACATTTTTAATTTATTTTATTTTTCATTTCTTTTTTTTGGAAGAAGGCAAGCTTTTTAGATAATGCTCCTTGGAAGGATAAACCATGATATGCAAAGGATTCAAAATGACACGCTCAAAGATGCTGATAGGGAAAAGGAGATGAAAGAGAAAAATGGAGGATAAGGTTTTATGTAAAGCGAGTGAGGTTGGAAGATAGGAGGAATAGGCAAATGAGGAAAAAGGATAGAAGGTAGAAGGTTAATGAATGGAAGGATTGTGAAAGGGTAGATGGAAAGGAAGGCAAGATCAACGTAAACACATACCTTGAAGGGTGGTGAGAGGATGGAGGAATCGTGAATGAAGGAATATGTGAAGGAATATGGCGAATGGATAGTAGAGGTTGTGGTTTAGGCGCATGAAATGGAAGAATATTTTTGGAGGGAGATGAAGTGGAAGTCTTTGGAAGCTTGAATGTCAATTTCACTTTTTGTTCAACACCAGACTCTTTCAAGAGAGACTTTGGAATCCATATAGTCGTAGGCTTTTTATTTCCTTTTGATGATCTAGAGAGAATATCTTCAACGATGGATTTTGGAACCCATACTTGTCTTGTAGTTTTTTTCTTAGATATCTCTTTTGACTTTATGTTTCCATGTCTATTAGAGGAGACCTGGTGATCTTTTTTTGATGGATTCTTGTATTGCTTCTTTTTCTTGTATTGAACATTCAAGTTACTTCCAAAGGACTTGGGACTTGTGGAAGAAGGAGGAGGATATGACTAGTTTAGATGGGTGGGTGGATTAAAAGGATTCAAGGGTTTGCATCTATGTTGATCTTGAGGAAAGATGGGAGATGGAGGTATGTAAGGACCTAAGATGGATGGCAAATTAGGAGAGCTAGGAGGGGAAAGTGAAGGGACATAAGGACCCAAGATGGAAGGAAGGTATGAAGCCCTTAGTAGTGGTGGAAGAGGTCCAAGGATGGAAGTGGAAGACGCAAAAGGATAATCAATAAGTTCATCAGCATCTATATGACAACCAAGGATATCAGCATCTTTAGAGTGAGCATTAGGATCTTCAATAGAATCATGGACATCTTGAATATGAGCACCTTCTTTGATAGGATTGTTCAAAGCTTGCGAAGACTTAGGAAGAGTAGAAAGTGGAAGTGAACATGAAGTGGTAAATAAGAAGATGAAAGACTTTGATCTTGACAAGGATCTTTGGATAGCATAAGCGCATAATTTTTCTCTTATTTTTCAATAGGCTTAACATTGGAAGTAATAGTACTATTATCAATAAGCTCAACAGTGTAAGTAGTAGCTTGATCTTGCTTAGGAGAAGACTTAAGACATGGTGGAATGCATGAAAAAGGGGGTACAGGATCAAAAGAACCCTGAGGCGGATAAGAGACATCAGAAAAAGGAGTGGATGAAATGGAGGGTTCTTGATCTTGATCTTTCTTTATGTTCTTCTCTTTATCATTTTTAGAGTCCTCTTGACATGGAGCCACTTCTAAGGACAAGGAAGCATGTTGGGATTGTATGGATGACTTTGGAAGAGATGGTGGAGGACTAGCTGAAGTAGGGATTATAGCATATGAAGGCTTAGGCTCTTTAGATTTATCATTATTGAAAGTCTTTGCAGCCAAGTGAAGGTTAGCTTGAGTTTCTTTAAGAGGTAGCCCTGGGGGATAACTATAGGGAACCACATGAAAAGTATCAGGGCTTGTGTCAGATGAAGGTTCTGTGAAAGATTTAAAAGACTCAGAAGCTTTAAGAAATGTATGGGTATTGGAGGAAGTAGGGGATGGAAGGGGACCATCACAAGACAAAGGTCTAACATTAACATGATCTTGCTTGAGAGTGTAATCTTCATTTTCAGCCTGAGAGTTCTTAGAGGAGAGATCCTTATAGTATGCATGTTTATAATCAGCATGGTAAACTTTCTCTTCCTCAAGTGAAACACATGGATCATCTGGGTATTGTGCATAGAAATTATCAAAGTCTCTTTGATAATCAGAATCATATGGATCACTCTCCTGATCTATCCAATGTGATGGCCCATTTGTAGTAAGCAAGAATGGACGATGAGGAGGACTCTTAGGAACAGAGGTGTCATAGGTATCATTACATTGTCTGTTGTCATAGTCATCATAGTCTTCAAAGCTAGATGTGTCACTCTCCGTGGAAGAGGTATCATATTGCTCAATTTTTTTTCAGGGGCATGGTGACATGTACAAGTCTTTATCAAATGGAAAAGAGTATAAAGATTCCATGGAGAACTTTTTAGATTCCTTCTCTTTCTCAAGTTTGTCAAGTTGGACTTGCATAGCTTGTAGCTGCTTCATCATAGCGGCGATCAGAATTTCTTCCTCATGTGTACTGATTCTTTGAGACATGTGTATTGATTCTCAATAGCTATTGCTCTATTCTTGACACAATGATTTTTTTGACAGATTCTGGAACTAGGCTGAAAACATTGGATATCTTGCAATTTGACAATTTCTGACAACTCTCTCAAATTTTTTGAAATGACACTTTGCAGACTCGTACGACACTGGGTAGTCTATGAAATGACAGTTGCTAAACTCATACGACAGTTGGGTAATACTGAAATGACACTTGACAAAACTCGTACGACAGTTGCTAACAGGTTTTTAACTTTTTTGAATTTGCTGGTTTGAAAACTCATATGACACTGTGTTTGCTATCATATGACAGATGGGTTGCAATGAAATGACACTTGACAAAAAGTCATACGACTTTTGACTCCAGAAAGAACTTTATGTCAATTTTTGCAAAAATTTAAGGTTTTCAGTTTTGGATTGTTTGCAAATTGTATTGTCCAGATTTTGAAGGTTATACCAGATTTGATCATTTTTAATAGCCAAGTAGATAAATAAGCACGCAGAACAACAAGCAAGTGATTCCAAGCACGTCTGAAAACAATGAACAAGGGAAAAAGCAACCTTGTGCATGAACAATCAAGTGACCAAATTATGCTAATCCCTGAGAGTACTAATTGTGTATGTTCTGAAAAGTTTTTCAATAATGCACATATACCTGAAAGTGAAAATTTGGCCTCTCTAGGGTTTTTAGTAATGGTTTGACTCTGCAACTTTTATGATTCAAAGGGGTGAACTCCAATCCCGGCGCACCAAGGTTTTGACACAGTCTGAGAACTTAATCTTCAAGAGCTGCTAGGGAGATCTGACAACCCAACAATGAACCATACCCGTGAAGATTTCTTCCACAAGGACATTTATATAGCGGCTGTCACTACCACAGTGAAAATGGCTATGACCGCTTGAGGTTCCGTCAATGCAGTTTGCCCTGTGAAGGGATTGTCCGCTACAGTTAACCCTCTCTAAAGATGACTCACAATAGTATACCACAAGGGGACTTGGCTCCAGATTCAAGGTTTTGACACCTCTTCACTTTTAACCCAAACAAAGCAAGCAGATTAATCCGACACGCTAAGACAAAGTTTTGTTCCACCAAGGTCTGTGATATCAACTCCACGTGATCTATCAACCTCTCCAGGGAGAGAATGTATCAATCAATAAGAGAAGATGCACTAACCAATTTTGATTCACCAAAGCTCGTGATATCAACCCTACGTGATCTATCAACCTCTTTGGAGAGAGAATGTGTCGATCAATAAGAGAGGATGCACTAACCAAGTTGAATGTGAAACGCACTAAGTATCCTCCCTACCTACAAGGATTCTGTCGTCAAGAAGGATTTCACTGGGAATCCAATCTTTCAAGAATCACGAATAGTGTTCATAGGGCCTAATTACTATGTGAGCACAGATCTATTTCCGAAAGTAAATCTACCAAAAGTACCCAAAAAGTAGAAAGAGGAACACTTAACGCTTAAAGAGAATATGAGATGAGTCCACAAGGTGGAACACTTAACACCTCACACAAGCTAAAAATGAGTCCCCAACTTAGAAAACAAGTGAGTTCGTAAAAGCACAAAAGGGTTGCCAAGTGGAACATTTAACGCTTCTGTCCTGTTGACCCCTCCCCTTTATGGCGCTGAGATTGCAACCACGGAGCAGAAATGAGGGGCCAGAGGATTAGCAAGTCCAATAACCCAAGATAGCAATCAAGATCAATCACAAGTATTCTAAGACTACTTAATGAATCCTTAAGGGTTCACAACCTAGTATCAATTATGCAAGTGTGTAGAAATAGATCAAAAGCATGAAAAGATGCACACAAGCTTGACACATAAGAGATTTATTTTAAGTCCCAAATCAAAATATTATTAGATGAAGGAGAATACCTGGGATCCTCGCAACGCGCTTAGTAGATTTTTCTTATTTTTAGTAATTTTTGTTGAGCTTTTCCATGCAAGCAAGTGACGAACTCTCCAACAAGCAAACAAGCAAACAAGATATGCAAAATATATTCAACTTATGAAAACTATAGGGTTAGCTCTAAAAATAAATTATTATCAGTAATAATAACCAAAAATTAACCCAAATGACAATTCATATCATTCATTGAACCATGTAAAAAAATAAGTGCATACCCATCACAAAACTTTATTTTTTTTGCTGCATTTGACCTAGTCAACAAGATCTAATTTTTTTGATATGATTTTGGCCACAAAAATAGAAATTCAGAATAGAGGCCCCTACTAAAAAATAGAGAGCTTTCCAAAAATGCAAAAATTTTAGAAAAATCTCTTCATTTGTGCCCTAGAGACCCATTTTATCAAAACAGACCAATTTTTGTAAATTGACTATTTGAGCTATGATATCATGTCCAAATTTAAAACACAAAGAATGGACCCCCTATATAATTTAAATAGCTTTCCGAAAATATAAAAATTTTCGAAAAATATGCTGATTTGCATCAGATATTAATTTTTTCTGGAATTTCAAGAAAAAATTATTAAAAATAACAAACATCTCATAAAATTTTAAATTTTTTATTGTAGCTTTCGTGACATATCACCAACCTGAAAAAAAAAATTCAGACCAAAATTCTAAGCCATTTGGGAGATAAAATTAAATCTTTGAAACTTTGGAGTTTTAGCTCCCAAAAAAAATCAAAACCAGCATGCAAAGGTGGGTTGCCCCACGGTGGGTGCCAGAAATGTGTGTGTGAAAATTGTACCTGATCTGTAAACACAACACTTCAGTAAAACATTAGAGGTTAGCTAAAATTAAAATCATGCAAAATTGAAATCTAATCTAACCAAGCGATTTACTGCCTTCTAGTAGGTGCGAGATTAACGTTCTCAGATTGTAATCGAGATCAGTGACCTAGACAACACCTAAATGAAAGATTTGAATGCAATTCTACATATGGAATAAATGCAATTAATCTATATTTTTGATATTTTATGATGCAATAAGAATGATAAATTGATATGATATGAATGCTATTGAAAACTGATATGCTATGCTAATCTAATAATGATATAAAATATGAATGCAAAAATAAGATTGATCTCACAAAAATGCCGATTCGCAAGAGCTTTGATTCTTCAATTCCAATTCTCCAGCGTGATTGTGCAAAATATGAGATGATTTGTGAAGAGCTAAAGCCTTAATTTATAGAAATCCAGGGCTTTGGAGGTGCATGGATAAAAGCCATAAATCACTCAAATAACTCAGGTTGATTTTTGAGTTATCTGATCATGAAAGATAGTTAATTCTCAAAATCATGCAAAAATAGCTTTTTAACTCAAATTAGAGTTTAGATCAGCTTTTTGAACTCCAAAAGGATGTTGAGTTCCAAAAAGTCAATAACTTGCATTGATTTTCTGATTTGGAGTTTAACTGTTTCTTTTGAATATGCATAATAATTAAGAATTAAATAAATAAATAAAGTGATTTATCCTCAACTCAACTGATTTTTGAAATAAAATAATTGATTTATGGGTTAATCAATTATTTAATCAAACTTTTATTAAAAACTATATTATTAAATAATGACAACTTGCTTTAATTAATTAAATAAGAATTTAATCAATTATTCATATGATATTAGATTTATCGTCAAAATTAAATAATACAATTAATAATAGATAGAATTAAATTTAATTACATAATTAAGTGGCAAATATTAAATCTAATTAATTAAATATGAAAATATTCAATTAATCAAACTTAGGATAAATGTGATTTATCGCCAAATAATCATTAAATTAAAGATAATTAAGATAATTAAGAATATTACTAAGAATATTCCCCGATGCAAAATTTAAGATAATCAATTATGATTCGATGATGTTTAGATGTGCCTTAGGTTAGGACTTTGATGTCGATTTCGTTCGAATTGAAGATGTAGGAGATTAATGAACTTATAGCCCATTTTTGGGGTATTACAATCACAACTCATTTGATTCATGAAGTTATTGGACTATCTAAAACTAGAGCTATTCCTTTAAATGAGAAGAACATGAGGAAAACAGTCATAGAAAACACAAATTCATCCTATAATGGTAGAGGAATTGTGATTAGTAAGATTCAACAAGATGATGTCAGATACTTATGCAAGATCCTAACCACTAAATTTTGTGCAAATTCAAGAGAAGATGACATGGCAATTGGAATGATACATGCAGCTTATCTAATGTGTGTTGACAAGTTACAAGTTGATATGTGTGAGATTTTGAGAATTCAACTGTTTGAGAATTTGTAAAAGATTAAGAAAACTAAGTATACACAGTTTAGATTCTCATCTTTAATCACCTATATGTTTTTTCATCTATTGAGAAGATTTCCTTACACCATTGGAAATGACTGGAATGATGGCCAAACTACAATGGAAAGGATTAACCTAGTATACAGAAGGAATGTTATTGATAAAGTGAATGAGAGTGCAGTATTGGTAATCAAGACATTTCAGGATATAGTGTCTAGAAGATCAAGGATCCCATAGTCTTTTTTGGAGAAGTATAAAAATGAGATATGTTTCATGGTTGATACTGACTTTACCTACATTGAAGCAGTAGAACCTAGAATAGAGTTCATAGACCCTCTTGGCTATGAGATATCTGAGGTAGAGATAGAAGAGTATGTGAGTAGGTTACTTAAGTGTAAGTTGGACACTCACTATAATAGGTTTGGAACCTTTGAGGAGAACTTCAACTCCGCAAAGACCTTACTTGAATAGAAACAGTCAAAGAAAAGAGTTGAAAGTACTATAAGAAAAATTCTAAAAGATACAAGGATGAATGAGCATGAATTCTTGGTAGCAAAGCAAACAGTAGTAGCAATCAAAGATATTGGACAAAAAGAAGTTTTGTCCATTCCACCTTTATCATCAATTGCAGCACAACGAGAAGAAACACAAGTTAAGGTGAAAGTGGAAGAAATTGAGAAGGATCAAGAAGCAAAGATATCCACTAGCAAAAGAGTAAAAGAGAGTGCTACTGGACCAGGTAAGAGACAAAAAACATTAGTGAAACTAGTTCCAAGGAAAATTGCAGAAATCAAAGATGATGGCACATCTATTAAGAAGAAAACTTGGAAACCTAAAGTTGAGAAGCTTAATGAGAAAATCATTCAGGATGGAGACTTTAGAAGAATGAATAAGTATTATGAAATTTATGATTATGCGGAGAGATTAAATCTGGAAAATGCAGTGGTAAAGCATATGATTTTGTCTGATAAGAAGTTTGATACAATTCGAGGTAAGATATCTAATGATTTGTCCAATAAACTTGTGAATAGGAAGAAGAGAGCATCAAAGGAAGACACAGCTATTAGAGAAAAGCTTGTAAGGAAGCTTTGTGTAGTAAAAGATGAAGCACACTTTAGTCAGATCATGAAAGCTTTAAGCACCCATTTGAGAATCAAGAAGAGAACCATTCAGATTATGGGAGGCAGATATGAAGAAGTTAATTCAGAAACAGAGCAAGCAATTATCAAGGTTATGTCAGAAAATGTTGGAGAACCATCAGTTGCAACAGAGCAAGCAGGTGAAATAGAACAAGAGGACATTCCCTCTCCACCACCCATTAACATTGAAGATGAACTCATGAATGTAGAAGGAATGAAGATCACCTTGGATACTGATGATAATGTATTCAAGAATCTGGAAAACATTATTGACAATTCATCTTTTGAAGAGCAGGAAACTACCAAAGGTGAAGAGAAAACAAAGACCACAGTTGTAGAACCCTCAATGATAGAAAAACAAGTATCTATTCCCACTAAAGAAGATATCAGTCTTACCCCTGAGAATGGAAAGAAGAATCAGATTGGATCTATGATTGAGCATTTGGGAAAGGAAGTAGATGATGATGATCAGTTGGAATTGATCACATCCTTGAACAAGATCATTGGAAAGAACAAGAAAGAAAAAAGTCTTGAAGGAGGCCTAAAGGAACTTACTAAGAAGTTACAAGGCATTGTAACTACACAAATTGTAGAAGCTGACCCTCTGGAGAAAGAAAAGAAAGTAATGAACACTTTTGATAGTGAATTCACAAATTTATCTGATATAACAAAAGTGAAAGATCAAGCAGCCTATGAGGCCAAAATGCTTTTGAACATTAGCTAGAGTATCAGGAATGATATCAACAATCTTGCTATCTGTATAAAGGACTTGAGGAAGAATTTGGAAACATGAAAATCTTTGTACATCTAGTGTACAAAATCAGAGACCTTGACAACAGAAGAAGATCAAAAGATGAAGATGAAGGAAGCAAAAATTCAGAATGAAACTAACTTTCTTTCAAGCCCTAATGTGAAGGTATTTGTTGTTGAGAAGAAAATTCATAAGTTATATGATGAAATCAAAGTCTGGCATGACGAAAAAGATAGGAAAATGAAAAGATTCACTCTTTTAAGAGAGTGCACTTCTATGAAGTTAAACATTATTGAAGAGCAATTGGAAAAATGTCTGTCAGCTAAGACATCTTTTCAAAAGTTTAACTTTGAGAACCTCCAAGCATGTGAAATAACATCTTATGGATTGAGCGCACTACTCAATGTGGTAGATTCTATTAAGAAATCATGGGAGAAGGAGTTAGAGGCTATAAAGATTGATTTTGCAGATTGTGTTGCAAGCCTACCGGCTTTGCAATAATGAATCAAGGTATAATCTTTTTTTAATACAGTTTTGTAACCCTTCTTACCTTTACTTTGTCATCGTTGTCAAAGGGGGAGAGATATATAGTAGAAAATTGATAAGAAATGATAAGGATTGATACTCTTAGGAGGAGTACTATATTAGAGATAAGTTTTTTTTGGATTTATAAGGATAGTATATATTTTATACTATGGCCACAATTTTGAGATTTTGAAGTTGTCGGCTTAGCCAATTTTCTCATATGTTGCCACCAATGACAAAGTGGGAGATTGTTGGAAATTTGGCTGAGTTGGTTACATAGATGTTGTCATTATGGAAACATATGATCTACCTTAAGATCGCACAAGTCAAAGAGCTAGTATGACAGAGCACAATGTGAAATTGTCTAAGTATGAGACAGTGTTTTTACCAGTGAACCTAGAGACAGTTTTTGTTTGCGATGTTGATTGGAGTAATTTCAGTGCTTGTGCACTTGAAAATAGACTCTATGATGACTATTGAAGACTCATCTCAGAGCACAAGTTAGTATAGAATGTATGAAAGAAGTTATGATAGTTTTACTAAAGACAGTGTCAAGCCGATAGGACAGAATATGAAGACATAATTGATAAAGAGTTAAGGAATTTTTTGTTTATCAAAATAATGACTTAACAATATAAAGGGATGACATCCTAGATGTTAACCCTTGGATAAATTTATTTGTAATATGATAGCCGATTGGAAAGTTATTAATCCTAATAACTTCTATAAATGTAATTGTAATTATAAGAAGGATAATGATGAAGTGATATGATGCGAGATATATGATGCATATGTAATAGCGATAGTGAAAGAGCAGCATAGAGATATTGATGCAAGAAGTATTAGGTTATGTACCTTAACCTTATTTTGTAATCAGTGTATATTGTACATTACTTGTTTGGATAGTGGGCTCATCTGGTAATCACATTTTGTATTGCCAACTCCTAACAGGGTTGAGGCTTCTAACAAGGCCTATAGTCCCTTAATCAGGATTGAGACACTATATGCATGTAATATACTCCTAATAGGGTCAACATCCTTAACAGGATACTTTTGATTAGTGGATCTTTGTGGGTACCATCCCCACCAGGGTTTTCCCTTGGCCATGGTTTCCTTGAGAACAAATAATGTGTTATGAGTTCTTTAGTTTTATTGCTATGCATGTTGTTTAGCTTCTTATGTTATGCATGTGTTAAGATAATTTTTTATATCCATAATTGCACAAAAGTAAAATTTTGTAGAATATTGATTCACCCCCCCTCTCAGTATTCCCTATTTCTAACAATTCCCACCCTATTCACCTAGTCAATTACTTGAAATTACGCGCAGTTTGCCAAATATTAATTGTTATCATATGCAATTGTGGGCCCCTTCACCAAAATTTGAAATAAGCATTTGTATATAAGGACAGATTCAAGGGATTTATTAGTACAAAAATTCAGTTGATTCTGAGCTCACAATTGCAATCAGTAGCAAACCAAAGTGACTACAAGTCCGTAGTATCTTATTCAAGTAAAATTTTATTGCAGCCTTAATTTGTTGGAGATGTCACAGTCAAAGTTAAACAAGAAGAGGACTATTGAAGGTGGAGATGTCCAAAAGAGGCCAATGAAATGCAAAAATATATCTTCATACTTTGGTGGGGGCAGACGCAATGGTGTTGGTCAAAGTGAGGAAGGTACATCATCAAAGGAAGTTGTACAACTTCAAGGTTCTCATCCTACATAGGAGTCTATTCAACAAATTGGGGAACCTAATAAATCTGGTGATGAAGTTGCGGAACCTGATATCTCAAATGAAGATGACCTTGAAGAATAATTTCAAGTAAATAACCAGTACCAGGATGAATCGATGGACTTCGGTGATGATGATGGTTCAATTAATAGTAACACTAAAGGGAGAGAAAAATAAAAAGCAAAAATTGATCTCAATTGGAGATGTCCAGGAGATTTAAATTTGATTGGGCAGAAAAGTATCCATTCATTAAACTCATGGACAATCCAATTGTAGATGAGTCACTAGTAGAATGTGGATGTATAATTTGTAGTTGGAAGTATAAAAGAGAAAAGCAGTTGCATCTTAAACTAGACACCATAGATAAACATGTTGGTAAAGTTTATGAAACCTCAACTATAGATGGAAAGGAAATAAAAGTGGTAAGATATAAAAGAAAGGAGCAATGTCAACATAAAAGGAATGCTGAGGAATATTATTTGTTTCATAAATTTAAGATGAAGCCTGGTGAAGTTCAAGGTTCTATTAATGCTATTTTTGCAAAAGAAAGTGAAGTAGAAGAATGCGGAAAAGTTGTTCAATTAAGTAATGTTTTCCATATTTTGAAAAAAGGGCATCCAATGATAGACTATCTAGAAATGAGTGGTTTGTTACACTTTTTGAAAGTTCCTAACTATCATATCACTCATTGGTCAATAAATAGTGGATGGGAATGGGCAAGCTGTATTGCCAAGGTTGAAATAGAGGATGTACAGAGAAAAATAAAAGAGTCAACATTTATTACATTGTCCTTAGATGAAGTTACAACAATAGATAATATGTCGTGGGTATGCATGCATGTTTATACTGTACAAAATAATGTCTACCAACCGCATCTACTAACTATTGCAAAATTGATGGACAATGCGACATCGAAAAGTTTATTTCAATTAATAAACTACCATTTAATTGAATATGGAGCTATGGATGAATTAACAATAGCGAGGAAGTTGATCTATGTTGGAGCAGATGGAGCTTTAGGAATGTAAGGTCAAAGGAATGGTCTTTGCACAAAGATGCAGCCATCTTGTTAGCCATATGTTGTTGGCATTCACTGTATGGCCCACAGGATGAATCTTGCTTTTAGAGTTGTGAAGAAGTTTCCTTTATTAAACAAGGTTGAAGATTTAGTAAGAGAGTTGTACTCATATTTTTTTCGAAGTCCCAAATGTTTTAGGGAATTTCAACACTTTGCTAATGGAATTACCAATGGAAACAAGCTTCTTAAAGATGTTGATACTAGATGGGTCTCTTTGGATGGACCAACACATCGAAGTTTTTTCGAATATCAATCTTTGATTGGACTTATGTACAAAAATCATGACAATGCAAAAAATCAGAGATGTGGCAACCTACTTTGGAGGTTAAGCAATATAGAGACACTTTTGAATTTAGCATCTCTTCTTCCCATGCTAGAAGAAATGATGTTCATTATGAAAAAATCCCAGCAAAGAGCCATGTATATTGTAGAATATGCTCAATTGCGTAAAATGTCATGCCAATCCCTCGATAATCTCTATCGAAATGACCCAAATTTATCTAATGAAAAATTTGATCACTCATGGAAACTAACAGATTTGGACAATCATGATAATTATTTAAAGATCATTGAAAATGGAGAATTATGTGTTTGTGCAAGGGGATTTCAGATACTAATGTACTACAGTGCCCCAAAGAAGCAAGCTACAAGAGTTACAAGGGAAGCGTTTACCATGATCATCAAGTCTATAGAAGCTCATGCAAGGGACATAGCCTTTAAAGTTTCCTCTAAAATAAGATCCCAATTCCCATATGAACAACTACTTGAGGCCATGGAAATTATGTTTCCTCAATATTGGCACTTCAACTCTAAGGAAGATTATCGTAATAGGTTGTTGACTTTGATAAAGGAATTTTGCAAATCTATAGAATTCAATGGAGTGACTATCAATGGAATTTTAGATGAGGGTCTTCTTAGATAGAAATCAAACACTTTTTTAAGGACTATGAAGCATCAATATCAATTAATGCATAACCCATATGAAGAGGGCTTAGCAACAAGGCTTTGGACAGAACTAAAATAGAGCACAATGTTGCGTGATGAAATTTCAGAGTTCTTCAAGCTTGGTGATCTATGTCAAACCATGATATTGGTTTCAGTGGATGATGGGAGAGTATTTAGTGCTTTGGGCTTCCTAAAATTAAAGCTAAGAAACAAACTAGACAAGAATTTGGAAACATGCTTGAGGGTCTACACATCTAGGTATGATGTCAATACTTTTCCTTATCAAAAAGCAATGGAAATCTGGAAGAAAAGATGAAAAAGAAGAGGGTTGGGAAACACCATTAACCAATCTCTGACTCCTAGTGGGACAACTATAGGTGGTGATGGGAGTGGGCTTCATAGAAGCGAAGGTCAGAGTGAAGAAGACACAAACAAAAATGAAGAGAAAAATGAAGGAACTAGAATACCAGAATTAAATGATGATGACGACGTAGAGATGAATTGTCAAATTTAGAAAATTTCTGCTAAATTATTAGTAGCAATCAATAGGCATTTTTTTAACTTATTAACTACCATATCTTATCATTCAATGTTAATTTTAGAAAAGAAAGAATGTATTATGTTTCATCATTAAAATTTGTGAACAAAGAGTATCATTATTGTAGTTTGTATTGTATCATCAATGATCATTTATATTTGAATTTGAAATTCCTGAATGAAATTTTGCATTCCAATAGCATATAACAGAGTAAATCAACTAAGAATAACTGAATAAAATAGAGTAACTCAACGTACATTAAATTGGAAAACATGAAAATTAGATAGAGCACAATTTTTTTTGTATTCATTTGCAATACATTACAATTTACAGTAGTTTAAAATTTAGAGCAATGTTTGTAGGCCAGTCCAAACATCCTTTGATGGTAGAACAATTTGGTTCATAGTAAATCATTATTTATTTTGTCCTGCAACCTTATTTTGTAAGTTTCTCTTCCAATGAACTTATTTGTGTCAAATCCCTTAGGCAACCCAAGACTTTCCAAATTTTATCTTTGTGATCTTCTTCTTAGCTTTGTCATCCAATTCCTATGCTTCCCATATCTTCTCACATTTTTGAATGATACTTGATACTTTTACTGAGGCATCAAAGTAGGTGCTAATTCCCTTGTTTGATAGATAACTATCACTCTTGCTATAGAGTTGTTGCATAATATCTTTTGCATTCTTTTCTTTCTTGACAAAATCCATATTCTATTCAATGTTCTTATGGAGCTTCAAATAACACACTCTCATAATTTGAACCATTTCAAACCACTTACACTTGAGCTATGAGACATACCCAATATTTGGCCCCAAATGTGTTCTTTTGTAATCTTCACTAAATTATTAATAGTATTTGTTAAAGTTTGAATTTTATTATTGGCCTTCTTTAGTTCTTCTACCATTTTTTCATAATTATTTTTCTCTTCCATTGTTTTGTGTTCCCAATGATTGGATTTATCCACCTAAGAGTCCAATTTCTTTTGCAATTCTCAGTTGGAACCAGCATTACTCTCCACGGTTTTAAATAACTTTTGTGAAATGACTATTTCTTCCTCTAATTTTTTACTAATTTCTGCCAATTTTCTCCTCAGTGCCTTCAGCTTTGCTTGCTCCTATTCCTTCACTACTACCTCCACATGTTCTTGCTCTATATTTGCTGATGTAGAGGCTGATTTTTTAATCCTTTTCTATAATTCTTTCAAACTATTCTCTGAAGTTTTCCTCATTGCTTTTTCATTGGCAATGTTTTCCTATAACTTTTCTATATTTTTCTCGAGCTTACTTTTCTCTCTTTCCAGCTTTAGCAGTGCACTATAGACCACTTTGTAGACTTTGACACACTAATTTTGTCCACATTTTTAACTTTGGAAAAATCCATTTGGAGAGTGCTAACTTGAAATTCAGAAGGATCTATCTGACTCTCTGGTGGGTTTCCATCTTTTCTGGGTGGAATAAAAACCATGAACTCCATCATGTCTCTGTTTGGGTCATATGTTGGAAAAACCCTGTTGGATGTAGGTTGTTCCTATACAGCTGCAGTAAGGGCACTAGTCTGCAATGTCTTCTTTATTTCATTATTCTTGGTTGTTGTTTCTGAAAATTTATTATATAAATCTTTGAAACAAAAATCCGGTGTTGTAGAAGGAATTGAATGTTTGAAAGGTGAACCGAAGCTTGCAATGCCTGTTGATCTAACCACTAGTACATTTGAGGGCAAATTTTGATAGCCATTTGTCAGATTTACAACACATATTTTTCAGACTTTTGACACATGTGTCCATCATCATTTTTGCATTGGAAATAGTGACGAGAGTGACAACCATCGATATTATGACATCAGTACCTGTCAAAATTGGGAACATAAATAAAAATTTTAGTATGGGACCGATCTATCAAAAAAATCATTTTTATGACGGTTTGTGAGTCGGAAAGGTGACAAATATGCAATATATTCGGACAGGACATTCTGTCAGAGGTATAGCAGTCTCGTCACACTAATATGTCAGAGTGGTGTCTTGTCTGATGGTTTACCTATCAGATTTCCAATGGTTTTCCTATCGTAGTTCCGATGGTCTGTAATATACTACCGACAGGATAATCCATCGGACATATAGCATGTCTATCAGAAACGCTTTACTAATTGTCAAAAAAGTGACGGATTAGCATAGTAAAGAAAACAAAACTCAAGAGACCATCATAGTTGGTCTCTATATTTGGTCCATATACTAACAAAACATTTTACATTTCATTAGCTCATCAAATGAGGGGATTTGAAAGAATTTAATAGAATATTTTCATGATAACGTATATTATTAAGTTGACATTGCATGAATTTATCAACTCTGCACACTTGTAGACATCAAACATAGTGATAAAGAAGCATCTCCTCCCATGGCCTACATTACTCAAGCCATGGGAGGGGATGCTTCTTTATGGCTGTGCTCGGTGTCTACAAGTGTGTGAAGTAGATAAATTCATTCAACGTCAAACTAAAATAATGTACGTTATACATGAAAATATCATCCATTAAATTCTTTCAAATCACCACATTTGATGAGCTAATGAAATGTAAAAATTTTTGTCAGTATATGGACCAAGGATGGAGACCAACTATGATGGTCTCTTGAGCTCTGCTATCTTTAGTCCTAGCTACTAGGTAAGAGCTGGAAGACTTATACATGTCGATCATTGAGAATAATCACCGCCTTGCCTTTATGTACACTGCACAGTATCCAATATAAGAGAAGGAAGAAAATATGAATGGATAAAAGAAATGAAAGATACAATAAAATTATCTTGTTGTTTACCTTCTCATAATTGATCCCAGTCTCGTAAAAGTAGTTTTATACGATCACTAGCACATTTAATGCATGGATGAGAATTAGTATCCAAAGTTTCTAGATTCTGAGAAGAGCTATGAGTGGAGGCCAAAAAAGGGATATTTGTGAAGGTTTTATAGACGTAGTACTAAATCATCATCTCTGCACTGGTACTCAATCTGGAAAACCTCTCTAGAAAATCTCCTTATCTAGCAAATCTCCACAAAAATCCCTTCTCGCCTCCACTACATATATGTCTTCTCAGTATCTAAAAACTCTCCATCATTGATTCTCATCATTTTTCACCATCTTCATGGACTGAGACCTTAAATTATTGAGCTTCTCTTTGTTTCAAGAATAGTTTAACATTCTCTACTTAACAAGCCAACCACATGAAGGTGGAAGCTCATATGGCCCCTCCTAGGAGCCTCTTATGACCCTTTAAAACATTTTAAGGCCTCTAAGATGTGTATTTTTAGGGATCATAAAGGGTTGTAAAGGGTCATAATGGGTCATGGGACACAACAACTAAGAAACATAAATGTAGGCATCATGGTCACAAGTTTTTGGAGACAACATAATTGAGTGGTATACCCAAACAATGCAAAGCAACCAATACTCCTCTAGAACCGGAGGAGTAGTAGTTTCTTTGCATCATCTGGGTATACAACTCAATTATGTTGTCTCCAAAAAATTGTGACCATGATGCCTACATTTATGTTTCTCAGCTATTGTGATATCTACATTTATGTTTCTCAATTGTTGTGATATCTACGTTTATGTTTCTCAGCTGTCGTGTTTATGTGCATTTTTTTGTGTTTGGGAAAACATATTTCTAGCTTGGACCTAGATCCTATGACAATTATCTTCATAACAATGAAGTAGATGATAGATGAGCAATTATCTTCCCAAGAAAAATCTCATAAATGAACTATGTGTACCCCAATTCATGTTCCCTTTGTGCATACCCAAATGATATATTTGAAACAACAAGGGTAAGGCTTAAAGAAGTTAATTTTGCATCACTAGATAGATCTGTATGTTTTATCCACAACAACCAAACTTCATAAAATATACAGACCTATCTAGTGATCATATTGTGCTAAGATGGTGCCTAATGCTTTGCTACTGCAACAACTATGTAAAGATAACTGGGCACCACCTTGTGCACAATATGATCACTAGACAGGTCTGTATATACCGCTTCTTCAAGCTTGTAGAGTAGTCACTAGTGGTTACAAATAAATCTTATTACAAACTACAATAAGAGGCTTATTGGCAAACAGAGGTTTTATGTTGTAAAACAGAGCTGCCTGTTGCACAATACTGTAACCACAGGACCCTGAAACATCAAGGAAAAACAAAACAACCACCTTCAAATGATCCAAGGTAATAATATTGAGCATCTCTATGGTGTTCCTGTCCTCCAAGAGGTGGTCCAAAATACCAAGGGTATCAATAGGCTAAATAGCTTTAGACTGTCACAGAGGCCTAATGGCTCTGCCTTGTAGCCCACAACATAAAGCACGGTGCTCAAAGAAAATTACATGTCCATATTGTAAAAATGGAAAAGAAACAACAAGAAAAATAAAAAATAAAAAAAAATATTGCAATTAAATAATCGCCAACAACAATACAAATAATACCTCTGTATGTAGCCCATATTTAACATTTCAAATGCAAGAATGAAAGAAAACATGGAACTAAGCCCACAGTTCATAGGCCCACAGAGGGACATTTATCATAGTCATAGAAATATGATTATTTTTAAATGGAATACACCAAGGAGTACCATCATAAATATTGACCATTTAAAATCATGAATAGTGAATAATCAAATAGCTCATTTTTTTATTAGCATGTGTAGTCTCTGTGTATATGAAAAATGAATGAAATATCAAGCTGAAATAAAATAGTGAACAAAAATTCAAATTCAAGGCCTAATTTATCAAGAGAAACAAACATTAGGATGAAATAAAAATCATTAAGACTATAGAAAAACCCTTAGGACTATAGAAAAATCATTAAGACTAGAAAATCAAGCTCTAGAAAAATCATTACAACTATAGAAAAATCATTTAGACTAGAAAATCAAGTTCTAGAAATGGACGGTTCTGATGCTTTTCCATTACAACAATTGAGGATTCATCATTTGGTACTTCTTGGTGCATTCCATTTAAGTTTTTCAGCTGTTGTGTTTATGTGCATGTTCTTTATGTGTTTGGCTTCTCTCCCTCGCAAGGGATACATCGATAGGTAATTGATTTGAAAGCATAATGATTTGATAGTCTTTTTTCAGGATAGGCGTAATCATCTTGCCAACCTTAATTAGAAACATTTTTGATATATGTAAAGTACTTATAATCAGTATGCCCAACAAATAGAGACTTAGTAGTAAAATCATGTCCTTTGGTTTACTAGTTTGCTTATAATCAGTATGTCCTTGGGTTTACTAGTTTAATCTGGTTTAAGAATGGTTTGTTTCATGTTTGAATGTACCATTGAATGAAGCTTGGCTATATTAAGTACAATCTTAAGACTCATGACTCTTCAAATTCTCTTGTTTCCTTCAGACCTCCAAACATGTGTACTGTGAGATTTCCTCCAACAAATGGACTTGTGATGATTTTCACAATAGTACATGTGTGGCAAGAAAGCTCACAATACTGCTTAGGCAAATATGAATGTTCATCACCTGTGCATATAAGAGTTGATCATAGAAGGTATATGCATAGGTGAAAAACCTGCATATTTGACCAAGCAATACTGGGAGCTAGACCCAACAACAAATAGATTTGTGGTGATTTTCATAATAGTACATGTGTTGTTGGGTAAGCTCCTAGTAGTGCTCAGGCAAATATGCATGTTCATCACCTGTACATATGAAGTGGCTCTAATGGCAGAGACAGTCACTAAATTTTGCATACTCCTTATTTTGTTCTGGGTTGATATTGTCAGACATGGTCTTTATTGAATGGAATGACTCGTTACTTGTACATTGACTAGAATGTTGGTGGAAGAAGGATGATTTGTTTGCAACTTGCAGATACACAAACACTAAACAACCAATTTTTCAACTCTAATTTTCTCAACACAAAGGGAAATTTATCATAGCCTTAGAAACATGATTATTTTAAAATGGAATACACCAAGGAGTACCATCAGAAATATTGACCATTGACAATCATGAATAGTTAACCTAAATCAAATAGCTCATTTTTTTATCAGCACATGTAGTCTCCGTGTATATGAAAAATGAATGAAATATCAAGCTGAAATAAAATAATGAACAAAAATTTAAATTCAAGGCCTAATTTATCAAGAGCAACAAACATTAGGATGAAAGGAAAATCATTAAGACTATAGAAAAACCATTAGGACTATAGAAAAATCATTAAGACTAGAAAATCAAGTTCTACAAAAATCATTATGACTATAGAAAAATCATTTAGACTAGAAAATCAAGTTCTAGAAATGGACGGTTCTGATGCTTTTCCATTACAACAATTGAGCATTCACCATTTGGTACTTCTTGGTGTATTTCATTTAATTTTTTCATCTGTCATGTTTATGTTCATGTTCTTTATGTGTTTGGCTTCTCTCCCTCGCAAGGGATACATCGATAGGTAATTGATTTGAAAGCATAATGATTTGACAGTCTTTTTTCAGGATAGGCGTAATCATCCTACCAACCTTAATTAGCAACATTTGTGATATATGTCAAGTACTTATAATCAGTATGCCCAAAAAATAGAGACTTAGTAGTAAAAGCATGTCCTTTGGTTTACTAGTTTAATCTGGTTTAAGAATGGTTTGTTTCATGTTTGAATGTACCATTGAATGAAACTTGGATATCTTAAGTACAATCTTAAGACTCATGACTCTTCAAATTATCTTGTTTCCTTCAGACCTCCAAACATGTGTACTATGAGATTTCCTCCAACAAATGGACTTGTGATGATTTTCACAATATTACATGTGTTGGAGGAAAGCTCAAAGTATTGCTTAGGCAAATCTGAATGTTCATCACTTGTGCATATAAGAGTTGATCATAGAAGGTATATGCATAGGTGAAAAATATGCATATTTGACCAAGCAATACTGGGAGCTAGACCCAAAAACAAATATATTTGTGGTGATTTTCACAATAGTACATGTGTTGCTAGGTAAGCTCCCAGTAGCGCTCAGGAAAATATGCATGTTCATCACTTGTGCATATGAAGTGGCTCTAATGGTAGATACAATCACTAAATTCTGTATACTCCTTATTTTGTTCTGGGTTGATATTGTCAGACATGGTCTTTCTTGAATGGAATGACTTATTACTTGTACATTGACTAGAATGTTGGTGGAAGAAGGATGATTTGTTTGCAACCTGCAGATACAGACACTGAACAACCATTTTTTCAACTCTAATTTTCTCAACACAAAGGGACATTTACCATAGCCATAGAAACATGATTATTTTAAAATGGAATAAACCAAGGAGTACCATCAGAAATATTGACCATTTACAATCATGAATAGTTAACCTAAATCAAATAGCTCATTTTTTTATCAGCATGTGAGTCTCTATGTATATGAAAAATGAATGAAATATCAAGCTAAAATAAAATAGTGAACAAAAATTCAAATACAAGGCCTAATTTATCAAGAGCAACAAACATTAGGATGAAAGAAAAATCATTAAGACTATAGAAAAATCATTAGAACTATAGAAAAATCATTAAGACTATAAAATCAATTTCTACAAAAATCATTACGACTATAGAAAAATCATTACGACTAGAAAATCAAGTTCTATAAATGGATGGTTCTGGTGCTTTGCCATTACAACAATTGAGCATTCATCATTTGGTACTTCTTGGCCTATTCCATTTAATTTTTTCAACTGTTGTATTTATGTGCATGTTCTTTATGTTTTTGGCTTCTCTCCCTCACAAGGGATACGTCGATAGGTAATTGATTTGAAAGCATAATGATTTGATAGTATTTTTTCAGGATAGGCGTAATCATCCCGCCAACCCTAATTAGCAACATTTGTGATATATGTCAAGTACTTATAATCAGTATGCCCAACAAACAAAGACTTAGTAGTAAAAGAATAAGATTGCACATCCACATATGCCCTAGTAAGTATTAGAGCCTTTCAAATTTGTAAAGAACACAAACTTTGCAAATCAAATTGATATTTCATTAAAACCTATGTTCTTGATCAAGTTCTTAAAGATTAAAACATGAAATAAAAAGAAGATGCAATCAAGATGACATGTGCCTTGTAGTGAGGACATTCAAGAGAGGTTTACATCCTATATGGCAGCCTTTGGTCAAGAAGAGAACAATGATTTACATCCTATATTTGAGGGTACACATGGTGCAAGCATGGGACATGATGGGAATAATACAACTCTTCATAATTAATAAAAGAACTCTTGTCAACATTAGGGTACCCACAAATCAAAATAGTCCTGGTATTTGGGTCAATAGACGGCAACCTTTCCATATGCCGCCTCACATGTTTGAGGTAATCCAAACTTGGTGCAATTCTCTTAACAATGGTACACATCCTTCCAAGTGCAACAACCTTTAAATATTTGCAATGATAAAGAGAATCCCCATATTTTATTAGCCTAACATAGTCTTTGGCCACTTTGGCAATGAGAACCTCAAAATAGAGAAAATAAACTTAGTAAAACCAATCTATGTCATTGTTTGTGAGGGTACAGTCATGATAAGTGCCTCTCAAACCTCTCCAAACATGTAAGATTGTCTTTAAATACTTTATTGATCTCTTCTAAACATTAACCAAATCAAACCAACATTTGAATCCACACACAATAACCCAAAATGAAGGGTTTTGTATCCTTTAATGAATCTCAATCACTGGTAACGCATGGATAGTCAAACCACTAGTCTCCAAAGCATTCAATAAGTGAATATGAATGTTTGAAAACTACTCCCAACAATTCTTAAACATACTTTATTTTTTAAGAATTATTGGGACTGGTCCTTTCGCATGTATTAAATAGAATAGAATTTTCAGCATATTATTATCATTCTATTTCTTTGTTGTAAAGATGCCATTGGTTCAGTTTTAATCTACTGGTTTCATGCCCTAGCCCATGCTTTATCTCCATTATTTGATGTTATTCATTGTTTTGAAATGTTGACTGTGGTTATCAAATGGGAAAAATAGAAAAAGAAAATTTAACACGAAAAGAAATTTACAAAACTGAACCAACGACATGTTTACAACAAAGAAATAGAATGATAATAATATGCTGAAAATTCTATTCTATTTAATACACACCAAAGGAACAATTGTATGACTGGATTGTATTTAATACACACCAAAGGGCCAGTTGTATGAAATTGTCAATCAAATAGCATTTCACTATTGTATGAGTGGATTGTGTAGGAACAATTAACATTAAAAAAGGAGCAAACTCCTCAACACATCTTGGAAACTATTGAATTCAATAATAAATTAAACCTAAAACCAAAATTGTTCCTTCCATTCACTTCTACCAAGAATAAAGCATTTAATCCATTCAACATTACATATAATCATTAGGTAGTTACATTTGCTGACTATGTAGAGGAACAATCACGACCAAAATGATCAAAAGTACTTTCACCCTTGCACAAGCTATTCCAAACTTCAAGTAAAATGAGAAATATGTTATATCAAATCATTCATATTCATAGTAACCATTTAAAGGATCATTTTTTCAATGAACCCTCTGACTGTACCCCTGCGGCAGAAAAAGGAAACCTCAAAATAGAGAAAGGAAACTTAGTAAAACTAGTCTATGTCGTTGTTTGTGAGGGTATAGTCATGATAAGTGCCTCTCAAACCTCTCCAAACATGTAATAATATCTTTAAATACTTTATTTATCTCTTCTAAACATTAACCAAATCAAACCTATATTTGAATCCACACATAATAACCCAAAATGAAGCATTTTGTATCCTTTAATGAATCTTAGTCACTGGTAACGCATGGACAATCAAACTAGTAGTCTCCAAAGCATTCAATAAGTGAATATGAATGTTTGAAAACTTTCCTCTCAACTTCCCCAACCACTCCTAATTGGTTAGAGGGATTAGTTGAGTGTTTAGACACTAAAACTTCTTAAACATAGTTTATCTAATATGATCAATTGTTAATAAAGGTCTAATATACAATGGTCATGCTAGTAATATCAACAAACGTGAATCCAAACATTTGAAAATAATGAATCGATATCCTTGAGAAAAAGCACCAATAACATCAAATAATGGAGATAAATCATGGGCTAGGGCACGACACCAGTAGAATGCGGTCATTTCAGTAAGCATTCATGATCAAATAAAATGCAATGCATTTGAAATTTGCGGTCAAATATGATGCCAGAGGCTCAAAAGACATTTCCCGTCTCAAAAGACATTTCCCGTCAAAGATATCAATCAAAGATGAAGAAATCACATACCTTCTCTTGCACTCAACTTTCACGTAGGAAGATTTGATAGCCAAATCTTGCTTGTACCACATGAAGAACATGTCATTGGTTTAGTTTAGCATGTTATTATCATATCAAATAAAGTATGTTTAAGAATTTTTGGTAAGGATAGGAATAGTGGAGTTTCTAAAAATATCCCTCTAACCGATTAGGAGTGGTTGGGGAAGTTGAAAGGAAAGTTTTCAAACATTCATATTCACTTATTAAATGCTTTGGAGACTACTAGTTTGATTGTCCATGCATTACTAGTGACTGAGATTCATTATAGGATACAAAACCCTTTATTTTGGGTTATTGTGTGTGGATTCATCCGCTTTAGCCAGGAAGATCAAGAAGATGGGGTAGGAGGACATTGTGGTAGAAGAAGTATTTAAAGATATTTACATGTCCCCTATCCATGAAATCAAGACTATAGGTGATGAAGACCATGTTGAGGATGAGGGGGATCTTAATCAGGGAGGGGCATAAGATGAATTTGTCTTGAGAGATGGGGAAGGAATTTTGGAAAATAGGACAATCAAGAAAAATAAATCTAAGTCCAAAAAGATAAATATGGGAGGAACAAGGATGAGAGGGAGAATAGAAAAGACCAAAGAAAGTTAAGATCTAGGAGAGACTTGTTCTCTCTTGGAAAGAAATGAAGTGTTGGAGATTCGCCAGCAAGACAATGTTGACTGTATGTTTGTCATTGATGAAAACATATGTTAAGCAACATGCATGCAAGACTTTTGTAGTAAGATTTGTTTATATGTAGCATGGACATGTTATCAGCATGATATCATGGATGCAAAGGTTAATTGTTAGTATAGTCTGTTATATAGTAGCTTGTGTCAGCAGTATCCCTAACAGAGTTACATGTAGTGTTCTATGATTAATTGTCCGTACAATTATCATGGAGCCTTACATGTTTGGATATGTGATGGAAACATGTTAGTGATGTTACATTCATGGAAGAAAAGTTTGATGATCAGTAGAACTGAAGTTATGCAGTCGCTATTCACCAGTTGTAGTTTCATGTGTTTATCCTGAAGAGTCGACATAGATTTTATTGGTACAAGAGTTGCGCCTATCATTTCAGTATGCGCCCTTGGATTTTTTATTAAGGAAGGGTTAAGAATGTTTAGTTAAGGGTGCATGAAGTAATTCAGCTTGAGGAGAAAGTATTAGTTAACTTGGTAGAGCCGACAGTGTGTAGCATGTGCCTACACTTATTAATTTAGACAGGTCCCAGTTTGTGTTGTGTGCTTAGTAGGGCCAACTAAGATGTTGTGGGATATTATTATTGTTTCTCTAATATGATTTCAAGGTGGTTCTAATAGGCTGACTTGATTATATCATTTAGAGGAAAGATATTTATAGGTAGTCATTTGTGATTGCTAAGTATGGTTTAGAGTTGATTGTGAAGAGTAGAGCAGAGAGTGTGAAGTATTGAGCCATCAACAGAAGGTCTATGTGACAAAGTAAAGAGTTTATGCTATACATTGGAACTGATCTAGATAGGAGGTCAAAGCATAGTTCACCAAGATCCAGATATAGTGTGTATCTGTTATTCAGAAGGTTGTAGCCTTCACCCCTTTGAGTAGTGAGCTCTCAGATAGTGTGTCCTCACCCCTAATAGTGTTATTTGTAAAAGACTCCTAAAAAGGTCTGACCCTTGACTAGGTCACTATACTAAATGCATTGTAACGAAAAGTCCTAACAGGTTTAAGGATCTTCTAACAAGGATCATAAAACACTAGTGCAGAATATTAGTGGGTGTCAATTCCCACTAGGGTTTTTACCTATTTGGGTTTCCTCGTAACCAAAATTGTTGTGTTGTGTTCATGTGTTCTTTCATTGTGTTTATGCTTAAAGTTTAATTATGCTTAATTGGATAAAGAATTGAAACTTGTAGATAACTAATTCACCCCCCCCCCCCTCTTAGTTATCTCTTGGGACTATTCCTTACAATTGGTATCAGAGCCAAGTGCCTCAGAGAGAAATTTTAACAGCTTGAAGTTGATCAGATGGCATTCTTTAGAAAAGGTAGTCCTAAGTTTGATGAAGATAATTATCTTGATTGGAAGAATAAGATGATGACACATTTTCAATGCATTGCTTTTGAAGTTTTTGAAGTGGCTATCAAAGAAGTTCAAATCCCCTCTCTAGCAGATCTTGCAAAGGAGAATGCTACGAGCAAGCAAAAGGATTTATTCCATCAGAATGCGATAGCAAAAGAAGCCCTTATCAGCACCTTATCTGATTGTGAGTTCTTAGAGATAAAGAAATTAGACACAGCCTACAAGATATGGAAGCACCTAGAAGACATGTTTGAAGGAGATAAATAAGCAAAGGATGCATGCAAAAAAACATTGAAGAAAAGATAGAATGCATTAGAGATAATACCTAAATAAAACATCAGATCTTACAACCAAAGGATCAATGAAGTAGTTGTTGGAATCAGAAACAATGGTGGAGAGTTCTCGAAGGAAGACATTATGGATAAATTGATGACTACTCTCACTACACAGTATGAAAACAAGATCAACATCCTTGATGAGACCATGTAGCTTACAACAAACTTCAAGAGAGAAACCTTGATCAGAAAAATCTCAGCTTTTGAGATTTCAAGATTGAAGATAGAACCTAAAAGTGAGACAACCTTCAAAGCATTAGTCCATGGTAAGAAATTTGCAAACACTTCTAGTAATTTTGATGATGATGATGAAGAGAAATCACTAGATGATTTCATTTCTATGATTGCTAAAAGAGAAAAGAAAGGAAAATAGAAATATGAAGTTCAATTTCTATTCAAATGCTTTTCTTCTAATAATATTGGTCACTTTGCATCTAAGTGTCCTACAAGAGCTTAAAAGTTCAAAAATGACTACAAGCCTAAGTACTCAAAGGAATGTTACTATGTTGGAGATGGAGTATCATATAATGATTCAGCTGAAGATGAAATTGGATTCATTGCTATTATAGAGAAAATGAATAATGAGATGGATCATAAAGATGAGAAAAAGGAAGAAAAGTTAGCATTGATTTCACAAGCAAACATAAGGACAGATTGGATTATAGATAGCGGTTGTTCACATCACATGACAAGTGATAAAGACAAATTTGTTCATCTAGACAAATATAATAGTGGCATGATTAGGTTTGGAGATAACACTCCTAAGCCTATCATTGGTAGAGGAGCTATCACATTGGATGGAAATAACAACACTATTAATGTTCTCTATGTAGATGGTTTGAAGCATAACCTTCTCAGTGTTGGACAGTTACTTGAAAAAAGTTATCAGTTGGAGTTCAAAGACAACAAATGCATCATTAACAACAAGGATGGTGTTATGATTACATCAGGCTCAAAGACTAAAGGTAATGTTTTCCAACTTAATTCAGAAGCAAGTTGTTTTTGTTGCTAAAGTTGATGATAGTTGGCTGTGGCACAAAAGACTATGTCATATCAATTTTGATAACATAGTAAAGATAACCAATGTTAAGGAAGTAAGAGATCTACCTATCATAGAAAAGCCATTTGATACTATATGCAGGGAATGTGTGATGGGAAAGCATGCAAGGAACTCATTCAAGAGCAAGCACAATTTAGCAGAGAACAAGTTGGATCTAATTCATACAGACCTATGTGGACCAACTCAAACAAGATCATACTATGGTGAAAGGTATTTCATTTTGTTTGTTGATGATTATTCTAGAATGATGTGGGTTGCATTCTTGAAAGATAAGTCAGAAGCATTTGAGGAGTTCAAAATATTCAAAGCTAAGGTTGAGAATGAATCTGGACTAAAGATAAAATTTCTAAGATCGGATAGAGGAGGAGAATTCACCTCTAACAGATTCTATGAGTACTATGAAGAACATGGCATAAAGAGATAGTTAATTGCACCTAGAACCCCTCAGCATAATGGAATTGTAGAGAGAAGGAATAGGATCATTCTTGATACAGCATGCACCATTATGATTGAAGTAAAAGTTGCACATACCTATTGGAGAGATACAGTTAATACAACAGTCTATACCATCAATATAATACAATTTAGACCTGGCACTGACAAGACACCTTATGAGTTATGGTTTGGTAATGTTCCCACAATAAAATACTTTAGAATCTTTGGAAGCAAGTGCTACATCAAGAGGGATGAAGCAGTTGGCAAGTTTGATGCAAGAAGCGATGAAGGTATTTTCCTTGGTTACTCTACTAAAAGCAAAGCTTATAGATGTTTTAACTTGAGATTAAAGAAAATCATTGAAAGTCCTCATGTAAAGATTAATGAAAAGTTTATGGTTCAAGAAAGATATCATGATTATGCACCTATGATTGAAGAAGAACCTAGTCCTTCCACTAGTGAGACAGATGTTGAAGAAATGTTTGACAACATTGATGTATTATTCAATGACCCTAAAACAAGTGAAGAAGAAACTCAAAAGGTCGATGCGACATCATCACCTAAAGTTCCAAAGTTTACTTCTAGATATCATTCTAAGGATGGCATCATTGGAGATCAAAGTGACAAAGTCACAACAAGATCAAAAGCAAAGAGTTTAGCAGACAATGAAGCAATATGTTTACTATCTCAGATTGAACCCTTAAGTGTTGAAGATGCTTGTAATGATTCTAATTGGCATGATGATATGAAAGAAGAACTTGATCAGATTATTAAGAATGATACTTGGGAGCTGGTCCCAAGACCTATTAATAAGAATGTGATTGGAACAAAATGGACATTCAAAAATAAGATGAATGAAGATGGCCCAGTAGAAAGGAAAAAGGAAAGTTTAGTATGTAAGGGATATGTGCAAAGAGAAGGTATTGATTATTCAGACACATTTGCACCTGTGAGCAGATTAGAGGCTATTAAGTTATTTTTAGCCTATGCATCAGTCAAAAACTTCAAAGTCTATCAGATAGATGTTAATTCAGCATTCTTGAATGGTGATTTAAAAGAAGTATACATTGAGCAGCCAGAAGGATTCACCCTATCAGACAGACCTGATATGGTATGCAGATTGAAGAAAGCCCTCTATGGACTTAAGAAAGCCCCTAGAGCATGGTATGAGAGATTTGATGGATATCTAACTAAAATTGGATTCAAGAAAGGAGCAGCAGATTGTAATATATTCATAAGAGAGACATCTGAAGGTCTACTACTTGTAGCTATATTTGTTGATGACATTATCTTTGGAGGTAATGACAAATTGAGTGTTGAATTTGCTAAGGAAATGCAGAATGAATTTGAGATGAGTATGATTGGACCTATCAAATACTTTTTGGGATTGAATGTGCAACAGACAGACAAAGGTATTTTCATAAATCATACGTTTGGTTGTAACAAGTGGTATCAGAGCTTGGTCATAGGTTCAAATCCCCTCGGGTAACGCTGAGGGGGAGATTGTTGGAAAAATGGTCAGTGCTCCCCTCAGGATTCATGACATGTCTTAACCACCTCCTGTGTCTTCTATAAGTCTAGTGGTTGTATTGGGCATTAAAAGTTTGATCTTTTGGTGCAACAACAACCACTACTTGTAACACAATATACTAAGGGGGAGTAGTATTCAGTCACGAAAGCAGTTTAGTTGAGGAAATGGAGAATATTGAATAATATTGCAGAAAATGGAGGATTCATCCTTGGGGGAGTTTTGATGAGGAAATGGAGAATATTATAAAAGAATTGTTCATTTGGATTGGTGGTGTTTTTCATTCCATATGTTGCCATCAATGCCAAAGGGGGAGATTGTTGGATATTTTCCAGCAAGATAGTGTTAACAGTATGTTTGTCATTGATGACAACATATGGTAAGCAACATGCATGGAAGACTTATGTAGTCATCTTTGAGTATATGTATCATGGACATGTTATCAACATGATATCATGGACACAGAGGTTAAATGTTAGTACAGTCAATTATATAGCAGCTTGTGTCAGCAGTGTCCCTGACAGAGTTATAGGTAGTGTTCTATGATTAATTATCTATACAATTATCATGGAGCCTTGCCTATTTGGATATGTGATGGAGACATGTTACTGATTTTACATTCATGGACATAGAGTCTGATGATCATTAGAAGTGAATTTATGCAATCGTTATTCACCAGTTGTAGTTTCTTGTGTAGATCCTGAAGAGCCGACAAAGATTTTATTGGTACAGGAGTTGCACCAATCATTTCAGTATGTGCACTTGGATTTTTGATTAAGGAAGAGTTAAGAATGTTTAGTTAAGAGCACATGAATTAATTCAGCTTGAGGAGAAATTATTAGTTAATTTGGTAGAGCCGACAGTGTGTAGCGTGCACCTACACTTATTGATTTAGACAGGTCCCATTTTGTGTTGCGTGCTAAGTAGGGCCAACTGAGATGTTGTGGGAGATTATTATTGTTTCTCTACTATGATTTCAAGGTGGTTATAATAGGACAACTTGATTATATCATTTAGAGGAAAGATATTTATAGGCAGTCATTTGTGATTGCTAAGTATGGTTCAGAGTTGATTGTGAAGAGCAGAGCAGAGAGTGCGAAGTGTTGAGCCATCAACAGAACGTCTATATGACCAAGTAAAGAGTTTATGCTATACATTGGAACTGATCCAGATAGCAAGTCAAAGCACAGTTCACCAAGATCCAGATATAGTGTGTATCTATTATTCGAAAGGTTGTAGCCTTCACCCCTTTGAGTAGTGAGCTCTCAGACAGTGCGTCCTCACCCCTAAAAGGGTTATTTGTAAAATAATCCTAACAGGGTCCGACCCTTGACCAAGTCACTATACTAAATGCATTTTAAATACAACTCCTAACAGGGTTAAGGATCTTCTAACAAGGGTCATAAAACACTAGTGCAGAATATTAGTGGGTGTCAATTCCCACCGGGGTTTTTACCTATTTGGGTTTCCCCGTAACCAAAATTGTTGTGTTGTGTTCATGTGTTCTTTCATTGTGTTTATGCTTAAATTTTAATTATACTTAATTGGATAAAGAATTTAAACTTGTAGATAATTGATTCACGCACCCCCCCCCCCCCCCTCTCAATTATCTCTTGGGACTATTCCTAACATGAAGCTCATAACATGGAATTTTAGGGTTGCTATGAAATCTAGGAAATCCCATTTTTCCCCTGAATTAGTGTTTAGAGCTATTAAATCTCAAATACAAATATATTTAGACATGTTATGAATTTAGTAGTCATCGCATGGATCTGGATCTACATTGTCAGATCTATGGTCATAGAAGATTTGTATATCTTCTGGACTGAAACAACTTTAAGGAGTTGCATAGATTTTTGTGTTTTGTATAGTATAACTTGTGACACTTAGATGATTTTGTATGATGATGTATGATGATGATGAACAGTTGAAGCTTGAATATGCATTTTTGGATGATCTAGGGATCATAAAGTTTGTAGAATTTCATAAGTTTGACGAAAATAAATGGATGGAGATTACACTAAGCCACTTCCATGACCAATTCTTTTGGCTTGGAGGTAATCCTATTAAGATCACTAGTGAAATGATTCATGATATCACTGTATTGCCTAATAAGGGCTATAATCACCTAAAAATGGTGTAGCTAAACTAGATGCCCTAAATCTCAAATAAAATGATCAAATCAATCCCAAATCAAGCTAATTGTAATGCCAATGCTAATTGTAGTTCCCTATTTTTAATAAGAATCAATATAATAGCATGTGAATCAGTATTTAACTTACAGATACATTACATTATAATTTGTTGTCACACAATGCTTATCAGAATTGTAATAATTCATTTCCTTTATATGGGTTCCAACTATTTGTGTTGATTCCAGCAACCTCCCATGTATTGATAAATGTCTTTCTTAATTTATCTTATCCAATCTCCTCTCATGAATAAATTATTAATTAGTCATTTCTAAGATTCTCTCAAATCGATTCTTCCTCCATATATTATTCCCTGGTAGAATGAGATTGGCTTCCAATTTATATCTTGTGCAGTGAGAATGGGTGTAATTGGAGAGACATGTTTGTTCAACTTCATTCCTATTCATAACATAGCCAGATTAGTTTATACAAACGATACTAATTAGTTTACTGTCTTATGTTATTAATTGTTGTATTTCACCATGCATGATAAGTGTTGTATCTTTATATTGGTTTAGTCGATTGGTCATCAATAAAGACTATTTCATTACTGTCACATAAATGATCAGTATCAACTAATCATCCTTCCTCAATGTCGTGACTTACTTGGATGAAGTTAATAATTAATTATTCTTCTCTGTTGATAAACATATTTGGTCTAAGTAAACTGTATCCTTCATGACAATGATAAGGATTATATTGTATAGTTTCTTCATGCTAGTAGTCCTTCTATCATCTTGGTCTACAAATCTACTGTAATTTTATTTCTTTAAAGACTTCTCAAAATTGAAACACTTAATATTATATTATAATTTATTATTATTTACTTATTTATTTTTATATTTTAATTTAATTTATTATTAAATCTTACTTCTGAGAAGGGACATGACAAAATCCATGAATGGTATAGGTAAGGTAACCTTCATTCTTGGTCGTGACTTCAATGAAACATTGGATATAGCTAATAAGAAAGGGAGCAAGGGGATGTAGGGGAGACCAAGAGAATGAAGGGCAGGACAGACATTGTATTGTGTATTTCTAATATGTTTGGATGCAGGCTAGACTAGGAGAATGAAAGATCACTCATTGATTGCATGATAACCCAGTTTTGAAGGGTCACTGGTTGAGGGGACAGTCAAGGTCTGAATGATTAGGCCATTGGAGAACCCTATTTCTTTGTATTAATTTCTATTCAAATTGGATGCATGGATCTCTTGTGAATTATCAGCTGCTATGTATCCTACAACTACATTCATAAATCTGCATATACTTCTCTAGGGTTGTAAGCCACTTAGGGATCAAAATAGAGAAAATACATAAAAATCATTCTTTGTCCTATTTCCTTTTAACAAAGTCTCAACTATCAATGATACAATACATTTGATACCCTAAGCTATCAATACACATGATGCCTAGCTAGAATCTCACAAGTTGTCCATTTGATAACCACAGTCAACATTTCAAAAAAAATTGATAACCAATAACATCAAAATGGAGTTAAAACATGGGCTAGGGCATGACACTAGTAGAATGTGGTCATTTCAGTGAGCATCTCAGCAATATACAATGGCATCATTAAACGTGCCAATAATATCAACAAACATGAATCCAAACATTTCAAATTAGTGAATCGATATCCTTGAGCACAAGCACCAATAACATCAAATAATAGAGATAAAGCACTAGCTAGGGCATGACACTAGTAGAATGTGGTCATTTCAGAGAGCATTCATGATCAAATAAAATGCAATGCATTTGAAATTTGCAGTCGAATATGATGCTAGAGGGAGAATAGATGAAGAAATCACATACCTTCTCTCCCACTCAGCTTTCACTCATTTTCTCCTGCTCGTTTTCTCTCCAATTGAAATAAAAATGATTTGGGTGTTTCACTTTTTTTTGTATCTATACCCCGAGACTATCGTAATTCTGACAGTCAATTTAAAACCCATCGGAATACCGACACCATCAGGGCCTGTTATAAAAAAAAACACCAAATTCATATTAAAAAATTACCCGTCTGAAGTGTCTGTCAAAATTTGGCCCCAAATGTAGTAGTGAACTAATGATGTTTGAGGATTTAAACTTTTAGAGGGTTTTGTTGAACCTAAAAGTGCAAACAGCTCTTTAGGATCGAGTGTCAATGATCTGGAAACCTTTTTCTTCTTGAAACTATCTTCTTCTATGGGATTTTGTGTAGATTCTATTGGCCTCTTTACAGAGGGAACTTGTTGTATAAGTTTCCCAGTCCCACTAGCACCAGTGCCACTACCAGACCCAGTAGCAATAGATTCCCCAATCCCACATGTGGAAATGGATCTTCTTATGAGCATAGTGGTTCCTGATGAATCTAATGGGTCCACTCCAAATCCAAACCCAAGGCCTGCACCATGATCAATTTTTTGTGTGAAAATTGGATTCCAGACGCCTTCTCCTGTGGGACCCAAACCACCACCTTTATAACCCATTTTTTCCACAATGATTTCCCCTTTTCTATATACTTGTTTTTGGTAGTCATTGACTCCACTCAGACTCCTTGGAGTAAATGAAATTGGTGGATTATCATCCTCATTGTCTGCATTTTCATCCTGATCATTATTGTCGTATGTCATGGTAGGATGCTCCAAATTCCATAATTTGCTACTAAACTCTATATCCTCGTCTATGTCATCCAGATCTACATTGGTCTTTGGTTCACCAAGCTCCTTTCTCATACTCCAAAAATCAATCATTTTCATTCGAGTCCATTTTCTATCCTTACAATCTTCTATTATTTTCTTTGGTATTTTTAAGTTTGATGGATGAGCATCTTTTTTGTACAAATTGTAGGACATCCTAAGCTATACAATGCCCTGGTTTATTGATTTCATAATTTGTGATGACAATTGTTCAACTAAATTTTTTTCCTTAGCAAAAACTTTCTTCATCTCTTTTGTAACTTCATCTCAGTTATCCTTATTTTTCAACTTCTCTAGCAATGGTTTACTTTCATGTTGAAATAAGTTTGCAAAGTTCTTATTAGCAATAAGCATTGTTTGAATGGCGTTGAGTGGATCATACTTCCAGTACCACTCTAAATCAAATTGAAAAATTTCTAAAAAAAAAAATTCCCACTTTGAATGCCTTTCTCTCAAATGTTAACCCTCCAATTGAGAAAGGTAAGGAAGGGAATATGCTCTTCTTCGACTGGCCAACAACAAGTCTATATGTGCTCTCTAGTTGTAGTACACATTCTACTACAAACACCTTGTCTGTCACATGCATTGGAAGTTTGTGGCGTTGTAGTTCTAATCCGTAAAACCTTAGCACATTATATTCTTCCATTAAGCACCAGTCAACCAATTGAATTGTGCTTCCAAGTTGGATGCAATCCCTACGTGAAGTAGACAATCTAGGCATTGGAGTGCTTGTTATTTATTTGTACAATGGTGCCAAAGAGAAGTCTACAAAATTATTATAATTCCTTATGTTATTATACATCCTTATATGAGGTGTCCAGTTATATATTGGAGTACCTGTCAGTCCTATCCCACTCTAAATTTCAAGCTTTTTGTCATTTCTCATTAATATTGTAGCATGCTTGGCTAGCAGAAGATAGCACAAGTAGGTTGTGAACCTAAATGTCTTAGAATTGCCTCTTTTAATCAATGCTAATTGTTCTTGCATCGATTGAACCACGTGTCCAACAAAATTATATCTTACTGGTTCATTAACACAATGGATATCCCAAATCAATTGAAGAATACTGGCACCCACTTCCCTATTATTTTCCAGTCCCAGGGAAAATGCTAGCGAGGATATAGTAACCTAAACCCATGGCACAAAAATGTTAAAATCATAAGGAGGCTTATGGTTCTCACCCAATGTAGCCTTTGCCTCTACAACTATTAGACCCTTTATAAATGAATCTTTTTCATTTGGCGCTACTGCCTCATATTGCTCTGCCAACAATCACAGGTCAATATGGACATCACAGTTTTGTCAGTCAAACCCTAGGTCTAGCAAACTGATAAATTTTTCCTGGGTTATTGATAAAATTTCTTACTGATTATTTTTATTCACAATTGTTTTTCTTTCTTCATCATAATTTTCTACACAAATCAATACAATTTTTGGGAAAGGGAAAACTTCGGATAACAACATGTGACCCAAACCAACATCCCACAAAACAACTTTATTCATTTTTGCACCTATCGTTGGATTAAATTTTATAAATTCAGACCTCTTTGGCCCAGTTGCCTTACTGCACAATGTATGTTTAATTTCTATAACTCTCCCCCCACCGTCAATAGCAGGATCATAAACATCGTGATACTCATCAGTGAAACCAGAGATTTCTACTAGTTTTCTCTAGTCTATTAAAGTTTTCCCATCTGCTTGCCCTTGGCCTTGAGTTTTTTCTTTCCCCATTGTTCTTCAGAAGAATGAAAAAATATAGAATCACAGATATTTACTAACAAAATCATAGATATTTACTAACAAATCATAGATAATAACTAACTAATTAAGAAAATCCCAATTTAAGAAAACCCCAATTGTACATGCAAGAATTAAAATTTAAAAATCAAGTAAAACTAAATTTTTTACATTACAAAATTGTGATGGATTAGGCTAGATATCTTACCCGAAATTAAATTTTTAAATCTGGATAGATAGAAGTTAGAACGGCTAAGGCTCTCACAAATTATAGTCTCAAATCTTCGACGATGGTTCAATAGTTCTTTTTAGCTATGTTGCTATGAGTCGATAGGTTTTTAAAAAGGAAATGTTAAAAACCTTTCGTTAAATGTAACATTTAAACCAAAATTCTAGAATCCTTTTAATATTTTATCTTCACATGATATAATGGTACGTAATCTTTTCAATGAATTATGTGTCACATTTTCAGATCGAGTTTGCAGAAAAGGTTTTTGAAACCCATAGTACTTCTGAAATACAACTTCAACCGTTCATCTCTCGTAATCCAATGATTGTCATGATTTTAAAATATTAATAATTTAATACACACTAATGAATATAATCATTAACTATATTCACTTAGAATTCATGCACTCGAGAATACCTTATCCATGAAATTTGAACCAGTCACCATTAAATGATAAAGTTTGGAAATATTTAATTATTACATGAAACAAAAGTGCAATGCAAATTTTTTATATTATATTAGGAAAAATTTCATTACAATTCAATGATGCCCATAGGCCATATCTATTAAAGATTCTTATAATCAAAACAAAAAAGAAAAGCACTTCAAATTTCTTAATACATTTTCATATTTTTTTTTAAACATATGTGATTACAATTTACATCATTGCAAAAACCCCGGTAAGCTACTACCACCAGAGGGGGGCACAATAGAGACCAGGTAGACTCAGGGACTATCCGGCTAAAGCTCCCTTCCTTCTATGTGGAACTTTGAAGAGAGGGTAATGTCAGATAATTATTCTAGTCATCAATAGTCCTCAGTTTCCTCCAGTAGGTACCACTTCTGGAGGAAATCCCTCCCAATCTGTGCTCACTTCCACTGACATGTGAGCTGCTCAACATCAAGGTTGAGTAGAAATGGTTACCTGGGCACATTTACACCTAGTTGTAGAAGCCTAGGCAAATCATTTGCCCAAGGAATTCCAAACCCAATTTCTACAAATATGAAAACATTCATATTGTCGCTGAGGTACTCTTCTCTAAAAAATTTCCTTAGAAGCATGATAATATCCACCTTTTCCCTCCTAGGTCCAATAGAGATGCCAAGAACCGAGATGAAATGTCAGTGTTAACTCTATACCTATTTTCACTCTCCAAAAATTCACAACCCAACACCATCCTTATAGCCTCCTTGGTGAAGGCTCTCAACTCTGTAGCAACAGACGCTAGGATTGGGTCTGTGACAAGGCCCAAAAAGGTTTTCTGATCCTTCAAGGAAGTGCATCTTAAACGAATTGGAGTGTCCATTGAAAATTGATATTTGACAAATTGATATTAGTATTCTAATTTTTGACAAAAATCAAAGAGAACCTAGCACTCGTAGACTATTTTCATAAATCAACTTTCACAATCATAAATTAACGAGTGTAGATCATCTATTTATAAGCCCTGATTGAAATTTTTTCTCTTCCCTAAAGATCTAATTAATTTGTAAGTTAAATGGTAACTGTCCTTCAAAAATTTCCAAATCTTTCATATTTAATGCAACAGTGGGTAAAATTGGAAACAACACTTATGATAAGACATTTTCTATCTTGGGAATAATAAAGGCCGAAAGGATCGTGTCACATAGGTGGACATAACAATTTTTTATTATAAAAAAAACTTGAAACCTATGCCCACTCCGCATAAACAATAAAAAAAGTACGATATTGCGAAATGGCGGCAGGAAATGAAGCTTTACCATTGATGTAAGATCATCGAATGGTCAGAAAATAATGTCCTTAGGTGACATGATGTTTTCATTTAAGCCTTAACTTTAAGGCATTATTCTATCGAGGTAATGAATAGATAATGATGTGACACATATCAGTCATTGAAAATTGAATAGCACCATCTAAGAACCATTAATTAACATTACTTTAATTGATGTCATCTACTCATCGCCATTAATTAATATTTCTATCTAATATTACCGAAGATTGCCAGTAGAATTCTATTTTTTTGGTGTCATAAGATGAGGTCGTAGACTCACACATTCGTTGAATTACAACATATCAATGACCAAAGGTGAATTTCAGGCCTATTGTTAGTCTTCATAATCTTTACAAAAAACTCTTGACAGAATCATGACACATGGTATGATTGATCGTGGGCTTATTGGTACAATCAATCATACCACGTGTCATGATTCTGCCGAGAGTTTTCTGTAAAGATTATGAAGACCAACAATAGGCCCAAAATTTATCTTTGGTCGTTGATATGTCGTAATCCAACGAATGTGTGAGTCTGTGACGTCATAGTGATGGGACCCGTTGCACCCGCTAGTGCAACTTCAACATCAAATCAGAGCCATTGGATTAAGAGAGATGAACCATGGAAGGTGCTTTTCAGACGGAATGTGGTGAGATAACTCCTTTACTGAAAACTCTCTCTGGAATCATCACACGTGTCATTCTTTGAGAATGAAAACTCGGGACCGGACTTATTTAATTTAAGTTAAAAACTTAAATCTCCTGGAATGTTAAATTTAATAATTATTTCCAATTATTAAATCGCCATACCAACTATACAACTATTGTATTAAATTGCCAAGTTTATATGCATTTTTGAAAAACATTCGCCATGACAAATAAATTAATTAAAATATTTGGAAAATAATTTCACCATAATTTATCAATATAAGGAAGTCTGATTCGCCAATTAAATTAATAATTTTCCTATAAAAAAAATTTGTAGTCGCCATAATTTTATAAAAATAGTATACGTTATTAAAAAAATTTGCCACCAAATATCCATATTTTGAAACACAATTCACCATCAATATTAAAAATTTTCCCCCAAAAAAACATGTGATTCGCCACGATTTTATACTTTTCGGGAGGGGGGGGGGGGGGGGGGTTTCTTAAAGTTATCCTTGGATCTAGCACCTAATTTACACATTTTTAGTATCATTATCAACTCACTCACAAGGACCTACCTTTTGCCCAATCCTATTCGATTAGATTTGAGGTTGGGCCTTGTGGATCTACTCTCCTTCAATATAATTAAAGTGGAATTAGGTCCAACTTCCTAGTTTGCATGCATAAGCTACTAAACTCTATTTCCTTGAATTTTAGTACCAAATAATTTCCACATTTATCAAGATTAATTTCGTCAAATTAATTTATATATTTCAAAGTGTTTATTTAATTTGACTAAAAATTCTAATATATTAACAATTTGATTCTTAGCATCTTCAATATCATTTCTCCCCTTCAAAATCTAACCAAATACCTTATTTTATTTATTTGAATTATAAATGTAATTTCAATATTCATTTTTTACTCATTATATAAACTAATTATTTATATAAAACCTAAATTATCCATTACAATTATTAATATTACATAAATTTATTTTTAAATATATATTATTTTTTTATTTAAAAAAAATCTAAAACACGCAATCATGATTCAACATGAAGGGTAAAAAAAAGCACACTTTTCTAGGCTAGTAGCTTAAGTGAATGGAAACTTGAGCATACATATCTAAAACGCAAAACATTAGAAAAAGAATCCATAAACTTCCAAAAGGAATGAAAAAAGTGTTTTAAATTAAACACTATGCCACCATTTTAAGATCCTCCTGCCATACGATTGGAAGGTTTCGGTGGGCTTAAAATTATATCTATTAAAGAAGTTTAGAGAAATCAGTAAAGTGATTCGTACAACTCAGAAGAGTATAGAATAAGATTAGATCATGATGATTTAATACACGGAATCAATTATCCAATTCAAATAAATCTCTAATAGACAATTGTTGTCATTAGGGACTGCATGATAAAAGTGTATCAATGAGCTTGCACTTTGGTGGTATTGTGACTAATAAAACCTTTTTAATTAACTTTTCCCTATTTGGATAAGAAACAAATTTCTAAATGCATTTGTCCACTCGGATTACTTAGATTATTTGCCATCTAGTTAATCCAACTTTTGATTAAAATAATAGAGTTTATGGATAAGTTTTGCTTCATAATAACTCCACATAAGGGGGTATTGATAGGCTACTTTGTTAAGGAAGTGGTCTAGACGATTACCATTAGAAAAATGTGTTGTTATAGCACATGATAATGCACATTTTGAGCATGTGGATAAGGTCTGAATTATGTTGTAAATTATCTAGGTATAACTATTATAGAGAATTGTTAGAGTTGTAGATTTTTATTTTAAAGAGTGACACTTTTAACGAAGGGATGTTTTAGTTATATATTCGGGAAAAAATAATAATAATAATAATAGATACAAAATATATATGTTTTATTGAACAAATAAATAGTTATAGATTTGGTGGATATAATGTTTGGTTATAATAAAGAACTTTGACTCGTATACAATAATTTAGTCTATATATTTGGAACCCTAACTTAATAATTGTTTTTCTAATATGCAACGATATAGTTTCCCTCCTAAACCCCCTTATAGTACACAAGATGTACATGTATCCATACAAAATTTTAAATTTTGAGCTCTTGTGGCCTTTAAATATGGAAAACTTAAAATCATCCATATGTAGTTAGTATGAATGCATCTATTACTCTTGGTTGTAAGTATAAAACTTTGTCTCACTTCTATACTATTTCACAAAACAAATCTTAAGAGATATGATTTTCTTTTTTAACCTAGGGGTATCTCCATGACCCAGTCCGACGACCCTACCGCACCTTGCCTTGGTCTTACATTTGCCAAGTTTTGGGGTGACAAAGGGGGTGAGCTAGGGAAAGAATAGTTCCCAAAAGTTGATTGTGAGGACTCAAACAATGCAACCAACAGGTAAACATGGCCAACAAGAGTTGAACCTTGGACCTATGTGGGACAAGCTCAAAGCCTTAGTACAACATTACTAACCATTTGAACTAGCGGGTTTCTCCAAGAGATACAAATTACTGAATAATTTTGAATAAAAGTTTTCCTTCTAATAAAAGACCTTTATACAAGAGTACCTGAACTACCACATTTTAATGATTTTCAAATGAAATACAAGGAAATTAAATAAATATATTATTTACTAAAAAAAATATTTTTCAAAACAAAATTACATATAGGAAAAAGACTTTGAATGATCTTTGAAGGAATATCCTTCACTAAAAGGGTCTAAATTAGGACCCTCTTATTAGCTTTTGAATTTTTAGTCACTTTAGTCACTTTATTTGTAACAAAAAGTTGATTTGAGACAAGTTTTCAACTATCAAATTATCAAACAAATTCACCATGATAATATTTTACATGATCATTAGCCTTAGAGAAAACTTTCAATATAGAAAAAAATATATATTTGTTTTCTAGTGAACTTTGGTTCTTTTACCAATCACAATTGTTTGTTTGATAAATATGAAAAAAATTCAAACAAATCTTATCACCTTCTTAATTTATTTTCATATTACAATGAAAAAAAAAATTAGGATATATGAGAAATAAAAGTATGTTAATAAGAATTTATAGAGTAATAATTTTAAAAATGTGCATGTCTTAGATACCGGTATTAATAATTTATGTTTAAGAAATTACAAAATGATTTTGTTTATTGTTCAAGTTATTCAATGTAAGAGAATATCACTCATTAAAATACTAAAAAGTACAAGAAATTGTTTATTAAAAAATATTTAAATATAAGACAAATTATTTTAAGTTTTTCAGTCACAGATACATATATTATCTACAAATGAAATATAAAAAATACTTATTTACATCATATCCTAATTCTTAATGCTATGCTTGTTGTAAGTGATAGAAACTAAAATTTTGGATTAAAAAATGTTGAATTGAGCGTTCCACTTAGGAAAAAAGTAAGAGAAACCGTGATATATCCTGGCATGAATATATTACAATTCAAGTACAGAAGTCCTCCAATATGCGAGGATCTGAAACAATCTACAATCTTCCAACTTCTATCTTCTATCCCAAAAATTGACCCCCTAAACTACAACCAAAGATTACATTATATACAAGAGGCTACCGAGAAAGTCAGCCTTTAGATCCACCATCAACAGAAGGAACGAATAGATCTAGGCCCACACACTTCCCAATGATAGATGCCAGTATTAAATCCATGACCAAAATTAATTGCAAGAGTCAGCCTCAACAAGAAACTAAAAAAAACACCTCAGTAAGCAAGGATAATCGAGTTCCAGACAAGCATTGTCGAGCGCCAGGGAATTAACCAAGCACTAGAAAGATAATTGAGAAACTCGCTTAACAAAGGAAACCGAGCAACTATCGAGCCAACTCGGTCAACGCAGGTGCCGAGCAATACAAGAAAATACAAACATGTTTTTGGTGACATGGCATTTCCAAGGACCCGAGATGCCCCAGCATCAGACACCTAGGGTTATTTGAAAATGATTCTCTGAATCATGAAGAAGGTACAATCAAAGCTGAATCCTACTCAGATTGTGAAATCCATGAACTGTCTTCAATCGGTTTATTCTTCCACTTTACCAGATATTCCATATATTGTTTTCCTCTTCTACTTCTTCCAATTCTTTGTTCCAAAATCTGCTTGACTTCTTCTATCTATTTCTTCAAATAATTATTCGGTATTGTCATTTCTTCATATGACTCATGGTACTCATACAAATCAGCAATGTTGAATACAAGTGATATATCCATGTCATCAAGTAACTCAATCTCATAAGCATTTCCACTAGCAAATCTCTTCAAAATCTTGCAAGGACCAAACTTCTTCATTTTCGGCTTCCCATATGTTCCAACAGGAAATCTGTCTTTCTTCAAATGAACCATTACTTCATCACCAACTGCAAAAGTCTTATGACTTCTAGATCTATCATCTCTGTCTTTGTATTTTTGATTACTTTCTTCCAACTTATGTTTCACATCTTCATGTCTTCATGTACTCAGTAAACTTTACTCCTTCAACACTTCTCTTACCTTCATTAGTAATATCCCTCAAATCTGATATACCTCTTGGTTGTATGCTAATTACAATCTCAAAAGGTGTTTTTCTAGTACTCCTATTCACTAAATTATTATATGCAAACTCTTCTTGTGCCGACATAGAATTCTAATTACTCAATGTGTCTCGAACTAAACATCTCAAAAGATTACCCAAGCTTCTAATCACAACTTTTGTTTGTCCATCAGTATGTGGGTGAAATGTAGAACTATATTTCAACTCGGTGCCAAACTTTCTCCAAAGGGTCTTCCAAAAGTATCCAACAAATTTATTATCTCGATCAAAGATGATACTCCTCGGTAATCCATGCAATCCGACAATCTCCTTAAAGAAAAGATCTATTATATGTATTGCATCTGACATCTTTCTACAAGGTATAAAATGTGCCATTTTAGAAAATCTATCCACAACAATAAATATATAAGCATTACCTCTTACTCTCTTCGGTAAGCCAAGAACAAAATCCATACTGATATCAATCCAAGGTTTCTCAGGAATAGAATTGGTGTATACAATCCAGTATTCTGACTTACTCCTTTCGCAACTTGACAAATTCCACAACTTTTCACAAATTTCTAAACATCCTTATACAACTATGGCCAAAAGTATTTCTCCTTAAGAAAATTCAATGTCTTGTCAACACCAAAGTGTCCAGCCAAACCACTACTATGTTTCTCCTTTATCAAATTAGTTCCCATTGATCCTCTTGGTATACACAACTAAATACCTTTAAACAACATACCTCCTTGAATGAAATATTATTCCCAATTAGTACTCGGTTGATCTTGAATAGGTGCTCTTCACTTTCTCCATGACTCAGAAAAATTAGGATCAAATTCATAAGAATCTCTCATGTCATCAAAACCAAGAACTTTAATTTCCATCTCAGTCATCAAAGATATTCTTCTACTCAATGCATCAGCAACTCAGTTAGTGACTCCACTCTTATGCTTTATCACAAATGTATAACTCTACAAGTATTCAACCCATTTCATATGTCTCTGATTCAACTTACTCTGACTACCCAAATACTGTAAAGCTTTATGATTAGTATACAACACAAATTCACTCAGTATCAAATAATGTCTCCATTTCTTCAGGGCTTGAACAATAGCATAGAATTCCTGATCATACACAGAATATTTCCTTTTTACGTCATTCAACTTTTTACTAAAGAAAGCAACAGGTTTACCTTCTTCACTCAATACAGCTCCTATTGCAGTTCCACTTGCATCACATTCCACTTGAAATACCTTATTGAAAGCATGCAATGCCAATACAGGCAATTCAACAATCTTCTGCTTCAGAGTCTCAAAACTTTTATCAACTCCATGTGTCCACTTGAATTCTCTTTTATCTTTTCTCATAGTCTCAGTCATAGCATTACAAACTGAACTAAAATTCCTAATAAAATTTTGGTAAAAACTTGCCAAACCATGAAATGATCTTACCTCACTAGCATTCTTAGCTATAGGCCAATTCAAAATAGCTTCAGCCTTTTCAGGATCCATTTTCAATCCATTGGCTAAAATCACAAATCCCAAATAAACAATCTCCTCTTTTGTGAAAGAACACTTTTTCAGATTTATCAGCAACTTTTTCTTCTTTCAACCTTTGTAATACTTGTTCAACATGCACCAAATGTTCTTCTCTGGTCTTACTGAATATCAAAAAATCATCAAGGTATACAATCACAAATTTTCCTAAGAATTTTTTCAAAACTTCATTCATCAACCTCATAAAAGTACTCGATGCATTAGTTAAACCAAAAGGCATAACCAACCACTCATACAAACCTTCTTTTGTCTTAAGAGAAGTCTTCCACTCATTACCTTCTTTGAATCTGATCTAATGATATCCACTTTTCAAATCAATTTTGGTAAAATACTTTGCTCCAGTCAAACTGTCCATTATGTCATCCATTCTCAGTATAGGAAACCTATATTTCACTATTATCTTGTTGATTTCTCTGGAATCTGTAAACATTCACCATTCTCCATTCTTCTTAGGTGCCATTACAATAGGTATTGCACAAGGACTCAAAATTTCTCAAATCAAACCTTTCTGCAACAATTCTTGAATCTGTTGGTTCATTTCGTGATTCTCGGTAGGTGTCAACTGATGTGGTGCCTTATTCGGTAAACTAGCTCCAGGGATTAGATCCATAAAATGATCAATGCTTCTCTTTGGTGGAAAACCATTAGGTACATTATCATAAATGATCTCACTATAATAATTTATTAACTTATCAATCTCTTTAGGTATGCTATCCTCTATTTTCTTACTCGATTTGTTAGGAATCACAGCAAAACATACATCATTCATCTTTAAATCCTTAACAAACTTTCTTCCTTCCATCAAGAAAACTTTCACAGATGTACAAACACTACTAACAGGTTCTTCAATCAAAGGTAACAAGATTTGTCTTCTCCCATCAACCCAAATAGTATATTTATGCAATCTCCCATCATATATAGCATGTCTATCATATTTACAAGGTCTACCCAACAAAATATGACAACAATCCATATGCATGATATCACATAACTATTAATATGATTTAGAAAAATAGAGAGGAGGGGTGAATCAATTGTTCTCGGGTCTAGATGTATAAAACAAACTTCAAAAACTTTTCCTTAAATCAGATCTAACAACCAAAACCAACTCGGTCATCACTGATTCAATAATAGAGACATATAACATTGCAGTCCACTACCCAGTTGTATCTAACTTGTAAAACACAGAAATGTTCAAACCAAAACATTCACACAAGCATTAACACTAGGATTTATAGTGGAAACCCAATTTGGGAAAAACCACTTTGTAACATGCTACTATTATTTTCACTCTTCTGAAGTGAGCTCAGTTAAAAGCCAACCCTGTCAAAGGTTACAATACACACTATTAGGTGTGACCCAGTTAAAGGATTTCAATCACCCTGTTAAAACTGAGCCTTGTTATGGGACTTACATACATTCCATTAGAATGCAACCTTGTTCAAAGGATTTAAACATATGACTGTTAGGTCAACCTTTGTTAAAAGGATTTTGACTGTTACAATGGTTAGAAAGTAGTAGTAGTATTGAACTAAAAATCATACAACTCACTTTGCAAATAGTAGATCCAATTCCGTACACAAATGCTGGTTTACTCACTTTGAAACTTTTCCATCTCCATCTCTAATCTACTCGAAACTTTTCTTCAAGAAATCACCACACTTCTCCTTCAGCCTTTTCTGCTTATACAGTCAATAACATCTATTGATCTTCTAGCATCATCTTTTCACCCATGCACACACATACCTAATGCTTAGGTTCCCTTAATACTTCCTCAATTAGGTTAACTCATCTTTTGCCGCTCAATCTCCTTCATAGATCTTAGGGTTAGGTCAGATTCATCGAATCTACTTGCTTAATGTTCTTTGGCTCCTTTTCTAGAAACATCTCAAATCTCTTAAAGATTTATAGTAAAATGTTTTTTAGTGCATTTAATGCTTTCAAACAATCAATAAATAAAGTCAACACATTTTACATAATCCAAGAATTCAACAATGTCGGCTCCAAATCTGAATTCTCTTCAAATATAAAAATACTGATGCTCGGTTAATACTGTGATCAACTACTCAGTCTTCATGTAGAAAGCTTGGTCATTACTAAAAATGTTTCCTTGGCTTAAACTGTCTTCCTCAGTAATTAACTGATGTTTGGTGGACACTAGAATTTTGCTCGGCATATACTGACTCAGTCGACACTAACATTACTCGGCTTAAACATATTTCTCCATCTTTTCTCGGTCAAGCCTACCAGTTTAGTCTTCAATCTTACTAAGATAAACAATACATTGTCTCATCATTGTACCACATAATCAAGTACACTTTGTAGTATCAAGATAACTCAACCTTTCCTTAGGTGCTATTGTTACCATCCTTTCTTTCCCTTCTTCTCAACAATACAATAGATATAGTACTTTCCTAAGTAGCAATAGTCTTACCAGTTAAGGTTTGACGTCAATGACAATACAACAATTGCTTTAATTGTAGTTTCCAACAATCTCCTTCTTTGGCATTGATGGCAACACCATATGATATCACCTGAATAACACATGGATTACCAACCAATCCAAAAAACATATCTGTCCATCAAAAAAATATGTAATATCCTGTATCATCTTAAAATGGAAGCACTTCCATGTTAAGAGCATTTAGCCCTCAGAGTAAGTGGTTTGGGGTGACATCAGATGCCTTGAATTGATCTTTGCTTTGATCTAGCTTTCTCCCCACTTTCCACTTCTTTTCTGCTTCATTCTGGGTGAAATTAGGGTTAGGATCACAGGGATTCTCCTTAATTTCCCTCTTATATGGCTCTATTTTCTAGGTAGGATTTAGAAATAGGTCCTCCAGGAATTCATCATGTTCATCATAGGACTTTATGTCTATCCCTGACATTCTATCCTGTTCTGGCATCAATTCTAGGTTTTTGGGCATCCCAGGACCTCCTGACTAGGTTCTGAGTCAATCCAGGACCAAGGTCAGATTCGAGCTCGAACCTGACTAGGTCAGGGTCAAGGTCAAACTTGACTAGGTCAGGGTCAAGCTCAGACCTAACTAGGTCAGGTCCAACCTTGATTTTTCCCCCTTTCTCCAAATTTGCAATTTCCAGAATTTCTGGGCTTCGGGCCTTCGGGATATTTAGTTTCCCGCCTCTGGGTTAATCATTTCGAGTTTTGGTATGGTAAATCCTTTAATGGCATTTAATCTAGGTATATTTTCTAAAGGTTAGGACCTAATTGGGATTTAATTCTCCAAGGTGGCCCCTCTAGAGGATTGTGCCCTAGTTCACTATAAAAGGAGGCCTTCCTCTCTCATTTTTTATATCTCAAGTTTTCATGCTCAAGAACTCCCAAGCAAGGTGATCAAGCATCCATTAATTCAAGCATTCAAGTCTTCTTCTCCATCCAAGTTCTCCATTGAAGATCAAGGATTCAAGAATTCAAGCCATTGAAGGGATTTGGTTCAAGTATTCAAGATTCATCATTCAAACCCTAGATCTAGCCATTATGATGGTGTGATCTTCCTTCAAAGTCCTTTGTTCATCTTCAAGATCCATTTCATTTTCTTATCAAGGTGGATTCTAAGCATACAATCATGGAGGTTTGATTTACATTTATTTTTTTGTTCAAGCTTTCATATCAATATACTTGTTTACATTCAAAATACAATTGCATATCTATTGAATTGCATAGCTTCATTGTTAGATCCTTTTCTACTACTTGCTAGCATTCATATCTCAATTTCAATATTAAGGTTGATTCCAAACCAGGGTTTGACCAAGGCAAACCCCTCAAACAAACAACAAAAACTCTCTTTTTCTTGTAGGTACAGGTGCAAAATTTTAGATCTGGGAGCGAATTTGGATACCCTTTTCGGCAAACTTTCAGGATCTATGAACAGAATTCGAATCGGACTTCAAATAAAAAATGTGGTATTTGACCTTTTATGAGGGTCAAACCCAAGCTGAGCCATCTTGAGGAAAGATTTTTGGGTTTTCTCTGTCTCAGTATTTCTAGTCCATGACAAGTTTTAGATTTTTCCGAAAGTACACACAGACATCAGAATTCAACATTTTCTAGATCTACCCTAATTTGAGGTTAGTATTTGTATTTCAATTCCAAGTATAAAATAATAATTCTCCTCCATAGGGAAATATTGGATTTACTCTCTCTCTTCCATATTCTTCACAAAATTGATTCAATTGTGTATTAACCTTGTGGTTGATCAAATTGGATCTCCTGTTTGGGGAATTTGGGTTTTGAGAATAGATCTCATATTTCCCCCTTTACATCTGAATAGTGGTAAATCCATTTTACCCCTATTCATTTTGGTGAACCTGACATACTTACTCTCCTTTTCTTTTGTGGAATTAGATGCCCTGTTGTGTTAGATTTTAGATCCTTTAGATTAGATCTAGTTTTTGTTCTTGCATTTTAAAAACTCAAAAATCCAAAAAAATATATATAATTAACAAAATCCAAAAATATTTCTTGCATTCTATGACAATTGTTAAGATGCTTTGGTGTGTAGTTATGTTCTTTATTACTCTTCTTTTAGCATCCCTTTATAATACTTATGATGTCTATGAGAGTATCATTCACTTCATTATGTTGATGACCCTTCACTTTGCTCTTGCTTATGCTTTTGTGAAGTTAACCAACACTAGTCTACCTACATTTAAAACTTTTGTTAGAGATTTATGTGGTAGTCTTATTCATCTTTTGGATTATGTGAAGAATTGGGTAGATGATACTCCATCTCCTAATATTCCTATTCCTAATCCTAATCCTATCAATCCTAATCTTAATCCTAATTTTCCTATTCCGATACCTAAATCTTTGTTTGTTAATCCTCGCTCTTCCCATACTTATGATGGGATTCAAGCTATAGTGTAGGATGTAGATGTCAAAGATTTCTTTGATTTACCTTCTCCTCTAATCCATGATGATATTTGAGGAAAGGGTAAAGAAACTTTTTCAAAACCTATTATCCCACCTTATACAACCTTTACTCATGAACATGATAAAAAATCACCTCCTATAGAAGCTTTACATAATCTGTATACTACCGGATATAATATGGTGACTAAACAAGGTTATAAAGGTTTAGGGCTAGGTGTTAATGAACATGGTATTATATTTCCAGTTCATATACCTCCTAAACTAGATATGTATGGTGTTGGGTGTTCGAAATCTCAAGTTAAGGTAGGTGATGCTAAACATCATCCTCTTCTTCCCACACCTATCTTAGATAACCCTAATACTCGTCAAGAAATTGCTAAAAAGGTATATGTTGAGCTAATGAATTCCAAGAAAGAAATCTTTCGACCTATGCCGATAGATTCTCTATACAAATATAAATGTCCTTTTCATTATAGTAACAAACATTTACTTGCTGATTGTAAACATTTCAAGTTATATGTTAGAGAACGAGCAGCTTTAGGAATTATATCTCACTCTAGTACAGTTTTACAATTCCTTCATAATTTTGATATAGGGGATTCCCCTCCTCTAGATATAATGTAAATTGTTCTTCTCCTCTTGTCTCATGACTGGGGGGCAAGAGGTGTATCTTCATCCAGTCTCCTAGGATCCATTAGGTCTTTTATGTTGGCTTAATTGGTATTCTTTCTCTCCTATTTTTCTATGGTTTTGCATTATGTTTCTAATCATCCATAGAATCTATCCTTTCTTTTCAAGATATCTTTTCTAAGACATTTGTTTTGTAAAGGTATCACTTGTCTCTGGGGGGCAAGGTACCTCTTTCTTTCTCTTTGTCTAGGGAACTGCTTTCCTTAGCTTAGTGGTATTTGTTTATATTGTAACATTATTTCAACATATTGATAGATGTTCTGACTATGGATAACCTTTTTACATGAGAAGTTGTTGTCCTAAGTCATTACTTCTTCTCCATGTTGCAAATTATGTTTTTTTATAAACTCTCACCCTTGCTTTGGTGTTAGAGTTTTTTCCCTCATTCCAAAGATTCCTCTTCCTCTTGTTTGTCACAGGGCTTGATGATTACATCTTGGTTCCCGCTTGATTTATCTTTGAAAGTTGATATTTTATCTAAAGCACTCTTCTATGATGGGGGTCTTGTTGATAAGATCTCTTTCATTTGAGGATCCTTTTCCATGAGTGACATATCCTTTTCATGATTATCTATACTCTTGGATGTAGGGGTCAATATCCCTCACTAAGGATATAGTATACATTGTTGTAAATAAGATGTCTCCTTGCTTTGTGAAGTAGGTATCCTCTTCCATCTTTGTTCCTACACTTGGGGGGCAAGGATGCCATTTCCTTCTATCTTTCTGGGATTCACCTTTTTCCTTAGGTAAGCAGTATCTATCTATTATGTGACATTCAATCATACATGAAAATTTTGGTTTGCATTAAGGATCTATGTTCTTGATCATAACCTATTTTATTTGTTTGACATTGGGTTCCCATGGTCGATATATCTCTCACCTTGGAAACTAAATAGTGTGCTATCCCTCATAAAGGTTACTTTCTTTTCACTTCTTGCATGATATCTCTTTACATTCATCCCTTCCATGGCCTCATAGGAGCTTTGACCTTCTTGGTTTGGACTAGGTATTGATTGAGGATATTGTCTTGATGCTAAGGAAGGCTTTATCCTTGTTCTTTTCTTTCCTTAACATGTCAAAATAGTATGTTTTTGCCATAGTAAGGAGGGGGGCATTTATAGGGCCTCCCTTGTACTATAGTTTTTTTATTTTTACATGCTAAATCTTGGAAGGTAACGCACATAAGTTGCTAAATCTTGAAAAGACACACATTTATATGCTAAATCTTTCAAAGGTAATGCACATAAGTTGCTAAAACCTGAGGAGACATGCATTTTTCAAAGTTTTCAATATGCTAAATCCTCTAAAGGTAATGCACATAAGTTGCTAAATCCTGAAGGGACATGCATTTCCAATTTCAAATATGCTAAATCTTGGAAGGTAACGCACATAAGTTGCTAAATCCTGAAAAGACATGCACCTATATGCTAAATCTTTCAAAGGTAACGCACATAAGTTGCTAAATCCTGAGGAGACACACATTTCATATTCATAGTGATACAAGAAGGTGGATCTATGAGTATTCCAAAAGCCATCAAAAGATGCACTACAATTACAAGCACAGTTTATGGGTGAACCTATTAGGCTCTCCCTCCAGAGTGATTCACGGTAAGGTGGGCATCTTACTGGGCAAGGTAATCACTTTTTCCTTTCTCTCTTTTCGCTTTCATGCTAGTAGGATAGGATCATGAAGCTATGTTATTTATAGTGTTGCTCTTGTCTTTCTTATGTAAACATTTATGCTTTTATGATAGCTTTCCAAATATGATATTAGTATGAGGAATATTTCTTAGCAAGGTTTCTTATGCTAATTGATTTGGGTTGTTTAGTGCTAACCCTTGTTCTCTTTGTTGTCTTGTTTCACACCCTCGTGCATGTATGTCGAGTTAGAATCCTTAGTCTAGGGGCTTGTGTCCTTAGCTAAGTTTTATTTTGTCTCTTTGCGAATCCACTTGGATCTCCTCTTTCTTCTCCTTTATCAAGAGTTTGCATCGAGTCCATACTCTTGTTAAAGTGGGGGCTATTGTCACTAGTGATTGCACCTGTGATGGCTAAGTATGGAACCTAGCAATCTTGTGAAACATGGGAATACTCTCAGGATGTGGGACTACTTCACTAAGAATAAACCTCTAGATTAAGGGTCGGCTTCCTTGTTTGTACCACCTGAAACTAAACTGAACTTGAAGGGAAAGGGAGAGAGCTTGCATAAAATTCAAATAACTAAAATTTAACTTAGGTGATTCACCAAACTAGATAGATCCACAAACTGAAAATAGACTCATAATGTAATCCAGCATATAATTTGAACATCACAACTCTTCCCAAATCCGATTCTTCCCTTAGAAAATAATCAGGTGCTGGTTGTAAATGAGAAGGGAAAATAGATTCCACAACTCAAACACATATAAATGCACACAGATTGAAACTTTAAGAAAAATCAGTACTTGTAAACCTCAAAATGAACAAAATATCAAGTAAAGGATCAAATTTCAATCACAATACATGGCATCAAATCCATCAAATCAACTCACAAAGCTGTAGAAAAAGAAGCACAATTTCTATTAACTAGAATAAAAGGAGTCAAAATATGAATTTTCTTATCCTGGAGCTACAACATTCACCTCGTAAAAATGAGGGAAGGAAGAACTAGCCCTCAATCACCAAAGGTGAGAGGCATATATAGAAAATCTATAGAATTTGCATTGAAATCCACTACTCACCAAGAATAGGAAAAAATCTGCCACTAGGACCATGATCATGCCACTCTGAAATTTAGATGCCCAATTCCCGAGAATCTAGGGGATGGAAAAGTGGGGTCCCTAAAAATAGGTAGTCAAAAGGAAGACCATAAACCCACTAAGTCATGTCTATAACTGATAATCTGACAATGGTTTATAAAAACACCACTTGTCAATATCATACAATGAATAAGAGCAATGAATTTTACAATAAAAACATATCCCACTCACTATGCCAAATAAGATGGATCCTAAATACATTAACAAATAGTTCTCAACCCTAAATAGAAGGGGAAAACATATTTGAAATGTTTACCACTTTGTATGTCCATTTGACACATAATTGCATCCTAAAAAGATAGCCCGCCATGTCAAAATATATGGTTTCAATATAATATTCATCTCCTTAGTCAAAATTGACTACCACGTTTAGAAATTTATTAGCATCAAAACAATTAATATATTTACCTCAAAAGAGGTAACTATATTAATTAAAATAAATCCATGCCCCGTGAAATATTTTAGCATTTTATAGCAAATAATCCTCAACCCTAAAAAAAGGGAGACAAAAAGATTAGCATGCTATTGAAAACCCTTGATAAAAAATGAGTGGACTCTATTGACAACATCTGCAACTCGGCATCTGGCACATTCCAAACCCACTGCAGTCTCGAATGGAAACTTCCATTACTGAATTAGAAATAGCAGCATGATCTCAGCAATTTTGATCTCGAGGTAGGCTTATCCAATTCATTACTCATTACATTTTGATAGTACTGGTACTGGTTTTCATTGCATCTATTAGGGCTCGATTTGATTTGATTTCTCTGTTGTATCTATTGCTTCATTACTTGTTCACTATTGATATCACTATGCATTCAATTTCCTTGCCTCTTTATTTGATTTCCTTTGTTAAAGCTGAGGGCAATGATCTTTTGTGTTTCCATTTCTTAGCAAATTGTTGTATCTGAGGGCACTATTACAAAACTAGGGCATCCATGTTATTTTCTGTTTCATTTCCTTTTGCATTGGTATTGAGACCACCGTTAATGCCGACTAGGGGACTAGTATTGTACCTCTTCTGTATCTTGAGGACATGGATTTTGTGTTTGCTGTAGCACCATTGTCTTGTTTGTTATAGACCCATGGCACAATGGTCTCTATTATGGCATGGAAAATGTTACCCCTTGTATTTGGAAAAGCCCATGAACTGCAAATGCTAGGGCACCATATGATGCTTGAACTATTAGCCACGATGCCCCCATGAGCAGGGCCAAGGCGCGACACTGGTATATGGTATCATTGCATTTGTATCTGTGACACTAAGGGCACACTTTTGGCATGCTTCGAGGCTCATTACTTATTTTTTTTAATGTTTATTGCCTTGGCATCCCTGAATATATATGACCACTGCTATTGTTAATGGTATTTGTTGTTGCTTAATCACATAGCCCAAGCACATACTAGGGCATGGTATTTGATTGTTTGAATCTTTGCATAAATTTGATGTCTCAAAGACCCGAGCTTATCATGCCTTTTATTGTATTATGCTATGCTGCATGCCACTTACTATTATTACATGCTCAGCCTGAGAACATAGGAATAGGGCATTCACTTCTTGTCTCCTCACCATGTCATTGGGACTGAATATGTTCATTGAAGTTAGATTGTGCTCACTATCATGGCCTGAAAGTATGAACATCATGTTGATTGTTCCATATTTGGTATTGCTTTCATTGTTCATTTGCTATCTGGCATCTTTGATTTGTGCTTGTTAATGCCTCCATGTCAATGAGATGTGTACACCAATGCTCATCATGCTTTATAATATCTCCATGCTGACATTGCTCACTTATTGAGTGCCCCCATCTCTATTGTATGCTTGCATGTTTGAGTGTATTTCATGCTATTCAATGATGATACTATGTAGATTGTATATCTTCTGTATGAAAAGGGCCCGTGAAACATATGGATTTATATACCTTTAACATGTTGATGATGAATGCCTCCTGGATCTACCAATCCCCTATTTTGACCATGCTCCATATTATCTTTGTGGCCCTTGAGTGGCTCGTCCACATTGCATCATTCACTGGATGTTTCCCCTACATGATTCAGTGCCTCTCCTTGAGACGGTTAGGGTTCCCAAAAACTCTATGGGAATAGAGCTTCTAACAATCCTCACTAGTTCAGTGTAGGGTACTAGGAGACTCAATACTGATCATGGATGTTGTAACCTATATCTGCACATGGAACAAACACATTAGTAAAAACAATGGCATTTCTTTTATTTCCAGAGGCTCCTTGATGCACATGTCCTAAGCACAGCCCGTACCAGAGGTGTATAACTAAGTGCACATATGCATGCTTATAGATGTTGTGGCACCATTCATTGCTTAGATCCATTGGATCTAACCCCTCTATTTTTCTCTCTCTACAGGTTCAGGATCACAGGAGCACACCGGGCACACTAAAGATCAAGTTGTACCAGGCAATGTCTAGTACCCCTACATCTAGCTCCATTTTATGTATACTTGCACTCATTTATGCAATTCCTACATTTGCTATGCTTACGACATGTGTGAGGTCAGATAGATGTTCCTTTCAGTTCTTTTCTTCTTTCTATACAGCATATTCAGGATATGACATGTAATCTTAGATGCAATAATACTTCCTTTCTTTTCATGTACTTGCAATGAAATGAACACAAATCTAATCCAGATCACCTAATAATGCAAACTAGGGGATATAGCTCATCTAGTAATTAGGTTTCCAAAATGTGCAAAAAATATGACAACAGGGGCTTAATGTATCATCTTAAAATGGAAGCACTTCCATGTTAAGAGCATTTAGCCCTCTGAGTAAGTGGTTTGGGTCACATTAGATGCCTTGAAATGATCTTTTCTTTGATCCGGCTTTCTCCCCACTTTCCACTTCTTTTCTGCTTCATTCTGGGTGAATTAGGGTTAGGATCCCAAGGATTCTCCTTAATTTCCCTCTTCTATGGCTTGATTTTCTAGTTAGGATTTAGAAATAGGTCCTCCTAGAATTCATCATAGGACTTTATGTCCGTCCCTGACATTCTATCCTATTCTGGCATCAGTTCTAGGTTTTTGAGCATCCCCGAGACCTCCTGACTAGGTTATGAGTTAATCCAGGACCAAGGTCAAATTCGAGGTTGAACCCGACTAGGTCAGGGTCAAGGTCGAACTTGACTAGGTTAGGGTGAAGCTTAGACGTAACTAGGTCAGGTCCAACCTCGATTTTGCCCCCTTTCTCCAAATTTGCAATTTCCAAAATTTTTGGGCTTCAAGCCTTCAGGATATTTAATTTCCCACCTCCGGGTTAATCATTTCGGTTTTTGGGATGGTAAATCCTTTAATTGCATTTAATCTAGGTATATTTTCTAAAGGTTAGGATCTAATTGGGATTTAATTCTCCAAGGTGGCCCCTCTAGAGGATTGTGCCCTAGTTCACTATAAAAGGAGGCCTTCCTCTCTCATTTTTTATATCTCAAGTTTTCATGCTCAAGAACTCCCAAGCAAGGTGATCAAGCATCCATTAATTCAAGCATTCAAGTCTTCTTCTCCATCCAAGTTCTCCATTGAACATCAAGGATTCAAGAATTCAAGCCATTGAAGGGATTTGGTTCAAGTATTCAAGATTCATCATTCAAACCCTAGATCTAGCCATTATGATGGTGTGATCTTCCTTCAAGGTCCTTTGTTCATCTTCAAGATCCATTTCATTTTCTTATCAAGGTGGATTCTAAGCATACAATCATGGAGATTTGATTTATATTTATTATTTTGTTCAAGCTTTCATATCAATATACTTGTTTACATTCAAAATACAATTGCATATCTATTGAATTGCATAGCTTCATTGTTAGATCATTTTCTACTACTTGCTAGCATTCCTATTTCAATTTCAATATTAAGGTTGATTCCAAACCGGGGTTTGACCAAGGCAAACCCCTCAAACAAACAATAAAAACTATATTTTTCTTGCAGGTATAGGTGCAAAATTTTAGATCTGGGAGTGAATTTGGATACCCTTTTCGGAAAACTTCTAGGATTTTCAAATAGAATTTGAATTGGACTTCAAATAAAAAATGTGGTATTTGACCTTTTATGAGGGTCAAACCCAAGCTGAGCCATCTTGAGGAAAGATTTCTGGGTTTTCTCTGTCTCAACATTTGTAGTCCAGGACAGGTTTTAGATTTTCTTGAAAGTACACATAGACATCATAATTCAACATTTTCTACATCTACCCTAATTTGAGGTTAGTATTTGTATTTCAATTCCAAGTATAAAATAATAATTCTCCTCCATAGGGAAATATTGGATTTACTCTCTCTCTTCCATATTCTTCACAAAATTGATTCAATTGTGTATTAACCTTGTGGTTGATCAAATTGGATCTCCTGTTTGGGGAATTTGGGTTTTGAGAATAGATCTCATATTTCCCCCTTTACATCTGAATAGTGGCGAATCCATTTTACCTCTATTCATATCCTTAGCTTCATTCTGATTCAAAATCTATAAGCCTCACTTTTGTGACCGTCAAAAATATTTAGATCTCCCTCTATCCTGATCCTTCATTTCAGTTCATCATCTCCTTACTTTTCTTTTCAGTGTCATGTTATTATATCATCTCAGTTTATCTCCCTCTTTGACAAAAATGCCAAAGCAGAAACTAAAAAATACATCCATCAGATGTAGATATTATCTATGTAGCTCAGTGTTTCTCCCTCTGTCATCTTGTTTATGACTAATTCCTTGTCTTTGCTCTTTTTCACAACTCTAGGCCAATCCTAAAGTGTGACAATCTTCTGCATCAATTTGTCAAATATTCTGCTATAGCATATTTGATGTAGTGCTCCTAGCTTAACTAGGCAACCTCAGTTAGGGGAAGGACCCCTAATTGACTTCTCAAATACTCATGTGCTTCTTTAGGTAAAGCTTTAGTGAATATGTCTGCTAATTGTTCCTTTGTATTCACATATTCCATTCAGACTTCTTTATCTTGAACCAATTCTCTCAAGTAGTGATACTTGATTGCTATGTGCTTGGTCTTAGTTTGCATCACTGGATTCTTAGAGATGTTGATAGCACTTGTGTTGTCACAGAAAATAATAACAGGCTCAGTGATTTCTTCTTTCATGCCTACCAACAATTGTTTTATCCATACCAAATTTGAACAGTTTACTGTAGCAGCAACATACTCGGCTTCAGCAGTAGATTGGGAAATGCAATTTTGTTTCTTGCTCATCCAGGAGGCTAATCTCTATCCAAGAAAGAAAGTTCCACCACTAGTACTCTTTTTGTCATCTAAATTTCTTGCCCAATCAGCATCTGTATATAGTCTTAGTTCAAATCTCCTTCTTATAATATAGTCCATAGTCAGCAGTCCCTTTCAAGTATCTCATAATTCTTTTTACTGCCATCATGTGTGTTTCCTTAGGATTGGTAGAGAATCTTGCCACAATCCCAACAACTAGTGCAATATCTGGTCTACTATGTACAACATACTGCAATTTTCTAATCATGGATCTGTACAAAGTCTGGTTCACTTCTACAACATCATCATTCTTAGATAACTTTTGTCCAGTAGCCATAGGAGTACTTATTGGTCTAGAATCTTCCATCCCAAAAGTTTTCAATATTTCATTAACATACTTAGACTGTGTAATGAAAATTCCTTTCTTCATCTGATATACTTGTAAACCAACAAAGAATTTGATCTCACCAAACATTCTCATTTCAAATTCAGTTTGCATTTCATTGGAAAATCTTTTGCACAAAGCATCTTGTCCACCAAAAATAATATCATCCACAAAATTTTTTTCCAATAGAATACGTTTACCTTCTTCATCTTTCATGTACAAGTTTCTTGTGTCATTTGTTCTTGAAAATCCAATTTGTATCAAGTAGTTATGCAGTCTCTCATACCATGCTCTAGGATCTTGTTTTAATCCATATAGTGGTTTGTTTAGTTTGCATACCATGTGTCTTCTGTTTGGATCAATAAAACCTTCTAGATGTTCTGTGTAAACTTCTTCTTCTAGTATACCATTTAAGAATGCAGACTTGACATCCATTTGATAAACCTTGAAATATTTATAAGCAGCATATGCAAGCAAAGTTCTAACTCCTTCCAATCTAGCGACAGGGGAAAATGTTTCCCCATAATCTATTCCTTCTTCTTGTGCGTAGACTTTTCTTACCAACCTAGCTTTGTTCCTAGTTATTTCACCTTTTTCATTCAACTTATTCCGGAACACCCACTTTGTTCCTATAACATTTTTGTTTTCAGGTCTCAGCACTAGAGTCCAAGTATCATTCTTCTCTATCTGGTCTATTTCTTCATTCATTGCTTGCATCTAGTCTTCATTTTCTAATTCGTCTCTAGTTGACTTAGGTTCAAATTCACACAGTAAACTTGTTGGATCCTTTGTCTTACTTCTGGTCATAATTCCAATATGTTTGTCTCCAATTATCTGTTCAGGCTTGTGATGTCTTCTTACATATTTTGCTAAAATAGGTTCAACTCTTTTCTCCTCTATTTCATCAGGTTCTTCAACAAGATTTTTAGATTCAGCTTCTGAATGTTGGGCAACCTCTTCCTGATACTCGACAACATCATCTTGTCACTCGACATGTTCCTGTTCTCTTTTGGCACTATTTTCCTAATGCTCGACATCATTTTCCTATTGCCCGACATTGCTTACCTAAGACTCGGGATCAGGTGCAAATCTGTTACTTGCATCTTCTTCTTCTTCAATATACACAAAAGATCTATAATGTTCTAGTTCTCTTTTGCTGTCAACTTCATTTCTTTCTACATACTCATCAATTTTGACATTCACACTTTCCACAATTTTGTTAGTGTTAGAGTTCAAACAATTATAAGCTTTACTTTTTGTGGAATACCCTAGGAATATGCCTTCATCACTTTTAGCATAAAACTTTCCATTCCTATTTTCCTTTAATATGTAGCACTTGCTTCCAGAGATTCTAAAGTATTTAATACTCGGTGCATGCCCATACCATAATTCATAGGGTGTCAGATTTGTACCTTTCTTGATCTATACCCAATTAAGAGTGTAGACAGTTGTACTTATAGCTTCTTTCCAGTATTTCTATGCCACATTCTTTTCAATCAATAATGTCCTTGCACAATCCAGGATAGATCTATTTCTTCCCTCTGCTATACCATTCTATGGAGGTGTTCTAGGTGCAGACATCTATCTTTTGATTCCTCTATCATTTCAAAATAGATTGAATTTATTTGATGTAAATTCTCCACCTCGGTCAGATCTAAGAAATTTTAGGTTCCTACCTATCTCCTTCTCAACCTTAGCCAAATACCACTTAAAGAATTGAAAAGTGTCAGATTTTTCTTTTAGAAACATTACATGCATCATCCTGGTATGATCATCAAAAAACAAGATAAAATATCTAGAACCACAGTAACTTTGTACACCCATAGGTCCACAAAGGTTAGTATGAACCAAATCTAAAAAATTTTCAGAAGTAAAGGATTTTCTCTTAAAACTTGACTTTGTCATTTTTCCTAATTGGCATTCCTTGCACATCACATTCTCAAGTTTCTTCAATCTAGGTAGACCTCTTACTTTCTTCTTCTTACCTATTTCTACTAGATTATCAAAGTTAACATGACATAGCCTCTTATGCCATAACCAAATGTCATCAAGTTGTGCAACCATGCATACTTCTTCAGATAGGTCAAGATAGAACAAATTACCTCTAGTCTGTTCTCCAGTTCTGATCAGCTCACTAGTAGCATCAAATATTTTAGATTTCTTGTGATGAAATTCCACTCGGTAACCAGTGTTGTTGAGCTGAGCAACACTTAGCAGATTATAATTTAGACCTTCAACCCAATATGCAATTTCACAAGAGATCTTATAAGTCAGTTTAATTAAACCTTTTCCTCTAACAGGACATGGTGCATCATTACCAAATTTTACACTTTTACCTCTATAATGATGTAAGGTCTCAAACTTACTCTTGTGACCAGTCATGTGATGTGAACAACCACTGTCAATAATCCATTTTTCATTCTTGTTCACATAGGAGATCAATGCATTTTTCTCATCCTCATCAGATTCATCTTTCATTGCAACATAGACTACCTCAATTTCAACATCATCACTATCAGTGTCAGTTTCTTCTTCAGCAATGTAACAAGATTTCTTACCTTTTCCTTTGTAGTCTTTGTGCCTTTGGTAGCTTCTGTCATCTCTTCTGTCTTTGTGTTTTCTTTTTCTTTCTTCATCTTTATCATTCCTATCAGGACATCTAGCAGCTATATGACCAACTTTATTACATACAAACCATATAATAGGGAGTTTACCTTTATATTTTCCTTTTCCCCTTCTCAGTTTTCTAGCCATAAGAGCTTCTAGATCTTCAAGTTCTTCATCAAAAGTGTCACTCTCACTTTCACTTTCACTTCCAATTTCACTGATACATCTTTCTTTTTCTTTCTTTGGCTTGTCCAGAACTAATTGTGACTTAAAAGAAGATTCAACATTTCCAATACTACCAACATTGAAGCTATCATAGTTAGAGAGTTCAAAAGCAGTCAACTTGCCAACCAAACTTTCCAAAGTAAGCACATTTGTAGAGTTACATCTAGATTCCTGAATAGCAGAGATCTTAATAGCATATATAGGACGTAGAGTTCTTAGTACTTTTCCAATTATAGTTTCATTATCAAGAGTCCCATTTTGTCCTCTAATAGCATTCACAACTTCTTTTATTCTACCACAATATTGTGTAATGTTCTCAACTTCTTGCATTCTCATTTCATCAAACTTACCTCTGAGACTCTCAGCCTTAGCTTTTAGTACATTTATGTCACCACCATAGATCTTTGCAAGAGTGTCCCACATCTCCTTAGCACTTGTGCAATCCTTAATGTCCTCAAATTCTAGATAGCTTAGGGTAGATGCAATTTCTAGCATTGCCTGATTATGTTCTTGCTTAGCACTCATTTCCTCGGCAATCAAAGGTGTGACAGGTGAGACATAGTCATTCTCAATGTAGTACTTTTTAGAATCACCAATACCAGCTAGATGCAGCTTCATCAAGCTTTCCCATGTAGGGAATTTTTCCTTATTCAGCTTCGGTACCTCCTTATACATCCTGATCATTTGCTTCAAGTCCTTTTAAACTTGATTTCTGTAAACACTAATAAAAGCAACTTGGCTCTAATACCAATTGTTAATATGATTTAGAACAACACAAAGGGGGGGGGGTGAATCAGTTGTTCTCAGGTCCAGATGTATAAAACAAACTTCAAAAACTTTTCCTTAAATGAAATCTAACAACCAAAACCAACTTGATCATCACTGATTCAATAATAAAGACATATAACATTGTAGTCCACTACCCAGCTATATCTAAATTTTAAAACACAAAAATGTTCAAACCAAAACATTCACACAAGCATTGACACTAGGATTTATAGTGGAAACCCAATCTAGGAAAAACCACTTTGTAATTTGCGACTATTATTTTCACTCTTCAGAAGTGAGCTCGGTTAAAAGCCAACCCTGTCAAAGGTTACAATACACACTATTAGGTGTGACCCAGTTAAAGGATTTCAATCACCTTGTTAAAAGTGAGCCTTATTATAGGACTTACATACATTCCATTAGAATGCAACCTTGTTCAAAGGATTTAAACATATGATTGTTAGGTAAACCTCTGTTAAAAGGATTTTGACTGTTACAATGGTTAGAAAGTAGTAGCAGTATTGATCTAAAAAACATACAACTCACTTTGCAAATATCAGATCCAATTCCATACACAAATGTTGGTTTACTGACTTTGAAACTTTTCCATCTCCATCTCTGATCTGCTCAGAACTTTTCTTCAAGAAATCACCACACTTCTCCTTCAACCTTTTCTTCTTATACAGTCAATAACATCTACTGATCTTTCAGCATCCTCTTTTCACCCATGCACACACATACCTAATGCTTAGGCTCCCTTAATACTTCCTCAATTAGGTTAACTCATCTTTTTTCGCTCAATCTCCTTCGTAGATCTTAGGGTTAGGTCAGATTCATTGAACCTACCCACTTTATGTTCTTTGGCTCCTTTTCTAGAAACATCTCAAATCTCTTAAAGATTTATAGTAAAACATTTTTTAGTGCATTTAATGCTTTCAAACAATAAATAAATAAAGTCAACATGTTTTACATAATCCAAGAATTCAACAATGTCGGCTCCAAATCTGAATTCTCTTCAAATATAAAAATACTAATGCTCAGTCAATACTGTGATCAACTACTCAGTCTTCATGTAGAAAGCTTTGTCAATACTAAAAATGTTTCCTCAGCTTAAACTGTCTTCCTCGATAATTAACTGATGTTCGGTCGACACTAGAATTTTGCTCGACATATACTAACTTGGTCGACACTGACATTACTTGGCTTAAACATAATTTCCCCATCTTTGCTAGGTCAAGCCTACCAGTTTAGTCTTCAATCTTACTAAGATAAACAATACATTGTCTCATCATTGTACCACATAGTCAAGTACACTTTGTAGTATCAAGATAAGTCAACCTTTCCTTAGGTGCTATTGTTACCATCCTTTCTCTTCCTTCTTCTCAATGATACAATAGATATAGTACTTTCCTAAGTAGTAACAATCTTACTAGTTAAGGTTTGACATCAATGACAATACAACAATTGCTTCAATTGTAGTTTCCAATAATAACACCTTATCATAGTACTTTCTATTACAAGTAGTGGTTGTTGTTGCACCAAAAGATCGACCTGTTAATGCCTGATACAACCACTAGACATATAGAAGACACAAGAGGCGGTTAAGCCATGCCATAAATCCCAAGGGGAGCACTGGTCAATTTTCCAACAATCTCCCCCTCAGCATTACTTGAGGGGATTCGAACCTGTGACCAAGCTTTGATACCACTCAAGATAAGTAGTGGTTGTTGTTGTACCAAAAGATTGACCTGTTAATGCCCAATACAACCACTAGACTTATAGAAGACACAGGAGGTGGTTAAGCCATGTCACGAATTGTGAGGGGAGCACTAGTCATTTTTTGAACACTTTCCAATTTTCAAATTCATATAACATTTTTCATTTACCAAGAGTGTATGCTCATCTTTGATCCATGAAATTTGATAGGGCTTCGGATGTTCCAACCTTTTTAACTAAAACTTTATAACCATTTCCTCAGATGCCAAGTTCTCCGAGCTTCCATTGTCAATAATCACCTTCCATACTTCATCAAAAACTCTACATCTGGTCTTGAACAAACTTTTCCTTACCAGATCTTCCTTATTACTTTCACTCCAAAGTGCTCTCCTTACCACCAAGTTCTTTTCTTTCTCAAGTTCATTCGGTAACTCTTCTTGCACCAAAGCATTTCTACTACTACCGACCTTCTTACTTGCATGTGTACACTCAAATGATCTATGTCCTTCTTCTCCACAATTGTAACAAGTTCCTCAAAAACCACCTCTATTATAACCACCTTGGTAGTTATTGCCTCTTCCTCTAGATGAACTTTCACCTTTCCAATCGGTCTTGCCTTTATCCAGAGTTATCTTTTCTAGTTTAGATCTACTATTTTCACCAAAAGATCTTCCTCTTCCTCTAGGGAATCTACCACCTCTACCTCTTTATCTTTTTTCATGTCTCTTGTTCAATTTATCCTCGACTTTCAATGAAAACTAATAAGCTTCTTCAATGTTCTCCAATTTAACCAAACTGATTTCTTCTTGGATGGAAACTCTCAATCCATTCAGGTACCTAAAAATTCTTTCCACATCATGTCTAGATCTAATATCTAATCTATAAAATTGCTTAGTATATTCTATTATTGAGCTATCTTTCTGCCTCAAACTTTGCATTCGCCTAACTAGGTTAATCTAATAATCACAAGGTAAAAACTTTCCTTTCAACTTATTCACCATTTTATTCCATACCCTAATTTTTTCTTTGCCTTTTCTCTTTCTATCCAACTATAGATGTTCCCACCATAAGGATACATGACTCTTCAATTTTGTGCTTACAATTTTCACCTTCTTTTCCTTAGGTACATTTTCATATTCAATGTACTTTTCCATCTCGGTGATCCAGTCCACCAATTCATCAAAATCCAATTTTCCACTATACTCAAGAGGATTAAAGTGTGGTGCGGACTTCAGATTTGTCAAAGCCTTCAAAAATATTTCCTCACCCTGATCCATCATAGGTGCAGGTTTTACATCAACTTGTTCTTCCTCAATTTTATCATCACTAACATCTTCAAGATGACTTCCTCTTCTCTAGTTTTTTTCAACAACTTCTAATATAGTAGCAAGTTGTCTCAACATGTCTACCAACCCTAGATCCGCATCTTGCCTCCCACAAACCATCTTGAAACCCTATGTAATTGCAGGCCAGATCACAATCTGCTACCCCACAACAAATCAACTAGGGTTTGACAAGAAGGAACCCTCAAACCTAGATTTTTAAACCTAGATCCAAATCTCACCTTAGCTCTAATACCACCTAATGCAAGAAGGATGAGGAGAGGGGCCAAAAGGCACACCCTAACTAGATCCACCTTGCTCAACAACACGTAGAAGAAACAAAAACACCAGTGAGAGAGAGAATGCAGAGAAGTTCATATATTTATTCCAATTGATTCATACATGTCGGGTTGTAAGGCCTTCCCAGTTTAGGCAAAATATTACAATTCAAGTACATAAATCCTCCAACATGTGAGGATCTGAAATAATCTCCAATCTTCCAACTTCTATCTTCTATCCCAAAAATTGACCCCCTAAACTAGAACCAAAGATTACATTATATACAAGAGGCTATTGAGAAAATCGGCCTTCAGATCCACCATCAACAGAAGAAATGACCAGATCTAGGTCCACATGCTTCCCAATGATAGATACCAGCATTAAATTCATGACCAAAATTAATTGCAAGAGTCAGCCTCAACAGGAAATTAAAACAAACACCTTAGAAAGCAAGGATAACCGAGTGTCAAACAAGCATTGCCAAGCGCCAGGGAATTAACCAAGTGCCAAAAAAATAACTGACCAACTCGGTTAACAAAGGAAACTGAGCAACTACTGAGCAAACCCAGTCAAAGAAGGAACTGAGCAACATAGGAAAATACAAACATGTTTTTGGTGACACAGGATTGCCAAGGACCCGAGATGCTCCTGCATCACATAGGGGCTTCATGTAGTGAACATGGGCCATAACATGTGTTCATGGAAAACTAAATAATACCCCTATTTTTAAAATATATTGCCCCAACCTCCTTTTTTGTCACCCCCCTTCAATGCCCATCCAATACCTCCCACACTCCTTTTCATCTACAAACCCTCTTAATCCCCTACCCCATAGAGGCAATATATTGCCCTATCTTTTTTCCATTTTAAACACCCTAATATGAATGCATGTGGTATTGTATTACCCTGCTAATGAAGACCTCATGTATCTAGGATGAAATATGAGTGGTTAAGCATTAAATTTAATGATTTACCCACAACTATCATTTCATCCTCCTCTAACCTCAACACACAATCATTCTTATTATGTAAGCCCAACCATTGTGTATTATTTTCTATGTATTTTGGTACCTTTTGTATTTACCATTGTATGCCTAAATTGCATATCCCATCTCTATGGCTAACACGTAAACTCAGTCTTATGCCAAGATTTAATCCAATGACTTGATGCATATTTTTCTCCATACAATTGACTTCGTATATGCTTATAACCAACACCAATTCCCTAAAAATATTTTAAATAATTGTCCTTAGTTTCTAGTTGTCATAGGACTATAAACTAACCAAAGCTACTCCTATGCTAAACCCCTTAGATTAAAAAAATTGTGAAAACCTATTCAAAAGCTAGGAATGAGTAGTTAAACCACCCTTTTGGCTATGATACATAATGAATAGGGGTAAAATGGAATCACACCTATTCAAATGTATATGTGTATATGTATGGGGGAAATATGAGATCCACTCCTAAATCCAAATTCCCAAAGGAGAGATCCAATTTGATCAACCAAAAGGCTAATGCACAATCGAATCAATCTATGGAGAATATGAAAGAGAGAGAAAAACCCTATATTTCCCTATGGAGAATTATGCTTAAAATATGAAATAATTGAAATACAAGTACTAACCTCAAATTAGGGCAAATCTGGAAAATGCCAATTTATGATGTCTATGTGTACTTTCGGGCAATTTTGCAACCTGTTTCAGACTGGAAATGCCAAGACGAAGAAAACCCAAAAATATTTTGTCTTTTCGATAGCAGGTAGTCTTTGACCCTCATAAAAGGTGAAAGGCTACATTCTTAATTTGAAGGTTGATTCTGACTTTGTTCACAGATCCTAAAATTTCACTGAAAAGGGTATCCAAATCCGACCTCAGATCCGAAATTCCACACCTGTGCCTATAAGAAAAATGGGGTTTTTGTTTGTATAGGGGGTTTGCCTTGGTCAAACCCCAATTTAGGAATTAACCTTGAAATCAAATTGAAATGTAGTATGCATAAACAAAGTAATTGAAACAATTCACCTCACTTATGTTGAAGTCCTTGTAGAGGATTCAAATCCTCAAATCCACAAGTAGGAATGCTTCAATGGATGTAGAATGAATGTAGGATGTCTCAAATCAATGGCATTTGATATTCAACACCAATCTTGAATTGATCCTTGCATATGAAGAGGCTTGGATGAATGTAGAAGGATGGATCTTCAAGGGGGCTCCAAAGAGATTGAATCCTTCAATGGCTAACAATGGATCTCCTTGATGGATGAATTCTTGAGCACTTGAATGCTTGAAGGCTTGCTTGAATTCTTGAATTCACTTTCTTGCACTTGAGAGCTTGATGGCAAAGGAAGATATGAAAAAGTGATGATAAAATGAGAGAGGAAGGCCTCCTTTTATAATGAACTAGGGCACAATCCTCTAGAGGGGCCACCTTGGAGAATTAAATCCCAATTAGGTCCTAACCTTTAGAAAATATACCTAGATTAAATGAAGTTAAAGGATTTACCATTTCAAAACCCAAAATGGCCGACCTGGAGGTGGGAAACAAATATCCCTGAAACCTGACACCCGAAAATCAAGGAAATTTGAAATCTAGATAGGGGGTCAAGGATGAGGTTGTATCTGACTAGGTCAAGATCAATGTCAATCTTGACTAGGTCAGGATAGAGGTTGACTTTGACCCCATAAGGTTGACTTTGACCTTATGGTCAAAAACCTTAGGATCCTAACCCAAAATGCTAGGAAATGCAGGCATGAAGTGAAAAATGGGTGCAGAAGGAAGCAGAATAGGGGAAAAATCTAGATACATGCAAAGACCTGATCAAGGCACTTAACATGACCCCAGACCACTTATTCAAAGGGCTAAACACTCTTATCATGGAAGTGCTTCCATTTTAAGATGATACATTAAGCCCCCACTTTAGCAAGAGTATGGACTCGATGCAAACTCTTGGTAAAGGAGATCAGAATGAAAAGATAATCTTATCGTAATCCAAGGGACAAAGAGAAACCTTAAGCCCCCAGGGACTCAAGTCTTCATCGACTCCTAGATCACAATAAGAGAAACATCTCTAGAGAGAGAAAAAAAGGGTGTGATTACCTCACCCAATGAGAACTTATGTCCCATTGTGAACCACACAAGGAAGCGACGCAACTAGAAAGATGGAATTGAAGTGCCTAGTGAATTTGGCTACTCACTAGTCAACTCATCAAGGATTCACCCTTAGGAATATTCTATTCCATAAGAATAAAACAAAAAAAAAAAGATATCCAATCTTAAGGACACCTCCGACCTCAAGGGATCAAAATATATGTATATTTGAAACTGGAGGGATCAAGAGATCCTAAAATATAAATCCATGCTTTAAGGATTAGTTGCTAATCCAAAAAGGGAAAAAGGTATTTTGAAAAATATGTGTGTATTGAAAAGTGTGTGTGTGCAACAGGGGAGCAGAGTGTATGCCCCCATGTTAAAGTCATTGCTGACACCTTAATAGGAGAAATGGTTTTAACAGAAACATAAACAACTCCACTAATTACATTTCCATGTCGAGATGCCCCTAGACAAAGACAAATCAAGGGAAATATCACAAAAACATATAGAGAACACAAAAGAGATCTACCTACCATGGGGTCAGTATGATCATAAGATAATATATATATGATATTATTGCAAATGAATTGACATCATTCCCCAAAGAAAGTAGAACTACGATCACAAAGGAGGAAAGATCACAAAAGATATACGAAGGAGAATCTTTTTGGACCATGACATGGAGACCAAAAATAATTAGTGCTACCATGTCTCGAATCCAAGCAGATTACACAAGGAAACATTTACGAACAATAGCACAATTACAACATAATATTAAACAATGCATAGAAAAATAGAGATACATATAGAGGAATTTGAACGACAGTTTTGATTCCTTTATCACCTTGCAGCAACTGAGTAACAAAGATTGTATAAAAGAATCTAACAACATTTATCAAACACATTATGGGAGAAGCACAGTACAATAGGCAAACACACAAAAAAGCTCCTACAAAGGACAAGCCGATCAAGCATGTCGCCTACTCTCCCCATCTCGTTGTATATCATTTAGGGAAGGTGGGTAACTCACAAGAGGGACTATATCCAACACAATAGGAATGATAGCCAGTTCCAAACAAGGATCCTATTGAGAATCACAATGTTTGACACTAGGTGTAAGAGTTAATTGTGATGAAAGCATATTAGGTAAATCAATGTCAATGTCAATAGTCTCATATTCATCATTAACATCATCAGTATCATCAAGAGTATCTTCTTCATCCAAATTAATCAAAATAGGATCTAAGATATGAACAGGATCATCATAATCATGCATATTAACATCATCATTAGTAGCAACTTCTTCTAACACATCATGCATAGGTTTATTCAAAGAAGGTAGAGATCTTTGAAGAATAGAATTATGAGCTTTAGCATGAGCATGATGCTTTTTATGATGTTCATTAGTAGATTGATTACATTTTGATTTATTTGAAATAGGTTGAGAACTAGGAGGAACAATCACAGGATCCTTCATAGGTTCTTTAGGAAGATCAATATGATTATCAACAATAGGAGGAACAATCATAGGATCTTTGATAGGGTCTTTAGGAAGAGTGATAGAAGGACCTTGATTAATAGAACTAGAAGTCATAGTTAAAGGAGGTATAGAAGGTGTAGGCAAAAGACCACAATTAAGATCCATAGGAGGTATGCTTAATTCAAGAATCTTATGATGTTTATAAGCTTGATATGAACAAAAAAAATTATCAGGTTGAGGAGGACATGAATTAGGTAATGAAGGACAAAAGAAATCAAGAGCAGCACAATCTCTAGGCCGAATAGGAGTAAAATGGAATCACACCTATTCAAATGTATATGTGTATATGTATGGGGGAAATATGAGATCCACTCATAAATCCAAATTCCCAAAGGAGAGATCCAATTTGATCAACCAAAAGGCTAATGCACAATCAAATCAATCTATGGAGAATATGAAAGAGAGAGGAAAACCCTATATTTCCCTATGGAGAATTATTTATCTGAAATAATTGAAATACAGTACTAACCTCAAATTAGGGAAAATCTGGAAAATACCAATTTCTGATGTCTATGTGCACTTTCAGGAAATTTTGTAACCTATATTGGACTAGAAATGCTGAGACGAAGAAAACCCAGAAATCTTTTGTCTTTCCAATGGCAGGTAGTCTTTGACCCTCATAAAAGGTCAAAGGCTACATTCTTAATTTGAAGGTCGATTCTGACTTTGTTCATAGATCTTGAAAGTTCAACAAAAAGGGTATCCAAATCCAACCTCAGATCCGAAATTCCACACCTATGCCTGCAAAAAAAATGGGGTTTTTGTTTGTATGGGGGGTTTGCCTTAGTCAAACCCCAATTTAGGAATTAACCTTGAAATCGAATTGAAATTTAGTATGCATAAACAAAGTAATTGAAACAATTCACCTCGCTTATGTTGAAGTCCTTATAAAGGATTCAAATCCTCAAATCCACAAGTAGGAATGCTTCAATGGATGTATAATGAATGTAGGATGTCTCAAATCAATAGCCTTTGATCTTCAACACCAATCTTGAATTGATCCTTGCATATGAAGAGGCTTGGATGAATGTAGAAGGATGGATCTTCAAGGGGGCTCAAAAGAGATTGAATCCTTTAATGGCTAACAATGGATCTCCTTGATGGATGAATTCTTGAACACTTGAATGCTTGAAGGCTTGCTTGAATGCTTGAGTTCACTTGCTTGCACTTGAGAGCTTGATGGAAAAGGAAGATATGAAAAAGTGATGATAAAATGAGAGAGGAAGGCCTCCTTTTATAGTGAACTAGGGTACAATCCTCTAGAGGGGCCACCTTGGAGAATTAAATCCCAATTAGGTCCTAACCTTTAGAAAATATACCTAGATTAAATGCAATTAAAGGATTTACCATTTTGAAACCCGAAATGGCCGACCCAAAGGCACAAAACAAATATCCTCAACACCCAGAAATCAAGGAAATTTGAAATCTAGATAGGGGGTCAAGGACGAGGTTGTATCTGACCAGGTCAGGATCAAGGTCGATCCTGACCAGGTCAGGAGAGGTTGACTTTGACCCCATTAGGTCAACTTTGACCTTATGGTAAAAAACCTCAGGATCCTGACCCAGAATGCTAGGAAATGCAGGCATGAAGTGATAAATGGGTGCAGAAGGAAGCAAAATAGGGGGAAAAGCCAAATACATACAAAGACCTAATCAAGGTACTTAACATGACCCCAAACCACTTACTCGGAGGACTAAATGCTCTTATCATGGAAGTGCTTCCATTTTAAGATGATACACATAATGATCACCATGTTCTCCTTTTTCTTGTCTCTAGCCCCAATTTTATTTCAACCCCTCCTAAGTTATAATCTATCCTCCATTTCATAACTCTAATACCATTTCTCCTTCTTAGCCAATGAATATACTATTGGATATTGCTAATGCATGGGGAGGTGATTGAGACATTTAATATGTTTAATTACTATGTTACTGAATGGGCACTCATACTGTTGTCATCTATGTTTTGTCACTAATGTCAACATATGTTTCTATGAGGAGAACAGGTTGGTTATCACATTCTATGGACATTGTACAGATGTTTTAGATACTGCGAAGATAGATGAAACTTTAGGAAGGTGTTGTGATCTTATATCCTAGATTGCATCATGTAATGTTTCATATTGGATGAGTTATAGATGTTTTTGTGAAGACTGGTCACTGGACCATAACAGTGAGAAATGCTAGATTTAGTCTCTGTGTTTTTGGTATATCTTCTAGATGATATAGATTCAAGGTATGCAAGCTTGAGGGATGGCGGACAAGATATTGAAGGATGTTCATTGGTCAGTGCAAGGTACAGATTGATTGGTGACATGAGGTGTGGCGTGTTTTCTGGAAAAGACTTATTTGGAAGCTGACTCAAGTGATGTAGCATGTATTTTGTTTTACAAATATAAATTAAGGATGTCGGTCCTTAATTGTTGTAATGGAATCATTGTATACTTGTTTTAGATTCCATGTGTATCTTGGTAAGGTTTTATGTAATTATTTTTAATTAGGAAAGGATTATGAGCCGACCTCATCATGAGAATTGTAATAAGGTATAAATCAAAGGTCTTTTCTTTAGAAAAGAGATGGATGGGAAAAGGTGATATAAAGAAGTTGTGAATGTTGCAAGCTTGTGTCTAATGTATGTAGAGTAGAGGTTTACTGGTGGACTTCATTGGAATTGATCAAGCAAAGACAGTTGTTGCCACACAGTTCAAAAAGATTGTGTATTTCTTCATATACACTTGTGTTGCAAATAGTGAGTTCTAAAGGTGGATTTAACCTTCTTTGGGTAGTGAGCCCTCCCTTTCTTCTTGACTCCTAACAGGGTGTGTCATCTAAAAAGGACTATGTATTGTAATGTTTTAATAATCTCCTAACATGGCTAAATCTTCTAACAAGGATACTATACTCTCAGTACATCATTTTTGGGTTCTAATTCCCACTGGGGTTTTTACCTTTAACAGGGTTTCCTCAAGACTCAAATATTATGTTATTGTGTTTCCATTCATTGTGTTCATTGGATCTGATATTGCTACTACTTAAATTTTAAAGTTTAATAATCTTCCATACAAATGATTCACCCCCCCTCCCTCTCAATTGTATTATGGATTGTTATTCCTAACAATTGGTATCAGAGCTTGTGGTCCTCAAAGAGAAAGCTTAACATCTTGAGGTGAACTTGGAGATGGAACTCTATCGAAAGGATGGTCCAAAATTTGATCCTGAAAACTTTGATAGTTGGAAGAAAAAGATGTGAACTCGTCTGCTATGTTTGGGCATCGACTATTGGTTGATTACAAAGAATAAGGTGGCTATAAATACTGAGAGTGATTTTCCATCACCTACTAATGATGAAAAGAAGGTATTCTCATACAACATGGTCACAAGGGAAGCATTGATAAGCGCACTATTTGAAGGTGAGTTTACTGAAGTTAAATACTTGGATTCGATATATGAGATTTGGAGAAGATTAGAGGCATTATATGAAGGAGACAAATATACCAAGCAAGCGAAGTTATAGAACTAGAAAAAAAGATGGAGCAGCTACAAATGAAGGATGATGAAAGCATTAGGCCTTATGTTCAAAGGGTTACCAAAGTTGTGATTGGAATCAAAAATTGTAGAGGAACTTATGATGAAGAAGAATTTGTTGCAAAGATTCTTAGATCATTGACACCTATATACAAGTTCAAGGCTATGTCTATTCAAGAGACTATACCCTTAACTCTGAACTTTAGTAGAGAGATATTGATTGCAAAGCTAACTACCTTTGAGGCTGCTGAAATGAGAGATTCAGTACCTAAAGTGGAATCTACATTCAAGGCATCTACACACAAGAAAATGTCTACACTTCTGAGCACCTAGAGTGAAGACCTAAAAGAAGAGCTTGGTGAGTATGCTGAGGAATGGGAATAGATAATGATAGAAGAAAGAAAGATGGATGAAATTGTTGCACTGATTGCTAGAAGAGAAAAGAGAGGTAAGGGAAAATTTGAAGGCAAGTTACCCTTGAAATGTTTTTCATGCAATAAGGTAGGTCATTTTGCATCTAGATGTCCTACAAGAGTTCCTAAGTACAAACCTAATTTTTCCAAGTTTAAAAGGGATAAAGAATTTTATTATGATAGTGAAGGCATTTATGATGACGATGATTTAGATTATGAAGAGATTGGATTTGTTGTTATTAGAGATGAACTAGTACATGAGGAAAAGGCTTTAGTATCTCATGTTGACAAGAAAACTAAATGGATTATAGACAGTGGTTGTTCACATCATATGACTAGAGATAGAAACAAGTTTGTTAAGTTATTGAAGTATGATGGTGGTGTTGTGATATTCAGAGAAAATCTTCCCAAATGAATCATAGGTGTAGGATCCATTACTTTGGATGGAAAGACTAATATAGATAATGTGCTACTTGTTAATGGACTAAAACATAACTTGTTGAGTGTTGGACAGTTTCAATTAAGTTTTGTAAATGGTAAATGTTTTATCAGAATTAAGGCAGGTAAGCTGATTGCAACCAGTACTAAATCTAGAGGTAATGTATTTGAATTAAGTACATGTGGAGCCTCTTGTTTTTTTGCGAATATAGATGACAATTGGTTATGGCATAGAATATTTTGTCATGTTAATTTTGATAACATTATGAAGGCAAGTATGGCTAATGCAATAAGAGATCTACCGAAGATTGTGAAACCATCTAACACTGTATGCAGAGAATGTATTATGGGAAAATAGACTAGAAGTAGTTACAAAAGAAAAGCATATACATCAAAAGGAAAGTTGGATTTGGTTCATACAGATCTATGCAGACCTACAAGGACAAGATCATACTATGGTGAAAGGTATTTCATACTCTTTTTTGATGACTTTTCTAGAATGATGTGGGTTACTTATTTGAAAGAAAAATCAAAAGCATTTGATAAATTCAAATTGTTCAAAGAAAAAGTAGAGAATGAATTAGGTTTAAAGATTATAAGGAGAGTTTACTTCATACTTATTCAATTCATACTATGAAGAGCATGGAATAAAGAGACATACATCTGCTCCTAGGACTCCACACTAGAATGGGATAGTAGAGTGAAGGAACATGACTATTCTTGATGCTTCTAGGACAATGTTTCTTGAAGGAAATGTATCTCATGTACATTGGAGAGAGGCTATTGGGACAGTAGTGTATACACTAAACATAATTCAAATCAAAGAAGGTACAAGTAAGACTCCTTATGAACTATGGTTTGATCATACTCCTACTGTAAAATAATTTAGAATATTTGGTAGTAAGTGTTATATCAAGAGAGATGATGAGATAGGAAAGTTTGATGCTAGAAGTGATGAAGGAATTTTTCTTGGTTACTCTACTAAGAGCAAGGTCCACAAATGTTTTAATCTTAGATTCAAAAATATGATTGAAAGTAACAATGTAAGGATAGATGAAAATTTTCAGATACAAGAAAGAATGTATGATAGTAATCAAATTACAGAGATCAAAGAAGCTACTGCTACTGCAGAAGAAGAAGAACTTGTTGAGGCAGAATGTGAAAAAGAGACTTGTGATGTTCACACAAGTGAGGCTACTGAGGTTCCAAAGACTCTGAGGTATGTAAAAATTAACCATCCTGAAAATAAAATTATTGGTGATTCTAATCAAGGAGTAATGACTAGATTAAAAGCTAGAGAAGAAATTTGTTTGATTTCTCAAGTTGAACCAAAGACTATAGATGAAGCATGTAGAGATGAATCTTGGATAAATACTATGAAGAAAGAGTTAGATCACATAAAGAAGAATAATACTTGGGAATTGGTTCGTAGACCTAAAATAAAAAATGTAATAGGAACAAAATGGGTTTTCAGAAACAAAATGAATGAAGAAGGAAATATTGTAAGAAACAGAGAAAGGCTGGTATGTAAGGGATATTCAAAGCAAGAAGGCACAGACTTTGAAGAAACATTTGCTCCTATTGCTAGAATAGAGGCAGTAAGATTGTTCTTGGCTTATGCTGCACATAAAGATTTCAAGGTGTATTAGATGGATGTGAAATTTACATTCTTGAATGGGGATCTTGAAGAAGAAGTATACATAGAACAACAAGATGGAATTACTCTATGTGAAGATGGAGACATGGTATGCAAGTTGAAGAAAGCTCTATATGGGCTGAAGCAAGCTCCAAGAGCTTGGTATGAAAGGCTAGACAAGTATTTACTTCAGCTTGGATTCAGAAAAGGTAATGCTGATAGTAATTTATATTTAAGAACTAGTGAAGATGGAATCTTGATAATATAAGTATTTGTTGATGATATTATCTTTGTAGGTAATGATGATCTATGTAAGAAATTTTATAAGGAAATGGAAAGTGAGTTTGAGATGTCCATGATAGGTGAAATGAAATTCTTTCTAGGACTGCAAATAAATCAGAGAAAAGATGGTATCTTTATTTCTTAGACTAAGTATCTAAAACAAATGCTAAAGAAGTTTGGAATGGAAGACTGTAAACCAGTAGAAACACGAATGGTGATCAGCAATAAGATATCATGTAATGATGAATCTCAGTGTGTATTTCAGACCAAGTATAGATTAATGGTTGAAGGATCACAATATCTAACTCATACCAGACCAGATATTGCTAATGTTGTTGGAATTGTGGCTAGATATTAGGCAGAGCCAAAGGAGACACATCTAGCTACTGTGAAAAGGATATTTAGATATCTGAAAGGGGAAATTGACTATGGCCTGTGGTATATCAAGAATGATAGTTTTGAATTTCATTCCTATACTAATATTGATTGGGCAGTAAGCATTGATGACAGAAAGATTACTAGTGGTGGTGCATTTTTCCTTGGGAAAAAGTTGGTTTCTTGGCTAAGTAAGAAACAAGATTGTATAGCACAATCTACTGCTGAATTAGAGTACGTTGTTGTTGTTTTTGTTGTTAACTACACTCAAATTTTTTGGATGAAACAAATTTTGAAGGACATAGGACTAACTTTTGATGAGCCTGTGGTTATCCATTATGATAATGTTAGAAAGTAAAGACCACCAAGATAACTGAGAGGGGGGGGGGGGCTGAATCAGTTATCTGATATTTAAACCATTTATCAACATTAACTTCAATATCAACTTCAATAGCTTTAAACCATATAATTAATGCAGTAACCAACCATAGAAAGATAATCATACACAATGACACAATAAAACAAGATATGTTAACTAGGGAACCTCTTGATCAAAGAGTAAACCTCGGTGGGAATGATGCCCACAAAATGATGCACTAATATGAAAGTTCCTTGTTAGAGGATGGACCCTATTAGGATTCTTATGAAATACATTTGGTACATATGAATCTCTGTTAGGAGATTTTGAATCCCTGTTAAAAGATTCTAACCCTATTAGGAGTTATGGAAGACAAAAGGACCCACTGCCCAAACAACTTCAAGGCAAGATCTCTGAACTCACTGTCCAACAGATCTTAGGATTATTCAATAGAATAATATGAAATATGTTACCTCCTTCACACTATGCCAAAATCACACTCTCTGCTACACAAGATCACAAATCTAGATCTTTGTACTTCGCAAGTCTTCCTTCATCACTGAATTAGCTCTTTTCTTCACTTCATGCATACATTCGCATCAAAACTTCATATCACAACTATTAAAATCCTCACATAACAAGGAAAAAATTCCTTCCTTTATACCACACTCAAATAATTACAAATGAGTCGGCGTGTAAATACAAAATAATAATTTCAACATGCTACATCAAAATTACATAAAACTGTCAGCTTCCAAATACAATAACTTTCCAATCGTGTGACCTCAAAGTTTGCACTGTGAACCATGTCACCAAAAATGAGTCTCAAACTTCCCTTTAACTACACAAAATCAGATTTCATCCTAGTTAGGAGATATCCTCTGATTACCAAAAATCGCTACACAGGAATACTGCCAGAATACTGCTTCCACCAAAATGCTTATAACTTTCATGAATAAATGAATTTATTTTTGCACTCTTAACCATAGGCTAATAACACAACAAAGAACATACTATCAAATATGCATAACTCAATCTCCAATATAACATGTGTGCAAAACAAAACTGTGCCTACTTTTCTGCTAAACTCCAGAATATCACTGTGTTGACATCAATGACAATCATAGTCATGAATGCAACAACCACTGCTACAGAATGATTTCCAAAGGCTTCAGCATTCATTCCTAATAGATAACACCAATATAGTGAATATGTCAATAAATCCCATGATGCACTCTAAAACTAAACATATTTTTATCAAATATCACTTCTTGAGAGACAAGGTGGAAGAGAAGGAAATAAAATTGGGATATATTAGTACAAAAGAGAAGATTGAAGACATCTTCACAAAGCCACTGCCAAAAGATACCTTTGAATATCTCAGAGGTATGTTGGGGGTTTAGGCCCCTCCTAGTTAGAATTAAATGATGTAGAGATGCATCAGTCCAGAGGTTTTCAGAGCCTTATCATAATCTGGACTGGATGTAGGGATCTACTCCTCATGGGGAGTGATAGTGGAAGAACGATGTTGGAAAGTAGTTGATGTCTCATGGCACCCTTTGCCATTGTTGTCAAAGGGGGAGTGCTACTATGAGAAAATCCCTACTATATGGGGATATTTCTTGGTTGCAAAACTTTGGATTGATATAGCTTTGGGATGATGGATTTTTCCATATGTTGACATCAATGCCAAAGGGGGAGATTGTTGGACAGAACTTTGGATTGATATAACTTTGGGAAGATGAATTTTTCCATATGTTGACATCAATGCCAAAGGGGGAGATTATTGGATATTACTAATGCATGGGGAGGTGATTGAGACATTTAATATGTTTAATCACTATGTTACTGAATAGGCACTCATACTATTGTCATATATGTTTTGTCACTGATGTCAACATATATTTTTGTGAGGAGAATAGGCTAGTTATCACAGTGTACAAACATTGTATGGATGTTTCAGATCCTGTAAATATAGATGAGAGTTCAAGAAGGTGTTGTGATCTTATATCCAAGATTGCATCATGTAATGTTTCATATTGGATGAGTTATAGATGTTTTGGTGAAGACTGGTCACTAGACTGTGATAGTGAGAAATATCAGAGTTAGTCTCTATGTTTCTTGTATATCTTCCAGATGATATGGATTCAAGGCATGCGAACTTGAGGGATGACATACAAGATACTAAAGGATGTTCATTGGTTAGCGCAAGGTACAGATTGATCGGTGACATCAGGTCTGGCGTGTGTTCTGGAAAAGACTTATTTGGAAGCTGACTCAGGAGATGTAACATGCATTTTGTTTTACAAATGTAAATTAAGGATGTCAGTCCTTAATTATTGAAATGGAATCATTGTATACTTTTTTTAGATACCGTGTGTATCTTAGCAAGGGTTTATGTAATTATTTGTAATTAGGAAAGGCTTATGAGCTGACCTGATCATGAAAATTGTAATAAGGTATAAATGAAAGGTCTTTTCTTTGGAAAAGACATGGATGGGAAAAGGTGATATAAAGAAGTTGTGAATGCTGTGAGCTTGTGTCTATTGTATGTAGAGCATAGGCTTATTGGTGGACTTCATTGGAATTGATCAAGCAAAGATAGTTGCTATCAGATAGTTCAAAAAGATTGTGTATTTCTTCATATACACTTGTGTTACGAACAATGAGTTCTAAAGGTGGATTTAACATTCTTTGGGCAGTGAGCCCTCCCTTTCTTCTTGAATCCTAATAGGGTCTGTCCTCTAACAAGGACTATGTACTGTAATGTTTTTATAAGCTCCTAATAGGGATAAATCTTCTAACAAGGATACTATACTCTCATTACATCATTTGTGGGTGCTAATTCCCACTGAGGTTTTTACCTTTAATAGGGTTTCCCTGAGACCAAAATATCGTGTTATTGTGTTGGCATTCATTGTGTTTATTGGATCTGATATTGCTGCTACTTAAAGTTTAAAGTTTAATAATCTTCCATACAACTGATTCACCCCCCCCCCTCTTAGTTGTATTGTGGACTATTATTCCTAACATATACTAAGTCATACTTGCAACCCTTTTTATGATCATGTTCTTCCTTCATCTCCTTCCCTCTTTTCTTATGGGGATTTTTCCATCATTTCCCATGCACCTCCAATAAATGATTCTCCTTTTAAATTGTTCCTTCATTTTTGTAGATTGAATTTATGTACTCTACCATTTCTCCATCCTCTAATATATTATACCCCTTTGTTTCATTTGTCATGTCTATCTTGAGACATTCATATGTCACTTCCTCTAAATATTACTTATGTACACGACTATGATTGAAACCTTTAGTTGCATTTGTCACACTGTGTGGTATATGGATTTCAACCTTCCTTGCCTATTTTATTTCTTTATTCCTTGTAGTTTCACATTCTACTGATCCTCATAAAATTTCCTCAAAAATTTATCTAGTAAGTTACATATTGGATCATTCCATCATCAATCATTTCACATAATCTTTTCTCTCTCATCAAGATTCTTTATCAAATTTCTTGTTTATCCAACATGTTGCATGAAATGGTGATTATGTTTTCTAGTTTTGGCACCAAGTCATCATGTGCATCAAGTTTTTCATTTTATCATCTCCTTTTCTAATTTTCCCTAAATTCTCACCCTTACATTATTATTCTATGTTGCCCTACTCATGTTTCTATATGTGTCACTTTAGTTTCTTGCCATGCAAATAGATATCAACTCATTCTTCCATCAATTTCTCATAGTAATCCCTAATAATATGGTACTCTATATTTCTCATACATTTTCCCTTCTCTTATCCTCCATCCTCCTATAAGAAGATTTTTAATCCATTTTCATCCCTACATCCACCATTGTACACTTAACTACCTTCTATCATAGGTTATATTAATGCTCTTCCTCAATAAATTTTCTCTTGTACACTCAACGTCCTATTTTTCCTCTTCACATACTCTATTATTTACTTAATGTGACCCCCAATTGTCTTTGGGATAAGTCCTCATTCCTATATTTTTCATTATCTCCATTCTCCTTCCCTTGGGATTTAGATATGATCATTTGTAAATGTTTATCTCTCAACATTCCTCTCATAGTACTCTCTCTTGTTCTTCTAACACTCTCATAGTGATTTTTTCTTCTAGGATCAGTTCTCACAAAAACTCACCCTGTATCCCTTCTTATAGATCTTGGTGTGTCTTTCTCCACATCTTCTACTCCTATAACTTACGCATACAAATGCACATTCATCCTCTACATAGGGATGCTTATCTTGATGATCCAATAGAACAAATTATTTTCTATATCCTTAGATTCCACTTCATTTTCATCCTCCATGAGGATCTCTTTTTGTTCTTAGGATCATGTTTGAACTCAAACATATAGTGCCATTTTTTTCTTGACTCTTAGTTCATCTATGCACTTAGGACCTATTTTCTCATCATATATAACCCATCTAATATGGTTCCTAATGGGTCTCCCTTAAGTTTTCATAATTTTTCTCCATCTTCATCACCCACATATCTATTTATGTCTTAAAATTATTGAAGGTGTCAAATATTTCAAGTGTAATTTGTTTTTTTTTTCAATTCTCTAAGGATTGTGTTTATTTAGAGTTTGAGCTTCCCTTGTACACTTAATTTTTTTCTAACTTTGTATTACTTTCAAGAAATCATGCATTCCCATTACAATGTACCTTTCATTTTTACCCACCTTCAAACCTTTTCCCTATTAAAAGTTTGAAATTTTCCTTCCTAACATATCCCTTTCATCCATTCCCCACTCATTTTCATTTCCTTTGTCAAAATTTCAAGCTCACTCTTACTCAAAGGATTTCCCTTGAACCCTAATGCCCTGATCCTTTATATTAGTTACCTATAAAAGATGGAGTGTTTGCTATCCCTTTACTTGGGTTCCTCCTCAGTATCTTTGATCCATAATTTATAATAATTTCTTCTATAAATATTTATTGGATTTAGAGATATGGGAATACATCTAGTATAGTACAAGGTATTCGACACACCTCACCCTCAATCCCTAACACTCTTCAATGTGTCACATTATTGAGATCATGAGTTTGGAATCCCTTTAACTTGCATACGGGGATAAAATACTTGGTACCTTCAATACCTAACTAATAATAACTACCCTCATATGTACTTTTAGAGTTAGAGATGTATAAATTTCCTTATCTATTTTCTATAAGCATGAAGTATGTCATAAACTTGATGTTTGATCCTCCATAGTAATGACATTTATGAGGTATCCCCAACCCATGATCCTTGAAAGTCAAAAAAATTCTTATTTTGTATTTTTCACTCTCATCTACCTCCCCACATTATTTAAGTTATCATTATTGACCCAATTTGACCCTATAACTACCTAATTATATTTTCTTTCCAAAATAATATTATTTAATCTTGAGGGCATGGAATCATATGTACCTTCTATAGTGTCATGAATTGTATCTGATTACAATTTCACACTATATTAGTGTGTTTTCCCTTATATCACTTCAGACTACTTGGGCCCTATTTTTCCCTAAATCTTCATTATTAACCCCACAACTTGACTATTCCTAAATGTAAAAAATATGACCAAATCTAATATCAAAAACCCTAACACTCTTGTTTCCCTTTCAAAGACCCTATTTTTGTGAGACTAGGGCATTTGAATCTATAGTCACATCAAAATATCCTAAATTGTATCCACTACAAGTGTTAACCTTCACAATTAGAAATATGGTCTCAAATTTTGTACTTGATCATTTGTATTAGTTTTTTTTATTAAAACTACCATGTGAATCATTTATAAAACACATATTCTTGTTGGAGTACTAAGAGGTGGTTGAATCAGTAATAAGTGATTCTTTAAACCTTAAAACTTTAACTCTGATTCAACTCAGTAAGACAAAATTCAGTAGTAACCGACAATAGTAGTAACATAACTTTTCAATCCGCAAATTTAAGTAATCAGCAAATAAGATGCACAATAAAAATTCAACACATTTGACACTAGTATTGAATGTGGAAACCTAATTTGGGAAAAATCATTGTGGGAATTGTCACCCACCAATAAAAAATACACTTCTGAAGTATACTCGGTTAAGAATCAATCCTGTTAAAGATTAAAATGCACATTATTAAATGTGACCTTGTTAGGGGATTTTCCACAAATCTGTTAGGATCTTCACCCTGTTAGGAGTGGCCTGGTTAAGGGTCTTTAAACACTCTTCTAGAATGTCACCTCTCTCAAGGATTTACAATAAGATTGTTAAGTCCACTTAGTTAAGATATTTTCCTGCTGCAAATGTTAATAAGAAGCATTATAAAATTTGATCTATAAATATGTAACTACCTCTTGCTTATTCAGATCCCTTATGTTCTCTTTGTCTTCACTTCTTTCCTTCACTATTCACTGGCCTCAACAGTTCATTAATCTTTGCTTGTAGACTCATATTTCAACATTTTTGTTCTTCACTACATCACTAGGTTACACATCCACACTTCAACTTTCCAGCCTATTTTTCATTCAATTTCATCCTTTATATAGATTATGTTTTTCTTCTTAATCTCTGTGTTATCATCACCTCAAAACTTGAACTTTTCTTGGAACTTGTACCTTCACTTTTTGTCGCTTAAATCTTTACCATAGATCACCACCCTCAATTTTCCTAATCGTAGATCTCTTTAACTAACTCTTCTTCATCCTTAGAATCTTCCAAATCATTGTGGCTCTTCATTAAATGTCATTTTGATCCTTGTATTTAATTTATATTCCTTTCTCAGCGCCCTTCCTTTTTCTTCAATCAAAATTATATTTTCTTCGCTCGGTAACTAACTCCTTACACTCGGTGTCTTGGCTTCCTTTCTCTTTACTAAAAATTACTTTCCTTTTACCAAATAACTTCTTCATGCTCGGGAACTAAACTATTTTCTTTGGCAACTTGACCAATCTCTTTTACCTACTTGATAGCATCAAATGTAAAGTAGAAAACAATTAAATTTTTATAACCTTATCATTGTCTAATCTATATTAGCTATCCAATTAAGTTCTTCAACTTCACAAATTTTCACTTAATATTTTTCCTTAACTCTCTCAACTTATATCATACTCCTAATGATATGGAAACTTGATATAAACCAAAAATCAATTGCTTGACATCAATGAAAAAATAACAATTGATCTAATCCTTCTACAATATTTTATACTTTTGATCTCGGTCTTCATCATCATCACCATCAGTTAGGGTTAACAATCTCCCTCTTTGGCATTGATGGAAATACTATCAATCAATGATGGAAATATTGTCAATTGATGATGGAAATACTCTGATATCTCTATTCTATTCTTTCTCCCTTGTAACTTTATCATCTTTATTTTCTTCTTCATCTTTATGTGCATCAACAATGGCTTATTCTCCCTCTTTCTCTGTAATCATCAATATTTTATTCTCCCTCTTTGACAAAAATAGCAAAGATACATACTCTTGAAAACTTTGTTAAGGAGTTGGATCATACCTAGAATGTACTAATATCTCATTGCATACATAATCATTCTTCACAACTTCAGACATCACCTAAAGAGTTAACACTAGCATCAACTCACAAAATAGATATTCTAATGAATCCTTGAATTGAAGCAGCATGCATCTTACTTTAGTGAATATTGGATAGGGGAAGAACCCCTAATTTACCTCTGAGATACTCAAAATCATCCTTTGGTAGTGGCTTAGTGAATATATCTGCTACCCACTCCTTTGAATTCACATACTCAAATATCACATGCTTGTCTTTAACTTGTTCTTTCAAGTAATGATACTTGATAGAAATGTGCTTAGTCTTGGAATGCATCATCAGGTTCTTTGATATGTTGATAGAACTTTTATTGTCATAGTAAATACTAACTAGATTGGTAATCTCCTCTTGCATACCTTCAAGTAGTTATTTGATGCATACAATATTTGCACAATTCATAGCTACTGCTACATACTCTACCTCGACTGTAAATTATGATATACAACTTTGTTTCTTACTCGGCCATATCACTAATCTTTCTTGAGAAAAGAAAGCTCCTCCACTTGTACTTTTCCTATCATCAATGTTTTCATCCCAATCAACATCATTGTAAATGTTTACATCAAAATATCCTCCTTTCTTTTATAGTAGACCAAAATCTTCAATACCTTTCAGATATGTAAATATTCTTTTGACTACAGACATGTGTGATTACTTTGGATTGGCAGACAATCTTGCAACAATACCTACTGCATGAGCAATATTAGGTCTGCTATGCACAACATATTGTATCTTACCAATCATTGATCGGTAGACTATCTCATTGACTTCCTTTGACACATCTTCTTTTGACAATTTGCAACTAGTAGCCATTGGTGTTCCAACTGGTCTTGATTCTTCCATACCAAATGTCTTTAGGATCTCCTTGATTTACTTTGACTGTGTGATGTAGATCCCATCTTTGACTTGTTGAATCTGTAGTCCAATAAAGAATTTTATCTCTCCTATCATAGACATCTCAAATTCCTTTCTCATCTTATTAAAATATCTGCATAATGTGTTATTTCCTCCAAAAATAATGTCATCAACAAATATTTCAGCAATCAAAATCCTATCATTACTGTCGCATTTCTGATACACATTGTTGTTGTCATTTGTTCTTTAAAATCTGATCTTGATTAAATATTAATGTAACCTTTCATACCTTGCTCGTGGTACTTGTTTCAAACCATACAGTGCCTTGTGTAGTTTACATACCATGTCCTTGTTAGTTTTCTCAAAAAATCCTTTAGGATACTCAACATAAAATTCTTCTTCAAGAATACCATTAAGAAATGAAGACTTAACATCCATTTGATAAACTTTAAATCCTTTATAAGTTTCATATTCTAGTAGAATTCTAACTCCTTCTAATCTAGCAATAGGTGAAAAAGTCTCACCATAATCAATACCTTCTTCTTGTGCATACCCTTTGCAAACTAGTCTTTCTTTATTTCTGATTACATCTCCATGTTCATTCAGTTTGTTTCTAAAAATCCACTTAGTACCAATAACATTTTTATCTTTACATCTTGGCACAAAATTCCATGTGTTGTTCTTTTCAATTTGATCTATCTCTTCTTTCGTAGCTTTAACCCAATCTTCATTATCCAATGCATATTTTACTATTCTTGGCTCAAATTTAGAAATTAAACTTCTTGTCATAAATCCAACATTCTTGTCTCCAATAATCTTTCTCGGTGAATGGTGTCTTCTCATATACTTGGCTGGAATAGGCTCGATAGGCTTCGAAATTTCTTCATTTTTAGCATTTAGTGGTGGCTCTCTGTGTTCAACTTCCTCCTCAGTTTTTACTACATGTAAGGTATCAGGAACTTCAGTTTGAACATATACAAATCTTTGATAGTCCCCAAGTTCCTTTTTAGTGTCTTATCATTTTTCTCTACAAATTCACCAATCCTTACGTTTGCACTTTCTACAATTTTGTTAGTATACTTTTTTAAGCACTTGTAAACCTTGATCTTTTTAGAATATTCTAAGAATATCCCTTCATCACCTTTATGATCAAATTTTCCATCTCTAGCATCCTTTAGAATGTAACATCTACTTCTAAATACTTTGAAATAACTTACATTTAGTTTGTGACCATACCAGATTTCATATGGAGTCTTGTTTGTACCTTTCTTTAGTTGTACCCAATTTAGTGTATAACCTACAATGTTGAATGCTTCTCTCCAAAATGTTTGTTATATACCCTTCTCAACTATCAATTTCCTTGCACAATCAACAATGGATCTATTTCTTCTCTCTGCTATACCATTTCGATGTGGTGTCTTTAATGCAGATATTTTTCTCTTTATTCCATGTTCATTACATAAATGTGTAAACTCATCAAATGTAAACTCACCTCCTCTATCAAATCTCAGACACTTCAATTGTCTTCTATTTTCCTTTTTAACTATTGCCTTGTACCACTTAAACATTTGAAAAGCATCAAATTTATCCTTCAAAAACATGACAACCGTCATTCTTGAATAATCATCAAAAAATAAAATGAAATATCTATCACCATAATAGCTTTGTGTTCTCATAGGTCCACATAGGTCAGTGTGCACTAACTCCAAAATTCCTTGTGTAGTGTAAGATTATATTGTAAAACTTGACTTTGTCATCTTACCAATTTGACATCCTTTACACATGAGATTTTCAGGTTTATCCAGTCTTGGTAGACCTCTTACTCTATTCTTTTTGCTCACATTAATTAAATTATCAAAATTCACATGAAAAAATATCTTATGCCATAACCATACATCCTCAACTTTATCAAATAAGAAACTCTTTGTATTAGTATCAAGGTAGAATAAGTTACCTTTTGACTTTTCACTAGTGGGAATCAGACCTCCATTTTGATCAAATGCTTTTACCTTTCCATTCTAAAATTCTAGTCCACGACCTATGTTGTTCAGCTATACCACACTCAACAAATTATACTTTAGTCCTTCAACCCAGTAGACATCATCACATTGTGTACTATCAAGTAGAATTATAGAACCTTTACCTTTCACGAGATATGGAGCATCATTACCAAATCTAACATAACCTCCATCATGATTTTCTATAGTAATTAACTTATGTGTGTCACCAGTCATATGATGTGAACATCCACTATCTATTATCCATGTATCATTCTTACTAACATGAGAGATTAGGGATTTTTCTTCTTCATAACTTTCTACATCATAATCATCCTTGATAGCAACATACACAAACTCTTCACCTTCATCATTATCTGAATCATCATTGGTTAGTCCTTCTTCAACAATGTAGCATGACTTCTTACCTTTTTTCTTGAAATCTCGGTATCTCTTGAATCTATTTTCTCTTTTTTTATTATCTTTTTTGTCTTTCTTCTCATCATTGTTGTTGCCAAGACATCTAGATGAAATATGACCAATCTTGTTGCAATTGAAACATTTAAAAGGTAGTTTACCTCAGCATTTTCCTTTTCCTCTCGGTAGTCTCATATATAGTAAAGCTTCATACTCTTCTTATTGTCTTTCCTCTTCAAACAGACTTTCTAGATCACTCTTGCAACTTTGAAACCTTTCACTTGCACTACTTACATAACCATCACTGGATCTAGACTCTCTAGAATTTCCAATGTTCAAAGATGACTTGAATGCAGACTTAATCTTAGTAGTAGTAGGTAAATTATTGTCAAAATCATTTAGCTAAAAAGAAATCAACTTACCAATTGTAGCATCCAGTGAAAAAAGCATATGAGGAATGGATCTTAGTTCTTTTATTATAGACACTCAAATTTCATATATAGGAAACAATATACTCAATAGTTTTCTTGTTACATATTCTTCTTCAATATGTCCTCCAACACCTCTGATAGCACTCACAACTTCCTTCAATCTTGTACTGTACTATGTAACATATTCACCTTCTTTCATTCTCCTTGAATCAAATTTGCCTTTCAGACTTTCAAATTTTTTCTTCTGAACATGCTGATATCCACCATATACCATTGCAAGTTTGTCCCAAATATGTTTTTTTGTATCACATCCTTTAAGATCATCGAACTCCAAGTCGGTGAGAGCAGAAGATATCTCAATCATAACTTGTGTGTGATCTTGCCTTTCTCTTACTCTTTCAATTTTCATAGGCCCAAATGGTGGTGGTGAATACTCATTATCAAGATAGTATATTGCATACTCTCCAATTCTAGAGTTGTGCAACCTCAACTTGCTTTTCCATGTAGATAAGTTGTCCTTATTCAACTTTGGTGCTTCTCTCTTATAAATCTTAAAATATTTTACTCAAGTCTTTTAAACTTATCCCTTTAGAGTATCTTTGCTCTAATACCAATTGTTGGATTACTGAGAGGGGGGTGAATCGTTAATAAGTGATTCTTTAAACCTTAAAACTTTAACTCTGATTCAACTCAGTAATAACTTGGTAAGAAAAACTTTAGTAGTAACCGACAATATTAGTAACTTAACTTTTCAATCAGCAACTTTAAGTAATCAGAAAATAACATGCACAATAAACATTCAACACATTTAACACTAGTATTTACATGAAACCCAATTTGGGAAAAACTGTTGTGGGAATTTCCACCCACCAATAAAAAATACTCTTCTAAAGTATACTCGGTTAAGAGTTAGTCTTGTTAAAGATTAGAATGCACATTGTCAAATGTGACCCTATTAGGGGATTTTCCTCATATCTGTTAGAATCTTCACCCTGTTAGGAGTGGCCTGCTTAAATGTCTTTAAACACTCTTCTATAATGTCACCTCTCTCAAGGATTTACAATAAGACTGTTAAGATATTTTCCTACTACAAATGTCAATAAGCAACAGTATAAAATTTGATATGTAAATCTACAACTACCTATTTCTTAGTTAGATCCCTTATGCACTCTTTGTCTCCACTCTTTCCTTCACTATTCACTAGCCTCAACACTTCATCAATCTTTGCTTGTAGACTCAGATTTCAACTTTTTTCTTCTTCACTGCATCACTCGGTTACAAATCCATACTTCAACTTTCCAGCCTATTTTTCATTCAATTTCATCCTTTATATAGACTCTTTTTTTACCTCTTAATCTCCTTGATTAGGTTTTCCTCTTTTTATTATAAACCATCAGATCATCCTCTTGAATTGATTCAATGAATTTGGCACTCAGTAAAATGTGTTATCATCAGCTCGAAACTTGAACTTTTCTTGTAACTTGTACCTTCACTTTTTGCCACTTAAATCTCTACCATAGATCATCACCTTTAATTTTCCTAATCATAGTTCTCTTTAACTAACTCTTCTTCATCCTTGGAATCTTCCAGATCACTATGGCTCTTCATTAAATGTCATTCTGATCCTTTTATTTAATTTATGTTCCTTTCTTGGTGCCCTTTCTTTTTATTCAACCGAAATTCTATTTTCTTTGCTTGATAACTAACTCCTTACACTCAGTATCTTGGCTTCCTTTCTCTTTATAAAAAAATACTTTCCTTTTTCCGAATAACTTCTTATTGCTCGGTAACTAAACTATTTTCTTTTCAAACTTGACCAATCTCTTTTACCAACTTGATATCATAAAATGTAAAGTAGAAAACAATTAAACCATTATAACCTTATTATTGTTTGATCTGTATTAGCTTCCCAATTAAGTTCTTCAACTTCACAACTTTTCACTTCATCTTTTTCCTTAACTCTCTCAACTTATATTATACTCCTAATGATATGGAAACTCAATATAAACTAGAAATCAATTGATTGACATCAATGAAAAAATAACAACTGATCTAATCCTTCTAAAATCTTGTATACCTCTGATCTCGGTCTTCATCATCATCACCATCAGTTGGGGCTAACAACTCCCTAACAATTCTATCATTAATAGGGTCTAAGATTCAATTCAATATTTAATCAAGCATTTCAAATTTGAGCATTCAACATATTTAGCAGCAAACTATAACACTTTGTATTAATGTTCAATTTCTTTTTATTCATGTTTTTCTAACATGTTATTGCATCAAAACTTGTAGGAATTTTATAAAGATGATTTCATCACCACTTTTATATGAAAAACCATGAGAGGGTTTCATACCTAACTTATGATAATTTCATTTCAACATTTCCATCATTTCTTTTCCTTTGTCCTTGCTTGAACACACATTATTTTCTATCAATCATAATGTGTAGGTAAGAACATCAACATAGAGTTTGGCTTAGGAAAATCTCTATACTAAACAACTATTCATCCCCAATTTCCAAGTGTATAGGTTTAAATATGAAAACAAAAGTGGTACAAGGGTGTAGATAAAACTCTAATAGGTTACAATGAATTTTTAACTAATGAAAATACTTGGACTGGAGAACTTATCATATGTGTCTGACTATTTCAACTGGATTTTTGGGAGACTGGTGAACATGACCTCCTAACTAAAATTATGCTCCTTTTTATTAGTTATAGGAACCTTGGACTAGGGAACCCAACACACCAATCCAACACTCTTAGCTTCAATTTTTATATCTAGGTTACTATATGTGTCTTATTTCTAGATTTGTACCTCTATGATGCATTTATATTTTGTACTTTTCTATATTTTTCCAATATTGGTTAGTTTAGTCTTCTTTAACCTAGACCATTTATACAAACACATAATCAAAATTTTATCACATTGCAACCAATATAAATAGGGTGAATCTAGGATAGCTTGGCTCTTCCTTGTGGTAATACTCAAGCCATCTATTCCTCTCAAATATTGTATAGGAAAAATGAATTGATCCTAGGTTAATGAACATGTTAGTCTAGGATCACTTTTCCTATATATCACCTTCCAAAATAGAAAATGATAAAATAAATAGACAATGAGTAAGACTTGACACTTAGTGTTACACTTTTCAATTATTTTTAATGAATAATGTGTCTCAACCTTGCATTTACATAGGATTACTATTTTTAGTAAGTTCTTTGTTTGAGAAAAAAATTTCCCTATTCTTTCCTTGAAGTTTTGGATGGGCTAGATAAGCATGCAAATAAATTTTTGTGGCAAGATCATGTCTAGTTTTGAAGATATTAAGTTTCCATTTTTAAAAATTGTTAAAAAAAAATCAAATTCAATTTTGGAGGTTTTAGAGGCTCTGAAATGAGCTAAAAATGTGGCTAAATAGCCTATCCATTTAAAAGTTGATAGAGAATGTTGTGAGATTTCTGAAACTTCAAATGATTTGTCAATCAAACAATTGATTTGAAAGCTATGGTTTCAAAAGTTGGGTCTCTAGAAATAGAAAATGTAAAAATGTGTTGAACACATAAATGAGTTGTAAAAGTGAGTTACACATATTGGTGTGTATTGAAACATCATAGGGAATATTTAATTGGAGATAATATGGGCACCACTTTATAAGTGGTTTTTAGCCCACGATTTTGTAATATCGTTTCATAATTTCTTGTATTGTATCTATTATAGATTAGGTGAGTGTAATAGTCTTATATTTATTCAATTACCTTTAAATCTCTAGTTGGTGGTACTCCTAAGAGAATCTTTCTCTACAATGATATTTGTAATTTGTTATTGATTTATGGATAATATACCAGGTGTCTTTTAGAGTATGAGGTTTTTCTCCTAAAATGTTTTTTCCCATGTAAATCACTGTGTTGTGGTATGCATGTTATTTTGTGTTGTTTCTACTAATGTATTGTAACTATTATAGATATTTGAGAAATGTTTTATAATATTCTCTCCTTAATATTAGTATAAGAAGTTATTCCACTACTTAACTTCCCTACATAGCATGGTTGTTTCCATTAATATAAAATAAATACACTATTAAAAAAAGTAGAGGTCTACACGATCATACGAGTAGAGATTAGAGATCAATATTCAAATGTATTGAGGCCATAATTGAAAACACGAGAAAATCCCAAAGAGAAAACTACAAAGCTAAAAGTTTCTTAAGCGATGAGGGAACCACCAAATAGAAATGATAGTGGATCTATGTCATCCAGTTTACCCTATACATCAACAAGGTCATGGGTGATGTTACAAAGATATTTCCCCTCGTAAATAGTAGAGACCTCATTTTTATCATTTTCCTCTCATGTGGGTGATATTTCCAATACTAATCTAAGGAGTCGCTTTGAATAACTAGGTCACCCACCATCACCAATATAAGTTTCCTAGCCACTATCACCACTAGTGGATGGGCCTACACCACTCATACTCTACCCAGAATAAAATACCCTACATGAGGAAGAGGTAGAAAATTTCCTAGAAAAATCACTCCCACAATTGGTGGCAGGGAGCCTAGGATTGCAAGTTTGAGAACGTTGAGTAGAGAAACTTCACCCACAGTGGCATTTTTGAGGTGGTGAATGGATGTGCGAGGCAGAACTATCTAGAGGGACTCTAGAAACTATACAAGAGGAATGATCCCAATGATCTAAAGTCTCCATAATATGGGCTACCTCCAGAGAAATTTTATTATCTTGGACTTAGATTTAAATCATCACATTGTTACAAATACAAGCTTTAGAGAAATATAAAGTATTTACATCAATAGAGCTATGTGAAAATTAAATAACATTCCTATATTTCCACAAAGAAAAGAGAATATTCAACTTGAAATCATTCCAGGGCTGGATAAAGTTGAAGAGAAAATGAGGTCAATATCCTAAAAGGGGCATATGCCAAGAAAAAGGTTATAGTCAAAAGGGATAAAAGAATTCATGAATCCAACTCCATGAATTTTGAGCATAAAAACATAATAACAAGAGGTGTTTTAAGGACTCTAGTTACCCACAAAAGGGAAAAGAGGGTCAAGAATGCCCATATGTTGGATGTGATATCTCAAAGGAATGTCTTAGAAAATATTACACCAGGTGAAGTGAATGAGCTTAGGTTCAATAATAACGGACCAAATATTCTAGAATGTGTGTTTTCAAAATGGGTTGAGGAGACTATATTTCCACCAAATATTCAACATAGACATTGTAGGAAGCTGTGGAGAGAGCCACTGATAACCCAACCAAGGCTTGTAATTATAAAAGGTGTTGTTGGGAAACCAACACAAATCTTTTCACCATGGATTCAAAAATTGAATGTCAAGCTTGTGTATCATATTAAGATGTAGAGCATACACAACCATGGAAAATATGTGTCAATCTAGCTAAGAGATCTAATATCAAGCTTTCATATCTTCCCAAGAATGAAGATTCATATTGGCTTGTGAAAAAAGGTCTTGGGGTATGTAAATACAACATGTTTGTGGAAATGTAGAGCACAAACCTAATACAACCAAGGTAGAGGAAGCCCTTGGACTTAGATAAGTGGAGAGAAAAAAATATTATGTTGATTAAATGAGAGGTTGTCCCACAAATTGGAGCCAACCGACCAAAGATAGGGTTTGATAACCTCCCACACACATCAATTACTTTTTTCCACAAAATTCCCTTTGATATGAACATCTATCATAATCTAAAGGATTTGGAATCCATTCCCCTTTTAAGTTGGTTTATTAACTAGATAACATTAAGAAATGCAATGTCTAAGAAGGATTTTCTAGGCTCCATTTCCATAAATGGAAAAAAATAATCCACTTGGAACACAAGGATAATCCCTTCTTCGGGGTATAAAGAAGCCCCAAACCACCATTAAAGTTTTGTAGGAGATGAAAAAACTCCTAGGTGACTCTATGAAATCTATAGTGATCTTTTGAAGAAACCCATTAAAAATATCTCAACAACTTCTCAAGATACTTGTAAGAGGACTTAGAGGGTGCCCAACAAGACAAATAATAAAATTGGGTGGCTACAAGAATTTTAGAGAAGACCTAAAATTTACCAACCAACAAGAGTAGCTTGGTAATCTAATATGACATCTTTTCTCAATTCTAGAAAGGATCACATTCCAAAGGTCCATAAGAGAGCCTAAAAGGAAAATGGAACACCCAAAAAATAAAATATTTCTCCATGAAAAATATGTTTCCTCTCATATTAGAGAATCCAAGGTGGATCTAGAAGGAAATATCATTGGTAATTTGACTGAGTTTTATGGTGGTTTTATGCCACATAATGGTAAAACCATAAGAAAAAAGAAAGTGTCAAGACATGGAAGGGCTTCCCTAATGTTTTTATCCTCTTCAATCAAGGTGATAAAATAATCATCCACAAAATGGCCATTAACAAGATGGGAATGTGATTCAAGTAGGGAAATTCCCTAGACTTATCTTGCAAAGATAGAGTTTTCCAATGAATACCCAAAGCATTTAGTAACAAAACCATACAAAGGATCCAAAGAAAAACCTTGGTAGATAGACCAAATAATCCCAAGAGCCAAACACTGTCATCTATTAATGATGATACACATTGAGGCATCTCTAAAAAATATTTTCATAGATTAGTGAAATGGGGACCAAATCCAAGGGCACCCAGCATGGCCAAGATAAAAGGCCATTCAATGTGATCATATGCCTTAACAAAATCAATTTTGAGGAAGATGGAATTCTTCCAAAAATGATGGGTCCACTCTATTCCTTCCAAAAAACTAATAGTATTTTCTAAAATGAACCTAGATTTTATGAAACCACTTTTCTCATGTCAAACAATTTGTGGGAGAAAATGATAAATCTTCAAGGCTAAGGCCTTGATAATGATCTTGTCTGAGACATTGAGTGATAGGCCATCAATTACAAATGTCTTTCAGGTCACTCATCTGAGGTATGAATTTTTATTTCTCTTTACTAATAAACTACCCTATAGATTGGTTGTTGTGAAAGGCCTCTAAATAGACCTTATAGATATTATAACTAGAAGGTTTTGAAAAATTAACTATTTTTGGCACTCCCCTTGTGAACCGAAGAAATCTTGTTTTAGGTGGCTTTTTCTCTTAAAGAAACTTGGTGTGGGTAACACCCTACCCCATGGATTAGGAGAACCTATTTGGTGCAATTTTTGTTCTATCCCTGAGTCCTATGAGCATTTATTTTTTAATTGTACATATGCCCGGTGTATATGGTCTATCTTTCTTGGGTCTCCAATTGTCTAGAATTGTAAGCTTGGTCTATCTTGGTCTGAAATTCTTGTTGGTTATGTTGAGTCTTTTGATTTTAAAATGAATTCTTTTTGGTCTACTCTCACATGTGAAATTATGTGGTTTTTATGGAAAGAGAGGAATAGTGAGATATTTCAGAACCAAAGGAGGCATCTTACTGAGTTTGGATGTAAACTCACACATTTCCACATCATGTCACAAGTTGCTGCTTCTTTAGAGATTTCCAGGGATAGGTTTATGATCCTTATGAGAGAGGGCCAACTTTTGATCCACAAAGATGACATTGTTTCTTGCCAGTACTTCTCCATGCACAAAGATATGCTTCGATAGAGGGAGCTTGATAGTCTCAACTAGTTCATCAAAGATATGAAGCTTGAAGATAAAAGGATGCTAGGACATGATACACCAAGTTAGCGAAAGAACTTCATCTTTTTTTTTCTTGACCAGTTTGCAATGCAGCAGATACTCAAAGGATTACAGTCCTCTTTTTGTATTAACAAGCATCAGTTGTATTTAGTATTCTACTTGCAGAACTTAAGAAATGTTATATATGTAATGATCTGACTTAGTCTTAAGGTTTTGCTCTGATGTAAATCATGTATACCGAGAACTCTGATGTAACCTAGTTTATCAACTATGTTAATACAAAAAAAAAATTCACTAGGAAAGAAATCAAACCTAGGGGCCTTGTCCTTGCCCATGGAGCACTACTTCCTTGAGGTCTTTTCCATAGAGAATATATTCACAAAGAGATCTATGAGCTTCAAAAATTCAAGAGGGCACAATATCATGACAATCTTAAAGGGCTCTATCTCGCTCAAACAAGGCAACCTAAGAAATGAAAACTTTCTCATAATGTTGAAAAAGTGCCAAGAGAATGTTAGGTAACTTAGAGAGAACCATACAAACATCCTTGAGTCTTTTGACACAAAGTGAGGAATGATGATCACTAAGAGATAAAATGAACTCTTTGGAAGTGTTATACTCTACTTTAAGCTAATAAATTCTACCTTTGATTTGGATATCATAGGTAGTGTGACTGCCAACAATCTACTTTTGGTGGAAGAGTTAAGTAACCTTAACTTTCAATCTAGGAGAGAAAGGTTTTGTGGAGAGAGCATCCATGGCATGGTGGTAATCTAAGGTGGTAGCCTCATAGGGTCGTCGATGAAACACGACCACCTAGAAGCCATAAATTTGGAGGAAATAAAACATGCTTTAGATAGCACGATTCCACGAAGCAATCTAATAGACTCCTGAGTTGGATGAAAATCAAGGTTCCAAACCTATCAAATGTGGGCCATTGTGGGTGAATGAATTATAAATGAGGTATTTAAAAATAATTATGTCTTAGGTAGCTAAACATGACCAACTTACCAATCTATATTAAACATGATGGGATAGTGATTTGACAAGGTGATATAAGGGGTAGGTAAAATAAGTAGATCTTGATAAAAAGAAAAAGAGAAAAATGATGTGTCATGATCATGACATAATCAAGCTATTTAAAGACTTTGTTAAAACCTACCCAAAAATTTCTCCATGTATGTCAAACACCTTGAGGATGACAATTGTTACTATTGGGATTAAAAAAACTAATTTATTGCACATAAAAATAATGCCTCTCTTTCTACAATTGTTCATCTAAATTTTTTTTTAAAGAAAGAACATAGCAATCCAGGGCTCTGCAACTGTATGACTCCCAAGGCTGAGGTGTTGAACACTTCTATTGTCATACTCTGCAGATCCCCGTGGCTATTCTCTATTCTCCTTTGTAGTTTCGTGCTTTTTGTGGTCTATTTCACTTTGTTTTTTTCTTTTGCTTGGTTTGGTTCTCTTCATTTTTTCATCGTTCCATTTTATGTGTGTTCTCTTTGGGGGTGTTTTTAGGGTTTTATTAGGAATGTCTTCGGAGCTGAGTCCTCTCGGCTCCCAGCCTGGTTCATCTATGTGCGAGTCTGGAGAAACTACGACGAATGATGGAAAATCTTTATGTATGGATATTGATGGTGGTAATAAAGATATTAATGAAGAATATCAGGATCATAATACTCAAACATGCCAAGGGGAAGCCACTAAGATTAATAATGGGAAGTTGGAGGACAAGTCATCATACAAGGAAGTGTTGGCAGAATAGTCATGGCTTGAGTGTCCATTATCAGCCGCTTTCAATGGAGTTTTCCTTGCTAGCAATGAGCCAACTCGATGGCCCGCAACCGATGGAGATAGATGGGGTGGGGGCATCACTGAGGATGGCACGACCAAAGATGGAGAGGGTAGAACTGGTAAGCTTGCTCCCCATGAACTTTAGACTCTCTCACTCTCCCCTAATGAAGATATGATAAAATCCATTAGGAAGGAACAATTAAGGCTTAAGAAAATTGCAATTTTCTTTGTATGTTTAGAAAAAGATTCTCTGCCTGCAAGAAAAAAATTTGATGATTGGATTGCACATGTTTGGGGAAAGAAACTAGGTATTCAAGTCAGTTTCTCCAGGATGATTCAAAAGGGTCTGTTTGTTGTTTTTTTCAAAACGCATGCCATGCAGGAAAGGGTACTTAAAAAGAGGCACTGGAATGTGGGTCATTCCATCTTTAAAGCATTGCAATGGTCTACTAAAGGGGAGGTCGAGCAGGTCATGGCTCGAGTTGTTCCCCATTGGGTCGAGATTAGAAATCTCCAGTCCAAATTCTAGCCTTTTAATGCCTAGATTGTTCACCCTCTCAGGTCGGTTCTGCAAATTGAGGAAGCAAGGTATACGTTACCCCATTTGAACGCTAGAATATTGATGGCCCTTGAACCAAAACTTGAATTCCTAGATATTATTTCGATGAACTTAGAAGATGAACATTTTTCTTGGGAAATTGCACTCTTAGGTGATTTAAGTTCTTGTTTTCATTGTAAGCAAAACAATCATTCCAAAAGGGATTGTCCAGCCTTACGGGTTCCATAGAACCCTAAATTTTCTAGTAAGTTGAATACAAGTGATAGAAAAGATGGCTCAGAGAATATTGACCCTAATAAAGAAAAATATGCTAACATTTCAAAACTTGATGTGACCGGTCCAGTGGATGGTAAAAATTCAGTCCCCGAGCCAAATGTTAATAGTGAAATAGATAACAGTCAAGATAAAGCAGATAAAGATGTTTTTTAATGTATTAATAATCCTATATTTGATGGAAAGGAAACTTTGGGTCAAAATAATGTTGCTCTCAAATCCCCAGCCGATTGTCAACCAGTTCCCAACCATGAGATAAAGTATGTTAAAAGCTATGAAAAAATCCCACCCCCCCCAAACTGAATGCTCAACAATTGGCATTATCATCAATCAGTGAGAAAGCCGTGAGTGTTAGGATGGATTCCAATGGACCCCTAAATAGAGAGAAGGGGTTTCAAGGTATTTTTAAAGTTAAAAGTGGTCACTAATGGAAAAATGAAGTAACCACATGTGTGGCTGAAGAATCTTTTACTGAAGTTAAGAAAAAGAAAAGAAAGATGGTTGAAAGAACATCCTTGTCTAACGACAACAAAAACTTTGGGAAGGGAATGCTAGATTGTTTTAATAGGTTATATAATAACTCCAAAAAGTTACCTCAATGATACACATACATAGTTGGAATGTGAGAGGGCTAGAGATGTTTGACAAAAAGTATTTGGTCAGGAAGTGGTGCAATAAACTCAAAGGTAAAGATATTGTATGTCTTCAATAGATTAAGGTTGTTGGCTTTCATGCGTACACTAATATGAAATTCATCTAGGACAGAGCTATTGGCTTTCACTCTAACCATCCTAGAGGTAAAGGTGGCACCGCCATTCTGGTTGGACCCCAATGGGCTGACAAGCTCAATTCAAATGGTTCCTCTCCATGTAACAGAGCATTATGGGTCACATTCAAACATAAGGATTTTCTGATTGGAGTGTGTAATATCTATGCCCCCAATGACTATAGAGATCGAGTCACCCTATGGGAATGGTTAATTAATGGCCTTCCTAAAGAACATTAGATCTTTGTTGGTGACTTTAATATGGTGGAGAGTAGGGAGGATAAGTGTGGTGGCAATATCCAAGGGAGGAAAGGGAATGAGTTGTTTTTTTGGTCTAATTTTAAGAGGAAGTTTAGAATTGAAGACCCCCTCAGGCTTAAGAAGGATTCCTTCTTGGATATTTGTTTCACATGGTGTAACAACCAAGTAGGGTAGCAGAGAGTCTATTGTAGGCTTGACAGGATCTATGTAGAAGAGTATGTTTTCTCCTTTGAGAAGAAGGATGGCAGGGCCCCAGTGTGTGTTTCCCCCACAACTATGTTAGATCACCACCCAATCTATGCAGTAGTCTCCTTGGATTGTGATAATGGTAACTATCCTATTAAGAAAAATAATAGCTTTAAACTAAATATTGCACTTCTTAAGGATGAAGATAATGATGAAGCTATTAAAATGGTCACCAGTTTATGTAAACTTTGCAATCAGGGATTGAATAAAGTGGACATGTGGAGCCATTTAGTGGAATCTTGGAGGAGTATCTACCAGATTATAGGGAAGCAAAAGGCCATGATCAGAAATCAGGAAGAGCATACCCTACAATGTACCCTTAACTCTTCAGAGAAAGAATTGAAGAATAAGGGATCTGACCCACAATTGGAGGTGAAGATTAAAGAGATTAAGTGCCAGCTTAGAAACTGTGAACAATATAAAATCAATGGGCAAAATACCAGGGCTAGGATGAACTGGATGAAAGGTGGTGATAAAGGCTCTAAGCATTTCTTCAATATCATTCATAGTAAGCAGAAAAGAGAACGCATTGAAGGCATTCAAATCGATGGTGAAGTCTCTATGGACTCTAACAATATCAAAGAAGCTTTCTTTAACTTCTATAAGAACCTATTCTCCTCAGAATTCAGTGACCACAATATCAAAAAAATGGGGGAATGCCTCAGGTTGATCCCCAAGAAAATACAGGATGTGGAGGCTAATATACTCAACCTGTCGGTCTCTCTGGTGGAAATTGAAGAGGCAATTAAGTCCCTGGCTAATGATAAATCCCCTGGGCCTGATGGACTCCTTGCTGACTTCTATAAAAATAATATAGATTGGATTGGTCAGGAATTGTTAGAGTTATATGAAGATGCCTTCCATCATGGCTCCCTGGGTGTTGACATTAATAGGGGAGTTATCAAGCTACTCCCCAAAGATGGTGAAAAATCTCTGGTGAAGAATTGGAGGCCCATTACACTCCTGAATTTGTCTTATAAGGTGATTGCTAAAGTTTTGGCTAGAAGGATTGGTAGCTTACTGAATGATTTTATATCTCCAACTCAAATAGGATTCATTAAAGGGATATTCATCCTTGAAAACCTGATTACCAGTTGCGAAGCAATGCATTGGGCAAAGAGTGAAAAGAAGAATGCAGTCATGGTTTTGTTGGACTTCAAAAAGGCTTATGACATAATTGAGTGGCCCTTTGTTATGGGAATGCTAAAGGCATTCCGATTCCCCCCTTACTTTTGTAATTGGATCAATATCATGCTCACAAACTCTTCTACAGTTATAGATGTAAATGGAGAACCCTCTGAAAGCATCACCCTCCAAAGGTCCATTAGGCAGGGGTTCCATATTGCCCCAGCTTTGTTTGTTATTGTTGTTGATGCCCTGTTTTATATATTGAGATCCCCTCAGCTTGGTCCCCCTGTTAGAGGAATTACCCTCCCTAATGAGGAATCCCTGCTTAATGCCCAGTTTGCAGATGACACAACACTGTTTATTATCTTGGAAGAGGAGAACTGTGATAACATGTTACATAGATTGCAGTTCTTTTGTGATATCTCAGGAGCTAAAGTGGCCCCTCACAAGTCCTCGGTCATTGGCTGGACGTCTGCTCCTCCAGACTGGGTAGTTAGTAAAGGTTGGAGATGGTTCGGGCCTAATGACATAGTAAGATATTTGGGCATTCCATTCTCTATTGACCCATCCCTCAAAGAAATGTGGAACTGGTTATATGCCAAGATTGAGAAGAAATACATCAAATGGAAGACACACACATTATCCCTGGCTGGTAGAGTTCAGATTGTTCAGAAAGTTTTGTCAGCTCATCACATATATTTTTCATCTGCATGGCTATTTTCCAACTACTAGACTGGGCATATTGAGAGAATTATGAGATATTTTCTTTGGTCTGATGGCCTTGGTAACAAGAAAAGGCACAGTGTCAAATGGCACTGGTGTTGTATGCCTACAAATAAAGGGGGCATGCGCATAAGAGATTTGAAAGACTAGGGTATGGCTCTGGCATCCAAATGGGTTACACAAGCTATGACAGGCGATGAATCATGGAAGGTTTTGATCAGGAACAACATCAATAAATCAGATATCAAAAAAGGGAAAGGTTGGAAAGATGTGCCTCTATGGGAAAAATTGATGGGGTCCATGAATCTGTCAATTTTTGGTTCCAAAGTGTTTCAGTCCATTTGGAAGGCATGGGTTCACGTTAGAGATCTTCTCCTATTCAGGGGTGCTAGTGGTGGCCCTCCTACATACTCGGTGGTCGATAGATCGATTTGGTGGGGGGTGGAGGCAAACATCAAGCCTTTTGCTTTAACTCAAAGCTTCTCTACCAAGAATTGGGCTAAATATGGTATCTCTACTATTCAAGATGTATTGATTGACAATCAGTTTGGGGATTGGGAGGAACTATCCAATAAGTACCATATCCCGAGCTCACAGAAAAAGACATATTCTATGCTTTCTAAGGCTGTGGGTTCCTTTTTTCCTGTAAAATGTATGACCACTAGTCAATTCATGCAGTGGGTCAAGTGGAAGGATGGTAATGAGTTCCACAAGATCTCTACTAAACAGATTTATGATATGTTGAAAGATACAAGTGACATTTTTGAGAGGGTGAACCTTGGCTGGGGGCTAGATTTGTTGGTTTCTAAATGGCAAACCTTTTTTAACTTTTTTTGGCACTCTCCTTGTGAACCTAAGAAATCTTGTTTTAGGTGGCTTTTGCTCTTAAAGAAACTTGTTGTGGGTAACTCCCTGCCCCATGGATTAGGAGAACCTATTTGGTGTGATTTTTGTTATGTCCCTGAGTCCTATGAGCATTTATTTTTTAATTGTGCATATGCCCGGTGTATATGGTCTATCTTTCTTGGCTCTCTGATTGTCTGGAATTGTAAGCTTGGTTTGTCTTGGTTTGAAATTCTTGCTAGTTATGTTGAGTCTTTTGATTTTAAAATGAATTCTTTTTGGTCTACTCTCACATGTGAAATTCTGTGGTTTTTATGGAAAGAGCGGAATAGTGAGATATTTCAGAAGAGAAGGAGGCAGCTTACCGAGTTTGGATGTAAACTCACACATTTCCACATCATGTCACAGGTTGCTGCTTCTTTAGAGATCTCCAAGGATAGGTTTATGATCCTTATGAGAGAGGGCCAGCTTTTGATCCACAAAGATGACATTGTTTCTTGCCAGTATTTCTCCATGCACAAAGATATGCTTCGGCAGAGAGAGCTTGATAGTCTCAACCAGTTCATCAAAGATATGAAGCTTGAAGATAGAAGGATGCCAGGACTTGATACACCAAGTTAGTGAAGGAACTTCCTCTTTTTTGTTCTTGACCAATTTGCAGTCTAGCAGATACTCAAAGGATTACAATCCTCTTTTTGTATTAACAAGCATCAGTTGTATTTAGTATTCTACTTGCAGAACTTACAAAATGTTATATATGTAATGATTTGACTTAGTCTTAAGGTTTTGCTCTGATGTAAATCATGTATATCGAGAACTCTGATGTAACCCAGTTTATCAACTATCTTAATACAAAAAATTGTTCATCTAAAGGAAATTAACATTTCTTTGTAATGGGCCACCAAAACCATATTATAGTAATTGCACATAACCCAAGTGGTAGGCGAAATTGAATCTGGAATCCGTTGCTAAAGAGAAAAACTCTCTACAACATCATTAGGAGCATAAACATTAATGATCCCAAAAGAATGATTATCAACTAACATAAGGAATATCCACACCATTCGTTGAGTGAGATTAGACGCATATTCAAACACACAATACAACCATTGTGGCACAAGAAGGGTAATAGCCCCTCCACAAACCACCTCATGTTTGGAAGAAAAAATAGGCCAGTTGGCCAAATAAAATGACAAGCTATAGTAAGAATGAATGAAGCAATTTTGATTTACTAAAGACAAAAACTATCTATACAAGGACATTCTATTGAGTATCTCACACTGGATACTTCCTAGAAAAATCAGTGAGAATTGGAAATTCCATGACATGAAATTCATTATTCAAATTCTTGCATGTCATCCTCAACCTCAAGAAAGGATAAACTATTAATCAAGCAATTAGGTGCCTTTAGAAGCTAGGGTAAGGAACCCTATACTTTTTTGAAGCATCATTACCATCTTGTGTGCACAAAATGGATACAAGACTGACAAAGAGTGTTCACATCATGAGCAATGAGAAATGGAGCTAAAAGAGAGGTTTGAACCAATAATAGATTAACACAAATCTCAACAGCCATTGGAAAGATAAACTCCTTTCCCTTCTTTAGAAGGTTTGAAACTATCTATGTTGGTTTTATTTGTGGTATAATTAAATCCCGGGGCTGATTGGTAATGGTGGAGAACAAGGAATCCTTCCCCTTATAGGTCATCATAGTCCATTTTTCCAATTTTTTTGGGGCTTTTGAAGGGTGTAGAAGTTTCAACTCCTTTAGTGGTATTTTCACCTATAGAGAAGTAAAAGGGAAATCCTTAATTTTACGCTATGAGGATTAGGATAAGAAACAAGTATTGTGTAGGTTTAGATAGAGCACACATTGAGTGAAATAAAGATCTTTCTAAATATTAATCATCTCCTTAAGGCCACAAGAAAAATCAACTTTAACACACACATGTTTCTAGGGTTGAGCATGGTAAAACCATTCAAGATCAACACCAAAAACCTTGCCAAGAGATTAGGTAATGGTTTGCCAAAAATGCCAATGGGGAAAAGTGAGGTTGGGAAACATAATCTAGATAGGAACCCAAAGCTTCTTGACATCAAAGGAAGAGAAGTCTCATGACCATTGTTGAAAAAAGAAGAAGAGAAGGTCGAACATACCAAGGCCCATGTTGGAAAATGGCCTAAACATAGCTAGGCTTAGAAAAATGAAACTAAAAAGCCCTTTGGTTAAGTTTCAGACACCATCAAGATAGACTCCATGAGGGGCACATGCCTTGGTGACCCGATCCTAGAGCATGTTTTCATGAGGGAGCATCCCCAAGAAATAAGAGCTATCTAAATAAATTTCTCTAACCTTTATAATGCTCTATCAAAATCCTGAATTGGTAAAATAATATTTGGTTTACCCAGAGGTGTGCCTCGTGAAAGACCTTGGAGAGAAATTTTTTTGGGTCATTTGTTCTAAGGTGCCATTATCACCCTATTTCAGATCTTCAACACTAGTAGAAACTACTATGTCGAGGTTTTTCAAGGACATCATAACAAAGGAAAGGACTCCTGTGATGAATGTGGTATGATACTAGACAAATGCAAAAAAACCAAATAGTGAGTAGAGAAAATTGAAACAAATTATTAATCAAATTACAAACATGAATTTATGTATAATGGAAAAATATCTGAACTACTAACATGCAACACCAAAGTATTATTTTTCATTCGAAATATTCAGGTAGATAGAGATATTGAAAAAATAGATGCTTGCTCCTTCAAATTATAGTGTCTAAAACTTGATTCATTATGATATTTTAACAAAATTCAATCTTAGTAGTTCAACAACAATATATCACTACCATAAACCAATGAAACTAACTTGTTAAAATTGATTCTACTTGGAAATCCTCTACACACATTGCACACTCCAATCAATGCCTAAAAAAATTTAATGCTATCCTCGAACATGAGCTAATCAAATCAAAGAATTAAGAAGAAAATATGGAAAATGAAAAAGAAAAGCATGAAAAATATGAGAAATTTGATTGGTATATTTTTTATTTTTTTGGTTTCCAAGATAATGTGCATAAAATAATGGAGTCAAACACTACTAATACGGAGCTCATTGACAAACTAATCAAAGCTATTTCAAAAGAAGGGGGAAATTCTCCCTCTTAATTGTCTCTTTGGGTCAAGGTATGTTCTTTTCTTATTTTTATGTTACTTTTTTCTACTGCTCTTGTGTTATTAAAGTGTTGTTAGCAACTTGTGTAAGGCCTACTTTCCTATTTTTTGTCTAGTCCTTAATATGTTGTTTTAAAGATTGAGACTTGGTTTCACACTTTTTAATATAAAAATAAAATGTAAAAGTATCAATATTTTTGTGATTTCTTCAAGTGTATTTGGGTGTTCAAACAAATTGAATCTAATTTTAAAATGTTGTTGAAATGAAATATAAATTATAACAATAGATTTATGTATAATGGAAAAATATCTAAACTACTAATGTTCAACACCAAAATCTGATATCTAATTCTAAATATTTAAGCAGATAGGGATATTAAAAAATCAATGTCTTTTCTTTCATACTATAGAGTCTAAGACTTGATCCATTATTGTTATTTAACAAAATTCAATTTATAGAGTTTTAACAACATTATATCACTGTGTTACAATAATTTAAAGCCATGAAAATAACTTGTTAAAATTGATTCTACTTAAAAATCATCTACAAACATTGCACATTCCAATCACTATTTGAATAAATTTGGTACCCTCCTTGAAGATAAACTAGTTAAATCAATAAGCTTTACAATGAGTGTGTAGGCGTAACTTTTTTTATTTTTTATATTATAAATATACTTCTTTCAAAAAAATAGATTATATTGTATGCAAGAATCTAAATTAGAAGCTCTTATTCACATCTTTATGGCAAAGAAAATTCATTACAATAAACATATTAGAATAATATATAAACTTTCTATTAATTTCAAAGGAAGATTACATTTTTTTGTAAAATTTCTCTTCTCAATCGTATTCTTCCAAAATCATCTAACCCTTACAAATAAGCACACCCTTCATTATATGATTTTTTTTAAAAAAATCATATAACTTTTACAAATTTTAGAAAAAAACAAAACATAACATTGTTGGGAATCTTCTATTTTCATCATCCTCTTGATTTTGTAAGTCATTATCTTTCATTTTTCTTTTAAAAACATTTAAAATTCATAATTAGAAATATTTGATGTGTAATGACTTCTGAAGTCATTAATTTCGATTTAGGTATCTCTTTGATCTCTCATTTTTAAAAAAATTGAAGAGATCTATTAACTAAAAAAATATCATACTAATTTAATAATATTTAGAACCAAATTCAATTGTTTGGAACTTTAAAAAAAATGTTTTTTTCTAGATTTTTAATTTTTTTTAATATTTAATAACATATATATATTGTCAAACATAGCAATTTGATAGGTTTGATTGTTTTGGATTATTGTAAAGAGATTTTTCAAGTGAAGTAAATGTGTCAGATTTGTGTTTAGTATTAAATACTAATTTTATATATGAACAACAAATATTTTGATTTCAATTTGATTTAGGTAAACTAAGACACTAAAGAAGTTATCATTTGAAATGACATTTTTCATAAAACAAATTGAATTTTTTTTTGATGGAAGGTTTTATACAAATCTATTGACATGTCGCTATCTAATACAAGAGCACAAGTCATAGGCTGAACTTCTTCGACTAAGAGCCAAGGACTAGGGGAAGTGACCCAATAACCATTAGGGGGTCCAATAACCATGACCTTTTTGTCATGTTTGCCCCCCAATTACTACTATTAAAAGAGCCCCAAAAATGAAAACACATATACTAATAGCCAATCACACATGTACTAATAGTCGATCATTTTTTAGCTTTTTTGGTTGGTGATTGGCCCATTTGTGCACCACTATTGGAATATTTCATAAAAACTACTGGGACATTTGGCCACAAGTATTGGTATTTTTGAGTGAGCAACAATTGGTGCAACATAGCGAGTATTGAGTGACACTTTTGAAATGCCACTTTTTTACCACTTTGCACTTGACGATCTCTACAAAGAGGTCTATGAATACCCAAAAGCCGAAACCTTAGCTTTAAGCTCTTAACTCACCTACTAAAATACACCAAAAATATTGACAAAATCTGACTTACGGTTTAGGAGTTCTATGTGCACGAAGTTAGTCTGATCGGCTACTAGGTCATCTCCCCTAGTGGATATCCATTCCACCAAATTTGCTTGAGGCATGATCCCAACCTCATCCCTTTTTTTCGATATCGAAATCTTACAGTCAACAAAACTTGATCCCCTATGAATTTATCTGACCCATTGAATTTTTGACAATTCACATAAAATGAATATTTCAACCTAATCTCCAACATCTCCCTACCTTTAAGCTAAAAAGACCATTTCTACACCTAATACCGAAATTGTAACAATATCCTCTAAATAAACAACCAAGCGATTTGCAGTCTATAACCCAAGTTTGTGGATTATTACATATGAAAACCCGTGTAGAAGAAAGGGAAGACATGAAATATGTCAAGCTAAAGATAAAAGAGTACATCCTCGAGTCAGAAACTTTCATGAACTTTCCTGACACTGCAAAGGCGGAGGAGGTGGGAAATCTTTGAATCGAGACAAGAAATTGAAGGGCTGGAGATTTTTATTTATTTCAACCTTTCCTTCAACGGTGGAAGTAAGGAGCACCTTTTACGGATGAAAATGAAAATTCACTGCTTTTGCTCATGTACAGTACGTATGTAGCTACAACAACGAGAGAAACATGTATAGAATTACTTTTGAAACAAACTGCGTAATCCCTTTTAATATTTTTTATAATTTTAAGATAAGCTGAGATGAACTTAATCATAATCCACATTAATAATCTCACAAAACAAACACGTATGTTCATGGCTATTTGATTCATTAATGAATAATTAAAACTTATTTTTCCACAATGTATCATCAATGTTGAGGTTGTTTTTAGTTTAAATTGTGTATAATTTTAAATAAATCTGTTCGGGATCAAGTCTTGTTGAGTGCAAGGCTTCGTCATAATAAAAGATAAAGCACAAAGCGTGTGATTGAATTTGACAGACGCGGTATCATATGGGACGAGGTTAGAATTATGTCATACAAATTTGATGAAATGTGTACATATCAGTCCATAACTCTCAGTCAAAGAGATTTCAACATACTTCCATGTCAGATAACTATAAATTGTTTGTGAATGATATAAAATCCTCAGCGGGCTCTTGTTCTATCAATAAAGTTGAATGGTTCTAATTGAGTCCCCTAAGGATCAAGTCAAAAAGAATGCAACACTTCAACATCATAAGAGATGAGACCTAGAGCATGTTGGCAAATTTGATGGATTTGTCATTGTAAGGGATGAGGTTGAGGTCATGCTAGATAAGTTTGATGGAATGGATGCATCTCAATCCTTGACTCACAATGGAAAAAAAATCAATATATTCTCGTATTGAATAGCTAGTTTTTTTTGGCAAATGCTATAAAATCGTCCATTAAAAGAACACCTCACCACCTAATTGATTTTCCCAAAATGGATATCTCTTAGTCCTTGACTATTTATTGATGAAGTTGAATGATTCTAACTGTGTCCATTAGGGATCACATCTTGCTAAATGCAAGACTTTAACATCATAATGGATGAGGTTTGATGGCAAATTTGATGAACCCAACATCATAAAGGATGAACTCAGGATCGCATCGAACAAAATTGACTCAATGGATACTTCTCAATCTTCAACTCTCTATTGATGAAGTTGAATTGTTCTGATTGAGTTCGCCAAGGATCACATCTTGCTAAGAGCGAGACCTTGACATCATAACAAATGAGGTAGGGAGAATAATTTTGACAAAATATTCATCTCTTAGTCCTTGACTCTCTATTCATGATGTGGAATGGTTCTAAATGAATCCACCAAGGATCACATGTTGCTGAGTGCAAGACTCTAACATCTTAAGGGATGAGATCGTGGACCATATCGAACAAATTTGATAGAATGGATATCTCTTAGTCCTTGAATCTCTATTGATGAAGTTGAATGCTTCTAAATGAGTCCACCAAAGATGAGATCTTGTTGAATGCATGGTTTTGACATCATAAGGAATGACGTTGGAATCATACTGAACAAATTTGACATAACAAATACCTCTCAACCCTTATCCCTCCATTGATGAAGTTGAATGGTTCTAAATGAGTCCACCAAGGAGGAGATATTGTTGAGTGCAAGACATTGACATTATAAGAGATGAAGTTGAAGCATGTCGAGCGAATTTGACAAACTCAACATCATAAGGAATGAGGTTGGGATCATGTTGGACAAATTTGACAAACCTGACATCATAAGTAATGAGGCCAAGAGTATATCTAGTAAATTTAACATGCCCCACATCATAAGGGATGAGGTCGAGGATAATGCCGAACAAATTTGACAAAACAAATACCTCTCAATCTTTGTCTCACTATTGATGAAGTTGAATGGTTCTAAATGAGTCTACAAAGGACGCGATGATGTTGTGTGCAAGACTCTCACATCATAAGTGATGAAGCTGAGCTCATGCCAAGCGAATTTCAAAGACTCAACATCATAAGGAATGAGGTTGGGATCATGTTGGAGAAATTTGACAAACCTGACATCATAACGAATGAGGCCAAGAGTATACATGATTAATTTAGCGAACTCTGTGCCATAAGGGATGGATTTGAGCAACACACTAAACAAAATTGACATAATAGATGCATCTTAATCTTTGACTCTCTATAGATGAAGGTGAATGATTCTAAATGAGTCCACCAAGGATAAGATCATGGTGAGTGCAAGACTCTAACATCATAAGTGTATTGGACAGATTTGACAGACTTGGCATCATAAGTGATGAGGTTAGGTTAGATCATATTGGACAAATTTGACAAACCCAACAATATAAGAAATGAGGTGAGGAGTCTACGTGATAAATTTGATAGACCCCACATCACTAGCACTAAGGTTAGAATCTTATTGGTAGACATGACATCACAAAGAATGAGACAAGAAGTATGACTAGTAAATTCGACAGAACCCACATCACAAATGGGGCCATGACTTGTCAAAAGAAACACCTCACCACCAAACCCATTTTTCCCCTCCCCAAGAGGTGTACAAAACCACACGCCCCAGTACTCAATCCTCTCTAACCAAGGGGCGAGATATTCTCCATTGGGGAGAGTATAGAAACAGGACAAAAAGAGACAAGTTGATATAAATAAACAAAAAAGCCAGGGAAATGTGGCAAGATTGCGATCGGCCCGGCCAAATAATTCACCACCCGGTGGGCCAACACCCAAAACAGCCTCGTTCCACACATTATAAACCCAACTCCCAAATCCTCCCTCACAAGATACTCCCAAAACTCCCCTGTTTTTCACCTAATTTGACTCTGTGAATCCAAAAATTCCCTCACCCATGTCGTCCAGAAAGCTACTGGATGTAAACACGGCATCTATGCCAGTAGACATATCGAAAGATATGATCCAACTCCGCCCCGAGGAAGGCTCATTCGACCCAAACTTAGTAGTAATCTTAGCGGCTCTGCTCTGTGCTCTCATCTGCGCCCTCGCCATAAACTATATAATCCGCTGGTCTTTTCACTTCACCCGTCTCTTTGTAGCCCGGCGGGACGCCCAAATCGGCGAATCAGCCGGTCTCGGAGTCCCCAGTGAAACGGCGGGTCTGAAACGGGCAGAAGTTCTGACATTGCCCACCATGATCTACTCAAAAACGGCGGATCGTGTTGAATTGGACTGCCCCATTTGTCTCTCGGAGTTTGCAGATGGGGAAAAGATCCGGGTTTTGCCCGAATGCACGCATTCGTTCCACAGGCAGTGTATAGATCAATGGCTGCTGTCTCATTCTTCGTGCCCGACTTGTAGGAGGAGTCTGGTGGATTTTGTTGCAGAGAAGAGCACCGTGGCCGCCGTTCTTTGCAGTTTTCAGCAGGGTCAGGAATGTCCCCAGAATGGTAGCATTCGTATAATCATTCACCGGGCAAGGGAGGAAGAGGAAGGAGGGGATTTTGCAGGGCCTGCAACGGAACAGGGTTCTGAAAGGCTAACAGGATCTGTAGTAGCTCAGAGGATTTCTGATCGGAATCCAGGATCTGACACTTGTTAGTGCTTATCCACTGACATGGGTTCTTTTTGTGGGTCCTGCTGGAACAGCTTCTTGGGATTGATGCTGGATCCATTACCCCTGGTAATGGGTTTAAGTAGGCCATTTGTTTAGGGAAAAAGAGTGTACAGAATGAGAGGTGAAGGAGAAGAGTACCAGTTTCTGCACTGTTTAACTTCATGTATGATCTGTAGAATCTAAATTGTATGTGGGATTTCTGATTTGAATCCTGAATCTGACAGCTGTTATTGCTTATCCACCGACATGCATCCTTCTTCCTGAAACAGTTAATGGTGGATTCATTACCCCTGGTAATTAGTTTAAGTAGGCCGGTTGTTCAGGAAAAAGTGTGTACAGAATGAGGGGTGTGTATAATTTTTTCTTGATCATGTATTTTTAAGGTTATTTTCTGAATATATGAGCTTTGGGTTTCTCTCTCCATTGTTGTCTGAGATGCTGGTGTATGTGGGAAGTGTAGTGTAGCTTTGTTTAGTGGTTTGTAAAATTGCCTTTTTGAAATCAGTGAAAAGTTGCTGAAAAAGGTTAGAGAAATACATTGTTTAGTGGGAAAAAGAATTTAGTGCTTGAAATTTGAGTTGATAAGGTTGAAGAAAAATGCATTGTTTATTAGGGGAAAAAATTTGGTACTGAAGTTTGAGTTGATTTTAGTAAATGTGAGTGTAATTTAGTTTGACTTTCATTATTAATAATTAAATATACATGAATTATTTCCAAGAAGTCATGTAGAGAAAGTAATAAATAATGTTATTCTATATGGGTGACCTTAGTATGAAATCTCATTTATATATGAGACTCTAAAATGGGCTTCATATGTTAGGTTTAGACTTTGAATTAAAATACAATTATTCTTACCAACAATTTATATAAGAAAAGTAACAAGTTATGTTATGTCATGTCATATAGTTGGCACAATAAACAAATTGATTGAATACAAGGGACCTAATTTTTTAAATATTTGACACTTTAAAAAAATGGTATATAAAGTAATAGTTAATAAAACAAGCCTCGTATTTTAAGTTTAAATGTTGGATATATTAATAAGGCAATATAAAAATTTGAGTTGTTTGAATCATTGCGAGAGTTACAAAAGTTAAAGTATTAGATCTTTTTTTATGAATATGTTTAATTATAGGCCAATGATCATTCGATTGTAAAAGAAACACAATTTAAACCATTCAATTTATGTGGGGTTGGATATCTCATTGATATGAAATCTCTTTAAGATCCATGATTTTCTAATTTCTTGATATTTATTTGTTGCCTATGAATTGTCATGTAAAGAAAGTAATAAATAGGAAATAAATTATTTTATGTCATATTGGTGACGCTAGAAAAAAAAAATGATTTAATATAGGGATCTAATTTTATTTTAATATTTTGACACTTCTAAAAAAAGTAGTATTTGAAATCATTTTTAATAAATTGGGCTTCATACCTTAAAGTTAAGCATTTTTTATTAACAAGTTAAAAAAAGCTTTAGTTATTTGAGTAGTTATGAGAGGTGCAAAGTTATAAGTATTAGATCCTTTTCATAGATATGTTTAATTATAGGTTAATGATCATTCAATTATAAACCATTCAGATTGTGTGGGGTTGGGTATCACAGTGATATGAAATCTCATTTAGATCTATGATTTATAATTTCTTGATTTCTATTTGTTTTCTACAAGTTGTCATTCTTAAAAATTGATGAGCATATTATGATATTTGTGTAGTGTAAAATCATTATGGACCAACAAACACTATTTAGTGTTAATAGAATGCTAAAAAACACACTAGTGAATTCATGCATGACGAATCATATGATTTATCCATACAAAATATCTATTTCAAGTGGATATATGAATATGCATCTAACACACTTATATATTTACACTGTGTACATACACACACATGTACATGTGTGTGTGTGTGTGTGTGTGTGTGTGTGTAAACACACACACACACACACACACACACACACACACACACACACATATATATATATATATATATATATATATATATATATATATATATATATATATATATATATATATATATATATGTGTGTGTGTGTGTGTGTGTGTGTGTGTGTGTGTGTGTGTGTGTGTGTGTAAACATGCATGTATGTATGTATATATATATATATATATATATATATATATATATATATATATATATATATATATATATATATATATATATATATATATATATATATATATATATATATATATATACATAGGGTAAAAGTACAAACTGTTGTCACACTTTTATAAAGGAAATGGCAAACACAACAAAAGTTGTTCAACCTTGATGTATACAAGTGTCAATTTTGTTTTTAATTTCAGAATTGTACAAATTGATGCAATACAATAATGTTCATTAAGTTTACATTTTTATTTTTAAATCAAATTTTTTTTTTTTTTATATATATGTAAAGACAGATCTTGTATTGCTAAAAAAACAAAAAAAAATGGGAGGTCTAGTTGGCATTACCAACAAAATGAAAATAGGCATATTTTTCCCCGATCTCTATTTCCCAAAAAGAAAGCATCAATATCTAGTGCATGGATAAAAAATGATGTATATTTTCTTCAATAACATTTTAAAATTACAAATACTAGAATTTGTTAATTTTCATTTTCTACCAATTTTTGTCTAATAGTTTATCACTATCAAAAACCAATTTATATCCTTTTGGAGAAAATTATCTCCTCTAATGAACCATATACTATGGATGAGCTTGATGATGTGGATGTAAGAGAGTGTTAGGAATAACAATCCATAATACAACTGAGAGGGGGGGTGAATCAGTTGTATGATAGATTTTTAAACTTTAAGCAACAACAATATTAGATCCAATGAACACAATGAATGCCAACATAATAACACAATATTTTGGTCTCGGGGAAACCCTGTTAAAGGTAAAAACCCTGGTGGAAATTAGCACCCACAAATGATGTACTGAGAGTATAGTTATCCTTGTTAGAAGATATAGCACTGTTAGGAGCTTATTGAAACATTATAGTACATAGTCCTTGTTAGAGGACAGACCCTGTTAGGAGTCAAGAACAAAAGGGGGGGCTCACTGCCCAAAGAAGGTTAAGTCCACCTTCAGAACTCATTGTTCGCAACAAGTGTATATGAAGAAATACATAATCTTTTGAACTGTTTGGCAGCAATTATCTTTACTTGATCAGTTCCAATAAAGTCCACCAACAAACCTCTGCTCTACATACAATAGACACAAGCTCACAGCTTTCATAACCTTTAGATATATCATCTTCTTCTCATCCATGTCTTTTCCAAAGAAAAGACCTTTCATTTATACCTTATTACAATTCTCATAAGCAGGTCGGCCCATAAGGCTTTCCTAATTATAAAAAATTACATAAACCCTTGCTAAGATACACACGGTATCTAAAACAAGTCTACAATGATTACATTACAACAATTAAGGACCGAAATCCTTAATTCAAGTTCGCCATCCATCATACACGCTACATCTCTGTAGTCGGCTTCCAAATAGATCACCTTCCAGAGTACACTCCACAATTGATGTCATCCTGCATTTCGTACCTTGCACAGTTCATAGAACATTCTTCAATACTCTATCTTTCATCTCTGAATTTTCCATGGATTGATTCCACATCGCCTGAAAGCTATACACAAAACTCAGAGACTAACTCTGTTATTTCTCATTGTCAGAGAAAGTGACTAGTCTTCACCAAAACATCTGTAACTCATCCAATATGAAACTTTGCATGATGCAATCTTGGATATAAGATCACAACACACTCCTAAACTCTCATCTATCTTCACAACATCTGAAACATCCATACAATGTTCATACACTGTGATAACCAGTCTGATCTCCTCACAGAAACATATGTTGACATCAGTGACAAAACACAAATGACAATAGTATGAGTGCATATTCAGTAATGTAGTGATTAAACATATTAAATGTCTCAATCACCTCTCCATGCATTAGCAATATCCAATATTCTCCCCCTTTGGCATTGATGTCAACATATGGAAAAATTCATCATCCCAAAGTTATATCAATCCAAAGTTCTGTAACCAAAACAATCTCCCCATACATTAGGGATTTTCTCATAGAAACACTCCCCCTTTGACAATAATGGCAAAGGGTGCCATGAGTCATCAACTTCTTTCCAACAGCTTTCTTCCACGATCACTCCCCCTGAGGAGTAGATCCCTACATCCATTATGATAAGGCTTTGAAAACCCCTGGACTGATGCATCGCTACATCATTTAATTCTGACTAGGAGGGGTCTGAACCCCCAACATACCTATGAGACATTCAAAGGTATCTTTCGGCAGTGGCTTTGTGAAGATGTCTGCAATCTGCTCTTTTGTACTGATATACTCTAATTTAATTTCCTTCTCTGCCACCTTGTCTCTCAAGAAGTGATACTTGATAGAAATATGTTTAGTTTTAGAGTGCATTACCGGATTCTTTGACATATTTACTGTACTGGTGTTATCACAATGGATAATTACAGGCTCATCATAATTTATTCCAATGTTTGTCAGCATTTAATGTCATCCAAACAATCTGAGTGCAATTTATGGCAGCAACCACATACTCTGATTCAACAGTAGATTGTGCTATACAATCTTGTTTCTTACTTAGCCAAGAAACCAACTTTTTCCCAAGGAAAAATGCACCACCACTAGTACTTTTTGTGTTATCAATATTTCCTACCCAATCAGCATCAGTATAAGCATGAAGTTCAAAGCTATCATTTATGTTTTACCATAAGCCATAGTCTATGGTTCCTCTTAGATACCTTAGTATCCTTTTCACAACAGCTAGATGTGTTTCTTTGGGTTCTGCCTGATATCTAGCCACAATTCCAACATCATTACCAATATTTGGTCTAGTGTGGGTTAGATATTGTAGTCCTCCAACCATTGATTTGTAAAGGGTCTGAAAAACACACTTTGATTCATCATCAATTGTTAGCTTATTATCAGTCACCATAAGTGTTCCTACTGGTTTACAGTCCTCCATTCCAAACTTCTTTAGCAATTCTTTGAGATACTTGGTCTGAGAAATAAAGATACCATTCTCATTCTAAGTTATTTGCAATCCAAGAAAGAATTTCATTTCACCTATCATGAACATCTCAAATTCACTTTCCATTTCTTTAGCAAATTTCTTACATAGATCATCATTGCCTGCAAAGATAATATCATCCACAAAGACTTCTATTATCAGGATTCCATCTTCACTAGTTCTTAAATACAAATTACTGTCCGCATTACCTTTTCTAAATCCAAATCGAAGTAGGTACTTGTCTAACCTTGCATACCAAGTCCTAGGATCTTGCTTCAGCCCATACAGAGCTTTCTTCAACTTGCACACCATGTCTCTATCTTCCCATAGCAGAAATCCATCAAGTTGTTCTATATAAACTTCTTCTTCAAGATGTCCATTCAGAAATGCATATTTCACATCAATCTGATACACCTTGAAGTTCTTATGTGCAAAATAAGCCAAGAACAATCTTACTGCCTCTATTCTAGCAACAAGAGGAAATGTTTCTTTAAAGTCTATGCCTTCTTGTTGTGAGTATCCTTTACATACTAGCCTTGATTTGTTTCTTACAACAATACCTTCTTCATTCATTTTGTTTCTAAAAACCCATTTCGTTCCTATTACATTTTTGTTTTTAGGCCTAGGAACCAATTCCCAAGTGTCATTCTTCTTTATCTGATTTAACTCTTCCTTCATAGCATTTAACCAAGATTCATCTCTGCATGCTTCATCTGTAGTTTCTGGTTCAACTTGAGAAATCAAACAAATTTCTTCTCTAACCCTTGATCTAGTTAGTACTCCCTGACTGGTATTGCCAATAATTTGATTTTCGTGATGGTTATTCTTTACATACCTCATGTTTTAGGAGTCTTAGTAGCCTTACTTGTGCTAGTATCACAAGCCTCTTTTTCACTTTCTACCTCAACAATTTCTTCTCCTTCTACAACAATAGTAGTTTCTTTTATCTTTGAAATCTAATTACTATCATACATTCTTTCTTGTATCTGAAACTTCTCATCTATTCTTACATTGTTACTTTCAATCATCTTCCTCAATCTCAGATTGAAGCATTTGTAAGCCTTGCTCTTTGTTAGGAATAAGGTGTCTCAAACTTGGATAATTCCTATTCTTATTATTTGTTTTGTAAATGTATTTTTTGCAAATAATGTAATTAAGTGTGAGTGTACATGTCTAGTTGGCATGTTGATGTGTCGGCATCTTGCGCGTAAGGAGATCATGACTGAAACGGTCATGATGGATTCCTATGACGCGTAAGAACTATTTAAAGAATGTTCTATGACAAGTGTAAAAGCATCTTATGACTTGGGCCTATTTGGGCGCCCAAGAAGAAGTGGTTGGTGTGTGTAAGAGAATATGCCAAAAATAGGTTGGTATGACAGATTCTCTTACACTTCTCTTGTGACCGTTATTTTTGGCAGATTCTATGACAAGCTGTCATAGTCTATTCTAGGGATGGATGCCTATTCTTGGGATTGCATGTAACAACTGTGTACATGTGGCTTTGTGCATGGGTCTTGGTGGTTGTGCCTATTTTTGGGTCCAGAGGAGTCTATATATATGATGCTACTCCTATGGGAGAGATATAACAGAAATTTAAGTCTTGTTGGCTTTGTCTCTCATTTCCTGAAAGAACTTGCATTGCAAGTGTATTGTAATCTTTGTGTTGAAGATAATACATTGTGCAAGTTTTGGAGTGCTGGGGTTTTTTACCGAAAGGTTTTCCCCAGGGTATATCATTGTGTCATTCTCTATTTTTCTGTATGTATGGTATGTGGTTGCAATATCTTTGTTAAAGTAGTTAACGAATCTGAAATTGTAAGGATTTATAAGAATTTGCACAATACTGTCCTATAGAGATTAGCGTAGGAAGTTGTTTCCGCACCTAAGTTTCCTTACAAGTGGTATCAGAGCTTGATCAACTTTTGATCCTAGTTGTTGGGTAGGGTTTTTTGAGCTAATCTCAAGTTTGAGTGGGAGTTTTTTGCAGATCATTCTGAATCTTATTTGCAGATTGAGATGGCAAGTTCATCATATGGAAGAATGGAGGTGGAGAAATTTAATGGCATTAATTTCGAGTTCTGGAAACTCAAGATGGAAGACATGTTGGAAGATCGTGACCTATGGGAAGTGACTTCAAATGCTACAAGACCAGCAACTATAGCTCAAGCAGATTGGGATATCAAAGACCGTAAAGCTAAGGGTCTCATAAGACTTTGTTTAACTGATGCAGTTCTTCTGAATGTTCTAGATGAGAAAATCGCAAATAGCTTGTGGGAAAGACTTGCAACCGTGTATCAGACCAAATCTCTGGTGAACAAGTTGTTCCTGAGGAAGACGTTGTACTCTCTGTGAATGGAGGAAGGTGGATCCTTAACGGATCATCTAAATGCATTTAATCTGCTGGCTGCACAATTAACATCAGCTAGTGTCAAGTTAGAGGAGGAGGATCATTGCTACACACTTTTGTGTTCTTTACCAGATTCATGGGACCATCTTGTGATGGCTCTCGGAAGCACTTTAGTCACCTTCAAAATGGATGATGTGGTGTCTTCACTGCTATCAGAGGAGATGCAGAGAAAGGCTTCCGTTTCAGAAAAAGAAGCCCTTGCTGTTCGTGGGAGATCCACTGAAAGGGGAAAGAAAAATGACAATAAGTCTGACAATAAGGGTAGATCCAAATCCCGTGGGAAGTCAAAGACTTCCAATAAGTCCAAGGCAAAATGTTGGAACTGTGATAAATCTGGGCACTTCCGTAAAGACTGCAAAGAGCCGAAGAAGAAGAAGAAAGGTTCAGATTTAGCTTCAGAAAGATCTCAAGAAGATGGTGATGCATTCATCGCAGCTTTGGTAGCCCATGCATCTGATGATGTGTGGTTGGTTGACTCAGGTGCATCTTTTCACATGACCTCTCATCGAAATTGGTTCTCAAAATATGAAGAGTTCGATGGTGGAAAGGTGTACTTGGGTGATGATTCTCACCTAAAGATAGTTGGATGTGGAAGGGTCACTATCAAATTTCCTGATGGACGAGTAAAGGGAATCAACGGAGTTATGCACATTCTGGGTTTGGCATGAAACCTATTATCTGTAAGTATGCTGAATGATGTAGGTGTGCAAGTTGTTTTTTCGACAGAAGGATGCAAGATGATGAGAGGATCGATAGTGCTTGCAAGGGGTACTAGGAGAGGTACCTTATTTCAGCTAGATGCATGTATTCCTCTATGTAATAGTTCTTCATCCTCACCATCTGAACAAGCAGTGAAGAAGTCTGTGGCTATTGGTTCCGATGGTAGTGCAAACACTTTGGAAGGTAAGCTTCCCGCAGAAAAGACAATGTTGTGGCATATGAGATTTGGCCACATTGGTGAAAAGGGTCTCAGAACCCTGAAAAATAAAAATATCGTCGAGGGGTTAAATGATTGCAATCTCGAGTTTGACTTCTGCGAACACTGTGTCTATGGTAAACAAAATCATGTTCAGTTTTACTCTAGTTCTCACAAATCTTCTGATATTTTGAATCTTATTCATTCTAATGTATTTGGTCCTGTAAAATTTCCTTCAATCTCCAAGTCTGTATTTTTTGTATCTTTCATAGATGATTACAATAGAAGGACGTGGATTTATTTCCTTAAAACTAAGACACAAGTCTTTAGTCGGTTCAAGGAATTTAAAGCTCTTGTAGAGAATTAGACTAGTAAGAAGATTAAGTGTGTGAGAACTGACAATGGTGGTGAGTTTTGCTTAGCAGAGTTTGAACAATTCTATAAAGAACAAGGTATCGAGAGGCATAAGACAACTCCTTATACCCCATAGCAAAATGGAGTTGCAGAGAGAATGAACATGACACTGATGGAGAAGGCTAGGAGTATGCTTAGTGGAGCTAGTTTAGAACAAAGGTTTTGGGCCGAAGCTGTGGCCACTGCTTGCTATCTGGTTAACAGATCTCCTACATCAGCCCTTGTTGGTAAGACACCCATGGAGGTGTGGTCTGGTAAGAAGCCTTCAATTAGACATCTTTGTGTTTTTGGTTGTGAAGCTTATGCACATGTTCCAAAGGAGAAAAGATCTAAGTTGGAAAACAAAGCTGTTAAATGTATTTTCATCGGATACAGTGCTGGTGTGAAAGGATACAAGCTTTGGGATCCCGTGACTAGTAAGGTGTTGTATAGTAGAAATGTTATTTTTAGAGAGCTAACATCTTCTCCTATTGTGCTAAAACCAGATGAAAAAAAAAAGAAAAAGATGTTGTTCAGTTGCCTCCTACCCCTAAGAAGACTGAACAGAGAGACCATGTTGGGCCTAATGATGGGGAGAGATCTAGCAGCTCTGATAGTTCAGAAGAAGAGGAAGAACAACCTCAACCGCAGCCCTTGAGGATATCCACGAGAGAAAGAAAGCAACCAGAAAGGTTTGGTTATTCTATGTTAGATTCTAGTTGTGCCTTTGCTTTGATTACTAACACTGATGAGCCTAGATCTGTGAAAGAGGCTTTGGGCATGGAAGATGCAGGTTCCTGGATTGAGGCTATGGATGATGAGATGGCTTCATTGGAGAAAAACAAAACTTGGGACCTTGTACCTTTGCCTAAAGGGAGAAAATCTGTTGGCTGTAAATGGGTGTTCAAGAAGAAATTTTGTGCAGATGGCAGTGTTGAAAGGTATAAAGCTAGATTGGTTGCAAAGGGGTATTCACAGGTAGAGGGAATAGATTATGGTGAAATATTCTCTCACGTTGCAAAGTTGGCATCCATTAGATTTCTGTTATCTCTTGTTGCATCATATGATTTAGAGATAGAACAGATGGATGTGAAGATAGCTTTCCTTCATGGTGATTTGGAGGAAGAGATTTATATGTCACAGCCTGAGCACTACATTGTTAAAGGTAAAGAATCCTTAGTTTGCAGATTAAAGAAATCTCTATATGGTTTGAAGTAATCTCCTAGGATGTGGTACCTTAAGTTTGATGCCTTTGTGTTGTCAATTGGATTTGTAAGATCAAAATCAGATCATTGTGTTTATTTCAGAGTTGAAAATGATCGCCTTCTTATTATTACATTATATGTTGATGATATGTTGCTCTTTGGGAAGGGTAAGGGTATGATTTTTGATTTTAAATCTCAGTTGTCAACACAATTTGAGATGACAGATCTTGGGGCAGCTAGGTACATCTTGGGTATGGAAATTAGTAGAGACAGGTCTAACAGAAAACTTTGGTTGAGTCAGAGTAAGTATGTGAAGTTTGTGTTGGACAGGTTTAGCATGGCAGATTGTAGACCACTATGTGTTCCTATTTCTGTGGGAACAAAGTTATCTGTGGATGATTGTTCAAAATATCCTAGTGAGGTGGAGGACATGAGTAGAGTACCTTATGCTAGTGCAGTTGGCAGTCTTATGTACGCTATGGTCTGTACTAGACCAGACATTGCCTAGGCAGTGGGAGTCCTAAGTCGATTTATGGCTAACCCTAGACAGGTACATTGGGATGCAGTTAAGCGAGTATTCAGATATTTGAGGGGTACATCAGATTACTCCATATGTTATCATGGTAACTCTTTTGGATCTCTGCATTCAATTTGTATTCATGGTTTTGTGGATTCAGATTGGGCAGGTGATATTGACAGCAAGAGATCCACTAGTGCTTATGTGTTCACTATGTTTGGTGGTGCCATCAGTTGGATGAGTAAGCGACAACCTGTGGTTGCTTTGTCCACTACAGAAGCTGAGTACATGGCTGCTACTCATGCTTGTAAAGAAGCCATTTGGCTTAGAAGATTGTGTTCTAATGTTGGTGTTGATGCAGAACAAATTACTATTTGGTGTGACAGTCAGAGCACTATTTGCCTTGCAAAGAATCCAACTTTCCATGCCAGAATGAAGCACATTGATGTGCAGTTTCACTTTGTGAGAGATATGGTGGAAGATGGAAAGGTAAATTTGGAGAAGGTAGATACTATGAAGAATGTTGCAAATGCATTAACGAAACCAGTGGGCACTGAGAAGTTCAGATGGTGTTCGAAGTCTATGGGCCTTTTGGCCTATAGCGGTTAAAGTTCCTGTTATGTTCCTGTTGCTCTTACAAGGTGTTCAACAAGTGGGAGAATGTTAGGAATAAGGTGTCTCAACCTTGGATAATTCCTATTCTTATTATTTGTTTTGTAAATGTATTTTTTGCAAATAATGTAATTAAGTGTGAGTGTACATGTCTAGTTGGCATGTTGATGTGTCACTCCACTTGATGTGTCGGCATCTTGTGCGTAAGGAGATCATGACTGAAATGGTCATGATGGATTCCTATGACGTGTAAGAACTATTTAAGGAATGTGCTATGATAGGTGTAAGAGCATCTTATGACTTGGGCCTATTTGGGCACCCAAGAAGAAGTGGTTGGTGTGTGTAAGAGAATATGCCAAAAATAGGTTGGTATGACAGATTCTCTTACACTTCTCTTGTGACCGTTATTTTTGGCGGATTCTATGACAAGCTATCATAGTCTATTCTAGGGATGGACGCCTATTCTTGGGATTGCATGTAACAACTGTGTACATGTGGCTTTGTGCATGGGTCTTGGTGGTTGTGCCTATTTTTGGGTCCAGAGGAGTCTATATATATGATGTTGCTCCTATGGGAGAGATATAACAGAAATTTAAGTCTTGTTGGCTTTGTCTCTCATTTCCTGAAAGAACTTGCATTGCAAGTGTATTGTAATCTTTGTGTTGAAGATAATACATTGTGCAGGTTTTAGAGTGCTGGGGTTTTTTACCGAAAGGTTTTCCCCAGGGTATATCATTGTGTCATTCTCTATTTTTCTGTATGTATGGTATGTGGTTGCAATATCTTTGTTAAAGTAGTTAACGAATCTGAAATTGTAAGGATTTATAAGAATTTGCACAATACTCTCTTATAGAGATTAGCGTAGGAAGCTGTTTTCGCACCTGAGTTTCCTTACACTCTTAACAGAGTAACTAAGGAAAATTTCTTCATCACTTCTAGCATCAAACTTCCCTATCTCATCATCTCTCTTGATATAACACTTACTGCCAAATATTTTGAAATATTTTACAATAGGAGTATGATCAAACCATAATTCATATGGAGTCTTACTTGTACCTTCTCTGATTTGAATTATGTTCAATGTATACACTATTGTTCCAACAACCTCTCTCCAATGTACATGAGATACATTTCCTTCAATCAACATTGTCCAAGAAGCATCAAGTATAGTCATGTTCCTTCGCTTTGCTATCCCAATTTGTTGTGGAGTCCCAGGAGAAGATGTCTGTCTCTTTATTCCATGCTCTTCGCAAAATGAATTGAATAAGTCTGAAGTAAACTCTCCACCTCTGTTTGACCTTAAACTCTTGATCTTTAAACCTAATTCATTCTCTACTTTTGCTTTGAACAACTTGAATTTATCAAATGCCTCTGATTTTTCTTTCAAATAAGTGACCCACATTATTCTAGAGAAATCATCAACAAAGAGTATGAAATACCTTTCACCATAGTATGATTTTGTCCTTGTAGGTTCACATAGGTTTGTGTGTACCAGCTCCAACTTCTCTTTTGATGTATATTCTTTTCTTTTGTAACTGCTTCTAGTCTGTTTTCCCATGACACAGTCTCTGCAAATAGTGTTAGATGGTTTCACAATCTTTGACAGATCTCTCACTGCATTAGTCATACTTGCCTTTACAATGTTATCAAAATTAACATGACAAAATATCCTATGCCATAACCAATTGGCATCAACCTTCGCAATAAATCAAGAGGCTCCAGATGCATTTAATTCAAATACATTACCTCTAGACTTGGTACTGGTTGCAATCAGCTTACTTGCCTTACTTTTGATAAAACATTTATCATTGAAAAAACTTAATTGAAACTCTTTATCCATTAACTGTGCAACACTCAACAAGTTATGTTTTAATCCTTCAACAAGCAGTACATTATATGTATTAGTCTTTCCATCTAGAGTAATAGATCCTACTCCTATGATAGATTTAGGAAGATTGTCCCCAAACCTCACAACACCACCATCATACTTTACTAATTTAACAAAATTGTTCTTATCACCAGTCATGTGATGAGAACAACCACTGTCTATTATCTATTTAGTTTTCTTGTCAACATGAGATACTAAAGCTTTTTCCTCATGCACTAGTTCATCTCTAATAGCAACAAATCCAATCTCTTCACAATCTAAATCATCATCATCAGAGATGCCTTCACTAGCATAATAACATTATTTGTCCCTTTTAATCTTTTCATAATTAGGTTTGTACTTAGGAACTCTTGTAGGACATCTAGATGCAAAATAACCTACCTTATTGCATGAAAAAAATTTCAAGGGTAACTTGCCTTCAAACTTGCCCTTACCTCTTTTTTCTCTTCTAGCAATTAGTGCAACAAGTTCATCCATCTTTCTTTCTTCTACCATTATCTGTTCCCATTCCTCAACATACTCACCAAGCTCTTCTTTTAGGTCTTCTTTGCTGATTCTCGGAAGTGCAAAAAATTTCTTGTGTGCAGATGCCTTAAATGTAGTTTTAACTTTAGGTACAACCTCTCCTAATTCTGCAACTTCAAAGGTAGTTAGCTTTGCAATCAACATCTCTCTGTTAAAGTTCAGAGTCATAGGTATAGTTTCTTAAATAGACATAGCCTTGAACTTGTAAGAAGGTGTCAAGGATCTTTGCAATAACTTCATCTTCATCATAAGTGCCTCCGTAGTTTTTGATTCCAACTATAGCTTCTGTAACCCTTTGAACATAGGCCCTAATGCTTTCATCCTCATTCATTTGCAGCTTCTCCATCTTTGTCTTCCAATTTTGCAACTTCGCTTGTTTGGTATACTTGTCTCCCTTATATAATGCTTCTAATCTTTCCCAAATCAGGAATGCTGAATCCAAGTCTTTAAATTCAGTAAACTCTCCTTCAGAGTGCACTAATTAGTGTTTCTCTTGCAATCATGTTAAGTGAAAATATCTTCTTTTCATCCTCAACAGCTATTGTCAATTCATCTTCAGTCTTTATAGCCACCTTGTTCCTCATAATCAACCAATAGTCAATCCCCAAACAAAATAGGTGAGTTCGCATCTTATTCTTCCAATTGTCAAAGTTTTCAAGATCAAATTTCAGACTATCCTTCCTATAGAATTCCATCTCCAAGATCACCTCAAGCTGTTAAGTTTTCTCTCTAAGGACCACTTGCTCTGATACCAATTGTTAGGAATAACAGTCCACAATACAACTGAGAGGAGGGGTGAATCAGTTGTGTGATAGATTATTAAACTTTAAACTTTAAGCAATAGCAATATCAGATCCAATGAACACAATGAATGCCAACACAATAACACAATATTTTGGTCTCAGGGAAACCCCGTTAAAGGTAAAAACCCCGGTGGGAATTAGCACCCACAAATGATGTATTGAGAGTATAGTTATCCTTGTTAGAAGATATAGCCCTGTTAGGAGCTTATTGAAACATTATCATACATAGTCCTTATTAGAGGACAGACCCTGTTAGGAGTCAAGAACCAAAGGGGGGGCTCACTACCCAAAGAAGGTTAAGTCCACCTTCAAAACTCACTGTTCACAACACAAGTGTATATGAAGAAATACACAATCTTTTGAACTATTTGGTAGCTACTGTCTTTGCTTGATCAGTTCCAATAAAGTCCACCAACAAACCTCTACTCTACATACAACAGACACAAGCTCATAGCTTTCATAACCTGTCTATATCATCTTCTTCTCATCCATATCTTTTCCAAAGAAAAGACCTTTCATTTATACCTTATATTACAATTCTCATAAGTAGGTCGGCCCATAAGGCTTTCCCAATTACAAAAAATTACATAAACCCTTGCTAAGATACGCACAATATCTAAAACAAGTCTACAATGATTACATTACAACAATTAAGGACCGAAATCCTTAATTCAAGTTCGCCATCCATCATACATGCTACATCTCTGTAGTCATCTTCCAAATAGATCACCTTCCAGAGTACATGCCACAGATGGCATCATCTTGCATTTCGTACCTTGCATAGTTCATAGAACATTCTTCAATACTATATCTTTCATCTCTGAAGTTTGCATGCACTGATTCCACATCGCCTGAAAGCTATACACAAAAATCAGAGACTAACTCTGTCATTTCTCACTGTCACAAATAGTGACCAGTCTTCACCAAAACATCTATAACTCATCCAATATGAAACTTTTCATGATTTGATCTTGGATATAAGATCACAACACACTCTTGAACTCTCATATGTCTTCACAACATCTGAAACATTCGTACAGTGTCCATACACTATGATAACCAGTCTGATCTCCTCACAGAAACATATGTTGACATCAGTGACAAAACACAAATGACAAAAAAATGAGTGCCTATTCAATAACATAGTGATTAAACATATTAAATGTCTCAATCACCTCTCCATGTATTAGGAATATCCAACAGATAGAAGGAAGTAGTTCAAAGCACTAAATAATGTACATAAAAACCTTATGGAATGTTAGACTTATCAGGGGTAAGAGCTAAGGCTTTAGAGAAGGGGAAACAAACTCTAAAAAGGAGAAACCTTCTTCTTCCATGTAAGAGTTGATGAAAAAACCACATGAGCCAGAAATCATCTCTAAGAAAAACACCTATCACACAAACAAGGCCAAGAAAATATAATATGCTCTATAACAACCCTAGAATTTTGTATTGATTGCACAAATAAAATTGAGACTGAGATGCATTACAATGCGTGAATGACTTGTTTTATAGAAAGAAAATTTCTTAAAATATCCAAAATATAACTCAAACTAAAAATAGAAAATTAGATATAAGATGTGCAAAATGGAGCCCAACTAGATAAGACTAACCTAAATTTATTCTGAACTAAGATAAATTAAGCTGGAGCATAAATGTGCAAACATGTGCTCAATTATGCATAATAATATGCATGTGAATATTCTTGAGCATGTGCACAATTAATCAATGCACCATATGAAAATGTGCCTAATGCAACTAATATGCATGCTCTAACACCCCCTTAAGTGAAATTTAGAGAGACAAAATATCTCTAAGCATGCAATGCATTAAGCTAGCATGAATGAGTCTTGACAACGAAGGATTGATTGTGTACTCACACCAATGAGGTCTCTCTAAATGAAGAAAAGAAAAAAAACACATGGGGAAAAACCCCTCTCCAAAAATGATAGATGCAATAGAGAAAAAAAGGGTACTGCATGTGACTAAGATGAAGGACTCCAAGTGTCCCCAAAAGTATTGAATCAATCACATAAGTATAATGAATATTCTCCCCATGAGAGAGAGAGGCTCCAATACCAAAGATAAAAACTCAAGGATGAATGTTGATGAAGATTCAAGAGTGGCAAACCACATTCCTCCCCTTAGAAATAAACCAATCAGATGGACAAGGATGAAGAAACTGCATGAAAGGAGTAAAATGTCTCATGATATGTGTCACTGAAGACTACTCAATTGCCCAATTGTTTGAATCAATTGAAGAAAATCTGAACAACTATGTAGATTCCTAATGATTAATCTCTAAAGACATTGATGATGAGATGACAAGAACACCCAAACTTCCATCAAGGAGTCATTAAACATCCTCAATCACGTCCCCAATGTCTAGAGTGTGTGGTATATCAAACATTGTTGTAATTTTTGTAGTGTGTGATATATCAAACACTTTTATAATGTCTAGAGTGTGTGATGTATCAAATAAGGTTGTAATATATATGGAAAGTACACATGCCACTCTATTGAAACTATAATAGAATGAATATCCTACTCAACTAAACTAAAATATGAAGAAGAAAGAGGTGGAGGAGGGTCAAAACAAGTCTCAAGAATAACTATGGATGACTGAAGTACACATAGGTTCAAGTGACCAAATCTCTCCTCAAATACTTGATCCACTCTTGATTCATAATAGGTATGGAACTGTATTCTCAATGGGAGAAAAATAAGAGAATAAATAGAGTTGTGATGCATGTTCAACTCTACCAACTATAATGAGCTCTTCACCATGGTGATCTATGATAAGAACTGAATCAGGGGTGAACTCATATGTCTTTCCCTTCCCACTATGAGTAATCTAGTAGATGGAAATGGACAATACTAAAATACTATAACATACCCTATAAAGATTCCATATGATGTGAAACTCCTGAATCAAGAAGCCACTTGCTAGACTAAGTTTGTGTCAATGCAAGGAGTGCATGGCCTTTCATTTTGTCTTCACCATGTGCCATATAATTTAACCAACAATGTGTACGTCCTAATGTAGTAGAAGAGGATGAATTAGATGAACATAGTTGGATATTGTGCTTTTGTAGAAGATGCATCAAATAATCAAATCTTCTTTACATAACATCTATTCTCATGATGTCATGTATTGGTGCAATAAGCACACTTGGGCCTTTTCTTCCTAGATGAAGAACTATTGGAAGAGGAAGAATCTGAATCATGACCATGGGACTCTAGAATCAGCTAAGTATATTGTGTACCCTTATGCTTATGCTTATTCTTCATCTTATGTTTACCTAAATATTTTTGAGATGATGATTGAGTAACTAATACTTGAGATTTGGACCAATAATGTGAATCTAACTACGCCAACTTGGATTTATCTCATTTCAAGTGCTCACAAAACACCTCAAATGAAGGCATAGTGTATGCATCTCCCAAGACATCTATACTAGAATAAAATGATGAAGTAAAGAACTAGAAAGGTCCTTGAAGCTTTGAAATAATAAAAAAAATGTACTCCTTGTTGGTCTCATCCTTGTCACAACCATGCAACAGTTATCTAATGGATTTGAACTTCTTTAAAAAAATCCTCAATGGAAGGAAATGAATCAAGTGTCAATGATGTAAAATTAGACTCAAGATTCTCATTGCATGAAACTCATTGATGCCTCCAAATATGTCTTATAATTTGAGTGACATAGCCCTAGGTGTGGTGTAGGAATCAATATAAAATTAAAGATTCTTTGAAACATTATAGGAAATAAAGCTCATGGGTGAATCCGTCTTGTTCCTATGATCTAGAACCTAAAAGGCATAGGTTAAATTATGGCTCATATCATCAAGACAAGACCATAAACCTAGAGACTGAAGTAATCTAGTCATATCCTATTTCCATGTGTGATAATCATAGGGTGTGAGTTTTTCAATGGAATCTTCAATTAGAATTGGTTTGTATATTAGGCATGGGTTAGGGAAAGATGTGAATAAAAAAGGATGATTCTACCCCCCATAGAAAGAAAAACTAACTTCTATGCAACTACATTAGCTTAGAAAGAACAAAAATTAAGAAATAAATGAATCTGATATCACTATGTACTTGCTAAAAAATATGTAGAGCATGACCTAAGATCTATATAGAGGACACTGAGATCCTTCCAATGATGTGAAAAATCTAAAAAATAGAGTTTTTTTTCTCTCTCAAGATATTACTCTGAAAGTGCAAAAATGAAGCTTGACTTTGGAGGTATAGTACAAAAAAGTGGTGAATAATTTGAAATGCTAGAAAGATCGGTGATAGAATCAACTTTCCATTGATATCTTGTTTTCACAATTTTGATATTGTATGCTCAAGTTATGAGAAACAACCCAAATACTACTCCTTATGGCTTGGAGGGTCAACCTAGTCAATGCTTCATGTGAGAAAAAAATTGATGGCTATTTAAGCATTAAGGAATATTCTATTGACTACAAAAATATTCTTCATGCTTAAAGAAATATGTCTCAAAGACACTAGAATATTCTCATTAGAATATAATGTTAGAATCTAAGAATATTATATTGTGCTAAATTTAGGGGGTCAATAAAAATAGAGGGTCAACAATAAGTCCACCAAATATGGGAATAATGACATGAACACTATTGGTGGTCTATGCATTCATGCATACAATACAAACATGTGTAGGTCTATATAGCCTGCAAAAGGGCCATCCAACTTTTCCCTAAAAAAATTGAATCTTTTTTACCAAATTTTTTTTTGAAATTTTTTTGTTTATCAAAAACTTTTTTATAAATTTTCTTCAACCTTCACTAATATTTTTATTCATTGATGTTGACACACATTGATATTAGTATCATACTCTTGTTGATGTTAGCATAGTTTACTTCATGAAGTGTATCCCCCAAAATTGATGAAGTCCAATTTTGATGATTTGATGATTTTGATTATTTTGATTCTGATTGTAATGGTGATGTTTTTTTGTGCCAAACTACCCAAATTTTCTAGCAACCCCTGGATTTTTGCTCAATTTTTATGCCCTTAGCTAATTTAAACCAATTTTCAACTACTCATATTTTGATAAAATGATAGTTGATCTTAGGGATTTTTGATGATTAGACATGATGACAACCTTTATTTGACCCCAAAGTGCATATTAAATTCACCCAAGGTTGTCTCCCTCAAGCATGCATACATAAATTTGTCAGATCTAGTGCTTTGATACCATGTACATTTTGATGAAGCAACCATAGGAGCTAGGAATTATTTGCAAACAAAATGCCTATTACTTAAAAGAGACCAAGAAAAGATAGTATGCGCTATAACAACCCTAGGGTATTGATTCTATCAATGAAATTGAGAGTGTGATGCATTACAATGAATGAATGACTATTTTTAGAAAGAAAGAGCTCTAAAAATATCCAAAATCTAATTCAAAATTAAAATAGCAAGCTACAACTAAGATATGCATACAATAAGTGCATGATATGCACAATGTGCAAACTAGAGCCCAACTAGACTAGACTAGCCAAAATTAAGGCTCAACTAGGTGAACTAAAGAGAGAGCATGAATGTGAAAACATGTGGCCAATTATTAATAATAATATGCATGAGAATAATCTTGAGCATGTGCATAATTAATTAATGCAACATATTTGAATGTTCATAATGAAACTAATATGCATGCTCTAATATTCCAAATGATTGATAATATTTCCAAGTTTTCTCCTCATGCAAGGCCAACTACAATAAGGATCCTTGGTGATATGTAGAAGGTATCAAGGGCTCTTAAGTATTCAAAATTTTCTATCCCTACCTAGAAGAAGACAATTATAGAAACATGAGAAATGGAAGAAAGAAAGATAAGAGTCCACAAGAGCAAGATCCTTGAACATATAAGAGAACAAGAGTGGCTTAAAATTTAATACTTGAATAATCTTTGAAAGAAGAAGAAGAATATGAGCCTTTTCAAAGGAGAAAAAGGACAAGGATTATCATCCCATATGAGCAAAAAAACTTCTATTACATCTCCTTCCCATTATCCTATTGAATAAGACCTCCATCTAAAATACCTTCTTTCAAATCCTTGAATGATAACATCATCTCATCCTAAACCATCATCTCCAATCCCCAAATATGTTTCTCCTACTTTATCCACGCAGGTTGAATAAGAAAAGACTAATAATCATCAACATGAGACTAAGGTAGGTAAAATTCCTTGTGAAGAGAATGTGGAAGTAGAAACTACTAAACACTAGGAGGATGATGTGGATGATAAAGGTGAAGAGAAAATAGAAGATGAAGAAGAATGGATGCAAGAATATGAAGAATAGATATTAGAATAATATATGCCTTGAGATAACGAGGAAAAAAAATAAGAAACATAACTATTTAGAGAAGAATATGAATTCAAGAGAGAAGTGTTTAAGGAATGAGAAGAAGAAGCCTCAAAAGAATTGAGAACTTCACTTGGTGTGGTACATGGATAGTTTCTTGTCTAGTTAACCTAAACTATTTAGAATATATAGATAAGATATAAGAAGATGAAAGATGAATACTTTCCATCTTAAAAGAAGCTTTCATGACACCCTATAGCATTGTAAATTTTATACACACACAATTTCTCACTTAGATAGGTCCTATGTTAGCAAGTGTGGCATTTCTCATATGTTTCTACTTAACAAACCTTAATTTTTTGTATATTTCCAATATCCAAATACCAAATTGGATTCTCAACTAAAATATAGCCCATTTTTGGTAGTCGAGGACAATTGGGTGGGTCTGGGGAAAGTTAGATCGACCTTTACCTAAGAGTCACCCTTGACCTCAAAAAATGATCCCAAATTTGAATTAGATGATGGTCTTGTGGTTTTAGAAAGACCTTCAAATCTACGTTGGCCTCCTTCAAGTTTTGTACCCTGAAATGGCTAGGTGAGGTATATAAGAAAGGCTACCTTCCTCGTTTAAACTATCAATCCATATCATCAAATTGAATTAGATCAATCATTTCAAGGTGACTAAGAACCTAAGCATTCAAGGGGTTTCATCCCACCATATTCTTCATTGTGGAAAGATTAAACAACCTTCATGCAAGCATGTTTGTTATGATTTTCTTTTATGTTTTTATTGAGTCATGCTATTACATCAACACTTATCATCAAGGTACACGAAATCTTATTTCTTAGATATAGCCTTGACTATATATCAAAAAACCTTACTTTCAAGTAATTCCAATTTTATTTCATGGTTAATTCCAAAACTAGGGTTTGAATTAGGCAAACCCCTTTCCACAATACTTTTCCATATTTTTCTATGCGCAAGAGATAGGTGGAACCCATGTGGAGGGAGCTACAAATAGAGAATATTGAGAGCTATAGTTAGAACCTAACCTCTTGGTTTCCCCTAACCTTCCAGCTGGTCACCCTTGACCTCCTATTTTAGGTTTAAGTTTGGTCTATACGTTAGTTACTTTTTCTACTTCCTAGATCTCATCTTAGAATTGAGTTCTTAGTCTATAGTCTCTCTATACATGTATAAAATCATCTCTCTTTCCATCTTGTCCTAGATCTTGCATGTTCCACTTTTATTTGCATAGTCATCTTCTATAAACGTGAAGGATCATGACACCCACCTAGCACTCAAGCCTCTTTGATCATCGTGGATCATCTTCCTTCCAAATTGTGAGAGGATATAAGTTTGATATTCCTTGTTTGTCCATACATCCTAGTGAACGCCCTTGACCAAATTATTTTATCTCATTACACTTTGGTGAACCCAACTCCTAACATTCTTATGATTAGTATATATGATTTGGTTATCTTTCATTTACCTAATGGAATTTACTAAAATTAGATTGGTTTTATATTTCCCATGTGATTACATTACTTCTTCTTTATAATTATCAAAATCGTATGGTAGGTAATGGCTTCTTTCATTTCATGTTGCTTGTTTTCATTCATAGTAATCTTGCATATAGCATCATGATAACTTCAAACATATTTTCTTATTGCAAATAATTTCTTAGGACTTTTTTCCACGTTGCATGTGACTTTTTAATAACGTTCTTAATGAAATTCATTGAACGTGTGTCTTTCATAAGAGTCTTTGTAGAAAATTACAATCCTAAATATGGCTTAACATGAACAACATTAGTACCTCTCCTAGGTTCTATTTTTCCAAGGAGCATAGACTTCATACTCCTAACAATACCACATTAGAGAGTAATAGATCCTCTCCTCCCAAAGTGACCTTAGTAAAAGATAATAAGAGTGTTCATTTAAGGACCTCTTTAGATCCTTTTTCTTCTCCTAGATCTTATTATCTTTATTAAGAAAAATTTAATCAATATGATGGTATTCATTTCCTCCATGATTTATCTCCTACCAAAACATTAAGTAAAGATTAATACCTAGACGCGTCTTCTTCTTCTCAACCTAACACAACATATGTGACTAATGATGATAGGATGCAACATCTACCTAATAAGATTGATACTCCTACTATCTATCCTTACACAACACACTTCCATAAACCTTAAGATGAAATTATTCCCTCTTCTCAACCAAAGGATTATTAAAATGTAGGATATAACATTAACTATCAAAAAAGATATAGTGGACAAGGTCTTTGCATTTAAGAACAAGGAATAAAGGTCCCTATAGATCCTTGTACACAAGTCACTAGAAATGGTATAGGACATATATATTAAGTCAACATTGCTCCTTCTTCCTTAGAACTTAACCCTCCTTATCTACAAATTATTTTTCCAACACAAGCAGATGTTAGAATGCCTTTAGATGATTATTTGTTCTTGGCCAAGTCAATATTTTGCAGGCTTAAATATGATACCAAAATTTGATCTCCTTTTAGTCATTTTTCAAAAAATCAAAGATCTTATAATGGTAACTTTCATTGCATTTTACATCATATCAATAAACATTCTCTTATTGATAGATCTAGTATATAGATGTCTTATTTGTTTAAGGACATAAATTATACTTTTTCTTGATATTAAAATTGTACACTAGAATTCTCTTCACCTATTATGTTTCTCCACATCATGTGATCTTAGTATCTTACCTTATTGAGAGATCTTTGTTGTTCATGGTGCTATGCTTTCATATTCAATATTTCTTTGTGAGTAACATAATAGGTTTATTTCCTTGTCTTCACAATTGAGGTTCAAGGGTTCTCTCTTCAATTCTCTATCTTTCCAAAAGATCCATTATCCCTTTGTTTATTTGTATATTTTATTACATGATGTCCTTCCTTACATGGAATTTTTTGTTTTACATAGGATTTTCTCTTTCTAAAGAGATTTACATATTCCTTTTTTACAACCTCTTCCCTGCTTTTAAGTGTATGTCTTTTATAAATGAACTCTCACTTAGGGTTTATAATGTGTTATCATTTTCCTTTCCTTCATAAATGGGGGGAAAGGGTTTCATTTCTCAATATCATATCCTTTCCAAGTATCCACTTTCCTTGGTGGAGTGGTGTTTGTTTATTATGTGATGTACTTTCTTCTATGAATTTTTTTGTTTTGATTAGGGATTCTCTCTTATGAAAGAGGTTTGTATCCTTGATCACAACATCTTAATTTTTTTCAATTGTATATTTATTATAAAAAAGTCCAAAACTTCTCTTGGAGGGAGATGTCTTGGGGAAAAAGATCTCTTTCTCTTAAGGATCCCATCACACTTTTTGTGAGAAATAATTTTACAACTATCTCTCTCCTTGTTGTTGAAGTTACTTATTTTCCTTAAGACTACATCATAGTTCTATGTTCATCTTAATGAGGGGGGCATATATATGGACTCCTCCTTTATTATATACTGAATTCCTTTGGAGATGATTCTTTCCTTGCGGAAATCCTTTTGCACTACTTTTGTGGATTTCCTTAGAGATAACTCTTTCCTTGATTATCCTTTTGTATTGATATATCATATTCCTTTGGATAAAACACTTTTCTTGGGGAAAATCCTTTTACGCAATTTTTTTTTGATTTCCTTGGAGATAATTATTTATTTTTTTATCCTTTTGCATTGATATAGAGGATTCCTTTGGAGGCAATGGTTTTTTTTTGGGGGAAATCATTTTGCACCATTTTTGTGAATTTCCTTGGATAATCCTTCTCCTTTTTAATGGATTTCATTACATTCAATACTTTTCTTGGTTATCCTTCAGATGGGTTTACTAGCATGACACAACTTGCTAGACTATCAACTCCATCTTTGCATCAACCTCCTCTATTTTGGGATAAGTGGAACTATTATAATATAATTTTCTATATTATTTCTACTCTTCCTCCTCTTTTGTCTCATAGATCACACAACATAACATAGATTGTTGTCCATTGGAGTTTGTGTTCTTTCATGGATAACCTAGCATAACACACTTTGTTAGCCTATGTAATTCATGACTCTCTCTCTCTCTCTCTCTCTCTCTCTCTCTCTCTCTCTCTCTCGTCCCATAAGCATAAATCACTTTCTAGTTAGTTTATTTTGGAGTCTTGTCTCATTTTTTTAATGTGCGCTCTTTCTCTTTCCATGTAACCACTTGTTCTCTTGCAATATCATTTCAAACGTGAATACTAGTAGGTGAGACATTTTGTTCATCAAGGTCTCTTTATGTAGTTTATTTGGACTCTTTTTTTAGTACCAACCCTTTTATTGTGTATCCTTTGTCTTTTTCTTTTCTTTTATCTTCCTTTATCTTTTGTTTTCATTTTTGTTTTGTGTACCCTTGCATGTGATAGTACATGTTAATATCCTTGGTTTGGGGGATTTTTCCCTTAAACTTAGTGATATCTTACCTCAATTTGCAACCATTACCATGATCTCTCTCTCTCTACCTTATCATGAGTATGTGTGTACGCTCACTCTCTCACTAAAGTGCGAGTTTAATGTAGCATTGTAAATTGTATACACATACAATGTCTTACTTACATAGGTCTTGTTTTAGAAAGTGTGGCACCCCTCATACATTTCCACTTACCACACCTTAATTTCACACATATTTTTGGCATCCCCATACAAATTTGACCCCCAAACCAAATTTGAACTCATTTTTGGTGTTCAATGGTGGTTGGGTGGGTTTGGGGTGATTTGGGTCACCCCTAACCTAAGAGTCACCCTTGAGCTTGAGAAATGGCCCCAAATTTGAATCAAACAATGGTCTTGTGGTTTTAGTGGAATCCTCATATCCATGTTGTCCTCCTTCAAGTTTTTCACCATAAAATAAATAGGTGGGGTATATATAAGAAATGATACCTCCCTCATTTTGGAAATCAATCCATCTCATCCATAAGCAATAAATCAAGCATTTCAAGCTGATCAAGATCTCAAGAATTCAAGTTCTCAAGAATTCAAGGCATTTCATCCCACCATATCTTTCATTGTGGCAAGATTCAATAATCTTCATGCAAGCATGTAATTTATGATTTCCTTTTAGATTTTTATGGAGTATGATATTATTAGAATTATATGATTGGTTTTATGTTGTCATTGATGTCAAATATAGAGTTCTAGATGAGTTTTTGTTTATGATTGATTGCCTGTTGTCATTTATGTCAAACATAGATTTCTAGAGGAGTTTGTGTTTTCTCAACATAGTTGTTTGAAATTTTTCTATATTTGGATACATGGGTTTGTGTATTGAACCTATAGTGTAGTGGAAGAAAACTATGTATTCAATGCAGTACTATAGTGTAGTGGAAGATAGGTAGGTATGGTTTTAGAATAGTGAAATACAAGTATGTATCATGTGATCATGTGAAGATGGTGTATGGTTTCAGAATAGTGAAAGATAGGTATGTATCTTGTGATCATGTGAAGATGGTTTTTAATAGCGCATTTTTTTTGTACTCTTATACCTAGAAGTATGTGTGGTATGGATGTTTATGATTTCATAGTAGTGGTATTATGTTGCAGAGTAGATATCAATTTTATAGTTGTAGTTATTTGTAATTTTTAGAGTGTTCCTATTTTAGAAATTAGGGTCGAATATGTGCTTCTAATAATACATTTGGTTTAAGGTTTTGGTGTTGGTTGTGGCATTCTCTAGTGTTCTAGAATGTATTCCTGGAATTTCAAAAACTTTTTCATTCAGTGTTGCAGTTCTTTTTAGTTGTTTTTCTAATCTAGAAATATGTTGTGACAACTTTTGATATGGCACGTTGACATGGATTCCGATACAACATATAGATCTTGGCACATCACATGGGACTACACGATCCATCAGTATGGCGATGAGTATACACTAGCATGTATTCTGGCTGGTCTGATAGGTTGCATTGCGGTCCACAATAAGAGTCAGCAGGTCTTCCAGTGTGGATGGGGCCACATTTTATATGATATGATTACTCAACCTTGTAGGTCTAGCTAGGGATCTTATCTTCTCTACCACATGTATAGAGAGATTCACGAGATAGTAAATTGGTGAGGTAGGACTATGGAAGTAGTGATGAACTACAACTGATTGAATACCTAAATGACTTGAAGATTAGTGATTAGAGATCACCGAGTACTGAAATGATATGTAAGATAACTAATTCAGTCATTATGTTGTCATTGATGTCAACTAGTTTTGACAGTACTTATCATGATAGTTACAAATATCTAAACATTTGTAAAGAGGAGAAAAGATGAAGAACTAAGATATCTACATAGAGGAAGATGGATATGACAGATGAGGATAAGGAATACTTTTGGTAACTTAGTAATGAGTCTATGACTTCATATTATTGACTTGATTATGTTACATTAATATGTTACGAAGTTGGAAGAAAAACTTAACAAAGGAGTGGTTGGTAAATGAAGCACTTCAGTATACACCCAACCAGTGTAGTGTATACCGAGAGACAATATTAACTGAGCTTGTGTTCACTGACGCATTTCTTTGTTAACCAAGTATGGATGAAAGAACTAAATGTTTAGTTTAGCCAACAAAAATTGATGAGCTAGAATGTGTATGATTTCGAGGTTGAAGATAAAGTTTGTTATGAGATCCACGGCTAACAAAATTTGAAGAAGATCTAAAGAATGGAATTGAAATGAGTTATTGACACATCTGCTAAGGATGGTTTAAGTGAAAAAATCAACGAAGGAGATTAAGCGGTAAAATTTGATGGATGAAAAGAAAATGGTTTACTTGTCTATATAAGAGACATTGGTTTCATTGTTGAAAATATGCCAAAAGGAGACTATAGAGATTTTGTGTGAACATAGCTTCATGCATGTCTAATCAGATTGGTTGAAGGAGAACTAAACTACAGAGTTAACCGAGCATCAGAGAGCTATTACAGAGTGACAATAAGTTATTGAATGTTGAAGAACTGAATTGAAATATTGGTAAGTGGATTTTATGGGCTTAGAATAGATCTGAACATCTGCAAAATCAAGTTGTATTGTAATTAGATCACCTATTGTTTCAGTTTAACCATTGTAATAGAAAAGTCTCTTAACCGAGTGGACTTAACCATCTTATGATTTCCCTATGCCATTCATAGAATGTACATTGTTATCCTATCAACCCTATAGTGAATGCTGGTTGGATGATAACTGTTAGTCTTAAATCCTCTAACAAGATCACACCTTACAATGTGTTTTGTAACCTTTAATAGGGTTGGCTCTTCACCGAGCTCACTTTAGAAGAGTGAAAAGTATTTTGGGTTACTGGTCCCGGGTGGTTTTTCCCTTAACAGGGTTTCCATGTTAAATCATTATGTTATGTGTTTTTGTGATGAATGTTTGGTTATCATACTTTACATATTGCATATTTGATTTGGTTGATAATCACAATGAGTAATTAACTTGTAATTGGTAAAGACACAAACAGTTTAGTATTTTATGTTACCGAGCTACAGATATTTACTGAATTTGTTTTAAGAGATACATTTTGTAATTGGGACTATTGGATAACTGAACTAGCTGATTCACCCCCCCTCTCAGTTATTCTAACAATTGGTATCAGAGCATATTGGTTGCTTGGAACAGAGTTTTAAGGACTTTAGTAGAAAGATCACAAAATGTATAAGAGGGAAGTGCCAAAGTTGAACAAGGACAACTTTACAATATGGAAAAGTCAAATGAGACTTCATATATCTAGAATTAGGAATTCTTCCCTCACCCTATTGGATAATAGATACTTAGCACTGCCTACAAGACCTTTGACTCTTGATAAATTGAGAGATAAACATGAGCATAATATTACTATGATGGAGATTGCTGCTACTCTATCTGATGCCAAATTTGAAGATTTCAAGGATTGCCTTACCTCAAAGGAAATTTGGGAAAAACTTTCTCAAGTCTATGGTGGTGATGTTAATGTCTAGAGAACCTAAGCTAAAAGCCTAAGAGGTAGGTTTGATGATATGAAAATGAAAGAAGGAGAAAATATTGTGCAGTATACAAACTGAATAAAGGAGGTAGTCAATGCTATTAGAAGATCTGGTGGTGTCATTGATGAAGATACACTATTAAGAAAAATTCTAAGGACCTTTCTACCTGCTTATGCAATTAGAATATCATCTATACATGAAATGAGGTCTGCACCTAGCAACACTCTTACTCTTGATAGTCTGATTGGTAAGCTAACAACTTTTGAGTTGAACAATTTTGATAATAGTATTGTACCGTTTGTTGAGTCTGCTTTCATGTCTTCTCTGAAGATCGGTAAATATAGTAGTAGAAATAATAGGGATGATAATGACAGTAACACTGATGATGAGCTTGATGAACTTGAAGCTCTTATGGCCCAGAGGTTACCTAAAGGCAAAGGTAGATATAGGGGTAAATTACCTTTAGCATGTTTTAACTGCAAAGAAGTTGGTCATATTATTGCTAGATGCCCAAATAGGAAAGAAGATGATAGAAACAAATATTGATCTGGTGAAGGAAGCTATGGGAGGAGAAAAAATAGAAGTTATCAACACTACAACAAGGATAACCGAGACAACAATGATAAGGGTAAAAAGGAATGTTACATTGTTGAAGAGAATGATATTGATACTAACACAGATGATGATGTTGAAGTAGTATTTGTTGTGATGAAGGATGATTCTAAGGAAGAAGAAAGGTATGTAGAGACAACACTCATTTCTAAAGTTAATAAAAATGATACATGGATCATTGATAGTGGCTATGCACATCACATGACTGATGATGAAGAAAATTTTGATCATCTTGAGCAATATAATGGAGGATCAGTAAAAATGGGTAATGATACACCATGTATGGTTAGAGGAAAAGGATCTTTATTGATAAATAATAAAATCAAATGTGATAATGCTTATTGGGTAGAAGGACTAAATTATAATTTGCTAAGTGTGGCATGACTTAAGAAATCAGGTCACTGAGTAGCTTTTGTGAGCAAGAAGGTAAAGATATTTGATGATGGAGGAAAACTTGTTGGAACAAGAGCACAATCCAAAGGTAACTTGTATTCTCTTGAAATCCTAAGTCTTCCTATTTAATGATGAAAAATGAGGATGCATGGTTATGGCATAAAAGGTTATGTCATGTAAACTTTGACAACATGATTAAGATCAGTAGAAAGAAAAAGGTTAGAGGTCTTCCTAGCCTAACTAAAATGGATCATGTTATGTGTCATCAATGTCAGAAAGGTAAGATGACAAAATCTAGTTTTAAGAGTAAAGACTATTCAACAAAGGGAATCTTGGAGTTAGTTCACACCGAACTATGTGGTCCCTGTTGGAAAGTTGACTATACTAGTGTATATGACTTAATATAGTGTTGTCATTATGGAAAAAAAGTCATATAATGTTTTGGAGTCAACACTCATGATAAGAAGATCAGAAATTGGCTAAGTGTTGAAGACTAGATAGTATACAGAGTACCTAAAGGTTAGAGCATCAATGCACATGCATACAATAGAATTATGGTATGCACCCTAGAATTTAAGTTGGTAAGATCATATTCATGCTACATCTAAGAGTGCATGATCAGAAGATTCAGTATGAGGAAGATATAAAGAGTTCAAGTTGCACAGACAATGAATGCCAGAGAAGAACAGTGCAAGCAGCCGACTGTTGGTATTTTGGTTAGTAGTTATATTATTGTTGTGTAAGGGCTATGCTCCTATTGTAATTAGGTTGTAGAAAAGTAATTAACTTTGTTTGTAAACATGCTTGAGCCAATTCAATTGTAAGCATTGTATGTAATCGATTAAAGGGCTGACCTAGTTAATTGTTTTGTATGTGCATATAAATATTAGATGCGCCATTGTAATTAAGAATGGGAGTTGATATAGAGTGAAGAAAAGAAGAGAAGAAGTGTGTGAAGAGTTGTTAAGATTTATTATAGATTTGAAAGAGGTCAAAGCATTTGCGCATCAAAGGAACTAATTAGACAAGTAGTGTCACAATGCTAGTTCATCCAACAGATATAGTGTGTATTTGAGATCAGAAGGTTGCAGCCTTCACCACTTGAGAAGTGAGCTCTAGGACAGTGAGTCCACACCCCTAATAGGGTTATTATAAAAGACTCCTAATAGGGTCTAACCCTTTACCAGGTCACTGTACTAAATATATTATAAAGCAACTCCTAACAGGGTTAAGGATCTTCTAACAAGGATCATAAAACACTAGTACAAATTATTAGTGGGTGTTAATTCCCACTGGGGTTTTTACCTATTTGGGTTTCCCCATAACCACATTGGTGTTATGTGTTGTGTTCATGTTTATTATTTATGTTGATGTTCATTTTAGTTCTTAAGCATTCAAGTTAAGTTTAAAGAGAAAAGTAAAAAGATTAAATACAGTGAACAATGATTCACCCCCCCTCTCAGTGTTCCCATTCCTAACAATTGGTATCAGAGAACTAGTCCTCAGCAAAGAAGTTTAACCACTTGAGGAGATCATGGACAAAGTAGAAATGAAACATCTGAAAGAAATCTTGAAGCTTCTCTTGAAGATTTGGACAGATCTGAAAAAGAAATTGAAGAACTGAAAGAAAATGTCAGTGATGCTCAAGTAGTCATAAAAAGGATAAGAAAAGATTTAAAAGAATGCTCTACTAGTGATTTAGGGATAATGATCAAGAAGCTAAATGAAGAAAATTCATCCCTGAAAGAACAGATTGAAGAATTGGATGATAAGCTAACCAACAATCAAGATGTCTATGAAGAATAGATCAAGGAGAACCTTCAACTGAATGAAGAATTGAGACAAGCAAACATGGAAATCTTGGAGCTAAGAAACATCAAAGAGAACTTGGAATTTGAATTAAAAGAAGCCAAGAATCACATTGATAAATTACACACAAGCAAGGATCTGATAGAATCTCACTTATATGGTTAGAAGCTTAAAGGAGATACCATCGGCATTGGATTCAATGAAGCACAAAATCAGATTGATGACATGTGAGCAAGAATGAAAGCACTAGAAGACACCATAGATGCTAAGGAGATTGGAAGCCAGACTAAAGATCATATTGAACCATCCAAGAATGAGCACAAGCCAATAGATCAAACTTGTTATGCATGTAACAAGCATGGACATATAGTGAGGAACTGTATAGAGGTAAGACCCTTCAATGGTTACTATTATTCATGTAATAAATTTGGTCATAGAGCTATGAATTATAAGACAAGTCAGAAGAACAAGACTCAACATAATCAGAGAAATTAAAATCAGCCAAATGTAAGAAATTCTCAGAATGTTACATGTCAGATATGTAACTATAACGGTCACTCATCTAGACAGTGTAAAATGGTAAATCATGTCAATGCGCTGAGGAATATAAGACCTCCAATTATTTTTCACTCATGTAACAAGGCTGGACACATCTCAAAGTTCTGTAGATCAAGGACGCAAAGTTAGGAAAGCCCTAAAAAGATAGAAGAATCAATACTGGATACTGAAGGAGAAGTCAAGTTTGTGAAAGCTTCAGAAGGTGCGAGCTTGATTTGGTCTGAGGAAAAGAAGGATAAGGTTAATGAGAATGTATTAGATGCATCCACAGTGGACACACCCTCTACATCTGGATGAATGGCCCTTAGGGTCATAGGGGGAGCTAATTTATCTCTAGACCCCTACATAGCCGGTATACTCACCCTCAGAGTATGCGCATTTGGATTTAACCTTTTGGAGAATAATAGAGGCTATGTGCAAGAGCACACTTCCTGAATGATAGCAGAACAAAATTTGGAGATTTTCAATGAAAGTTTGGTTTACGCGGCAAGCATTAATTGCAAGATTTTTACTTTAAAGTAAAAAGAAGCCTTTAGATCTCTCATTGCATTTGAATTTAGAGTGATTGGAGAGCAGAGGAGCCCTAGCATTTGAGTGTGAAGGATTGCAGATTGATTCACCAGTGTTTAGCAAGTGCATTTGATCAGTTGCGGAAGACCTAATCTGTCGCGCCGATTCAAAAGTCTTTGAGATCATTTGGAAAGTGATATACAAGTAATGGCTACTCCCATTGTATTTGATGTGGCATAGAAGAAATGATATGTGTTTAAGAGGCATCCATTCAAGTTCATGCTAGATGACCTTGAAGGTGCATTCTCTTGCACTCCCATGGGTGTTATGCATGTGGAAGACATTAGGGCATACATATATTGCAAGAAGGAACCAATAGGTTTGGATAGAATAAGAGCGCACATGGAAAAAATGATGAACCTGATAAAACCTTCATGGATGAGTATGCGTAGTTCACGCTAGATGACCTTGAAGGTGCATTCGCTTGCACTCCCATGGGTGTTATGCATGTGGAAGACATTAGGGCATACATATATTGCAAGAAGGAACCAATAAGTTTGGATAGAATAAGAGCGCACATGGAAAAAATGATGAAACCTGATAAAACCTTCATGGATGAGTATGCGTAGTTGGATAATCATCCTATAGTGGAATATGCTACGACATATGACTTCTATGAGTCAGAATGGATCAAGATCGTACTTAGCAGGATGCATGATGACCTATTTTGGATAGGTGAAGTACCAGTTAGGATAATAGGAGATCTAATTCATGAGATGACTAGACTCTCAAGGATTAGCGCCAATCTTCCAGCGGGTAAGGATGTCAAGAAACTTGTAGGATAGGCCTGCAAATCAAGAAGTGATAGGTGCAAAATGAAAATAGAGCCTATAGAGGAGAAAGACATCAAATTGATGTCCATGATATTGGGATACAGGTTCCAACACACTAGTAGAGTAAATAGTGTGTCAGCGGCCACCATTCTAGTAGTAATAAGCTTGGTGAGAGAGAATGGAGAGTTTAATCTATGTGAGATCTTGCGTGCACAACTAATAGATAACATAAGAGCCATCAAGCATGACAAGACCAAGATATTCAAGTTTGAGTCTCTAATAATCTATATGTACTTCAATATTCTTGGAAAGGTGTCTGATTTATATCTAGACAAGTCTATTCCCACTATGCCATAGATATCCCTTAAGGCATCCACAGAAAGTGCCCTTAAGGATTATATGGAATTAGAGTTGAAAATATTCAAAGTAAGAATGCAGATGGGGTATAGGATACTTGAAAAGATAGTTGAAAAATATAAGGATAGTATTTGTTTCATGGTAGAGACTGATACAACATGCATGGAGGCTGTTGAACCAAGAACAAAGTGGATTCATCCACTAGGATATGAAGTTGAAGAGCCTATTCTAGAATCTTATGCTCAATTTCTATTGTCAGCACCTAAGGACCCCAATGAACCTCGATGGGGAACTTATGAAGAGAAAACAAGAGAAGTAGATGTTGTATTAAATAGTGCAGCAACAAAAAGAAAAGTTTCCAAGGTTACTTTAAAGATTTTGAAAATTCATGGAGTATCTCAAGAAGACTTAGACAAAGAAAGGCAAGAGAAGATTGCTTTGGAAATAGAGAGCGTAGTTGCAACAAAGATAGAATTTGATGATCCAAAGATGAAGAAGGTGAAAATTGAGAAATCAGATGATCAGAAGGGTAAATCTAATGTTGCCCCTCCTGCATCCACAGTAACAATTGACCTTACTGCTCCTCCAAAGTATAAGGAAATGCCTAAGAGGAAGAAAGAAATTATCACAAGCCATCCATCCTCACGAGCAACACAAAGAAGGAAGAATACTCAGGCACCTCCAGAGGTAGGGTTTAGACCTAGCCCTAAAGTGTTAAGCACAAGGATAGTTGATGAAGGCAGGTTAGATCAGGTAGGAAAATTCGATGAGAAATACAGTGAAATAGAAAAATCAAAGATTCATGAAATGATTGTCAAACACATGTTAAAGTTTAAAAGGACAATCCTAGAACTAAAGACAATGATTCCAAATAAAGTATGGAACATCTTGGAATTCCTAAAAAGACAAGCCATTGAAGAGGATCAAAGGATTAGAGAAAAGACTCTAGATGACAGCTTACCAGTATGTTCTCTAGAGGAGAAAAAGTTGTTGTTATATCTGGTAAAGCCGCACCTTAGAACAAAAACAAGAAGCTTACATATAATGGACAAGAACTTTGAGCTAGTTGCAAAGGAAATAGAGAAAGCCTTTGAGAAGGTTTTCATGAACAGGCACATGTACCCACCCACTGTGCCTATAGCTCAAGTACCTACAAAGGAAGTCAAGGTGGCAAAGCCCACTAATGTACCTATGACAAGTCCTTAGGACTCAATGCCTATAGTTGAAACACATACAGAGGTAGATAAGTCTGTGCCCATGATAGAGACACTCAAGGATGACCCAATTTTTATTGATAATGTAAAAGTTACTATGGCGGCCTCAGACATGGATTTGGACAAGTTTGAAGAATCCTTTGTAAACACACAAGAGGTTGAAACTCTTTGTGGTAACACTCCTCCCAATCAACAAGAAGAATTATTGATTGAGGATATAACAGAGAAAGAGAAAGAAAAGATAGAAGAAGAAAAAGGAGAAGAAGAGGTAAAAGGAAGTGAGCCAATAGATAAGCCATCTATTGAAATGATAATCAAAGTAAAACAAGAAGTAATGGATAGTACACCTATCACAACTAGTTTGGATTCATGGGAAGAAGAAGACCTGATCAAGTTTAGTGTCTTAGCTATGGAGAAGGCCAAGGAGAAATAGGTAATGGGGAATCTCTTCCTTGTAGAATTAGTAAGTATCCTGAAAAACCTATTACCAACAAATAAGAAAGTGTCCAAGGTACACTTTGTTGATAATGTAAGTGCAATTCTTTCATAGTTCAAGAGTAATTTCTCTATCTTGGAAAAATCAGCATCATTAGTTGCAGAGGAGAAGTATATGTAGACAAGATTAAATGAGCTGGTTAGTAACTTCTCACTAGACCTTAGTTCACTCAAAGTTGGACAAGCAACTTTGAAAGAGTTTGCAACAAAAAGAAGAAAAATTATTGTTGACTGTATGAATCAAGATAAGTTGATAACCGACCACTACAAAAAGATTCAAGAAGCAGAGGCCATGATTGAAAAGGTGAGACATTCAGTAGAGGATCCCTCTACTAATATAAACATGTGCAACAATGTATATTAGGGACAGATTGACAAAACTGAGAAGGCAGAAAAAGAGATGTCAAAGATAAGGGCTAGGCAGACTCAGCTTAGAAATGCTTTTGCGCCCTCCCTAGATGTTTTAAATCAGAATATCAAGGAGATTGATGCCACCATGGTGACATATGATCAAGGTCCTAGTTTAGATTTGGAGAAGATGGAGAAACTAAAATATGCCTTATGCGACCATCTCCAAACAATCAATGCACTGATTGCATTTTGGAAGTAAGAGATCCAAAATTTACAGATTGCATAGCCATATGTACTTTCAGTGTAAGTACTTGTATAGATTCAGTTTTGTAACACCTTTTTCATTAATGTCAAAGGGGGAGTATGTATAGAATATGGAGCTATAGCTATGTAAAGAAAATGTATAGTAAGAAGATATAAGGGAGATATAAGATAGAGTATGATTAAGTGTTTTTTGTATCAAGGGATAGTTAGTAACTTTTCCATATTCCTTTGTTGCCATCAATGACAAAGGGGGAGATTTTTGGAAAATTGACTATACTAGTGTATATGACTTAATATAGTGTTCTTATTATGGAAACAAAGTCATATGATGTTTTGGAGTCAACGCTCATGATAAGAAGATCAGAAATTGGCTAAGTGTTGAAGACTGGACAATATACAGAGTACCTAAAGGTCAGAGCATCAACACACATGCATACGAAAGAATTATGGTATGTGCCCTAGAAGTTAAGTTGGTAAGATCATATTCATGCTACATCTAAGAGTGCATGATCAGAAGATTCAGTATGAGGAAGATATAAAGAGTTCAAGTTTCATAGATAGTGAATGCCAAAGAAGAACAATGCAAGCAGCCGACTGTTGGTATTTTGGTTAGTGGTTATATTATTGTTGTGTAAGGGATATGTGCCTATTGTAATTAGGTTGTAGACATGTAATTAAATTTGTTTGTAAAAATTCTTGAGCCAATTCAATTGGAAGCATTGTATGTAATCAATTAAAGGGCCGACCTAGTTAATTATTTTGTATGCACATATAAATATTAGATGCACCGTTATAATTAAGAATTGGAGTTGATATAGAGTGAAGATAAGAAGAGAAAAAGTGTGTGAAGAGTTGTTAAGATGTACTAGAGATTTTCAAGAGGTCAAAGCATCAACACATCAAAGGAACTGATCAGACAAGCAGTGTCACAGTGCCAGTTCATCCAATAGATATAGTGTGTATCTGAGATCAGAAGGTTGTAGCCTTCACCACTTGAGCAGTGAGCTCTAGGATAGTGAGTCCACACCCATAATAGGGTTATTGTAAAAGAATCCTAATAGGGTTTGACCCTTGACCAGGTCATTGTACTAAATATATTGTAAAGAAACTCCTAATAGGGTTAAGGATTTTCTAACAAGGATCATAAAACACTAGTACAGATTATTAGTGGGTGTCAATTCCCACCGGGGTTTTTACCTATTTGGGTTTCCCCATAACGAAATTGGTGTTATGTGTTATGTTCATATTTCTTTTTTATGTTGATGTTAATTTTAGTACTTAAGCATTCAAGTTAAGCTTAAAGAGAAAAGTAAAAAGATTAAATATAGTGAACACTGATTCACTCCCCCCTTGTTGGGTATATTCTTAATTTTCTAAGGTTTTTATCCAAATGTTGGTTTAGTCCTCTAGTTTGTGAAGTTTTCCTAGGTCCAGGTGTCAGAATTTTTTCAAAATTGTCATAACCAAGTTCAAAAATCCTTACCCTAGGTCTTGTCCTTGAAGAAATTCAAAATTGTCAAAACCCTAAAATGTCTACCATTTTCAAATAAACCTCAAGTCATTCTCTTCGTTTCTATTTAAACATTACTTTTTAAGTCACTTAAGTTCATTGAAGAGCACATGCATTTATTTTTTCACGCGGGGGTTATATCTTTTTTCCCAAGTCTAGAAACCTGGTAATATAAATAATATATCCTATGTCCAAATTACCTTATACTCTAATGTTTCAATTTTCATTCAACTGTGAATCTTTAAAGAAGATCTAACAGCAGTCATGTGTTCACATGGAATCTTTCCAAGCCATGCAAACATGCGAAATAGCTGTTGATTTTATAATAAAGCTTGATGCGAAAACAAAGTGGGACCACTAACAAGTATTTCATAAGTGGCGGCCTTTTATTTGTAAAGGACAGTGGGGCCGGTGGCAAAGGAATCATGCGACAAGCCGTCGATCTTACATAAAGCCAAGCACGATTCTCAGGTGGGACTTTGGACAGATGTACATGAATAGCATTTTCTTATTAGCTAATATCAATAGGACCAGTGTCATTTTTTGCTTATGGTTTCTCCCTGATGGGTCGTTAATACTTGCTGATGTGGAGGATGTTAGCAGACACCAGTGCTCAGAAAGAAAGAAAGTACATGACAACTTTCCAGGTGTTGCAAGTGTGGATTTTCTTTATTCACAAAAGGTGAAGTGGGACCAAAAACTTGAAGAAAGATAGTGATGGTGATTGATGCTAATGGGTTTTTTCATGTTCGCATAAGCTTCTTTCAAACTATGCGATCATGCGAACAACATTTTGTCTTAACGGTGAAAGTTATAAGAGACTGCCATAAATAGAGAGATAAAGTGATGGCTAGTCACATGTTCACATAAGTAATTTTCACGCTATGTGATCATGCGACAGGCCGTTAGATTATCTGCTAATGAGGATCGATGGTTCTAATGCAAACTAGAGAAAAGTGATGCAAATTTGAAGTTTCCCGTTGAGAAGTGACAATTCATTCCTTCAGAGGAGTAATTGTTGAATCATGCTAAATAAATTGTTGAAATGACTGCTTTAATGGCTCATATATCAGAATTCCACGCACTCTTAGAAGCACCAAGAGATTTAAAATTTGTAGAGGCTCGGGTGTGAGGAATTACGAGGATTGGCTGCTATCTCCCGGTGGTTTCCCAGAGAAAGGTTGGTGAAATACTTTTGCGAATTGCTTCCCCACTAAAAGAATCACAGTTCTGTAATTTATCTATCTTGCAAAGGTTTTTTTTAAAAGATAAACCCTAAAATGGCACCAAGGAAAGAATTGTCTAGTAAACTTGAGTATAGTGAAAGAGGTTTGCATCAGGATTTGTTGCAATTACTTCCTGGCTCTAATACTAACCTCCTGAAAACTAAGAGTTTGATTCCCAAAGATCCTAGGGTAAAAGTAGCGGAGGGTTTATATGACACAACAAATTTTATTAGAGAGGCCAAAATTGGTACAATCAACGCAAGTGGTGACTCTGATATCACTGGATTGGAGTTATTCAAAGTAGGTTTTAGTTAGAGAAATGCCCCTCACCCTACAAGCAATATATGGAAGTCTGACCTAGGAAAACTTATCGTACCCGGTGTCTTTTTAGATGTGGATTTGATGATCCAGGTTGCAAAGAGTTATGATCCGATCACTAGAGAGGTTAGGGATGCAAATGGAGTACTATTGATTAAAATTTCTGCTGAAGAGATTAGGAAGGTGTTCAGGTTAAGTGAAACCTCAGACAGTTTGGAGAATATTGATTTTGAAGAGCTCAGGCAAGTGTATGATGCACAAAGGAACTATTTTAGAGGCAAATTGTTGAAGGATTTCTGCACCAAAATTGGAAAAATGGTAATTATGGGACATAACACTCAAGAGCCTTTTATAATAGAATATTTTGATCTCAGAGCTAAGGGTGCATATTGGTCATTATGTCAAGTTTTTCGAGAGGATGTTAGTGAAAGGATGCCAATACACTTGATGTGCATGGTGATCCAAATTCTACATGCACACGTATCTATTACTTTTGATTTTGCTCCTTTTTATTGCTGAATTAATCCATAATGGATTAGTGAAGATTCAAAAGAATGAAGATGATAGGCCCTTTTGCTGGTACTCTTTCATAATGTACATGTTTTTGTTTAAAGGAGAAAGTTATTTTGAACAAGAAATGGAATTAGTGAGACAGAAGGATGGTAAAGATATGCCAGTCCAATTATGGAGCCTCACAATGACCTGGGATAAGAAGGATGATAGTTTCACTAATTTTGATAAACGTTTTGCAGCCAGACTCAGGAAGCTGTTTGTCTTAGACAACCCAAGAATCCCAATAGTATTGGCACAAGTTATTAGGTCAAATCAATTTGCTAAGAATCTGAATATTGTACACAATTGGGGAGATGTTATTTTCTACAATGTATCAACTGTCATCAGGTTGTATGGTTTCAGGGGGACCCCTTTTATATTTCCCTATCAAGTACACCTTAGGATTGGAATTGTAGAGTTCTTTAGGTAGTTGGGAGATATTGAAGAGTGTGCCCTCACTGGAAAAGGCAAGGGAACTTTATTCCCAAATGTTACCATTGCCCATCAATTCATAATTACCAAGGGTGGATGGGTTTACATGGATAAAATCCTGGCTCCATACCATATGGCTACTGCAATTGCCAGAATAGTAGATTCAGAAGGTTTCTATAATGAAATTTTTAAGAAGAGAGCCAAGTGTGCCATGATTAACCATATTTTTAATTTCCCTAAAGATATTGTCAAGAATGTAGAAAAGTTGTAGGAACAAGAGGTTAGGAAGGAAAAATGGCTGGTATATAGGAAGACATTAGATTTTATTTGGAAATTTGATTCTGGATGGGATCCCTTGAAAAGCATAACTCTAATGGGGAAGAAAATAGATACTCTTATGAATTGTTTTCAGGATATTTTTCAGACCCTAAATGAAAAGAAAGAAAAGGTTATGAAGAATGATCTAGAAAAGGCTAAACAATTATTGAGCAAGCCTGTATGTGCAAAAGGGTTTCCCCCAAGGAGGTATATGGTGCAAAAGAAGACTGGTTATAATGTTGTGATACCAGAGAAAATCCAACAAAAGCAAATAGATAAAAGGGATATCCCATCAACCTTACAATAGGTTGGAAAAAAAAAGGAGATTGTAGAGGTCCCTAATTCTCCTCATCCTCAAACTTTTGAGGATGTAATTGATTCTCCACCCCCATCAAAGAAACAAAGAGTGGAAGAAAGACCTACTCATGTCAAAAAGGAGTACTCTCCATCACAGTCTCCTCTATGAATTTTTGATGACCAAGATATTGCAGAACAAGTACAACAAGTAGATGCTCTAGGTCAAATCTTTGTGACCTATGAAGAAGTAAATGAGGGAGTGCCAGAGCCACCATAAGAACCCAAGTTGGATTTAACAATAGAGGAATTGGCAGGTAAAAAATTAGACCCTATAATCAAGCAAGCTTGTGAAGAGTTTTTGGTTGATGATACTTTTGTTAAAACTAGGGCCTTTATGCAATTCCTTTGGAAATTAAACATCAAAAAATTTCTAGAAATTTGTGAGAAGAGACATGAAGAGAATCTGGAGAAGGATTTACAAGTCATAGAGGAAGAAGTGAAAATAGAGATGACTGCAAAATTTAAACAAATCACTCCAGAACAGGGAAGGGATATGGTAAAGGTATCAAGAGTGCTAATCCTCCCATAATGGGATATAGCTAATGCAGTAGTGTTTGATGTAGTCAGAAAATAGACCACTGCTTTTCATAGAACTCTAGAGGAAGTAGAACAGGCTGTTAAAGGAGTCACTTTTAGTGACAATCACCAAGCTTTGGTAATGTGGTCTTTAAGAAAGAATGAAAGTAACAAGGGAAAAAAAATTGTCAAATATGACCTTTCAAAGAGTCTAATTGTAAGGAGGGTTACTGATACTTCTTTGGTGGAAGCATCAGGTATGGTAATGGCCACAACACAATTAACAACAAAAGTGGCAGAAAAGGAAGCTAAAGAGAAGGAAGAGCTCATTGCAAAATTGGAAACAGTTTTGAAGGTTTATGGTGAGATGATACAGGGGATTCTTGAGAGAGATATTCTGATTGCAGACTTAAAAAAGAGATTGGGAGAGCATGGCCCAATACAATTATTAGAGAAAATGAAGATAGCTTCCTCCCCTGCTGGGCCTTCCTCATCAAGCCTTATTGTTGAACTTCCTCCTCCCCCTTTTCCTCCTTCCATAGATGAGGAGGACATTGATCAAAATGTAAAGGATAGGTTAGATAAGAAGATAAAAGATGTTGTTTCACATTTTTTTGCAAAGGTGAGGCCTAAAGAAATATATAAATTTGCAAAACAATTGGCAGATGTCTTAGCATTTTTCAGAAAGAGGAGGCTACTATGGACAAGCTTTTGGAAAGATGGTCAGCAAGAAAAGATAGTCTGAGGTCATTTTTAGATCAAAATAAGGATAAATGTATTGTGAATATAGAGCTAAAAAACACTTATAGGTTTTTTAAGAATCTTTTTGACTTTTAGGTAAATAGGGGGAGTATAAGAAGAAGGTCAAAAATCTTAAGGGCAAGATATTTCCAGGATGATTTCCAAATTTTTCTTGGTCTTCTTAAGGTAGATGGGGTAATCAAAGATAAAGATCAATGGATGGAGAAAATAGATAGACAAGTATTGTCTAAAGTAGATTCCATTTTATGTACAGATGATAATACCCCATTTATACAATTTGTTGAGCTCCTTCAAGATGCTAGGATACACTTTGCCAATGTAAGATTAGAGGTTCACTAGTTGGTTGCTGAGTGGGACAAATTATCACCAAGGAAAGATGAGGTCCTTGCCTTTCATTGGCCAAGTGAAGAAACCTACATGACTTGGGAATCAACATATCTATCAGAAGGTTCATAAGAAAAGGCATCAAATGAAGAAGCAGCAAGTGTTAGTGCTCCAAACCCTTGAAGATCAAAGTAAATAAGGACAAAGATGTTAAGTAGTTATCATAGGCATGGACATGACACCTGGCAAAAGTTGAACTGCCCTTGGGAGCTGTTACAAGATTTTGGCGCTCATCCTAACAATCCATTTTGAGGATTTGTAACAAGAAAAGGGAGGAAGAAGAATAGAATGCAGTTGGCACCTGATCCAGAGTTCGAGGGAGAGAATGTCCAAACAAAGGATGATGTAGGTTAGCCTGTAATGGTGGTCATCATTCATGTAAAAAATTTAGCAACTGCTCTAAAATATCCTTAGACAAAGGTGCCACCTGCAAAATTGTTGAGAAATAGATATTTGTAATCTGTTGTTGCAAACAAATTTTGTCAGTTTTTAATCTTGTTTTTAGTGCAAGATCTTTTAACAGCCATCTGAAGCTTGTTGCATCCTTTCGAGGATTCCAAGATGTCTGACTAGTATATATAGCAAGTTTTTTCTCATTTTAAGAGGTTGTTGAAAATACTCTGTAAGAAAGGTTCTGAATACAAAACCTTATTTTTCTAAAAGTGAGAGGATACTGTATCAATGCATTTTGACCATTAATACAAAATATTGGAGCTCTGTTACTACTATTTTGTTGTCTTTATATATGGAATGTTTTAGTTTTCTTATGTATTTAAATTGCAAGGCTTCTGAAATGCATTTTTCACAAGGTGAATATAGGGGTTGAGCTTAAGTTTCTTTCAAGGAAAGAGTAAAATCTTAGGGGAGATCTCTGGGAACAAATAATCCATGTATGAATTTGATGACAGTAGTAGGAATTAAAAGGATGGTATGTTAGGCATGTCATTTGAGTTTTAGTGTACTTGTTTGATAGTTATATGCAGAGGTAGGGTTTGACTCTATCACCCAAGTGGATAAGGCACTGGTTTTGGATCCATTTACACTGATTTTCCACCCAAAATATAAATAACTATTTCATTTTACTTTACTTGTACAATCATAATCTGAATCATTCTATGACAAGTTCATAGATGTGTTTTGTAATGCTTTGTAGAAGCAAAAAATGAGGTTAGCCTTCCTTGAGTTCAACTCTAAAAAGAAGGATGAATATCCTTAAACCATTGTTTCATGTTGTTGCTTTCATGATTTCTATCATAATATTGTGTATCAGGATAATGTGGGCCATACTTAGAGTTCTCTCATCTTATTAAGTTGAGTTTGGAAGAAAGGATAGAGCAGTGAAGGAGCTAGTTCGCAATTCAGAGCTCAATCAAACAGTGAATTGATATAGGTACACCCGCCTGAGTATTCATACTTGAAGTGAAGAAGGTTTTCTAACCTTAATACCTTAGTGTTTGCATTTTGCTAGATTATGTCCATTGAGATTATATGAGTATTTGATAATCTGCAGATTTGAGCACTAACAAAATTGGTGACTCTGCTGGGGAGTTCTGAATAGCTTGCAATAGGTTAGTGCAAATCTTGTCTATTGTGCGTTTGTGGACCAGCATAAAATAATTTGATTCCCACTTAATAGTGGGTGGCGACTCTAAAATCTGTGTTACCGGTTGCTAATAGTTGCAAAATTTTGCTAAAATTGTTGTGATATACCATGAGTTGACCAAGATACACTAGGTCTTACTACAAGGATCACCCAGAAGATAATATGGGTGATGAGCTCCATACACCAAGTAGGAAGCAATGGTCTAGGAGAGGTCAGAATAATGCTAGTTCCCAAGGCCCTTCTCGAGAAAGATCTCGTGTCCCACTTCCTCATGAATCTTCCTCCTCTTCTGATGATCCCGAACATGTCAAGAGGGTCATGCCAAGTGTGCATATGCAAAAAAAAATAATCACAGAGGTCATAGAAATAGGTTATTTCCCTATGAGAGAAACCCTAGAACAACCAGAAGAAACCTCTGCTATTGAAACTACTTCCTATGATTCTGAGAAGTTGAGAGAAGAGGTGATTGCTTTGAGAAAGAAAGAGAGTGAACAACTTGTTGGGATTGCAAATAGGGTAAAAGTGAGGGAACAACAAATCTGTGATTTTCTCATAGAGAGGCAGGAACTTCTTAAGAGAACCAAGAAAAATGATACCCAGGTTAGTGATCTAAACCAAGATGTTCAAGGTTTAGATAAGGACTTGTTTGGTGATATGGAAGATTTGAGAAAGCAGGTTCAGGATACTAGACCTAAACAAGGTGAATTTGAGGGAACAAGCCATGTCCTAAGGCAATTGAATCCCTTTGAAATCCAGAGAAACAAGGAGATTAAAATTGCTCCCAAAGAAATCCCTAATAAGGGAAAACAAAAATTGGTGACTGTAAATATTAATGAGCCTAAGAAAATTATGGCTCCTCCTAATGTACCTTCTCAAACAAGTATAGACTTGGAGAAGGTTAGAAAAGCAAAGGAAGATTTGGCTATTCAATAGGAGAAACTTGAGTTGGAGGTTGCTACTGATGAAATGAAGAGGAAGATTGCCTTCCTACATGCTAACGTGAACACATCCACTAGTAGCTCTATCCCTATTACCATAGGAACAACTCCACCCAGTCAGCCCAATACTTCACTTCTAAATGCTCAAGCCTTTCACCCTGGACAAATTTTACCTGGACTAGTTCCTAATCAGGTTCCCCTTATAGCTAGTGATACAGTGGGAACTGTACCCTATTAAAATGTTGTAGCTACCCCTCTCAATCAATCAAATATCCAAAGAAGACCAGTTCATTTGGATAGATATAGGCCTCTATTTTTTGATGGTATTCCTGGTCAACCTAATGCTGTCCCCAATGAAATTAGAAAGAAGATCCCATTATTCACTGGGAATAATGTTATCACCTGTGAAGAGCATCTGAATTTTTTCACAGATAAGGTCAATGATTATGAGATTGAACATGAAGATGTCATAATGAAACTCTTTGTTCAATCATTGATTGAGGATGCCCGGGATTGGTATAGGGGTCTACCTGAGAATAGTTTTGCATCTTGGGAAGAATTTGTCAGATCCTTTAAAGAGAAATATGCAGAACATGTGAACTCTAGCTACATGCTCAATGAGTTCAATAATATCAAGAAACACTATAATGAGAGCATATCAGAGTTTAATAGCCGATTCCAAAAGGCTATGCATAAACTGTTCCAAGTATTGAGGCTAGATGATGTAGTCTACATGACAACTTATTTGAACTCCATGGATGGTAAGATGTCTTACCTTTTGAGAGATAAGAATCCTTGTACCCTTAGGGATTCTTTTAAGTTGGCCATAAATATTGAGAGTAACCGAAAGGCATCTGGACAAATGTACAAAAGGGATGAAGGTAGACTGTGGAAAGAAACCAGGCCACAACCTACAAGGCCATCCAAAGAAGAGGATAGAATGGACAAAGGACCTGGTAACACCAAAGATTTCCCAGCAAGGTTTGATAAAGGTGGTAGAAACTTTCAAGATGTGAGACCTCCTTATCAAAGGTAGGACAAGGCCCCTAATTTGAGGGATATGCCTTACAAAACAAACTGGAAAGATGGGAGGCCTGTTCCTGATAATAATGAACCCCAAAAGGGAAGAGATACACCAGATCCTTTGAAGAAAAATATAGCACATAATGTGGAAAGTACCCCTTGGTGTGTGGCATTTAATATGCCCCACTCACCATTCCAATGTGCTATTGCTCAGGCCTTGGGAGAAGAGGCCAATGATTCATATGCAGGAGATTATGAAGGATCTAAAAAGCCTTCTATTAACATGTTCACTACTGAACTAATGGGGGACCTAGTGTGCTCAGATGATGAATTTATTTGTCCTAATGTTGATCATAAGAGGAAGATCTTCTCTGATTATGAACAACAAATATTTACTCAATCTGATCAGGAAGAGTTTGATAATAATGATTGTAAGACTCATATGGTAGAATCTGTATCAGATGAAAAACAATGGAGAAAGCCCAGTGAAGAAGACATCAGAAGTCTAACTGCGGCTGCTATTACTCAAGAAAAATCCTCATACAATTTGAGAAAAAGAAAGGTAGATAATGATTAGGGAGTCCCAAGAATAGTATTTGTTAAGAATAAGCTCCAAGATAAGGATTCCCCAAAGCCAGATATTGTAAATAGTAAAGATCAAGGGTTTGAAGCTGAGAAGAAAAGGAAACCAGAAGTTATTACCGACAAGGTGAAAAAGAAAATTGGTAGGTCAAAGGATCACCCTAATTTTTATACTGACTCCCCTACCTTTGATATGAGACAGGCCTTGTCCCAAATGAAGGTCTCCATCCCTTTGCTTGAAATGTTGAAAATAGAGGAGCACAAAGAAGTAGCTTTGGCTCTTATAAGTGAGCAGAGAACCACTCCTATTCTAGAAGAGGAAGGGAAGTCCATGGATAAGTCAATTGCAATTAATGACATCTCTGATGTATGTGTTGGGACTGTGACACAAGAGCCCTCTTCTATCAATCCTTTCTACGTTACTTTGCTTGTAAAAAATTGTTTGCTAAAAAATTGTATGATTGATTCTAGCGCTGCTACAACTGTAATGCCTTATCAAGTGATGAAGGAGTTAGGGTTGCAAGTTGATACATCTATTGGAAGGTGTTATGCCATGGATAATAGGGCAGTACCTATTGTAGGGACCCTGATTGGAATTGAAGTAAAGATTGTTGCATTCCCAAAAGCCACATATAAAATGGATGTGGTTGTTGTTGATACAAAACCTCATTATGGCATGTTACTGTTAAGACAATGGGCTGCAACAGTGGGTGGAAAGTTGCAACTAGATTTGTCATATGCTACCATCCCAATAAATGGAACTAAGGTAAAGTTGTACAGGGAGCCCCGTTCTTCAGTCATGATTGAAGTGGTTGCTCCAGAGGATCTAAATTGTTTTGTAGATATTGACATGAGCAATTTTATGATTGAAGAGGCAGTACCTCAAATGATAAACACAGATCCAATTATGGATGAGCTGATTTTGTAGCAAGATGGGCTCTGACAAATGTTCTTTGATGGTGGATGCTCTAAGGAAGGATCAGGAGCTGGTGTTGTATTCATTTCCCCATCAGGTATTACATTTAAATACTCATTCTTGTTGACTTTTCAATGTACCAATAATACTGCTGAGTATGAGGCTTTAATATTGGGACTGGATGTAGCCATAAAACATGGTATTAAATTTTTAAAAGTCCATGGTGATTCCCAACTCGTTATAGCCCAAGTAAGATCTCAGTATGCTTCCAAGGATGAAAAATTGAAACTATATAAACATGCTGTTTGGGATAGACTAGAGTTTTTTGATGTGTTCAATCTACTTTGGGTAGAAAGATCCAATAATATCATGGTGGATTTTCTTGAAAATGTTGCCCTTAAGAGTGAAGACATAACCCTCATTGGTGTGTCTATGTTAGAGGTCAAAACTAGGCCTGCTATGCTTGATAATGTATATAATTGGCAAGTTTTTGAGGATGACCTAGATATCCTTAGGTTTATTTAGGGCCTTGATCAATATGATGGCCGACAAATAGATTTTAATGAAGCATAACAGTGTGTTGAGGGAAAAGAATGTATCATGGGAAATGAAATAGTGCAACTACCCTCAAATCACATACCAAAAGGATTAGTGGAGTTGGAAGGAATGTTCAAAATAAATGATGGTTATTTGTCTCAGAAGTCTAACACTAAAATGGAGGACTTAGAGGAAATAAACTTGGGTTCAGAAACCTCCCCACAAATGGTATACATTGGGAAGAAAATAAGCAGAGAGATCAGAAGTAATTTGATAAGGCATTTGAAAAGATACAAGCATGTATTTTCTTGGTCCTATGATGACCTCAAAGCTTATAGGGCTGATTTGTTTCAGCATGAAATCCCTCTAAAGGAGGAAACCAGGCCATTTAGACAAAAGAAAAGACCCATTAACCCTTTACTGGCCACTAAGATGCAGGTTGAGTTGACAAAACTGAGAGATGTTGGTATCATTGAACCAATTAGGCACTCGACTTGGGTTTCAAACCTTGTACCAGTAAGGAAAAAGAATGGTGACATATGGCTCTGTGTTGATTTTAGGAACCTGAATGTGGCTTCACTCAAGGATAATTATGGATTGCCAAATATGGAGGCCATGTTGCATAGGGTGACTGGATGTGAACTCTTGTCAATGATGGATGGTTTCTCAAGGTATAATCAAGTGCTGGTTAGAGAATCAGAGAAATTTAAGATAGCCTTTACAACCCCATGGGGAACATATGTATATGTTCGCATGCCCTTTGGTCTAAAAAATGCTGATGCAACTTTTCAGAGAGCAATGGATGTTGCATTTGAGGAGTTGATCAATGTTTTAATGGTTGTTTATCAGGATGATCTCATAGCTGATGATCATTGTTCCCATTTGGAAAAAGGTTATTCTTAAGGCCTTAGAATTTGGTGTGTCCTTGAATCCCAGAAAGTGTCAATTTGTTGTGATAGAAGGAAAGTTACTTGGACACATAGTATCAAAAGAAGGAGTTAGGATTGATCCTGAAAGAGTAGAGGCAATTAACAAGGTCCCTCCACCAAAGAACATAAAAGGTGTGCAGTCATTCTTGGGACAGATTAATTTTGTAAGGAGGTTTATTGCTAACTTTTTAGAATTGGTCAAACCCATAGTGAAATTCCTTAAGAAGGAAGTGAAGTTTGATTGGAATCTTGAAGCTCGACAAGATTTTGAAAGAATCAAACAAGCAATTCAAGAGGCCCCGATTTTGGTGTCACTTGATTATTTGAAACCATTTTCTCTGTTTTCTTTTGCATCTTTTCATACTATTGCAGCTATCCTTTTACAAAAGGATCAAGAAGGATATGAGCATCCTATAGCTTTTTTTAGCAAATCATTACAATTTGTTGAATTAAATTATGAACTAATGGAAAAGAAATCCTATGCCCTTGTAAAGGAAGTCAAAGCTTTCAGACCATATCTGGTCTGTGCAAAGGTTAGTGCTTATGTGCCTTATGTTGTAGTAAAGGATATCCTAACATAGAGTGAAGTCACATGAAAGAGGTGTAAATGGATGAATAGGATTCAAGAGTTTGACCTTGAAATTCACTTTACCAAATTGGTAAGAGGATTGGGACTTGCTAAGTTAATGACTGAGGAAAATATAGACCTTGTCTAGGTAAATAATGTTGCTGCTAATATTGATATGATTACTAGTATTGAAATGAAAGCTTGGTACAAGGATGTTATTTATTTTATTAAAAATGCTAAGTGTCCACCTAAATTGAATGATAATCAAAGAAGGATTCTAAGATTGCAAGCTCAGAGATATGTGCTGATCCAGGGTGATTTGTACTGGAAAGATAATGATGACATTCTACTCTTTTGTTTGGATAAGTACCAATTAGAGAAAGTGTTAAAGGAAATGCACTCTGGAATGTGTGGAGGACATCATTCTGCTCAGTCAACAGCTCATAAAATCTTAAGGGCAGGATACTATTGGCTTGTATTATTCAAAGACACTCATTCTTATGTAAGAAAATGTGAACCTTGTCAAAGGTTTTCTAAAAAATTGAAGTTTTCAGGTGCACTCTTATTGAACCATGTTGTTGCAGAAGCTCCTTTTGCAATGTGGGGTATGGATTTTATTGGAGAGTTCTCTAAGAAGTCCAGTGGGGGACATAGTCACATTTTGGTGGCTATTGATTATTTCACCAAGTGGATTGAAGCCATTCCAACAAAAAGGGCAACTAGTGCTGTTGTGATTGAATTTCTGATGAACAATATAATCACTAGATTTGGTGTCCTTGTTAAAATGGTTGTTGACAATGCTATGAGCTTCAGGTCATAGGAGATTACTGATTTCTATTCAAAAATAGGCATAGTATTGTCTTACTCATCCCCTTATCATCCACAGGCCAATGGATAGGTTGAATCCAGCAACAAGAGTATTTTGCAGATTATGAAGAATGTTAGATTTGATAACCATCAAATCTTCCCAAGAACACCTGCATGCAAAGACTGCTACAAGAATGAAGACAAAAGAGAAGGCAGAAACTATGGCGGCCAAAAGGCCAGAGACAGGAAAATCATTGTGATAGAAAAAGCTTCTATTAACCAAATGAAATTACAATACAATCTCCTTATGAATTACAAAGTGGTGAATCCTTATAAAGGATACCGAAACCCTAAAAGGGAAACTTCTAAGAAAAGGAAACTTTCCTAAGTCTAACTTAAGCTAAGAGTAGAGAACTAATAATTAACTGATTTAATTATTAGCAATACTCGACTACTCTAACACCCCCCCTTAAGTGTAACTTAGGGAGAAGCAAAAAAAGCTAAAATACTGCAGAAAGCAGGAAAGATGGGTCCCGACAACTAGGCCTGATCAGGTACCCAAAACATAAAGAAAAAGATGTCCCGGAGAAAGGAACAAGAAGAGAGCAAGAAGCTCCTCCGAAGCATGTCTGAAAACTCTGTCAGAAGATACTGCTGGAACCCCCACTGAAGTGCATGACCAGGTAGAGAAGACAAGTGTCTGAAGAGCTGATCAATTGAACCAGGAAGCAATAGAACCAACAGGTGAACCCCCCCATAATGTTGAACTAGGAGAGGTGACAAGAACACTGAAATGTGATGCCAGAAACAACTGCAGAAGAAGAACCAGGAACACCAACAGTGCAACAGAAGCACACACATAGGATAAAGGGCGGTGTCATAGACATAGTCTACATGGGCTAATGTCATGGAAGGTACGCTCACTTGATAAGAGTGGATGCGCCTATAGTGGCAAATGCATCAGAATCCCCCCATGGCACTTTATAACTGAGTGCGAATACTAAAACTGAACCAGGTGAAAAAGATCCCAGAAATGCAGAAGAGGGCACTTTATCTCAATGCGATTACAGAATAAAGATACATCAGAAAGAGCATGCAACCTCAGAAGTCAGAAAGAAGAGTGAGCTATGAACTCAGAAGAAGAGATCCCCGGACCTGTAGAACCAAGCACTCCACCAGAGGGCATAAACTGCCAAACACGGAGGAGTGAAAACTTGGAGTAGAATCTAGAAAAATAACCTCTGCCACTGAATAGCACACTGAACCAGCTTTCTGACGATATCTTGTTTGCCAAAAAAGGAGTCCGGATGAGCCAGATATGACTCCCGGAAGGCAAAAAAAGATATCAGACATCAACAGCAAAAAATGCTATTGAAACGGTGGAACCAAAAAACCTAACCTCCACCATCGAAAAGAGCTTTCCGACGGTATATGGAAGTCAGAAAAAGACCCCTGTATGCTCCCTGTAGAGCGAAGAAGGCCCAGGTACCCCCAAAAAGGCAAAAAAAGAGCCCCAGGGGCTAAAAAAAATAGGCCCCCAGGCGCATGGCGTGCTCCGGGGGCTGGGCCGCAGCCCCTGGTCGGTCATATGACCGCGCTGCTATGAATATGAGCCCGCGGGGGCTGAAACGGGCCGCCACCGGCGGCGGGGGCCAGCGGAGCGGCGCTATAGGTGCCAGCGGAGCGGCGGGGTCGCGGAGCGACGCGGGCCATGGAACAGGCTGGGCGGGGGGGCCGCTGAGGGGCCGCGGGGCTGGGAGGTGGCTGAGCCATGGAGGTGGGGCCACGGTGAGGAAAGCGGCGCGGGCTGCGGTGTGCAGAGCAGCACGGGCCGCTTGAACTGTGAGGGCGGCGGGTGGCGCGGGGCTCCTGGCGGCGCGCGGGCGGCGCGGGAGCTGCGCGTTGGAAAATCCAAAGGCTGCGCTAATGAAAACTTCAAAAAACCTTGAAAACTTAGGTTTTTTAAAATTTTTTTCAATTTTTGCCTCGGTTTTTGTGTCGTACGACACAAAAACTAAATTTTTTTTTCCTCAGAGCCCAGTAGTCCAAAATGGATGAATTTTATATGGATTTAGGGGTTCTTGGGCCTTTCGGACACAATGGTGGTGTCCATTTTTGCCCAAGGTGAGCCAAATTTTGGCTCCCCCCCAGATCCACAAAAAAAAGTTCTGAAACCCTTAAAAACCTCCTGCTTCTGAAACACTTCAACAAAACACGAATAGCAAGCAGCAAGATGGCTCTGATACCATGTTAGATTTGATAACCATCAAATCTTCCCAAGAACACCTGCATGCAAAGACTGCTACAAGAATGAAGACAGAAGAGAAGGCAGAAACTATGGCGGCCAAAAGGCCAGAGACAGGAAAATCATTGTGATAGAAAAAGCTTCTATTAACCAAATGAAATTACAATACAATCTCATTATGAATTACAAAGCAGTGAATCCTTATAAAGGATACCGAAACCCTAAAAGGGAAACTTCTAAGAAAATGAAACTTTCCTAAGTCTAACTTAAGCTAAGAGTAGAGAACTAATAATTAACTGATTTAATTATTAGCAATACTCGACTACTCTAACAAAGAAAACCCTATAAAAGAATAAGAGAAGTTGACATGTGAAACTAAAGCTAGCCCTATGGGCTGATAGAATTTCTAAGAAGAGAGCTATAGGGAAGTCCCCTTTTGAAATGGTATATGGTGCAAAATCAAGGTTGCCAGTCAATAATTTCCTTCCAATCTATAAGTTTATGCAAGAAGAGGACATGGAAATCAGTGATCCACTGCAAGATAGAATGGTTCAAATGATTGAATTAGATGAGATTAGAAGGGAAGGAAAAAGAGAGAATGTGAAACTGTAGCAAAAAATGAAATATCTCTTTGATAAGAGAGCAGCTATGAGAAAATTCCAACCTGGTGATATGGTTCTCCAATGGAATGCTAGGGCTGAAGATAAAGGGAAGCATAAAAAATTTGAGTCTTTATGGATGGGACCTTATATTGTTCATCAAACCCATGGTAAGGACTCATATTTTCTGCAAAATTTGGATGGTGAAGAGCAGGAATTGCCAGTCCATGGACAGTTCCTAAAATTTTTCTTCAGTTAATTCTTTTTCCATGCACAATAGGCTTGTATATCTGTATAGGTGTGTTTACTTCTATTGTGTGTTTGTTTCCTATTTTAGGTTAAGGTTTTGTGGTCTGTCTCCCAGAGATTCATGAGTTCTTGCTATGATCTTGCAATCAAGCATCCTTAGATAGAGCCACTGTTGGGTAAATTCTTAATTTTTTGAGGTTTTTGTCCAAATGTTGGTTTAGTCCTCTAGTTTGTGAAGTTTTCCTGGGTCTAGGTGTTGGAATTTTTTCAAAATTGTCATAACCAAGTTCAAAAATCCTTACCCTAGGTCTTGTCCTTGAAGAAATTCAAAATTGTCAAAACCCTAAAATGTATGCCATTTTCAAATAAACCTCAAGTCATTCTCTTCGTTTCTATTTGAACATTACTTTTTAAGTCACTTAAGTTCATTGAAGAGAACATACGTTTATTTTTTCACGCGGGGGTTATATCTTTTTTCCCTAAGTCTAGAAAACTAGTGATATAAATAATATATCCTATGTCCAAATTACCTTATACTCTAAAGTTTTGATTTTCATTCAACTATGAATCTTTAAAGAAGATCTAACAGCGGTCGCGTGTTCACATGGAATTTTTTCCAAGCCATGCGAACATGCGAAATAGCCATTGATTTTATAATAAAGCTTGATGTGGAAACAAAGTGGGACCACTGACAAGTATTTCACAATTGGCAACCTTTTATTTGTTAATGACAGTGGGGTCGGTGGCAGAGGAATCTCCAAAGTCTGAAAAGTAATAAGGGGAAGATCGGACAACTACCTTATAATCACATGGGATCTTAGAGGCCTATGCGATCATGCGACAAGCCATCGATCTTGCATAAAGCCAAGCGCGATTCTCAGGTGGGACTTTTGATAGATGTACATCAATAGCATTTTCTTATTAGCTAATATTAGTAGGACTGGTGTCAGTTTTTGCATATGGTTTCTCCCTGATGGGTCGTTAATACTTGCTGATGTGGAGGATGTTAGCAGACACCAGTGCTCAGAAAGAAAGAAAGTACATGACAACTTGCCAGGTGTTGCAAGTGTGGATTTTCTTTATTGACAAAAGGTGAAGTGGGACCAGCAACTTGAAGAAAGATAGTGATGGTGATTGATGCTAACGGGTTTTTGCATGTTCGCATAAGCTTCTTTCAAGCTATGCAATCATGTGAACAACATTTTGTCTTAACGGTGAAAGTTATAAGAGACTGCCATAAATAGAGAGATAAAGTGACGGCTAGTCACATGTTCGCATAAGTAATTTTCATGCTATGCTATCATGCGACAGGCCATTAGATTATCCACTAATGAGGATCGACGGTTATAATTCAAACTAGAGAAAAGTGATGCAAATTTGAAGTTTCCCATTGAGAAGTGATAGTTCGTTCCTTCGAAGGAGTAATTATTGAATCGTGCTAAATAAATTGTTGAAATGACTACTTTAATGGCTCATATATTAGAATTTCATGCACTCTCAAAAGCACAAAGAGATAAAAAATTTGCAGAGGCTCGGGCGTGAAGAATTATAAGGACTGGTTGCTATCTCCCGGTGGTTTCCCAGAAAAAGGTTGGTGAAATACTTGTACAAATTGCTTCCCCACTAAAAGAATCATAGTTCTATAATTTATCTATCTTGAAAAGGTTTTTTTTAAAAGATAAACCCTAAAATGGCACCAAGGAAAGAATTTTCTAGTAAAATTGAGTATAGTGAAAGAGGTTTGCATGAGGATTTGTTGCAATTACTTCCCGGCTCTACTACTAACCTAGTGAAAGCCAAGAGTTTGATTTCCAAAGATCCTAGGGTAAAAGTAGCGGAGGGTTTATATGACACAAAAAATTTTATTAGAGAGGCCAAAATTGGTACAATCAATGCAAGTGGTGACTCTGATATCACTGGATTGGAGTTATTCACAATAGGTTTTAGTCAGAGAAATGCCCCTCACCCTACAAGCAATATATGGTAGTTTGACCTAGGAAAACTTGTCATACCTAGTGTCTTTTTAGATGTGGATTTGATGATCCAGGTTGCAAAGAGTTATGATCCAATCACTAGAGAGGTTAGGGATGCAAAGGGAGTACTATTGATTAAAATTTCTACTGAAGAGATTAGGAAGGTGTTGAGGTTAAGTTAACCCTCAGATAGTTTGGAGAATATTGATTTTGAAGAGCTAAGGCAAGTGTATGATGCACAAAGGAACTATTTCAGAGGCACCAAAATTGGAAAAATGGTTATTATGGGACAGAACACTCAGGAGCCTTTTAAAATAGAATATTTTGATCTCAAAGCTAAGGGTGCATATTGGTCATTATGTCAAGTTTTTGAAGAGGATGTTAGTGAAAGGATTCCAATACACTTGATGTGCATGATGATCCAAATTCTACATGCACATGTATCTATTACTTTTGATTTTGCTCCTTTTATTGATGAATTAATCCATAATAGATTAGTGAAGATTCAAAAGAATGAAGATGACAGGCCCTTTTGCTAGTACTCTTTCATAATGTACATGTTTTTGTTTAAAGGAGCAAGTTATTTTGAACAAGAAATGGAATTAGTGAGACAGAAGGATGATAAAGATATGCCAGTCCAATTATGGAGCCTCACAATGACCTAGGATAAGAAGGATGATAGTTTCACTAATTTTGATAAATGTTTTGCAGCCAGACTCAGGAAGCTGTTTGTCTTAGACAACCCAAGAATCCTAATAGTATTGGAATAGCTTATTAGGCCAAATCAGTTTGCTAAGAATTTGAATATTGTACACAATTGGGGAGATGTTATTTTCTACAATGTATCAACTGTCATCAGGTTCTATGGTTTCAAGGGGACCCCTTTTATATTGCCCTATTAGGTACCCCTTAGGATTGGAATTGTAGAGTTCTTTAGGTAGTTGGGAGATATTGAAGAGTGTGCCCTCACTGGAAAAGGCAAGGGAACTTTACTCCCAAATGTTACCATTGCCCATCAATTCATAATTACCAAGGGTGGATGGGTTTACATGGATAAAATCCTGGCTCCATACCATATGGCTACTGCAATTGCCAGAACAACAGATCTAGAAGGTTTCTATAATGAAATGTTTAAGAAGAGAGCCAAGTGTGCCATGATTAACCATATTTTTAATTTCCCTAAAGATATTGTCAGGAATGTAGCAAAGTTGTAGGAACAAGAGGTTAGGAAGGAAAAATGGCTGGTATACAGGAAGACATTAGATTTTATCTGGCAATTTGATTATGGATGGGATCCCCTGAAAAACATAACTCCAATGGGGAAGAAAATAGATACTCTTATGAATTATTTTTAGGATATTTTTCAGACCCTAAATGAAAAGAAGGAAAAGGTTATGAAGGATGATCCAGAAAAGGCTAAAAAATTGTTGAGCAAGCCTGTATTTGCAAAAGGGTTTCCCCAAGGGAGGTACATGGTGCAAAAGAAGACTAGTTATAATGTTGTGATACCAGAGAAAATCCAACAAAAGCAAATAGATAAAAGGGATATCCCATCAACCTTACAACAGGTTGGAAAAAAAAAGGATATTGTAGAGGTCCCTGATTCTCATCATCCTCAAACTTCTAAGGATGTAATTGATTGTCCACCCCCATCAAAGAAAAAAAGAGTGGAAGAAAGACCTGCTGATGTTGAAAAGGAGTACTCTCCATCACAGTCTCCTCTAAGAATTTTTGATGACCAAGAGATTGCAGAACAATTACAACAAGTAGATGCTCTAGGTCAAATCTTTGTGACCTATGAAGAAGTAAATGAGGGAGTGCCAGAGCCACCAGAAGAACCCAAGTTGGATTTAACAACATGGGAATTGGCAGGTACAGAATTGGACCCTATAATCAAGCAAGCTTGTGAAGAGTTTTTGGTTGATGATACTTTTGTTAAAACTAGGGCCTTTATGAAATTCCTTTGGAAATTAAACATCAAACAATTTCTAGAAATCTATGAGAAGAGACATGAAGAGAATCCAGAGAAGGATTTACAAGTCATAGAGGAAGAAGTGAAAATAGACACCGAACAATAGAGGAAATAACCAAGCACTAGTCGATCGACCATGCCAAGCATGCCCGAGCAACACAGTTATTGCCAAGCACCAAAGAACCGATGCCTTCAATCACCGAGCATTCTTTAGAGATTGAGTACCCTGGTAACCATATAAACTGAGCAACCAACCTCCCAAACTGAGCAAGAACTCTCCAAACCAAGACCAAAACTAACAATCTACCTTGAAAGACAAACATATTTTTGGTTGATACAGGATTGCCAAGAATCGTAGGATGCTCTTACATCACTTACTGAGCTACAAAATTTTCTTACATAGTTGTAGAATATATGTTTGGTATGTGTATTATATATTTCATATTGTTTGAGTTGCCATCAATGCCAAAGGGAGAGATTGATGAAATACAACTCATTGAATACCTGAATGACTTGAAGATCAGTGATTAGAGATCACCGAGTACTAAAATGATATGTAAGATAATTAAATTAGTCATTATGTTGTCATTGATGTCAACTATTTTTGACAGTACTTATCATGATAGTTGCAAATATCTAAACATTTGTAAAGAGGAGAAAAGATGAAGAACTAAGATATCTACATAGAGGAAGATGGATATGACAGATGAGGATAAGGACTACTTTTGGTAACTTCGTAAGGAGTCTATGACTTCATATTGTTGACTTGATTATGTTACATTAATCTATTATGAAGTTGGAAGAAAAAATTAACAAAGCAGTGTGGTCGGTAAATGAAGCACTTTAGTATACACTGAGCTAGTGTAGTGTATACCAAGTGAAAGTATTAACCGAGCTTGTTTTTGCCGATGCATTTATTCGTTAACTGAGTATGGATGAAAGAACTAAATGTTTAGTTTAGCCGACAAAAATTGATGAGTTGGAATGTTTATGATTTCGAGGTTGAAGATAAAATTTGTTATGAGATCCATGACTAACAAAATTCAAAGAAGGATGGAATTGAAATGAGTTATTGACACATCTGTCGAGGAAGGTTTAAGTGGCAAAATCTGATGGATGAAAAGAAAATGGTTTACTTGTCTATATAAGAGACATTGGTTTCATTGTTGAAACTATACCAGAAGAAGGAGACTGCAGAGATTTCATGTGAACACAACTTCATGCATGCCTGATCAGACTGGTTGAAGGAGAATCGAACTCTAGAGTTAACCAAGCATCAGAGAGCTATTACAGAGTGATAATAAGTTATTGAATATTGAAGAATTGAATTCAAATATTGATCAAAGGATTTTATGGGCTTAGAATAGATTTTAACATCTACAAAATCAAGTTGTATTGTAATCAGATCATCTAATATTTCAGTTTAACCATTGTAACAGAAAAATCTCTTAACCGAGTGGACTTAACTGTCTTATGATTGCCCTATGTCATTCATAGAATGTACATTGTTATCGTATCAACCCCATAGTGAATGATGGTTGGATGATAATTCTTAGTCTTAAATCCTCTAACAAGGTCACACCTTACACTGTGTTTTGTAACCTTTAACAGGGTTGGCTCTTCACCGAGCTCACTTCAGAAGAGTGAAAAGTATTTTGGGTTACTGGTCCCAGGTGATTTTTCCCTTAATAGGGTTTCCACATTAAATCATTATGTTATGTGTTTCTGTGATGAATTTTTGGTTATCATACTTTACATATTTCATATTTGATTTGGTCGGTAATCATAGTGAGTAATTAACTGGTAATTGGTAAAGACACAGACAGTTTAGTATTTTATGTTACCGAGCTGTAGATATTTTTTGAATTTGTTTTAAGAGATACATTTTGTAATTGGGACTATTGGATAACTAATCTAGCTCATTCACCCCCCCCTCAGTTATTCTAACAAGTAGGTGTGATTGTCTTACAGATTTGGGCATGGAAGCACATTCCCATTGCATGGCTTGTCACGTAGGATTCCCGAGGAGTGGGTATGTCATATATTTTTAGGTATACAAGTTATATCCACTAGCCCAATTTGGGAAAGACTTCATTTTGGGGGTGACGATTCGATGATTTGACTACAGTAGTATTGTGGCTATATATAGGCTGCAAGAGGTGGATGAGGTCAACCCGTGAGTAGATATTTATGTTCAGTATCAGGCCACTGATTTGAAGGTAAGATCTTTTGATTTCTAATGCTTTGTGAATACTACATTTTCTTTATTGATATATCTATGTTCCTTCCAATTTATGAAATTTACCATTTGATTTGTAGGAGTGCTCCCATAGTGGAGCGATTTTGTATTAGTTATATTTGGTGCCAGTTTGGACGGTGTTAGGATACACCCATAGAGTTCATAGCATATGCACATTTTGCTGATGAGGAGGCCGACTGGGGGCCTCATCCCATGTATGTTGTTGTATTTTAGGAGCCATGAGATATTTTAAGGGTGAACTGGGACTACCTTCCAGCCATCACAGATGTAGGGGTTACACCAAGATTCTGCCAACACTATAGTGACCATCTCTTCCCTCACTTTACAGGTTTGGTAGAGCGAGCACCTCAAGCTAAAAATGATAATCCAACCAATGAATTGTCGAGGGGAGGACCACCTAGGTGACATGATGAGAGGTCACATGGAGATACTAACATGAGCCATTCAGGGAAGAAGAGGCCTAGGGGAGAGAGGGGTTCGTTGGGAGCTATGGTGGTGGTAGTGGTAGCCAAAAATGTGTGGTTAAATATTGGTATCAAATTGGAAAGAAACCAACACTCAATAAACCATTAACTCAAGAATTTAGCTATAGGAGGCCATATCAAATGAACCAAACTAAACTCCCAAAAGAAGCTTATTGCTCCCTAATTAAAGTGAGTTTAATCCTTCTTGTGATGCTTGTAAAATTGGCATGAAGGACTAGTGACTTGACTACTCCAAAATGGAACATTCAAATGCAATGCAAAACTAGAAATGAACTAGAATGAAAGATTAACAAAGCTATAATGAGAGAATTAAACTAGAATGGATGCAAACAACAAGTATTCTAGAATGAGAATGCACGAAGCTATGCTATTAAATAATACAAGAAAGAAAACTAGATTTAGCAAATGAAAGATTATGTTAAGAATGAAGTAAGCTAAGGATGCAAGAGAACTATGAGAGAAACTAAGAACTAAGAATTCAAATTAGCAATATTATTCTAGGAATGCAAGAAGACAAGATTCAACTCAAAAATGATCAAGATTGGTACCTAGAATGCAAGAGAATCAACTTGGAACCCTTGAGCCAAGGAAATGATTCCTTTTAAAGGATTTTCCTCAAGAATGGAGGGCAGAGATTAAGAGGAAAAAGGAGAATGAAGGAGATGCAAGGTTAGGTAGAAATGAGTGGTGAGGATTAATAGGGAAAAGAGAGATGTTAGGTAGAATAAGACAAAATAGCAATTTTGAAAGGACAAATCCCCTTTAATTTCTAATTAATCAGGATAATGTATGTGCACACATGTGAATGTGTTCTTTTAATAAAAGTGTAGAATTTTTTTATTAAAATAAATATTATAGAAATTAAATAAATATGCAAGTGCTAGAATTAGACCATAGTATAAGCTTTATATAAGCTTTTTCATTTTTTTGATCTAATTATGCAAAGGGGATTTTTAGGGTTACTATGCACAATTATGTCTAGTAATTATGCCTTTGAGATTTAGGATTTTATTTGAGGCAATTTGATCAAAATTGGGGGCTTAGGTTCTACTAGACAAATTTTAGGTGATTAAAGTAGTTATTTTTACTTTTTAGAGTGTTTCTATTTTAGAAATTAGGGTTGAATATGTGTTTCTACTCATGCAATTGGTTTCAAGTTTTGGTCTCAGTTGTGGCATTCTCCATTGTTCCAGAATGTATTCCTAGAATTTCAAGAACTTTGTCACCCAGTGTTGTATTTCTTTTCAATTGTTGTTCTAATCTAGAAATATTTTGTGGTAACTTTTGACATGGCTTATAACATGGTGTGTTGACATAGCTTCCAATACAACATATAGATCTTTCCATAGCAAGTGGAGGTTGGTTACACCTAGCAAGTGGGAAGTTTGTCTCTACACATTTGAATTATCTTTGGTAGTTGTTCTGATTATTATGGACCTAGCATTGGGAAATGTGTGGTGTGTTCTTAGTCCTTATTTTTCCTAGGATGGATCATTCTTTCATATTTAGGTCCAGGTGTTATATTTATTGATTGTTGGAGTTTCATATTTAGGTTTGGGTCTTATACTTAATGCTTATCTCTTATCTAGATGGGTTCATTCTATATGGGACTTATGTATTTAATGTTTATCTCTTATCTGTTTGGGCCCTCAGTTTGGATGCTTTTGGATTTTTCTATTACCTTGACCTACATGAAACTTATTTGTAATATCTTTTGGTTTGGCCAACCTTGTTGTAATCTCCAATGATCTATCATGTATATAGGGATTACTGGTGCTTTGGAAAAATTAAAGTGTAGGTGTGAAGTAACTGAAGTGTGTAAACTAGTGAAGTTCACCAATCAATATAATAGAGTTCAATGATAGTGGTAGAGAAGGAAAGCAAGTAATAGTTTGTTGCTAGAGTGGACAATGTTTTCAAGATCAGATGCATTATCAAGAGAATATATATTTATCTACTTTGGAGAGTTTTATATACTTTAAGACAATGATTCTTGGGTCCTCAAGTCTATTTCTATATCTTTCTACTTTGGTTGTGAGCCTCTATATGTAAGTCTAGAGTAGTGAGATCCCATTTGTACTATAAGGAAGCGAGTCTTCTTATTTGTATTCATCATTGTATTGGTGGTGAGCTTCAAGTTTCTAGTCTGAAGTAGTGAGCTCCCATCATCTTTTGTAATCAAATTATACACTTATGTGAATTATCTTTGTGGGATAGTGATCACCATGGTTTTTCCTAGTTTGGATTTTCCACATATAAATCTTGGTGTACATATGTTTCTAGTTTTTTTATTTACTTGTAAATTGTTTTATGTTGTGATTATTTAAGTTAATTGTTGTGGTTTTATTTTATGTCGGTTCACCCCTCCCTCTTAGCATTTGGACTATGTTTATCATCTATTACATCAATGCTTGTGATCCCATTTCAAGAGAATTTACATCATCAAGGTATAATACATTTTTTTAATTAAATCTAACCTCTACTATATATCAGTACATTTTTATTTCAAGTACATTTCAATTCAATTTCATGGTTGATTTTGAAATTAGGGTTTGACTTAGGAAAACCCCTTTCCATAATAATTTTCCCTCTTTATTTTGTGTGTAGGAGACATGTGGTGCTTGTGTGGAAGGACCTACAGATACAAAAGATCAAGAACTATAGTTTGATGGATTTTTTTATAAAAAAGTGAAAGGTCAGAGGTGATTGGGCTTGTCCCAGACCTCTTGGTTTCCTATGACCTTCCTAATTTCCCTTTACCTCCTATTTTAGGATGAAATTTCATATACAAGCCAGTCATAATTTTTTCTTTCCAAATTTGGTTTTGAATTTGAGTTTTAGATCAGAAGTATACCTATACATCAAGAAAATAATCTCTCTTTCCATATTTTACTAGATCTTGTATTTTCCAAGCTTATTTTCATAGTAATTATTGATCCCATGGTTTGTGGTTCACATCAATTACCAAGGGGAAGTTTCAAAAGTGTTTTAATGGTAGGATGGAGTGCACCCTACAACATGAACTATGTGATTTTATAATATGGCTCTTCATGGTTGGTGTTTGGAGAAAAGGAAGGAATACCACCTTCAATCAAATGACCTAAGCTAAGGGGAGGTGAAATGCTGAATAAAAGCTTTGTTGGATGGGCTCTGAATGCATGTGATGGTATTTATAGGGACTTTGTCTCACTGGTTAGAGATTCATGTTGTCATCCACTCTTGACATGGTGTACCACATTCCCTTCATTTTTTCTATGAGAATGAGAAGCTAAATTCCTACACATAGGGCTCACACATTCATATATTGTTGCAAGAGGCACTGTAAGGGTCTAGATTCAGGTGCTCTTATCCTAAAGAAAGTGTGATTATCCTAAAAAAAGGACATGATATACAACACTACCTAGAAATAGACATAGATAGTTCATATAAGGGACGAAAGAGAAGGCCACACACCCTAGGAGCTTCCTTCCAAGAGATAATACTACACAAACTAGGACACACCTAAGAGAGTTCAACACATGACATGGTGATTAACAAAATAGGAAAAGGCACAAAATAAATAGTCCCATGATTTATTAAGAAAAAACATGCCAAGGCGAGAGAGAATACCCTAGAAAACATGTGCTACAATATGCACCTATGGACTACAAGCCATAGGGTATTGTTCTTGGAGAGTTACAATCCTTGCAAATGGTATATTTCTTCACCTATTGAACCAAAATTATAATATTTCCAACCTCTTTCAAATTACAAGTCATTGAGGTTTTATAGAATAACCCTTGGTCGAGATGGTCTCAGAATTATTACAATTTGTTATAATTGATTATCATATCGAGAAATATGGCATGGATCGCTCAAATTCATGTGCCCTGAGAAAATATTTGAATCTAATTATTTTATTGAGACACGACTTCTATTTGGGCTAATTGTAAAAAATCATGATAGCTTGAGCAGAATTGTCATAAATATAAGCATTGATCTGAGTGTTGAAAAGTGAACAACTATCCAAAAAGGTGTTAGTCATGAAATTCTATCTAGAAAGGAATATTATTGAGAATGCATCACTAGGGCCTACCGAGGTAGAGTGTCCCAGGGGACATGTAGCAACTATTCATAACTTAGGAAGGTTCATTCTCCATGGAGAAGCCAAAAACTTTGACTAGTTGACACATATCAACTAACGTTGGGACTTTGGGAAGTTATGACCACTTAACACAATCAAGGACTAAAATAAAACATGCATGGTGCTTGAAGAGATGTATAAATATTCTACATTTTGGTGACTTTTAGGGGATTTTGTCTTGCTAAGAGAGAACCCAAAAACTTTGGTTGCACAGATTAGATCCCTATCCATTGGGAAAGGGAACCAAATGAGTTCAAATTTCTTAGATCGGTTATCTCCATGAGTTGTTTGAACATACGTCCAAGGTGGTGAAACTTGCACAAAAGGAGCAAAGATCAAGGATTTTCCTATAAAGAAAAAAAACATTTATCAAGACATAGATCAAACTAGAGGACTAGAAATGCAATGCTAGTTGCAGAAGGAAAACTATGAGGAAGAGAAAGAAAGATTAAAGCCTAAGCAATGTTAGTCAAGAGATGCCAAAATAAAACTTCTAAACTAAACAAGCTGAGATAGCTAACCAATATCCATAGAGGAGACATGGACACCATGAACTAAAAGTGAGTGACTTCATTGAATCCCAGCTTGGTAATGAACCTTTATATTGGATATCCCATGGTTGTAACAAAATTTTAACAAGCACTAGATTAACCTATTGAAACATGAAAATAGATCACCTAGGGATTTGTGTGTGTACGGAATTAATCCTTCCCTTTTTAAGAAGATGAAATGGTTTCTGGTTGTTGGCTAGACTATATAGGTGAGATATTGTCCAATAGCTATGCAGATAGGGCCTCACTACTAGTTAGGTGTCCATAGCCTCGACGAGGTTATTGGCTTGATATTAATTAATGTTGTTCTACTACCAGTTAGGAATCCATAGCCCTAATAGAGTTGCTAACACGACCTAGTTTTTGCATTTTTGCACTTTAATTTTCTTTTTTCTTTTATTTTCCATTTTACGCATTTTGGCTTTAGTATGCATGGATGATTATGACATCATCCTTCTAGGTCAGTTACCAAGATGGTAGCAAGACATCTTTGATTTTTCACCTAGCAGAAAAAGGAAGGACATCTCATCATCGTTAATAAATTTATTAAGTTAGGAGAGTGAAAAATATAACTAGATATCACTCATTTCATGAAATAATAGACATTAATGCAAAATTATCTAAAAAACATGTCAGTATGCATAAGATATATAAAATAATCTTTCATTTTAAGCTAGGAATAAATGCAGTTGTATGCACCCTAAAATGGTCGCCTAGACTTTGGGCCCCATTTATTCAATTTATCAATCCTGAATCATTTTGATCAATAATCAATATTTTCAACATTATCAATTTCTTGATCAAATCTTAATTTCGATCATATATTGGATTTTTATCCTTGGGCTAACCATTTATCCTAAGTCTTTATTTGATTAAAAGGAATATTTCCTCCCCTTTTAATTAAATAAAAAGCCCCCACTTTCCTCTTATCCTAAGTTGCACAAATAAAGCATTATTCCTATTTTATAAAAAGGGAAAAAGCACTTTTTGTCTCACATGAGGCTCAAAAGTCAACACTTCACTCTCATTGGAGGATGTTTGTGCACATGGATTGCTCCTCTTTCAACCTCCACCGCTGATTGAGACTTTTGCCTCTTAATCTCAATGGTCCATTTCACCTCATTTCTTATAAAAGGAGAGCTCTCTCCTTCATTTGCATATCCATGTTTTATGCTAATGTTATGCTGCAGGTTTTCTAGGTACATTTGGAGCTTTTTGAAGACATTGAAGACTTGTTGCTTTCATCATTTTAGTTGCATTTCATAATAGTTTTGCTTTCATAGTTGCATAATAATGGCATCATAGATTAGATTTCCTTTTATGCAATAGAATAGATCTCACATAGCTTAATTAGAGGCTTGGAATCTATTGTACTTCTTTTCATAGTTTAGTTTGCACTTCATTTGATAGATTAGTCTTGCACATTCATACTAGTTGCATTTACATTTCATTTCCATTTAGATTCTTGGAGACATTGGCACTCTTGCCCTTGTCTTCACTTGAATCTCTCATTGTGTGGTTGACTAGCAAGGTCACCTTCTTGTAGCTCTAGCTGAGAGCAAAATTCATAGTCCCTTGCAACTCCATGCATAGAGAGCTATGAGCCGCTTTGTGAGGCCTCATCCTTGAGCAACCTTGCAAGTAATGGTTCATAGAAGTGCATATTTTAGTGTGTACAGCAGTTACCTTTTGTTAACATTCAAGGAGTATGAATCTCTTCCATTAGCATAATCAGTAGCCAAAAATCAACTAATAAATCCAAAACTAGACAGATGGAAACCCTTGGAAAATGAGCATGGTACTTTCACATGTGGGTGCGACATTCTTCTTAGATGCGAATTAAATGTGACATTCCCATGAAGATCATTGCTTGCTCTATGAAAAGGGAAACACATTTGAAAGGTGGAATTGCATTTAGAAATACTTGAGGGCCAAGAGTGAAGGATTATCTTTCTTAACCTAGAAGTATGGACACTCCCTGTTAGATTGACCACTCCATTTCATCAAGATCCCTTTCTAGGACTAATAGATAATGATAGGTTGGCCACACTAGTTGGGATGGATTAAAAAATGGTTCTCACTTCCCTAAAATGGATACTGGTAAAATAATTACTACAAAGTGAGGACCACTATAGGCTTAATACAAATATTTTGTCTAGGTTTGTAGGATCTTTGTTGGACTTGGGAGAAACTAAGGATGTGATCATTTTCCTAGTAGTGGGGTTGTTTGGAAAAATTATGTTTGGAGGGCTTGCTGATGTTCTTGTTGTGGCTTGAGAGGATGTTGGGTTTCCATTTGAAAGTGACCTAAAGATTCACATAGAGACAATAATGGAGGAGCCATTCATTATGAATTTCTTCTATCGGTCCCTTGATGTCCATTACTGTTACACATAGGATGGGGTCAAATTTATGAAGAAATTCCTTGACCCAAAGGTACAAATGTTTAAGGAGGCAATAGAGGAATTCTATTCGAGGGTCATGTTCAAGAAAGCCTAGGATTCAACTATTGGGTCAAGAGAGGAGGACTCTTCCGACTTGGGAGGAGACTAGGAAAGATGAGAAAAATTAGAAGATGAAAACTCTAGCTCTGAAGATGCTTGATTTATGCCCTGAAAATATTTTGTTTTCTAAAAAAAATGTTATGATATAGCTGTAAATGATGAAGAAGAATTTTATTATATTTTTCAAAAAAATTCAAATGTATATACCCACTACCAATAAATATAATATGCAAATTTTTCTTGATTTATCTTAGTGTCTACATATGATTCTTCTTTCATTTATTTACTTTGAAGCATTCAATTCATAAAAATATTAAAATGAATCTTAAAATTTGATTACAAAGAATTGATATATCATAACCATGGACTCCATTATCGCACATATAATGATAATGGGGCAGAAGGTACCTTTTTGTGAATGCGCATGAAAAGATGGAAAAAACCCGTTGTATTGACATAATTTCTCTTAATAAACAAAAAATGAGGTTAGCAAAACATAATATAAAAATCATTGTTAAAATTTTGGAAAAATAAATATCCAACAATGATAATCATGAAAGACCTACTATAACTAACAGAGGGTTGACAACTATACATTGAACACTGGAAATGTTTTCTTACATAGTAGTGCTTTTTGGAGTGAAAACACACAACAAAGTAAAACCTAACTATTTATATTACTAACAACCAAAGAAAATTTGCAAGAATTCATTGATTGGGCTTGGCAAATAGCCACCTTTATGGCCCATTTTTTTCTTTTTAATCAGCGGCTCCAACAAATTGTGGCAAAATAAAGGTAACATGGGTATTACCCTTCTTGGGTGTGACACGTCAGAGATGATGAAAACATGATTTGATTTGGGCACTTCCTCTGATATCACGTGAGATGATGTCTCAAAATTTTTGATAAGACTCTTTTCATACTATGACATTAGCATGACTTCTAAGGACTAATAATGAATTGACAAATGGTTCCAAAAAATACCTCAATATGCAAACATAAACCTTTTTCAAATGAGTTTCTATCGGAGATATTTTGATGTGGGTAGAAATATTTTGATGTGTTCATGAGGCAAGGCAATTGGTGGTTCTTCCTTATGGGGTGCAAAAAATAAACCTCTCCAAATGGTTGGAGTCCACTCATTAAGTGATGTACAAAAGGCCTCAAGCACATCCCAAAAATGCATGTTGTCATCTTCTGCTTCTCTTTACTCATTGGAAGGTTTAGGGAGAAATTCAATCAGTGACAGTTCTTTTGGAGGTGTCTCTGCATTCTCCAAAGATTTTAGAGTAGAAACCTCATTATCTTCTATTAAAAAAGGTAGTGTGGAAAAGAGAAAACTTAGATTGTTCACCTTTGGATGTAGCAGGGTGTTAGAGCTTTTTCTTGTAGGATCAAACTTGGTAAATAGGTGTACTTGATTCTCAGTTTTAGGGAATCTCAAGTTTGACAAGAAACAGTCTAATTGATGAGGATTGGATAAGCTCCTCCTTCTTCTTTGAGCTCCATATGACTCAGGCGGGTATTGCCTTAGAAATTTCACTATATTTCAAGTAAACTTCAAATGGTGGATTGGGTTCCTCACTGCTATGCTATTATGTTTCTGATTATTTCAATAAAACACCAGTATGTGAATAGCTGAGAATATCCTAAATGCAGAGTATAACAAGGAAAACCATCAATGCAATAACAAATAGCAGTGGCATAAGGATGTGAATCCTTCTTCTTTTTCTAAGTTTAACTCAAGGAAATCTAACCTTTTGGATTCTCTCTCAAAGGAATCAACAATGTGAACTATACCTACTCAAATACAGTCCTTTCTAATATATCAATGAACTAAGTAACTAAAAGGTGTTTGAATGATGTGCTTTGCATTTGATGACTGAAAGATGATTGAATAACAAACATCCAACCAATGCCTATTCCATTGGGCAAATAGTTATTGTATGTAAATCCATAAGAAGAAATCAAAACAAATACAGTTAAATACCTTGCAAGTTACTTGTAGTTTGAATAGAGGGCAACAGAAACTATTATGTCACTCCTATACTGTTATCATCAAAATATTGACATTTATGTTCACTCTCTGAAACTATTCATAAAAATTTAATCCTTTCCTTGAAAGAAACTCACAAATAATTAGACAAGTTGCCTTGCAAGTGGTATGTTTTACATGCCTTACAAATAAAACATACAAGAGTATAACATAAAAAGTGAAGAGACAACAACGGAATCTGAAAGAAACTACAATGTATTTCTTTGAAAATAATCCTGTTTCAATACATATAGAATTTGAAGTTCAGAAGCCTAGACACAAAAGATGAGGAGTCTGCTCTCTAGAGATTTTCAATTCATCATCCCCCAAAAATGAGGTTACAACTACTATTTTATAACTAAAACATCTTGGAATCCCTAAGGATGCAACAAGCTCTAGATGTTTGTAGCCCTAAAACTAAAAAAGAGAAAGACAAAAACATCTGAGGACCTTCAAATGGTGGGAAGACAAAAATATTTTGGATGACTGAGCTAATATTTGATCTTCTCAAATGAAACCAAGGAAAGATTTTTGCAAAGCAACCCAAACAAGAAATCTGATTTGCAAAAGATATGATGCATTCCCCTTTGCCGAATTTACAAATCTCTCACGTCTGAAAGAAATATCCTCATTAAATCCAGATCTCGGATTAGAAAGGCCATTACTTCTCTCACCAACTTTAGTAGATCTGATTTTAACCACTGCCAATGCATTCCTCATCTTCTCCCATTTCCAAAAACATATTATATGTCTATATTTGGTTAAAAAATGAATCTCCAGGCATTAATTCTTTGAGCACACTGTGCCATTTAAATTTTCAAATTTATCTCCTAAGTCTGAACTTTATCACATTTTAAATCTTTTTGCATTTTAAATCTAGCTTTTTTCCTCAAACTTCACCATAATGTGACACATGTCATGATGCGATTGGATGCTCAGTCTTTAACCTTGGGTTACTCACCCATCTGGAGATCTGGTGAATGCATTGTTCTCTGAGTCTTTGAATAATTTCACTAACCATGGGTTTATCCGATGAACTGGCGAATGCACCTAGTCTCCTGATCTTGGAATAAATCTCTTAACCACGGTTACATCAAGTGATTTGGCGACATGCCTTTAGTCTCTAAATCTCCGGATCATCTAGAGAACTCGCAACTATGCTAATCTCAACATCTTTGAATGCTCTAGCGACCTGGCGATGAGGCATCTCCAAGTCTCTGAATTTTCTTGCTAACCACCAATTTATCTAGCGACATGGCAATTGGGCAATCTCATAATCTCTAAATTTTTGCCCTCTAATCGACATAATTTGGAGACTGCGCAACCATGGAGTCTTTTAATCTCTAGATTTTTGGTTCTTAACCACCAGCATTCAGTGACCTGGTGACTAACTACTTTCTCTGGGTCACTTGATTTTTACCTACTTGCCAGTTTTGTCTCGCGACCACGCAACTGAGTGCTACGTGCCCTCCTCTATCTAGCTGTCACTGTCACTCTTCTACAAAATTACCTCTGTCTCCAGGCCCACAAGCAGGCTTCCCAAGGCACCTCCATGCATGCACGAGAAAAGCCTCCTGCTCTTTCATCTAATTCATTATGTGAGTGTTTGGGTATATAAACATTCAAAATCTCTATTTCCTAAGCAATGTGGGACTAATATTTTGAAGTTTTTTAAAATTCCTTTCAAAAATTTGGTCTATAGTGCTAGCTGGCATGCACACCTATGCGGGGCCATAGGGCAGAGGAAACACTTAATCTCTTTCTTATTTTCTTTACATCATACCTGGACGGTGGTGAATATAAATATCTAAAAACACCCAAATGGTGCGCATGTGGGATAAACCCACATGCACACAGTTTACATTTTACCTCCTTTCTTCTGGTTGTGCGTGTGATTCCTTCTTCTTGCGGCCCTTATCCTACAAGTGCTCCATCATTATGTTTACAATTTGTAAGTACTAGGTGCGTAGCACCTCCTTTGTTATGACAAACATCACACAAGTATTTATGTAAGGGACCAAAAAATGGCATGAACATTCTCTCTCATGCCTACAACATGATGCAACAACCAACATGTTATGATCAATCACAAGGAAAAAGATGCAACCATCCGAAGTGGGCTATTTTATACAATTCTGAGAAGACAATGTAGAATTCTGAGAAGACAATGTAGAATTATGGGAACACCTCCAAAAGCTTATTCCCTAAACGTGCTAGAACTGAAAATTAAAAGTTCAAACCCACTACATATGTCAAATTAAAGGCAATGAACACCCTATCCCAGTGGTGCATCATGAAAAACAACAAGACCCTATTTTCAATGCACTCAAACTAGGCACTTTTAATGATTTTTCAAAAGCATTATTCTGACACCTAGACAATTTTTTTGAAATTGGACTCAAAATACATTTAGAAATTTTGAGCTCCAACAATGGCTCTGATTGGGGACGCATGCCCCTTGCGGGCATGCAAAGAATCTAGAATATTTGGTACAGTAGACCACCCATTGAAGATCAACTTGATTTTTACTTCCTCATTTTCAAAACTCCGAATAGGGAACCCCTTACTGAAAGAAAAGACACACACAACTAAAAGGAAAGCAACTGTACATGAACTTACAATATTCACAAAAAATCTCAAAGCCCCAAAACTCTAATAAGTTCTTACACCTATCAAAAAAATGATTTTCATCTGCATACAACAGAGGTAAATGGAAATTACTTCTTCCATCTAGTCTGTCAAAAATATTGTTGTCCACTTTTAGCATATCATAGAAAAAATGATTAATAGAATCACCATCATCTGGCTTGATTAGGCCATTAGGCTGCCATAAATACTAATCACCTTGTGACATCAAAGCATCACAATCTTTATTGTCAACATCATGCTGAAAAATGAAACACTTCAACTCAACTTCATGGCTGGAAATATCAACATTCTGATCATTAGTTTGCACAAAGGAATAAACCATTTATATCTCATCACTTTGCAAACTAACATAGATCTTCTCGGGACAAATATCTAATTGCACAAAATTGGAAACAACTTGTTGATTACTAACCACATCAACATCTTCTAGGAAAACACAAGCACTGTCAGTGAGGGAATACTTAATCATTTGTAAATCTGAGAAAACATATTCAGATTTGCCACATTCTCCAGCATCAACATGTAAATGAGAACCACAGATGACATACTCTTGAAAATCAGAACTCTCACTAGTACATTCATCATTGTACTCATCAAATATAACATTATCAAAATCATTACAATGATATGTACTATCCACTTGCATATCTTTTAACACAAATACAGGAGAAGGAAAATCAGTAAATGTTTCATACATCATGCCATTACTTGAATCATCTTCATCAAAACTTATATCTATGGGGCATGAAATTTTTGAAACAAACTTGGGAGCATACCTCTGAAACTCAGTCTCCAAGAGCTTTGAAATTTTCTCACTACTTAGTGAGCACTGAACTTCACATTCCATCTCTTCGATCTTACTGGTGACACTACAAATATCCTCCTTGTTCGGAACATGGGCTGCAAACTCTTGGCTCCCATTATCTTGTGCAAAGCCATCACTGCAACAAATTTGATATGCATCATAATCATCTTTTTGTTTCTTACACAAAACATTCTTATACTGAGACAATAATGTTGTCCTCTTATGCTGATAAAAGGGAAGACCTACAAACTTATCGGAAACACTATCAACTGTAGACTCTTCTTTATAATCTTCATATCCACTAAACTCACTGTCAGCATCATAATCAACATCATAAGCACAAATAGAAACACCACTATCGTTATTGGCTTCTTTATCATTAAAATGAGGAACAACCATTGCTTGTAACCTCTTCTCCTCCTCTAACTGCCAGATCACAACATTTTTATCTACCATTTTCTTGTTGAGAGTAGCAATTTTGATGAGTAGATTTTCATAACCAGTGTCATGGTCGATGGGATCAACAAAGACACTAATGTCTTACATCTGATCTTCATTTTTTATTTCATCCATATCAACTCCTTGATCAAAGTGTTCTATAAATGTTGTTCTTAATCCCTCCCAAGAAGGGATTGAACATGAAGGAAAGGATAAGAACCAATCCCTTTCACTATCAGTAAATGTATGCACTAAAATCTTCATTGCAACATCCTCATGTTTAATCATAAACTCATTCATTAAGTCAGCAAGGTTATCTAAATGTTCTTTTGCTAGATATGATCCATCACCACTAAACTCTAGCAGATAGTCCCTAATCTCAGTAGAAAACTCATTAGGAGCACCTTCAATGTCATCAAAACAAAAAGGTCTATATTCCTCCATGAGGTAAGACCCACTAAAACTCATCCCTTTACACTAGTGTTGAACACTTGATAGGGAAACATTCTTCATTACTGATTTCCATAAAAGAAAGGTACATGAAAATCAAAATACTTGGAGGTGTTGTAGTTGAAACTCAACTTTGCTGAATGGAAAGCCTCTGAATCTGAAGCTTGCTTTGCTAAAAACTTTGTAGAGTCACCACCTCCTTGAAGAGGAAAAACATTAACCATTGAGATCTCTTTTTGTATCTTTCTCCATCAATACAACAAACTTCAAAAGGGTACATATACTATTTACCAAGACTGAAAATATCATTTTATACACTGATCAAACATAGAACTCAAAGTCATGACTCACAACTTGGTGAGATGATTTAAAATTTTTAAAACTGACTCTTATACACTTTAATAGGAACCACTGGATAACTGAATAAGCTAGCCAGGAGTCTACCTCTACTCATACCCGCATTATTCTAGCTTTACTTAACATATCCCCAACAGAGTCACCAATTTGTTAGCGACTCAGATGGGCCAAATCAATCTGGATAGAAAATTTTATAAAATGTGATATAACCATAACCAGAGATTCTCAACATATTTTACTTTGTTATGTTCTCCCCAGTAGATTCACCAATTTGTTAGAGCTTCTTCTTATAGGATCAAACTTGGTAAATAGGTGTAATTGATTCTCAGTTTTATGGACTCTCAAGTTTGACAAGAAACAATCTAATTGATGAGGATTGGATAATATCCTCCTTCTTCTTCAAGCTCCACAGGACTCAAGAGGGTATTGGCTTAGAAAATTTACTATATTTCAAGTAAACTTCAAATGGTTGATTGGGTTCCTGAATGCTATGATATTATGTTTCTAATTATTTCAATAAAACACCACTCTATGAACATCTGAGAATATCTTGAATGCAGAGTATAACAAGGAAAACCATTAATGCAATAACAAATAACAGTGGCATAAGGATGTGAATCCTTCTTCTTTTTCTAAGTTTAACTCAAGGAAGGCTAACCTTTTGGATTCTCTCTCAAAGGAATCAATACTGTGAACTATACCTACTCAAATATAGTTCTTTCTAATATATGCATGAACTAAGTAACTACAAGGTGTTTGAATGATGTGCTTTGTGTTTTATGACTAAAAGATGACTGCATAACAAACATCCAACCAGTGCCTATTCCATTGGGCAGATAGTTATTGTATGTAAATCCATAGGAAGAAATCAAAACAAATATAGTTAAATACCTTGCACGTTACTTGCAATTTGAATAGAGTGCCTTACAAACTATTCTGTCACTCCTATACTGTTATCATCAAAATCTTGACAATTATGTTCACTCTCTGAAACTATTCATGAAAATTTAATCCTTTCCTTGAAAGAAACTTACAAATAATTAGACAAGTTGCCTTGCAAGTGGTATGTTTTACATGCCTTACAAATAAAACATACAAGAGTATAACATAAAAAGTGAAGAGACAACAACGAAATTTGAAAGAAACTGTAATGTATTTCTTTGAAAATAATCCTATTTCAATACATACAGAATTTGAAGTTCAGAAGCCTAGACACAAAAGATGAGGAGTTTTCTCTACAGAGATTTTCAACATTCATCACCCCCAAAAAATGAGGTTACAACTACTATTTTATAACTAAAACATCTTGGAATCCCTAAGGATGCAACAAGCTCTAGATGTTTGTAGCCCTAAACCTAAAACAGAGAAAGACAAAAACATCTGAGGACCTTCAAATGGTGGGGAAACAAAAATCTTTTAGATGACTGAGCTGATATCTGATCTTCTCAAATGAAACCAAGGAAAGATTTTTGCAAAGCAACCCAAACAAGAAATCTGATCTGCAAAAGATATGATCCATTCCCCTTTGCCGAATTTATAAATCTGTCATGTCTGAAAGAAATATCTTCATTAAATCCAGATCTCGGATTAGAAAGGCCATTACTATTCTCACCAACTTTAGTAAATCTGATTTTAACCACCATCAATGCATTTCTCATCTTCTTCCATTTCTGAAAACATGTTATATGCCTATATTTGGTTAAAAAATGAATCTCCAAGAATTAAATCTCTGAGCACACTCTACCATTTAAATTTTCAAATTTATCTCCTAAGTCTGAACTTTATCACATTTTAAATCTTTTTGCATTTTAAACTTGTCTTTTTTCCTCAAACTTCACCAGAATGTGACATGTGTCATGATGAGATTGGATGCTCAATTTTTAACCTTGGGTTACTCACCTATCTGGAGATCTGGCAAATGCATTGTTCTCTGAGTCTTTGAATAATTTCACTAACCATGGGTTTATCCGGCGAACTGGTGAATGCTCCTAGTCTCCTGATCTTAGAATAAATCTCTTAACCACGGTTACATCATGTGATTTGGTGACAGGCCTTTAGTCTCTAAATCTCTGGATCATCTAGCGAACTCACAACTGTGCTAATCTCCAAGTCTCTGAATGCTCTGGCGACTTGGTGATGAGGCCTTTCCAAGTCTCTGAATTTTCTTGCTAACTGCCACTTTATCTAGCGACTGGGCAATCTCACGATCTCTGAATTTTTTCCCTCTAACTGCCATAATTTGGAGACTAGGCGACCATGGAGTCTCTGAATCTCTGGATTTTTGGTTCTTAACCACAAGCATTAGACAACTTGGTGACTAACTTCATTCTCCAGGTCGCTTGATTTTTTCCTACTCACCAATTTTGTCTCTCGACCACGTGACCAAGTGCCATGTGTCCTCCTCTATCCAGCTATCATTGTCACTCTTTTGCAAAAGTACCTCTATCATCAGTTCCATTGACATGCTTCCCAAGGAACCTCCATGCGCGCATGGGCAAAGCCTCCTCCTCTTTCATCTAATTCATTATGTGAGTGTTTGGGCATATAAACATTTGAAATCTCCATTTCCTGAGCAATGTGGGACTAATATTTTGAAGTTTTTTAAAAATTCTTTAAAAAATTTGGTCTATAGTGCCAGCTGGGATGCACACCTATGCAGTCCCACAAGGTAGAGGCAACACTTAACCTCTTTCTTATTTTCTTTACATCATACCTGGGTAGTGGTTTATATAAATATCTAAACACACCCAAATGGTGTGGATATGGGATAAACCCACATGCACACAGTTTACATTTTACCTCCTTTCCTCTGGCTGTGCATGTGATTCCTTCTTCTTGTGGCCCTTATCCTGCAAGTGCTCCATCATTATGTTTAAATTCTATAAGTACTAGGTGCATAACACCTCCTTTGTTATGACAAACCTCAAGAAAAGTATTTATGAAGCCCATCAACAATATATTTGTAGCCCTGTTACTCCTCAGAACCTTGTTGCATGCACCTTTGGTTTTGTTGATTGACAACCACTTAGACCTACTCACCACTGCATATGCACAGCCTCCATTATTTTTTACTAGCTACTCACACAGCCTTTGGGACCCCTTTTTTTTAATTTTATTATATATTGCAAACAACACCTCCTTTTGAGAGCTCACGCAACCTCTAAAGAGCCTCACATAGCCTCCTTTATGTAGCAAATGCCCCTCCCTTTTGTGTTTTGTAGAAAACACTCCATCCGGGGGCTCACGCAGGTTTTGAGGAAGCTCACACAGGTTCCTTAGGAGGATCATGCGAGACCCAAGCAACTACACAACATGTTTTTATTTAATATGTAGCACTCCATTCATGTTTTTGTTTTGCTATATGTTGGTAGCCCCTTTTGATGTTCACAACCATTATATCTAATTACTTACTGTGTGATGCAAAGAGGTATAAGTAGCAACCTCTATAAAACCTTACACTAGCTGCAAACCATAGCACATGCACATCTCCAAATGCCTAGAGCCTTCAACACCATTGCCTTTACATCCTAAGGAAAGAGAAGTTCCCTCCTGCAAGTTTTCACCAACAAGTTTGCTTGTTGAGGGTATAAACTTATTTTTCGTAATAAATGTTTGCTCGCCGCTATTGGCACTTAACTCTTCTCACTTGCACGGTCCATACACAACATTGATATTTTATTTAAATGTCTCTATTTCAATATGATGCTTGGGGGAGTTTGTTGCAACAATCCAGTGTTTATCTAAATGATTTTTACCTGTTCTAAAATCTAGGTTGTTCCCACATGTTCACCAAACATCAGTAGAATTATTCATTGTCGTATCAATAAAATCAAAACTATTTTCATACTTTTTCATCCCTTTTCCAGTCGTGTGAAGATCACCAAACTTTATGCCTTTATCTCCATCCAGTTAGTACTTGTCTCTAGCAGTCGACAAAGTTCTACTTTAAAATAATGAAGTAGGCTGGACCCCATACGGGTTTGGCTTAAATTTTTTTCAAATTCAAACACTTGGACTTCAAAAACATTACCAAGAGGACTGACATTTGCAACCAGATCAAATATGGATAACCGGACATTTAAAAACTTTAATTTTTAAATACTTCGCTAGTCGACAACCTGAATAAATTACCTCCAATTGCGGCTTTAAAACATTGCTCAAAACTAAACACTGGAAGTTGAAACTTGGCAAATACAAACCTTGTAGTACATATAATCACCCTATCAGATGGCTTCATCAAGAGATGAGTAGGGAAAGATATTTTAAAAGTTGAAATCACCTGTTTAGAATTGTCGTCAAACACAAACTGAAATCACTGTAAATTGCCTCGAAAGGAGATAAAATAAAAATATTAAATGATGAGCTGAGGGTGAGCCACTGAATCTGGTAGAAGAATCATATGCAAGGAATGCAACAAAACAACCCTCAACTGGAAACAAGAATCTGCCAAAAAGCTATGAATTTCAAAAAATGGTTACTTTGCAAAAGTTGTCCTGTCTGCACTATTCATCATTATAAAACTCTTTTTGTTTGACCTTGCAAACTTGTTAGACAGAAACCACATGGCCTGATACCTTGGATGAAGAATCTTCCTCACACATATAAAACAAGGCCATAATCAGATTTACAGAAAGATAAACCAATCATCTAGAAATATACTTCAAAGTCGGCCACTTAGAACATCCTGAAATGAAAGATAGTGAAACTGTAGAAGTTGCATCTAGAACTGACTAAGTAAAGTGATTAGTCGGATTGGTCAAAGTCCAAAATTTATCAGGGAAAGTCATTCCCATGTCTACATTATGAATAAACCTTTAATTCCTCCTAATGACTGACTGGATGCAATTTTCATTGCCTCAAAGTAAGCTACTTCAAAATTGATTCCCACTTTCAAGAAAACTGAATAAAATGCAATAAGAAGAGGCCTGGTAAACTCATCAAATGGATTGGTAGAGGCTTGGAAATCATTAAAAAAGGTCACTTCCAAGTCTCTAGTATGGAACATTTCCCAATTACGCTTGACCTAGAACAGGATGCAAACTAGGAAGCCTCAAAGTAGGTCACTCAGAAAACTGAACAATGCAGACAGAGAAACTTAACAATCTGCAAACAGAATGATATTGGCAAATAGGTCAAATGGGCACATAGGGGGCTGAAAAATGGCATGAAAATTATCTCATTCCTACAACATGATGCAATAGCCTATACATTATGATCAATCATAGGGAAAAAGATGCAATCATCCGAAGTGGGCTATTTTATACAATTTTGAGAAGACAAAATGTAGAATTCTGGGAACACCTCCAAAAGCCTATTCCCTAAACATGCCAGAACTAAAAATTAAAAGTTCAAACCTACTACATATGTCAAATGAAAGGTAATGAACCCCCTATCCCAGTGGTGCATCATGAAAAAAAATAGGATCCTATTTTCAATGAACTCAAAGTAGGCACTTTTAATGATTTTTCAAAAGAATAATTCTGACACTTAGACAAATTTTTTGAAATTGGATTCAAAATGCAGTCATAATTTTTGAGCTCCAACAAAGGGGAAGGCTATCTTCTTCACTTGATTGTCTTGGTTGTGGATCTTGCCGATATTTCTCACTTTTCTGCTTTGATCGCCAAACCACTAGGCATCCTTTGAACAATGAAATCGTATCTGACATTAGGGATTGAAAGGAGAACTCAAAATTTTCATCCCAAAAGGGTTCATCTCCAGTTGAACATGAAGCTTGTAGAACTCCTTTAATTATAGATTGGTTCTCCATAACATGTTCTTCTTCCAATTATGGTTCCACAAAGGAGGACTCTAGTATAGCCAAGAAATGCCAGAGGACACACTATTTTTGTTCTAGCCCAATAATCCTTAGCTCATGGTGAAGATCGAGAAACATCTCCCAGGCACTGGGAATTAGGTCTATATGACTAGGTTGAAGAGAATCCCAATCAAAAAAGGTGTAGTAATTTGGGTCCAACCCTAACTAGACCCCAACCATTGCTTGTTGAGGGCACTTTCTTTCTGCATCAAGCTAAAAAACTCAAAGCATGCACTGACTTTTGTGACTTCTTTAAGCTTGGTCCCATTGGGCATGCCAGGAAGAATTGTTGATCCCCTAAAAATACAAATCTAGATAAAGGTAAGACTGAGTGGAAAGGTGAAATTTCATCTAGAGGTAGAGGCAGTAACTACCGAGGTGGTTATAAAAAAGGTGGTTTCTGAGGAACTTGTTACAATTGTGGAGAAGAAGGCATAGATCATTGGAGTGTACACATGAAAGTAAGAAGGTCGGTAGTAGTAGAAATGCTTTGGTGCAAGAAGAGTCACCGAATGGACCTGAGAAAGAAAAGAACTTGATGGTAAGGAGAGCACTTTGGAGTGAAATTAATAAGGAAGATCCAGTAAGAAAAAGTTTGTTCAAGACAAGATTAGAGTTTCTGATGAAGTTTGGAAGGTAATCATTGACAGTGGTAGCTCAGAGAACTGAGCATTTGAGGAAATGGTTACAAAGTTGTAGTTGAAAAGGTTGGAACATCTGAAGCCCTAACAAATTTCATGGATCAAAGATGAGCATACACTCTTGGTAAGTGAACAATGTTATGCGAATTTGAAAATTGGAAAGTACTATGATAAGATGTTATGTGATATCATGCCTATGGATTGTTGTCATAATTTGTTGCGTAGACATTGGTAATATGATAGACATGCTATATATGATGAGAGATTGCATAAATATACTATTTGGGCTGATGGAAGAAGACAAACATTGTTACCTTTGATTGAAGAACCTGTTAGTATTGTTTGCACATCTGGGAGAGTTTTCTTGATGGAAGGAAGAAAGTTTGTTAAGGATTTGAAAAAGAATGATGTATGTTTTGTTGTGATTCCTAACAAACAGAGTAAGAAAATAGAGGATAGTATCCCTGAGGAGATTGATAAGGTACTCACTGAGTATAGTGAAATCATTCCTAATAATGTACCTGATGGTTTTCCACTGAAGTGAAGCATTGATCATTGCATGGATCTAATTCCTGGAGCTATTTTACCAAATAAGGAACCACATCAATTGACACCTACCGAGAATCAGGAATTGAACCGATATATTCAAGAATTGTTGCAGAAAGTTTTGATCTAAGAAAGTTTGAGTCCTTGTGCAGTACCTGCTATATTGGCACCTAAGAAGAATGGAGAATGGAGAATATTCACTAATTCCATAGCAATGAACAAGATAATAGTGAAATATAGGTTTCCTATACTGAGAATGGATGACATAATGGATAGTTTGACTGGAGCAAAGTATTTTACCAAAATTTATTTAAAAAGTGGGTATCATCGGATCAAAATTAGAGAAGGTGATGAGTGGAAGACTTCTTTTAAGACAAAAGAAGGTTTGTATGAATGGTTGGTTAAGCCTTTTGGTTTAACTAATGCACCAATTACTTTTATGAGGTTGATGAATGAAGTTTTGAAGAAATTCTTAGATAAATTTATGATTGTATACTTAGATGATATTCTAATATTCAGTAAGATGAGGGAAGAAAATTTGTTGCATGTTAAACAAGTATTGCAGAGGTTGAAAGAAGAAAAGTTGTTGATAAATCTGAAAAAGTGTTCATTCATGAAAGAGGAGATTGTGTATTTGGAATTTGTGATTTCAGATGATGGTTTGAAGATGGATCCTAAAAAGGTTGAAGCTATTTTGAATTGGCCTACACCTGAGAATTCTAGTGAGGTAAGATCATTTCATGGTTTGGAAAGTTTTTTCTGAAAGTTCATTAGGAATTTTCGCTCAATTTGTAATGCTATGACTGAGACTATGAGAGGAGATAAAAGAGAATTCAAATGGACACATGGAGCTGATTAAAGTTTTGAGACTCTGAAGTAGAAGGTTGTTGAATTTTCTGTGTTGGCATTGCCTAATTTCAATAAGGTATTTCAAGTGGAATGTGATGCAAGTGGAAGTGCAATAGGAGGTGTGTTGAGTCAAGAAGGTAAACCTTTTTCTTTCTTTAGTGAAAAGTTGAATGATGCAAAAAGAAAATACTCTATATATGATCAAGAATTCTATGCTATTGTTCAAGCCCTAAAGAAATGGAGACATTATTTGATATTGAGTGAATTTGTGTTGTATACCGATCATAAATATTTACAGTATTTGGGTAGTTAGAATAAGTTGAATCAAAGACATATGAAATGGGTTGAGTATTTGCAGAGTTATACATTTGTGATAAAGCATAAGAGTGGAATCACTAACCGAGTTGCAGATGCATTGAGTAGAAGGAGATCTTTGATGACCAAGATGAAAATTGAAGTTCTTGTCTTTGATGAGATGAGATATTCTTATGAATTTGATCCTGATTTTTTTGAGCCTTGGAGAAAGTGTAGAGCGTCTATTCAAGATCAACCGAGCACTAAATGGGAAGAATATTTCATTCAAGGAGGTATGTTGTTTAAAGGTATTTAGTTGTGTATACCAAGAGGATCAATGAGACCTAATTTGATAAAGGAGAAACATAGCAGTGGTTTGGCTGGACACTTTGGTGTTGATAAGACATTGAATTTGATTAAGGAGAAATACTTTTGGACACAATTGTATAAGGATGTTTAGAAATTTGTGAAAAGTTGTGGAATTTGTCAAGTTGCAAAAGGAGTAAGTCAGAATACTAGATTGTATACTACGATTTCTGTTCCTGAGAAACCTTGGATTGATATCAGTATGGATTTTTTTCTTGGCTTATCGAAGACAGTAAGAGGTAATGATTCTATATTTGTTGTTGTGGATAGATTTTCTAAAATGGCACATTTTATACCTTGTAGAAAGAAATCAGATGCAATACATATAGTAGATCTTTTCTTTAAGGAAATTGTCAGATTGCATGGATTACCGAGGAGTATTATCTCTGACCAAGATAGTAAATTTGTTGGATACTTTTGGAAGACCCTTTGGAGAAAGTTTGGCACCAATTTGAAATATAGTTCTACATTTCACCCACAAACTGATGGACCGATAGAAGTTGTGAATAGAAGCTTGGGTAATATTTTGAGATTTTTAGTTGGAGACACACTGGATAATTGGGATTCTGTGTTGGCACAAGCAGAGTTTGCATACAATAATTCAATGAATAGGAGTATTGGAAAAACACACTTTGAGATTGTAAATGGCATACAATCAAGAGGTATATCAGATTTGAGGGATATTGCTGATGAAGGAAAGAGAAGTATTGAAGGAGTAAAGTTTACTGAGTACATGAAGACATTACATGAAGATGTGAAAAATAAGTTGGAGAAAAGTAATTAGAAATACAAAGACATAGCTGATAGATCTAGAAGACATAAAATTTTTGCAATGGTTGATGAAGTAATGGTTGATTTGAAGAAAGGTAGATTTCTTGTTGGAACATATGGGAAGCTAAAAATGAAGAATTTGGTCCTTGTAAGATTTTGAAGAGATTTGGTAGTGGAAATTCTTATGATATTGAGTTACCTAATGACATGGATATATCACCTATTTTCAACATTGCTGATTTATATGAATACCATGAGTCAGATGAAGAAATGACAGTACCGAATGATTATCCTAAGAAACAGATAGAAGAAGTTGAGTAGATTTTGGAACAAAGAATTGGTAGAAGTACAAGAGGGAAACAATATGTGGAATATCTGGTAAAGTTGAAGAATAGACCGATTTAAGACAGTTCATGGATTTCACAGTCTGAGTTGGATTCATCTCAGATCATACCTGGTTCATGATTCAAAGATTCATTTAAAATAACCCCAGGTGTCTGATGAAGGAGCATCTTGGGTTCTTGGAAATCCCGTGTCACCAAAAACATTTTTGTGTTTTCTTGTGTTACTTAGTTCCTTCTTTGACCGAGTTGGTTCGGTGTTGCTCAGTTTCCATTGTTTATCGAGGTTAGTCAGTTATCTCTTTAGCACTTGGTGAATTTCCCTGGCACTCAGTGATGCTTGTTTGGCACTTGATTATCCTTGCTTACCAAGTTGTTTATTTTAGTTTCATGTTGAGGCCGACTCTTGCAATTAATTATGGTTACAAATTTAATGCTGGAATCTATCATTGGGAAGCGTGTAGACCTAGATTTGGTCATTCCTTCTATTGATGGTGGATTTGAAGGATGACTTGTTTGGTAGCCTCTTGTATATAATGTAATCTTGTTTGTAGTTTTAGGAGAACGAATTAGGACATCAGAGATAGAAGCTAGGAGATAGAATATTGTCTTAGATCCTCGCATGTTGGAGGACTTATGTACTTGAATTGTAATATCTAGCCTAAACTAGGAAAGCCTTACAACCTGACATGTATGAATCAATTGGAATAAATATATTAAAATATATCTACATTCTTTCTCTCACTTGTGTGTTTTTTCTTCTGCATGTGATCTTTGCAAGGGGGATCTGGTTAGGGTGTGCCTTTGTGTTACAAGTAGTGGTTTCCATTTCACCAAAAGATTGACCTGTTAATGCCCGATATAACCACTAGACTTATAGAAGACACATGAGGTGGTTAAGCCATGTCACAAATCCCGAGGGGAGCACTGACCATTTTTCCAAAAATCTCCCCCTCAGCGTTACCTGAGGGGATTCAAACCTCTAACCAAGTTCTGATACCACTTGTTACAAGTAGTGGTTGTCATTGCACCAAAATATCAACTTATTAATGCCCAATATAACCAGTAGACTTAATAGAAGACATAGGAGGTGGTTAAGCCATGTCACAAATCTCAAGGGGAGTGTTTACCATTTTTCCAACACTTTGGCCCCTCTCTTTATCCTCTCTTGTGTCAGTTCTATAAGTGTTGCAGTGGTGTGATGCGATGTTTCCTACAAAACAAACTCCAAGATTTTAGAATTCAGATCTTCATGGTTAGTGTTTGGAGAAAAGGAAGGATTTTCACCTTTAATCAAATGACCTAAGCTAAGGGGAGGTGAAAATTTGATTCAAATATTGACTAGATGGGCTCCAAATGTGTTTGATGGTATTTTAAGGGATTCTATCTCTCTAGTCAGAGCTTCATGTTATCATCTAATCTCAACACAATGCACCACATTCCCTTCATTATTGATAGGAGAATGAGAAGCCAAAGTCCCAGACATAGGGATTAGACATTCATATCTTGTCATGGGAGGAATTGTAAGGGTCTAAGTTCAAGCACTCTACTCCTAAAGCAAGTGTGATTATGCTAAAAAAAGGACATGATATATAACACTACCTAGAAATAGACATAGATAGTTCTTATAAAGGTCAAAAGAGAAGGCCACACACCCTAAGAATTATTGGAAAGTTGGCTATACTGATGTATATGACTTAATATAGTGTTTTCATTATGGAAACAAAGTCATATAGTAGTTTGGAGTCAATGCACTTGATGAGAAGATCATAAATTGATTAAGTGTTGAAGACTAGACAATGTACAGAGTTCCTACAGCTCAGAGCATCAACACACGTGTGTGTGACTGAGTTATGGTGTGCACCTTGGAAGATAATTTAGTTAGACTATATTCATGATTAGTCTATGAATGCATGATCATATATGCAAGTATGAGAAAGATACATGCAGTTGAAGTTGCACAACCAGTGTGTGCCAGTGAAGAACAGAGTAAGCAACCGATTGTTATCATTTTGAGTTGCGGCTATATTCTAATGATGTAAAGGCTATGTGCCTATTGTAATTAGGTTTCTGACATGTATATATGTTTGATTGTAAACACACTTAAGCCAATTCATTTGGATGCATTGTATGTAATAGGTTTAAGGGCTGACCTAGTTGTTTATTTTTTATGCACATATAAATATGAGATGCGCCCATTGTAATTGGTATGAAAGTTGAGATAGAGTTTTGATAAGTAGAGAAGAAGTATGTGAAGAGTCTATAATATGTATTAGAGCTTTGCAAGAGGTCAAAGCATCAGCGCATCAAAGGAATTGATCTGACAAGCAATGTCACAGTGACAATTCATCCAACAGATATGGTGTGTATCTGAGATCAGAAGGTTGTAGCCTTCACCACTTGAGAAGTAAGCTCTAGGATAGTGCATCCACTCCCCTAATATGGACTATTGTAAAAGAATCATAAAAGGGTCTGACCCTTAGCAAGGTCTACTGTACTTAATACATTGTAAAGAAACTCCTAATAGGGTTAAGGATCTTCTAACAATGATCACTAAACACTAGTACATAATATTAGTGGGTGTCAATTCCCATTGGGGTTTTTACCTATTTGGGTTTTCCCATAACCATATTGGTGTTATGTGTTGATTTCATGTTTCATGTTTCTGTGGATGTTCATTTTAGTACTTAAGCATTTAAGTTCAGTTTAAAGATTAAAGTAAAATGATAAATATATAGTGAACACTAATTCACCCCCCCCCTCTCAGTGTTCCCATTCCTAAAAATTGGTATCAGAGCTCTGGTCCTCAACAAAGAAGTTTAACCACTTGAGGAGATCATGGAAATAGTAAAAATGAAACATCTAGAAAGAAATTTGGAAGCTTCTCTTGAAGACTTGGACAAATCTGAAAGAGAAACTAAAGAACTAAGGGAAAAACTTAGTGATGCTCAATTAGTCATCAAAAGGCTAAGGAAAGATTTGAAATAATGCTCTACCAGTGATCTAGGGACAATGGTCAAGAAGTTGAATGAAGAAAATAAATCCTTAAAAGAACAACTTGAAGAATTGGATGATAAGTTGACTAACAATCAAGAAGTCTCTGATGAACAGGTCAAAGAGAACCTTCATCTGAATGAAAAATTGAGGCAAGAAAACATGGAAATCTTAGAACTAAGAAACAACAAGGAAAGCTTGGAATTTGAATTGAAAGAGGCTAAGAATCACATTGATAAATTACACACCAATTCTGATTTAATATAATCTCAGCTATATGCAAGAAGAGCTAAAGGAGATACTAGCTGCATTGGATACAATGAAGCACATAATCAGATTGATAACATGTGAGCAAGAATGAAAGCACCAGAAGGCACCTCAGATGCTAAAGAGACTAGAAGTCAGACCAAGGATCATACTGAACCACCTAAGAATGAGCACAAGCCTATAGACCACACTTGTTATGCATGTAACAAGCATGGACACATAGCAAGGAACTATACAAAGGTAAGACCTTTCAATGGTTACTGTTATTCATGCAATAAATTTGGTCATAGAGCTATGAATTGCAAGAGAAGCCAAAAGAACAAGACTCATAATCAAAGAAATTAGAATCAATCAAATGTAAGAAGCTCTCAAAATGTTACATGTTAGATATGTAACTATAATGGTCACCTAGCTAGATAATGTAAGATGGTGACCCATGTCAATGTGCCTAGGAATATAAGGCCTCCAGTCATTTGTCACTCCTATAACAAGGCTAGACATATCTCAAAGTTCTATAGATCAAGGACGGAAGGTCAAGAAAGCCTCAAAAAGCTCAGAGAACCAGTTTTGGATCCCGAAGGAGAAGTCAATTTTGTGAAAGCTTCAAAGGATGTGAGCTTGATTTGGTTAGAAAAAAAGGACAAGGTTGATGAGTATGTATTGGATGCATCCATAGTGGACACACCCTCTACATCTAGATGAATGGCCCTCAAGGTCATAGGGGGAGAAAATTTAGCTCTAGACCCCTACGTGGCTGGTATACTCACTCTCAAAGTATGTAGGTTTGGACTTAAGCTTTTGGAAACTATAGAAACCTTTGTGCAAGAGCGCACTAGCTGATTACTTGCAGAATGAAAGATAGAAATTTCCAAGTGATAGCCTGGTTTACGTGAAAAGCATTAATGGAAAAATTTTCACTTTAAGTACACATAAAGCTTTTTTATTACTCATTGCATTCAAATTCAGTGCGATTGGAGAGTAGAAAGAGCTTTAGAAGTTATTGTGAAGATTTTCAGATTGATCTATCAGTGATTAGTAGTACATTTGATCGGTTGTAGAAACCTTAGTCTGTCACACTGATTCAAAAGTCTTCAGATTATCTCAAAGAACATTTGGAAAGTGATAAAACAAGTAAGTGATGGCCACTACCATAGTATTTGATGTTGCAAAAAAGAAAAGATGTGTTTAAAAAGAATCCATTTTAGTTTACCCTAGATGATTTAGAGGGAGAATTATTCCTCATGCCTATGGGCATTATGCATGTCAAAGACATTAGGGAATACATTTACTATAAGAAGAAACCAATAGGATTGGATAGATTAAGGGTGCACATGGAAACCATGCTAAAACTAGACAAAACCTTCTTGGATGAATATGTGAAGTGGAATGATCACTCTATAGTGGAGTATGCTATGACATATGAGTTCTATGAGATAGAATGGATAAAAATACTTTTGATCAAAATGCACGATGACCTATTTTGGATAGGTGACGTGCCAATAATAATCACTAGTGACCTAATATATGAGATGATAGGCCTATCTAAGTTTGGCGCTATCCTTCCCATAGGAAAGGATGTCAGAAAAATTCTTGATAAAACTTGTAAGTCAAGGAGTGATAGGCATGGGATGAAAATTGAGCCTATTGAGCAAGCTGACATCAAATTGATGTCCATGATACTTGGATACAAGTTTCAACACACCAGTAGGGTGAATAGTGTGTCTGCAGCCATAATTATAGCAGCCATTAGACTTGTGAAGGAAGATGGAGAGTTCAATCTATGTGAGATCTTGCACACACATTTGATTGAGAACATCAATGCAATCAAGCATGATAAGACCAAGATATTCAAGTTTGGGTCTTTGATCATTTACATGTACCTTCATATAATTGGGAAAGTATCAGATTCATATTTGGACAAGTCCATTCCAACCATGCCACAAATATCTTACAAGGCATCCACTGAAAGTACATTGAGAGATTACATAACATTGGAGTTGAACACCTTCAGGGTCAAGATGCAAATGAGGTACAAAATTCTAGAAAACATTGTTGAGAAATACAAGGATACTATTTGTTTTATGGTTGAAACATATACAACATGCATGGAGGCAGTTGTACCTAGAACAAAGTGGATTCATCCACTTGGATATGAAGTAGATGAACAAGTTTTAGAAGCATATGCTCAAGTATTTCTTTCATCTCCTACTGACCCTAATGAGCCAAGATGGAAAACTTATGAGGAGAAGACAAGAGAGATAGATGCTAAACTAAATAGTGCTGCAACAAAAATAAAGGTTGCTAAAGTCACCTCAGAGATCTTGAGAATACATGGAGTATCTCAAGAAGATCTAGAAAAATAAGAAGAACAAAAGATTGCTTTGGAATTAGAGAGTGCAGATGCAGCAAAGGCAGAATCACATGATCCCAAGTTGAAGAAGGTGAAGATAGAAAAATTTGATGATCAGAAGGACAAAAATGATGTTACTCCTTCTGTGCCCAAGGAAACCATTGACCCTACTACTCCTCTGAAGTATAAGATAATAGAAAAGAGGAAGAAAGAGGTTGGCACTAGTCATCCATTCTCATGAGCAACAATAAGCAAAAAGAACACTCAAGCTCCTCCTGATGTAGGTTTCAGGCCTAGTTTAAAAGTGCTGAGCACAAGAATCATAAATGAGGGAAGATTGGATCAGGTAGGAAATTTCTATGATAAATACAATGAAATTAACAAATCAGAGACTCATGGCATAATCATAAAGCATATGATCAAGTTAAAAAGGATAGTCTTGGAACTAAAAACAATGATTCCAAAAAAAGTTTGGGATATCCTAGAGTCATTGAAGAAAAAAGCCATTAAAGAAGATCTTAGGATAAGAGAAAAGATCCTAGATGAAAGTCTACCAGTATGTTCCTTAGAAGAAAAATCACTACTGTTAGATCTGGTGAAGCCTCACCTCAGGACCAAGACAAGAACATTCAATATAATGGATAAAAACTATGAATTAGTTTCCAAAGAAATAGAGAAAGCCTTTGAGAAGGTCTTTATGAATAGGCACATGTATCCACCTACTATGCCCAAAGCACAAGTATCCATAAAGGAAGTCAAGGTGGAAGAGCCCACTAATGCATCAGTAATAGGTCCTCAAGATTCAACACCTATAGTGGAAGCACAATCAGAGGCAGATCAGTCTGCACCCATGACAGAGTAACTCAAGGATAGCACCATTATCATTGATAATGTAGAGATAGCCATTGTGGCCACTAACACCGATTTGGATAAGTTTGAAGAAGCTTTTGTGAGCACACAAGAAGCTGAAATTTTATGTAGTAACACACCTCCTACTCATTAAGAAGAAGTATTGATTGAAGATGAGAAAGAAGAAGAAAAAGAAGAAGAAAAGAAAGAAATAGAAGAAGAAGAAGAAAGTAATGAACCATCAATTGAACTAGTCAACGTAAAACAAGAAGTGATGGATAGCACTCCCATCACTCCCTCAAAAACATTGTTGTCAAGTTTGACACCTGACACATCCAGTTTGGACTCATGGAAAGAAAAAGATCTGATAAAATTCAGCATCCTAGCCATGGAAAAGGTGAAAGAAAAATAAGTGATGAGGAATCCCCTTCTGGTAGAATCAGTAAACATTCTAAACAATTTGTTGCTAGAGGACAAGAAAGTGTCAAAAATACACTCTATTGATGATGTGTGTGTAGTCATCTCATATTTCAAAAGTAATTTCTCAAGCCTTGAAGAATCCGCATCCCTAGTTGTAGAAGAAAAGTACCCGAAGAAGAGGTTGAGTGAATGAATGAGAAAATTTTTACTTGACCTAAGCTCACTCAAGACTAGTCAAGCATTATTAATAGAGTTTGCAGATCAAGGAAGAAGAGTCATTGTAGAATGCATGGATCAGGATAAGGTTATTGATGCCCATTTAAAGAAAATAAAAGAGGTGGAAGCTATGATTGAGAAAGTCAAGAGTTCAGTGAAAGACACATCCAAAGATGTAAACATTTGTAATAATGTATACCAAGGGAAAATAGATAAGATTGCAAAGATAGAAAAAGAAATGTCAAAGACCAGGGCAAGGCAAACATAGCTCAGGAATGCTCTTGCACCTTCATTAGATATACTCAATCAGAACATCAAGGACATAGACACCACAATAGTAACATATGATCATGTTCCCAACACTAACTTGGAGAAGATGGAGAAGCTATAGTATGCACTATGCGCCCATCTCCAGATAATAAATTCTTTGATCACATTTTGGAAGAAGGAGATCGAAAACCTAAAGATAGCATATTCAGATGTTTTCCCCTAGTGAGTATGTGTAGATATAGTTTTTGATACACCTTTGTCATTAATGTCAAAGGGGGAGTTGTGTATAGAATATGGATCATAATATGTATAGGGAGATATAAGTGTATGTATAAAAGACAAAAAGTTTTTTGTATTAAGGACAGTTAGTAACTTGGCAATATTCCTTTGTTGCCATCAATGAAAAATGGGGAGATTGTTGGAAAGTTGGCTATACTAATGTATATGACTTAATATAGTGTTTTCATTATGGAAAAAAAGTCATATAGTAGTTTGGAGTTAGCGCACTTGATGAGAAGATTAGAAATCAGTTAAGTGTTGAAGACTGGACAGTGTATAGAGTTCCTGCAGATCAGAGCATCAGCGCACATGCATACAACTAAAGTATGGTGTGCACCCTAGAAGATAAGTTAGTTAGACTATATTCATGCTTAGTCTATGAGCACATGATCAGATATGCAAGTATGAGAAAGATACATGCAGTTGAAGTTGCACAGCTAGTGTGTGCCAGTGAAGAACAGAGTAAGCAGATGACTGTTATCATTTTGAGTTACGGCTATATTCTAATGATGTAAAGGCTATGTGCCTATTGTAATTAGGTTTCTGACATGTATATATGTTTTATTTTAAACACTTTGAAGCCAATTCATTTGGAAGTGTTGTATGTAATAGGTTTAAGGGTTGACCTAGTTGTTTATTTTGTATGCGCATATAAATATGAGATGCACCCATTATAATTGGTATGCAAGTTGAGATAGAGTTGTGATAAGTAGAGAATAAGTGTGTGAAGAGTCTATAAGATTTATTAGAGCTTTGCAAGAGGTCAAAGCATCGGCACATCAAAGGAATTGATCTGAAAAGTAGTGTCACAATGACAATTCATCCAACAAATATAGTGTGTATCTGAAATCAAAAGGTTGTAGCCTTCACCACTTGAGCAATGAGCTCTAGGACAATGCTTCCACTCCCCTAATAGGGACTATTGTAAAATAATCCTAACAAGGTACGACCCTTAACAAGGTCTACTATACTTAATACATTATAAAGCAACTCCTAACAGGGTTAAGGATTTTCTAACAAGGATCACTAAACACTAGTACAAAATATTAGTGGGTGTCAATTCCCACCAGGGTTTTTACCTATTTGGGTTTCCCCATAACCATATTGGTGTTATGTGTTGATTTCATGTTTCATGTTTATGTGGATGTTCATTTTAGTACTTAAGCATTTAAGTTCAGTTTAAAGATTAAAGTAAAAAGATAAATATACAGAGAACACTGATTCTCCCCCCCTCTCAGTGTTCCCATTCCTAACAAGTAACCACCTTCCAAAAGAGCATATCACATACAACATAAAAAAACTAGGACACACCTATGCGAGTTCAATACATGAAATAGTGATTAACAAAATAGGAAAAGGAACTGAATACACAATCCCATGATTTATTAAGAAAAAAAATTCCAAGGAGAGAGAGAATGCCCCATAATATATGTGCTACAATATGCACCCCTAGACTACAAGCCATAGGGTTTTTTTCTTAGAGAGTTACAATCCTTGCAAATGATACATTATATTTCTTTCCAACCTCTTTCAAATTACAAGTCATTGGGGTTTTATAGAACAAACCTTGGTCAAGATGGTCTTAGAATGATTACAATTTGTTACAATTGATCGACATGTCAGGAAATTCAACATGGATCGCTCAAATTCATGTATCACAGGAAAATTCTTGAATCTAATTGATTTATCATGGCATGGCTACCAACTGGGGCAACCAATTTTTTTTTTAGTAGTTTGATTAGAATTACCATGATTACAAGTGTCGATTCAAGCATTGAAAAGTGAACAATTATCTAGAAAGTCATTAATCATGAAATTCTATCCAAAAAGGAATATTCTTGAGAATGCGTTGGTGGGGCCTACTAAGGAAGAGTTTCCTTGGAGAAAAATGGAAACTAGTCATATCTTGGGAAGGTTCATTCTTTGTGGAGTAGCTAAAAACTCCAACAGGTCAACGTGTGTCAACTGATTTTGGTGCTTTGGGAAGTTACGACTGCTTAATGTGATCAAGGACCAAAAGGAAACATGTGCAATGCTTGAAGAGATGTAGAAAAAATCTACAGTAATCTTCCATAAAAGTAAAGGATCACTACATCCACCTAGTACTCAAGCCTCTAGCTTGATCCTAGTGGATCTTCATTCTAATGTGTGAGAAGATATAGGTGTGAGCTTCCTATTTTTTCAATACATTCTAGTGAACACCCTTCACTAACCTATTTTCTTTATCACACACTAGAAAACAAGAAGAAAAGAGAAAGAAAGGTATCTTCAATATGTTGGACTAACCGCCAAAATCCCCCTTTGAGATTCGTGACATGGTTTAATAGCCTCTTGTGTCTTCTATAAGTCTAGTGGTTGTATCAGGCATTAACAAGTCAATCTTTTGGTACAATGGAAACTGCTAGTTGTAACAAGTGGTATCAGAGCTTGGTTATAGGTTCAAGTCCCCTAGGGTGATGCTGAGCGGGGGATTTTTGGACTAATGGCTAACATCCCCCTTTAGGATTCTTGACACTATTTAACAACCTCATGTGTCCTTTGTAAGTCTAGTGGTTGTATTAGGCATTAACATGTTGATCTTTTGGTGCAATAAGAACCACTACTTGTAACACAATAATAGTTGCAATGAGAACCACTACTTTCCCTTCTATTGTCCCTTCTTATTTAAAAATAGTGGAAGTTCCAAAATATCCTTTTCCCATTCTAGGTCAATGAAAATCCCATCTTTATACACTATATGTCCTAGGAGTTTTTCTTGAGGAACTCTGAATACATTTTTTAGATCTAGAGATATACAAATTTATTGACACCTCTAAAAAAACTCTTCAAGGTGATCAAAATGATCCTTCTTCCTCTTTAAACTTGTAGTTAGATCATTTAAGTAAATAAAAATGATGAGATTTACTAATCCTTTAAAGATGTTTCCATGGCATTCTAAAAATTTACTCCCATGTTGGATAGACCAAATGACATCTTGGCATAGGCGAACATTCCCCACTTGGTGGTGAACATTATTTTATAATGATCTTCTTCGGCCACCGAAAATTTATTATATCTAGAGAAACCATCTAGTAAAGAGAGATTTTTTGATTCAGCAACAGTCTATAGAATCTATTACATCTATGATAGAGGGTGACAATATTTTAGGGAAGCTTTATTCAAATATAAAAAATCCACACATAGGCATATATCACCATTGTTTTTTTTCACTAGTACTAGATTTGACACTTACATGTTGTTCTTGATTGAATATATGATCCTTGAATCAATTAGCTTTGTCAATTCACGTTCCATCAATGATTCTCTTTTTGGGTTGATAGGCCTTTGTATTTGTCTAATGGGTTTGGATCCCACTAACAAATCAATGATATGTTCCATAATGTCTCAGCTGTATCCCTTCAAATCATCATAAGTCCAAGATATGACACCTTGGTACTTCTTTCACATGGAATTAAGTATTTATTTGTTAGCTATAGATATGTCTTTTCCCACCATTAACTTTCTACCATCCTCAACCTCAGGATCTTCATAATCCTTTGGTGAACATAATTTTTTTTCTTGTCCCTTCTAACATCATCACAATCAAATAAAATTTCCAAGCTTATTAGACCCTGAGGTAGCTTATTTCCTTTTAACTAGATTACCTAATATTCATTTGATTCATCAATCTTTAGGTGTAATTTCTTATAAAATTCTATAGCCTAGTGGATGAGTAGAGAAATATACTCATTAGATTCAAACACTTGCCAATGTTTTTCATTATCTAGTATGGGTGGTCATAAAATCACTTGAACTAAATGATTATTCTTGCATAATTTTATTATAGGTTCAAACTAAAAGCCAATTGTGGCTAACTAATTGACCTGTGTATTTTTTTCCTTGGGACCACTTGAATGTTGAAGGGATGAAAGCCTTCCATTAAATCCCATCCTTTGTGATGGTAGGATCTAATACTAGGATTTGGTTGTAGAAGTGTTGTAGCCTTGTCTTATTACTATCTTGGAATCTTCAAACATTCTTAATTATTTTATTCCCAATCTTTCTACCAGTTCTATTCCACAAAATAACCCTTCACATTCTACTTCATTATTGGTGGAACTAAATTCAAAGAAAAAATACTTCTTCACCTCCACCCCTAATAGAGAAATCTGATAGACACTGAAGAAGAACTAGTTTTGTACCTTGTACTCCATAAAAATACATTATCCACATCTTAGATGCTTGGAGACTAATATATTTTCCTACACTTTCCTTTTCATTAGTAACCCTAGGCATAGGGTGATCTTCATCAAATACCATATAAGTTCCTAAACAAGTGGCATGATAGTTCCAAAAAGGGTGATTTTCAATAAAATGATTGAGTATAACCTCTCACTCTTCTTCTTTAGTCATATTACCAATTACTTCTTCATCTTCTAACATTGCAATACAAAACATTTCATCCTTGGAAATGAATGTGTGAGTGGGTTCAAACTTAAGTGCAAGTTCATCAGCCATAGAGGCACTATGCATGGGTTCTGAGAAAACTTTTCATTTTGCTCCATGCTTGATCCTTAAGATTAGATGGGACTATTCAAGTGATATAAAACCTCCTATCTTGGTGGTGAAATATCGAGAAAGGAAAACACCAAAAATATGGGGAATGTCAATAACTCCAATTTCTTGTGGAACTGTAATATTTGGGTAGAAAAATAAGGTCAAGAGAAGCTCCTTTATTAATCCTATACATTGGAATTTCTTCCCATCTAAATGCATAATATCTCTATCAGATGGCTTGTATTCTACATGGAGATCTTCCTCTAGTTTCTTGGACATGATTGTCTACTAGCTCCTGAATCAATTATTAAATTATGCAACAATTTATCACCCACTATCAAATTTACAAAGAAGGGCATGGGTTTTTATTAACCTACTTCCTTTCATTTTGTAGTATCACCTGAGTTTACCACTACCATTGGTTTCTATTCTTGGGGATCTTCTTTTCCTATAGTAGGCACCTTTCCTTTGAGTCATGCTCGCTTGATCATAGCTTCATCCTTGGCTTTCTTGTCCCAATTTTTGAGAGGTTCCTTTAATAACTATTTCTATTCTATAATTTCAAGTATATCCCATATAGACATATTTACAAGATCCTTCTTAAAATGTTCAACTACATTCCCCTTTGGTTTAGATCAAGGAACCTTAGGGTCCTTTGGTTTCCATGACACAAACTCATTTTTTTTGGACTGGTTTCATATGAGGTTCAAGAATGGTAGGTTTGTTCACTTCAAACTTTGGTTGTGATAATTGGACTACCTTGTTTAGAAAATATGGAGGAACCACTTCCCTAGTGAATCTCCTCTTTGAATGGGTTTTATAATATTACTACACCTAGGGAATTTTGGTAGTTGTTACTTGGTTTGTGAAAATGATGTCATCTTATTCCACCATCCAAGAGAAAAGAACATGGTCTAGAATGATCTCTGATTCTTTCTTGAGATATATCCCCTACATCTGAGCTGTTATTATAGAGTTTTCAACTCTTGGAGAGGAATAATTGTAAACACCAGTATCAGGGTCAACCCCTATCTTTTTTACTCTTCTATCTTCTTCTATAGATTTCCCCTCATATAATTTTGAGGTATATGAGGACCATTCCATAGAAAACACCACAAGTTTAGATCTTTCAAAAAATTGTTTTGAGTGGAAACCAATTCCTTATTAGAGTTGGGGTAAATTGATTGTAATGCTTGCATTAGAGGGGGAATAGTAATTGGCTTCTTAGGAGCCTAATCTTTCCCTTTATTTCCCTAATTATTTCCTTGTTTGTTCTTTTTCCAACTCTAATTATGGTTGGGCTAATATGGGAGCCTTCTATTTTGGTAGTTTTGATAATTTTGATAATGGGGATATTGAGGCATGTCTTGTTACCTCTTTAGACTTGTCACCTCATTTGAAACCATTCTCAATAGATTCCTCATCTCACTCATCTCTTCTAATAAGGAATGGGATACCACCCGCGATGCCTAAGTAATTAGGTAGATATACATAGATTGAAGGGAAGTGATAAAGTTGGTGGAAGTTTTACATTGGGTCTACTCTAGGGTTTGTGGGGAGAATTCAAGAAAAGTTGATAATGGTGGTCTAGATGAAAATTTTCATACATCTATCAAGTTATTTACAACTTTAATATCTATCTCATAAGCATCTCATAGATCAATACTTCCCAAGGACTGCATGGTCTAATCTATATCTAAATTGAAATATTTTAAGTAAAACAAAAAGGCCATGGGAGATGGAAAATGTACATCTAGAGGAATTATATTGCATGTTTTATGGAATCCATAGTTAAAATTAGAAAAAACTTCTTGGGGACCTCTTTTAATGTTAATCAACTATTGGAGTAGGGATGAAGGATCACCCTTTCATAGAAGTAACTATAGAACAAGTTAACCAAGTCAACAAGGTTCCTATGCTACTTGATGCCAAAGATCTATACCATTGAAATGTCTTTCCATTAAATATGTTTATGGAATTCTCAAAGATACATTTTTTTTGTGTAATATGGTGTACAATACTATATTTTCTATATTTATCATGTGCTTAGAAAAGGTCTTTTCATCCTCACCAATGAAATTTAGTAAGGCTTTTAGAGAACTAATAGGAATGGAATCCCAAACCACACCAGCATCTGGTAGAATGAGGGGGTTTACACTATCCTAGGTAAGGAAGTTGTGTGCTACCATTGGCACTATGGGGGATGGTTTTGTTGATGCACTTGATGAGGAGGATGCAACTCTGGACTTAGTTACCATAACTAGGGGAGGTATAAATAATCCAAAATATAAATTATTTTGGGATCTTTTGATAGGCCTATGGATCATACACTCATTTTATACTAGGCTCAAAATTGGTTGGTCTCACTGGGTGGGCCAAAAAAAGAACTGTTGATCTTGAATTTTGTAACTCAGAAAGGTAACTAATCTTATGGGAAGCTCAGATGGTATGGGACCAATATGCTACTAATATTTGAAATAGCCTCTAGGATTGAGAAGTTGTCTCTTCATGAATAGGAATTTTGGAAAGGGAAGAAAATTGAATTAAAGATAAACTAAGGTGAGGTGCCAGATCTCACAACTCAAAAAACTAACCAATGAACCAAGCTTGATCAAATATATTAGAAAGTATATACTATCTTATATTTTTGACATAATATACCACAATCCATTCATCATTAAAATGAGAATGGAATAGCTAGATCCAAGTCATAGGTTATAATTTTTAGATCACTTCATGGGTGTATCTATAGAAGCCAAAAAATAACAAATAATTTGAGTAACAATCCTACTCATCTATTAACTTTCAACACTATCACAGACATGGAAAAATTCTAGATATTAAATCACCCTTAATTGGAAGATTATTGAACATGATCCAAATTTGAAGATGATTCCATAAAAATAAATGCAAGGGTCTAAACAAGATAACTATAGCTTGAAATTGCATAGACCTTGATGCAAGGGAGGATGGGTAGATGCACCAAAGGTACACCCTAACCAGATCCACCTTCCAGAGATCACACATAGAAGAAACAACACAACAAGTGAGAGAGAGAATGCATAAACTTTCATATATTATCTTCAATTTGATTCATACATGCCAGGTTGTAAGGCCTTCCTAGTTTAGGCCATATATTACAATCAAGTATAGAAGTCCTCCAACATGCGAGGATCTACCAACAATCTCTAATCTTCTATCTTCTATCCAAAAAATCACTCCCTAAACTATAACCAAACAACTACATTTATACAAGAGGTTATCGAATCAAGTCGGCCTTCAGATCCACCATCAATAGAAGGAAAGACCAGATCTAGGTCCACACACTTCCCAATGATAGATACCATCATTAAATTTGTGACCAAATATAAATGCAAGAGTCGACCTCAACAGAAATCCAAAATAAACAACTCGGTAAGAAAGGAAATTGAGTGCCAGAAAAGAATCATTGAGCACCAGGGAAATTCACCAAGTGCCAAAGAGATAACCGACCAACACCGGTGAACAAAGGAAACTGAGCAACACTGAACCAACTAGGTTAAAGAAGGAACCAAGCAACACAAAAAACTTCAAACATCTTTTTTGGTGACACAGGATTGCCAAGGACTTGAGATACTCCTACATCAGACACCTGGGGTTATTTAAAAATGATTCTTTGAATCATAAAATAGGTATGATCCAAGCTACATCCAACTCAGATTGTAAAATCCATGCACTATCTTCAAGCGATCTATTCTTCCACTTTACTAGATATTCCATATACTGTTTTCCTCTTGTAGTTCTTCCAATTCTTTGTTCCAAAATATGCTGAACTTCTTCCATCTATTTCTTAGGATAATCCATCGGTACTATCATTTCTTCATTTGACTCATGATACTCATACAAATCAGCAATGTTTAAAATAGGTGATATGTCCATGTCATCAGGTAACTCAATCTCATATGCATTTCCACTGCCGAATTTTCTCAAAATCTTGCAAGGGCCAAACTTCTTCATTTTCAACTTCCCATATGTTCCAATAGGAAATCTGCCTCTCTTCAAATGAACCATTACTTCATTAGCGACTGCAAAAGTCTTATATCTTCTTGATCTATCAGCTGTCTTTTTATTTCTGGTTACTTTTCTCCAGTTTATGTTTCACATCATCATGCAATATCTTCATGTACTCAGAAAACTTTACTCCTTCAACACTTCTCTTTCTTTCATCAGTAATATCCCTCAAATATGATATACCTCTCAGTTGTATGCCATTTACAATCTCAAAAGATGTTTTCCTAGTACTCCTATTTACTAAATTATTGTATGAAAACTCTGCTTGTGCCAACACATAATATCAATTACATGGTGTGTCTCCAACTAAACATCTCAAAAGATTTCCCAAAATTTTATTCACAACTTCTGTCTGTCCATTGGTTTGTGGGTAAAATGTAGAACTATATTTCAACTCAGTGCCAAACTTTCTCCAAAGGGTCTTCCAAAAGTATCCAAAAAATTTGCTATCTCATTCAGAGATAATACTCCTCGGTAATCCATGCAATATGACAATTTCCTTAAAGAAAATATCTGCTATATGTACTGCATTTGATGTCTTTCTACAAGGTATAAAATGTGCCATTTTAGAAAATCTATCCACAAAAACAAATATAGAATTATTACCTGTTACTATCTTCGGTAAGCCAAGAACAAAATCCATACTGATATCAATCCAAGGTTTCTCAGGAAAAAAAATCGGTGTATACAATCTAGTATTCTGACTTACTCCTTTTGTAACTTGACAAATTCCACAACTTTTCACAAATTTTTGAACATGTTTATACAACTCTGGCCAAAATTATTTCTCCTTAAGAAAATTCAATGTTTTATCAACACAAAAATGTCTAGCCAAACCACTACTATGTTTCTCTTTTATCAAATTAGTTCTCATTGGTCCTCTCAGTATACACAACTAAATACCTTTAAACAACATACATTCTTGAATAAAATATTCTTCCCATTTAGTACTCAGTTGATCTTGAATAGGTTCTCTACACTTTCTCCACAGCTCAGAAAAATCAGGATCAAATTCATAAGAATCTCTCATGTCATCAAAGCCAAGAAATTCAATTTTCATTTTAGTCATCAAAAAGATCCTTCTACTCAATGCATCAACAACTCGGTTAGTGATTCCACTCTTATGCTTTATCACAAATGTATAACTTTGCAAATACTCAACCCATTTCATATGTCTATAATTCAACTTATTTTGACTACCCAAATGCTGTAAAGCCTTATGATCAGTATACAACACAAATTCACTTTGCATCAAATAATGTCTCCATTTCTTCAATACTTAAACAATGACATATAATTCTTGATCATACACAAAATATTTCTTTCTTGCATCATTCAAATTTTCACTAAAGAAAGCAACAGGTTTACCTTCTTGACTCAACATAGCTCCAATTGCACTTCCACTTGCATCACATTCTACTTGAAATACCTTATTGAAATCAGACAATGCCAACATAGGCAATTCAACAACCTTCTGCTTCAAAGTCTCAAAACTTGTATCAGTTCCATGTGTCCAATTGAATTCTCTTTTATCTCCTCTCATAGTCTCAGTCATAGCATTATAGATTGAATTGAAATTCCTAATGAGATTTTAGTAAAAACTTGCCAAACCATGAAATGATCTTACCTCACTAGCATTCTCATGTGTAGGCCAATTTAGAATAGCTTCAACCTTTTCAGGATCCATCTTCAAACCATCATCTGAAATCACAAATTCCAAATACACAATCTTCTCTTTCCTGAATGAACACTTTTGCAGATTTATCAGCAACTTTTCTTCTTTCAACCTCTGCAATACTTGTTTAACATGCAAAAAATGTTCTTCTCTGGTCTTACTGAATATCAAAATATCATCTAGGTATACAATCATAAATTTATCTAAGAATTTATTCAAAACTTCATTCATCAACCTCATAAAAGTAATCAGTGCATTAGTTAAACCAAAAGGCATAACCAACCACTCATACAAACCTTCTTTTGTCTTAAAAGTAGTCTTCCACTCATCACCTTATCTAATTTTGATTCGATAATACCCACTTTTCAAATCAATTTTGGTAAAATACTTTTCTCCAGTCAAACTATCTATTATGTCATCCATTCTCGGTATAAGAAACCTATATTTCATTGTTATCTTGTTAATTGCTCTAGAATTAGTACATATTCACCATTCTCCATTCTTCTTAGGTGCCATTACAAGAGGTACTGTAGAAGGACTCAAACTTTCTCTGATCAAACCTTTCTGCAACAATTCTTGAATCTATCGATTCAATTCTTGATTCTCGGTAGGTGTTAACTGATGTGGTGCCTTATTCAGTAAACTAGCTCCAGGGATTAGATCCATGAAATGATCAATGCTTCTTTTTGGTGGAAAACCATCAGGTACATTATCAAAAATAATTTCACTGTACTCAGTGAGTAAGTTATTAATCTCCTCAGGGACACTATCCTCTGTTTTCTTCCTTGGTTTTTTAGGAATCATAGAAAAACATACATCATTCTTCTTCAAATCCTTAACAAACTTTCTTCCTTCCATCAAGAAAACTTTCACAAATGTAAAAACATTACTAACAGGTTCTTCAATCAAAGGTAATAAGATTTGTCTTCTTCCATCAGCCCAAATAGTATATTTATGCAATCTCCCATCATATATAGCATGTTTATCATATTGCCAAGGTCTACCCAACAAAATATGACAAAAATCCATAGGCATGATATCACATAACACCTTATCATAGTACTTTCCAATTTTCAAATTCACATAACATTGTTCACTTACCAAGAGTGTATGCTCATCTTTGATCCATGAAATCTGATAGGGCTTTGGATGTTCCAACCTTTTCAACTGTAACTTCATAACCATTTCCTCAGATGTCAGAGTCTCTAAGCTACCACTGTCAATGATTACCTTCCAAACTTCATTAGAAAATCTACATCTGGTCTTGAAAAAATTTTCCTTACCAGATCTTCCTTTTTACTTTCACTCCAAAGTTCTCTCCTTACCATTAAGTTATTTTCCTTCTCAGGTTCATTCGGCGACTCTTCTTGCACCAAATAATTTCTACTGTTACTGACCTTCTTACTTGCATGTGTACACTCAAATGATCTATGTCCTTCTTTCCCACAATTCACTACTAAATTTGGGGCCAAATTTTGACGGCCATTTGTCAGATTTGGAACGCTCATTTGTCAGAATTTCAACACATTAGTCCATCGCTATTTTTGCGTAGAAGATTGCGACAGAAGACCTACCTGTCGGTTTACTGACACCATCTCACATCAGAAAGTAGCAAATGACAACAGCTTCGAAATGGCATTTCCTACGATTCATCCTTCAGAATTCCAATAACAGACCTATCGGAGTACCGACAGTTAGCATCATATTCTGATAGATCTACCTGTTGGTGATATGGCCTCACTATCGAAAGTTCTTTCGAATATTCTCTCTTTACGACACTTCAACTGTCGAAATTGTGATAGTTCTGCACTATTCTCCGACAAGTTTCCCTGTCGAACGTATAGCATTACTGTCGCATGAAATGTCGTAAATTATTTTTTTCTGACATTTTGTCTATTGAAGGCATAGCATTTCTGTCAAAATTAATTATCAATTGTCGATAAACCGACGGATAGGCACATTAATGTTAACACAACTCAAGAGATCATCATAGGTTGTCTCTTTCTTTGGTCTATATTATTGACAGAATGTTTTACCTTTCATTAGCTCATCAAATCTGGGGATTTGAAATAATTTAATAGAATATTTTCATGACAATGTATATTATTTAAGTTGACGTTGCATGAATTTATGTACTTCATGCACTTGTAGACTATGAGAACGGCGATAAAGAAGCATTTCCATGGGAGGAGATGCTTCTTTATCGCCATCAGTTTGTCTAGCCTCGACCTCAACCTCAACCTGCTCATTAACAATGACCTCTACACTCTCTACAGGTGCAATACAAATTGTTACATTAATCCAAACACCAATTGCACTTAAATTTGTATTACTACACCAATCAATTTAAGATGTTTACTTGTATTACTGTGATGCATGTCCTCATTGTCATCAACACGCACAGGTTGTGTACGGCAAGAATCGACAGGCTGCATTTCAATTTCATACGCATTCATGTTATCATTATTTTCTTACTTAAAAGAAATTTACTCACTTTATGTTGGAAATTAACATCAAATGCTTCTTTATCACCATCCTAATAGTCTACAAGTGCGCGAAGTAGATAAATTCATGCAATGTCAACTTAAATAATATACATTGTCATGAAAATATTCTATTAAATTCTTTCAAATCCCCAGATTTGATGAGCTAAGGTAAAACATTCTGTTAATAATATAGACCAAAGAAAGAGACAACCTATGATGGTCTCTTGAGCTATGTTATCTTTAGTCCTCGCTACTGGGTAAGGCCTGGATGACTTATACCTATCGATTGTCGAGAATAATCACCGCCTTGCATTTATGTACATTGCACAAATTGATCCCAGTCTCGCAAAAACATTTTACTCTTGTACATCTCATGAATACTGGAGGCCTAAAGTAATTTTATATGATCACTAGCACATTTCGTGCATGGATGAGAAACAGTATCCAAAGTTTCTAGATAACCATTTTTGAGAAGAAGAAAAAGTGGAGGCCAAAGAAGGGATAATTGTGAAGGTTTTCTAGATGTAGGTTACTAAATCATCATCTCTTGTTGAGATATTTCATATTCTACTCCGGAATGAACAAACTATAGAGATCTAACATAGCTAAACATAGAATAAAGTAAACAAGAAGGGATAGAAGATACCTAGATATCAACCAAGTATACTCTAGTCTATATGCCTCCAAACTGTACTAACAAAGGTGTTGAGGAGAACCTAATTAGTACCTTAGTGTTAGTGTATTGAGGAAGAGTCCACTCCTAATAGAGGCTTCCATCCCTAATCAACTCGCAGTTAACATTGCCAATAATTGCTAGTTGTATGGATCAGATCATAATCTGATCTTTATTCATGCTTAGACTTGTTCTTATCTATTAGCCGAAGCTGCTTATCTTTCACACCAATATATGCTAATTTGTGATTGTAGTTTGCACCAATAACAATCACTGAATATTGCTCCTTGATGAATTCACTATTATCTCCATGAATTCACAGCTGACTCCATATTTGTTGCTTCCTCTATGAATTCGCCACTGCCTCCATACATTGCTCTTAAATTCGCTGCTTCCTCTAAGTTTTCTTAAGGCAGAGAATCAAGGTTTTGGGGGAGGGAAGCACGTTATGTTTTTGGTGCTTCTCTCCCTAGAATCCAACACCATATATATATGAATTGAATTATCTTCAAGAGGGCCGACCTGGTCTTATTAACTATATTTAATGTTAAAGCCAAGAGGCCGACCTTGGGCCCTTAACTAATTCAACCAACACATATATAGATGAAATAATAATCTCCTTATTATTATAAATTGCACAAGGGTATTTATTTGATCAGTTTGATCTTGGCCAAAAGGCTATAATTATTAACACTCTGCACTGGTACTCAATCTGGCCTCCACTCCATATACATCTTCTCAGAATCTAAAAACTCTCCATCATTGATTCTTGTCATTTTTTTAGCATCTCAATGGACTGAGACCTTAAATTATTGAGCTTCTCTTTGTTTCAAGAATAGTTAAACATTCTCTACTTAACAGGGCCAACCACGTGAAGGTGGAAGCTCATCTGGCCCCTCCTAGGAGCCTCTTATTACCCTTTACGACATTTTAAGACCTCTAAGATGTATTATTAGGGATCGTAAATGGTCATAAAGGGTCATAAGGGGTCCTGGGACACAACTGCTGAGAAACATAATTGTAGGCATCATGGTCACAATTATTTAGAGACAACGTAATTGAGTTGTATACCCAGACGGTGGAGAGAAACTCCTGCACCTCCGATTCCAAGTTGACTACATCTGTTGCTCATGAATACAAGGTCCTCCAATAGATGTATTCAACTTGGAATTGGGGGTGTAGAAGTTTCTCTCCACCGCTTGGGTACACAACATAATTATCTCCAAAAGATTGTGACTATGATGCCTACAATTATGTTTCTTAGCTATTGTGAAATCTACATTTATGTTTCTCAGTTGTCATGTTTATGTGCATGTTTTTTATGTATTTTGGATAGTAAGTCTAATTTAATTTCTCCTTTGCATCCAAAATGAACTCATTCCAATCCCTCACTGGAATAAAGGGAGGACGCTCAAACTTTAGCAAGACTTCATACCACACACGATCGTAGATTACCTTCAATGCGTTATTTACGTTCGTGCCATTTGAGAAAGATTGGCCTACTCCAAAAGTGGTAGGAAGGCACCATCATTCAGTACCTTACATGTCAAAGATAGAAGCCGGGCATTAATTATGGCCATGCCTGTCACAGTCAGGAGCAGATCAATTCCCAAGATATTTTACTTCTTCGATAAACCAAGTTAAGCAAATTAATGCCTGACTGTGAATTGATCAGAGAAGTAAAAGATCTTGGGAATTGATCAGAGAAGTAACTGTGATAGGCATGGCCATAATTAATGTCTGGTTGCTATCTTCGGCACGTAAGGTATAGAATGACGGCGCCTTCCTGCCACTTTTGGAGTAGGCCAGTCTTTCTCAAATGGCACAAATGTAATGAGCTATCCCACACATGTAAGATAGTAATGGCGGTATCAGAATGCTCCTAGATAATAATGACATGTTTCAAAGATATGATGACAATTACATTACATGTATTACTATTTGGACATCGTTACCTATGTTTATGCAATATTCTTATTATTTCTTTACCTACTTGACATTATTAGACTTAACTAGTGTCTTTGACATTTTAAGACTTAACTAGTGGATTTATATTTAATCTTAAAATAATACAGTTACTATTGATTCAAACTTTTTAAATTATTCTTTCTTTGCCTACTATTTCAGTGAACTTACGGGTGCATGTGTGTTAGATACAGAATAGCCCCGTGAATTCCCACAACTTGAATACATTGATTTAAGCATTTGATTACCTAATATTATTAAGTTGTAAATAGTTTTAATACACAAATGTTGTGAGCAAATTTGTGTCAATCACATAGCATTTCACTATTGTATGAGTGGATTGTGCAGGAACAGTTAACATTAAACAAGGAGCAAACTCCTCAACACATCTTGGAAACCATTGAATTCAATAATAAATGAAACCTAACACCAACACTATTCCTTCCATTCATTTCTACCAAGACTTCCAGCACAAGCACAAGCTATTCCAACTTCACGTACAAGCTATTCCAAACTTCAAGTAAAATGAGAAATATGCTATATCAAATCATTCATATTCATAGTAACCACTCAAAGGATCATTTTGTCAATGAACCCTCTAACTGTGCCCCTGTGGTAGAGAAAGGAAACTTAGTAAAACCACTCTATGCCACTATTTGTGAGGGTACAGTCATGATAAGTGTCTCTCAAACCTCTCCAAACATGTAAGATTGTCTTTAAATACTTTATTGATCCCTTCTAAACATTAACCAAATCAAACCTACATTTGAATCCACACACAATAACCCCAAAATGAAGGGTTTTATATCCTTTAATGAATCTCAGACACTGGTAACACATGGATAGTCAAACTAGTAGTCTCCAAAGCATTCAATAAGTGAATGGATTGTATTTAATACATGCCAAAGGACCAGTTGTATGAAATTGTCAATCACATAGCATTCCACTATTGTATGAGTGGATTGTGCAGGAACAGTTAACATTAAACAAGGAGCAAACTCCTCAACACATCTTGGAAACCATTGAATTCAATAATAAATGAAACCTAACACCAACACTATTCCTTACATTCACTTCTACCAAGAATAAAGCATTTAATCCATTCAACATTACATATAATCATTAGACAGTTACATTTTCTGACTATGTAGAGGAACAGTCACGACCAAAATGATCAAAACTACTTTCACCCTTGCACAAGCTATTCCAAACTTCAAGTAAAATGAGAAATATGCTATATCAAATCATTCATATTCATAGTAACCATTCAAAGGATCATTTTGTCAATGAACCCTCTGACTGTACCCCCGCAGCAGAGAAAGGAAACCTCAAAATAGAGAAAGGAAACTTAGTAAAACCAGTCTATGCCACTGTTTGTGAGGGTATAGTCATGATAAGTTCCTCTTAAACCCCTCTTTACATGTAAGAATGTCTTTAAATACTTCATTGATCTCTTCTAAACATTAACACATGGACAGTCAAACCACTAGTCTCCAAAGCATTCAATAAGTGAATATGAATGTTTGAAAACTTTCCTCTCAACTTCCCCAACCACTCCTAATCGGTTAGAGGGATTAGTTGAGTGTTTAGACACTAAAACTTCTTGAACATACTTTATCTGATATGATGAATTGTAATATCAACAAATGTGAATCCAAACATTGGAAAACAGTGAATTGATATCCTTGAGCACAAGCACCAATAACATCAAATAATGGAGATAAAGCATGGGCTAGGGCACGACACCAGTAGAATGCAGTCATTTCAATGAGCATTCACGATCAAATAAAATGAAATACATTTGAAATTTGTGGTCGAATATGATGCCAGAGGTTCGAAAGACATTGCTTGTCAAAGATACCAATCAAAGATGAAGAAATCACATACCTTCTCTCACGCTCAGCTTGCACAAAGGAAGATTTTATAGCCAAATCTTCCTTGTACCACACGAAGAACATGCCATTGGTTCATTTTACCATGTTATTATCATATCAGATAAAGTATGTTTAAGAATTGTTGGTAAGGATAGGAATAGTGGAGATTCTAGAAATATCCCTCTAACCGATTAGGAGTGGTTGGGGAAGTTGAGAGGAAAGTTTTCAAACATTCATATTCACTTATTGAATACTTTGGAGACTACTGGTTTGACTGTCCATGCATTAACAATGACTGAGATTCATTAAAGGATACAAAACCCTTCATTTTAGGTTATTGTGTGTGGATTCATCTGCTTTAGCCAGGAAGATCAAGAAGATGGGGCAGGAGGACATTGTGGTAGAAGAAGTATTTAAAGAAGCAACAAGAAGCAATAGAAAAGTTTTTAGGAGTTTGGAACAACATTTTAGAATCCATGAATGGTATGGGTAAGGTGACCTTCATTCTTGGCCGTGACTTCAATGAAACATTGGATATGGCTGATAAGAAGAAGGGTCACTTGTTGATAGTGTTCCTTGAGGGAAGGGGGATTGTGAAAGACTTGTTATCATTGTATTGTATATTTTCAATATGTTTGGATGCAGGGTAGACCAGGAGAATGAAGGATCACTCACTGATTGCATGATAACCCAGTTTTGAAGGGTCACTAGTTGAGGAGACAATCAAGGTCCGGATGTTGATAGTAATTCATTGAGGGAAGGGGGATTGTAAAAGACTACTTATCATTGTATTGTGTATTTCCAATATGTTTGCATGTAGGGCAGCCTAGGAGAATGAAGGATCACTCACTAATTGCATGATAACCCAATTTTGAAGGGTCACTAGTTGAGGAGACAGTCAAGGTCTGGATGTTGATAGTGTTCCTTGAGGGAAGGGGGATTGTGAAAGGCTTGTTATCATTGTATTGTCAATTTCCAATATGTTTGGATGCGGGGAAGACTAGGAGAATGAAGGAACACTCACTGATTGCATGATAACCCAATTTTGAAGGGTCACTGGAAGAGGGGGGAATGAAGGACCACTCACTAATTGCATGATAACCCCACCAAGCATTCTTTCCTTTAAGTTTCCACAATATCTCAAAATATGATCATTATTCTTTACTTTCTTTTATATGCTATTCTTTCTATGGTTTTGTTATCTCAAAAATATATCAAAAACATTGCAGATGTGCATATAAAAGTAAAATATTGTCCTTCAATTGTTCCACATTGAAGCATTTCCTCTTGGGAGTATTCTCTTCATTTGTACAATATTTGTCAAAAATGGTTCCCATATTTCCTGCAACTATGAAAGGAATAGTGTTGGTGTTAGGTTTCATTTATTATTGAATTCAATGGTTTCCAAGATGTGCTGAAGAGTTTTCTCCTTGTTTAATGTTAATTGTTCCTGCACAATCCACTCATAAAATAGTGAAATGCTATATTGAAGGGATGGTTGATAGTGTTCCTTGGGGGAAGGGGGATTGTGAAAGACTTGTTATCATTGTATTGTGTATTTCCAATATGTTTGGATGTAGGGCAGACCAAGAGAATGAAGGATCACTCACTAATTGCATGATAACCCAGTTTTGAAGGGTCACTGGTTGAGGGGACAGTCAAGGTCTGGATGATTGGGCCATTGGAGGACCCTAGTTCTTTATATTAATTGCTATTCAAATTGGATGCATGGATTTCTTATGAATTATCAGCTGCTATGTATCCTACAACTGGATTTGTAAATCTGCATATACTTCTCTAGGGTTGTAAGCCACTTAGGGATCAAAATAGAGAAACTAAATAAAAATCATTCTTTGTCCTATTTCCTTTTAACAAAGTCTCAACTATCAATGATACAATACATTTGATGCCCTAAGCTATCAATACAAATGGTGCCTAGCTAGAAGCTCACGGGCTATCCATTTGATAACCACAATCAACATTTCAAAAAATTGGATATCCTTGAGCACAAGCACCAATAACATCAAATAATTGAGTTAAAGCACAGGCTAGGGCACAACACCAGTAGAATGCGGTCATTTCAATGACAACAATATACAATGGCATCATTAAACACATATGCAAGTAATATCAACAAATGTGAATCCAAACATTTGAATACAGTGAATCGATATCCTTGAGCACAAGCACCAATAACATCAAATAATAGAGATAAAGCACTGGCTAGGGCATGACTCCAGTAGATTGTGGTCATTTCAGAGAGCAACTCCCTCAACAATAAAATGAAATGCATTCAAATATGATGCCAGAGGCTCAAAAGATGAAGAAATCACATACCTTCTCCCGCACTCAGCTGTCGTTCCTTTTCTCCCGCTCTCCAATCGAAATAAAAATGATGAGGTTGTTTCACTTTTTTTTTGAATGTATACCCTGAATCTGTCAGAATTTTGATGGTCAATTAAACACCCATTGGAATACCGACATCATCAGGGCCTATTACAAAAAAAAACACCAAATTCATAAAAAAAAGTTACCTGTCGGAAACTTCTGTCAAAATTTAGCCCCAAATGTAGTAGTGTGGCGAAGAAGTATGCATCAAAAACAATATGAGACATCTGTTGGAGAGAATTGAACAGGATAATGAAGCAAGATTTGATTGATGAAGAGGATTTGAATATGCAGTGTTGCAGTATTGGATTTTTGGAACATTGGATGTTTTTCATCTATGTTGCCATCAATGCCAATGGGGGAGATTTTTTAGGAATGAATGCTAAAGTGTTTTGGCAGCCATTCTGTAGTAGTTGTTGTTGCATTCATGACTATGATTGTCATTGATGTCAACACAGTGATTTACTAAAGACTTGGAGAGAAGCAGACAGATTTTGGATTAGCGCACGTGGGTTATTGCAGTTGGAGCTATGCAAAGTTGAGGATATACTCTTTGATATGTCATATGTCTATGGTTAAGAGTATAGAATGTAATTTATTGATTCATGGAAGTTATGATCATTTTGGTGGAAGCAGTGTTCCTGAGTAGCGGTTTGTGGAAATCGGATGATATCTCCTAATCGGGATGGAATCTAGTTTTGCACAGTTAAAGGGAAGTTGAAGACATATTGATAGTGATGTGGATGATAGCATAGACTTCAAGGTCACATGAGTGAAGATTTATTATATTTGGAAGCCGATAGTTTTATGTAATTTTGGTGTAGCGTGTGGAAACTTTTATTTTGTAATTGTATGCCGACTCATTTGTAATTATTTGAGTGTGGTATAAAGGAAGGAATGTATTTCCTTGTTGTAAGAAAAATGGTAATGAAGTAGCATGATGTTGTGATGTGAAAGTGTGTAATTATGATATAGTAGCAGAAGTTGTGATGCTGTAAGCATAAAGTGAAGAAAAGAGCTAATGTGTGAAGGAAGACATGCGAAGTAAAGATATCTGAAATTGAGATCTGATGTAATAGTGAGTGCGGTTTTGGCACAGTCAGAGAAGAGGTAACATATTATTCTGTTGAGTAATGCAAAGAATATTTGGATAGTGTGTTCAGTGATCTTACCTTGAAGCTGTTTGGGCAGTGGGTCCTTCTGTCTTCTATAACTCTTAACCGGGCTAGAATCTTTTAACAGGGATTCAAAATCTCCTAACAGGGATTCATATGTACTGAATGTATTTCATAAGACTCCTAACAGAGTCCATCCTCTCACAAGGAATATTCATATTAGTGCATCTTTTGTGGGCATCATTCCCACTGGGGTTTACTCTTTGATCAAGAGGTTCCCTAGTCAACATATCTTGTCTCATTGTGTTATTGTGTATGAATATCTTTCTATGGTTGGTAATTATATTGCTTACATAGTTTAATGTTGTTGAAGATGATAAAATTTATAATTATCTGATAACTGATTCGCCCCCCCACCGCCCTCTCAGTTATCTTGGTGGACTTTACTTTCTAACATGTTTAAACTCAAATTTAAAATTCTGCACCTAGAACAACATAGGAAGCAAAACCAACTCGAATCTAAACTCAGAAAATCTATATCTATGAAACCCAAAAATCTCTTTTCTTCATGACTAGGTCGACTTGGAGGGGCTTTGATGACCTATAGAAAATCCACCCAAGATTAGGCCAACCTTGACCTAGCCTAGGACTAGAAAATTGAACAAGATCTCTGTATCAGAACATAAACTATCATAGCTACAATCAAGAACTGTATCTTCTCTATTAGGGGGTAGGTCGACCTCGGCATGCACTTGACTGTTGATGGAACAAAAAATGAATCTCAGATTTTTTATCTTCTTCTAAAAGGGTATCCAGATGTGTACTTCAATTTGTCCTTCTCAAACCTACAAATCTGAAAAAAGGGTGTGGGTGGGTGGGTGGCTATATAGGGGTTTGCCTTAGTCAACCCCCCATTTTGGTGATTTCCACCTCGAATAATAGTCATTAGGAAATATTGGTGTGTGTGTGTAGTGCTCATGAATCTAGAATGTATAGAGAAATGCATGTAAATGTCAAGATCTAACCCTAGAGAGTGAAACCCTAGCATGTAAATGTAAATGTGTATGTAAATATGAAGTACAACAATGCATAGATTTGAAAATAACACAAAAATCATACCAAGTGCCCCAAGCCTAAATTACTCTAAGACACCTTCACAATCCATTTTTTACCCCATGTTGTTGTCTTGAATACTTGAATGCTTGATTGGGAGAAGAATACAAAGTGAAGAACTCTCTTTCTTCAATGGATGTTTTCAAGGCTTCTTGTTTCCACCTTGCAATTTCACTATGCCAAATTGGGCTTTTCATGCAAGATTGTCCACATAAAGTTTCCATATATCCCAAATGAAGCATTTGAGTGTGAATTTATAGTGATTTCAAGATTACACCCCGCAAGGGCCGACTACACAAGGCGGGAAGCCTTTAAAATTTGAAATGGGCCTAGGATCCTAAAAGGGTTGTACCTTAGGGCTAGGTAGGCCTCAGCCTACCCCAGAGCTAGGACTACCTTGACCTGGCTGCTAGAGGCACAGACTTCCATAATTGCCCTGGAATTGCAAATAATAGTCATTTCGGGGTTGAAGAAAGTGATGAGCGAAAAAAGAGTAGTTTAGAGATGAAAAAGTAGTTTGAAAGGGGAGATGAAAAAGGACACCTTTTGGTTAGGCCCTACCTTGAGCTTTGCACCAAAGAAGAGGGAAATCAAGGAGGATTTGTTAGATCTTACCCTAATTTATCCTAGGAGAGAGAAAAGAACAAGTCCAATGCATCCTAAATGCAAGTGTACCATGCAATCACACTAAATAGGTGCTAAGCCATCACTAAATTGAAGTCCTTCCAATTTAGTATGATACACCTTTATATTAAGTTCACCGAGACAATTCAAATTTTATTTACTTATGTAAATTAATATATAGTTGCCAATGTTGGCATGTTGCGATGGTTAAGTTGTTGTGTTGTTGTTCTTTTGATCAAGGTTCAAATCCCGTTCAAGATGAGATCCCCCATTTGAGGCCTCACCAGTTCATAGCTTCGAGTCAAAGAATTTATCGCTCTTTTAAAAAAAAATTAAGATATAGTTAAACACACATATTAACTCCTTGATTGATGAGAGAAAATGCTACCTCTACCTCATTTACATCCTTAAGTAATAGTAGTTAGGTACCAATTGTACCATTTCAAGTTGATGTTGGAAAGAGAAACTGCTCTTGAGGGCTTATATATTTTCATTGATGGAAACTATATGGATGCCACATGCTCAGCACACTTATTTTGATCATACCGATGAATTGAAGTCATAATTGGCTAAGTATGGCATAAATAATGTAGTGTACAATTTTTAGGAAATGGTTTGGTGTGGTTACATAGTTTTGGATTTTGAGTTGAGAATTTATGGGAAAAATCATAAAGGTATACTCTATCATGTTCTAGCTTCGTAGCACTTATTGTTTTCATTGGATCGAATTATGAGGTTCTATGTATTAGTTTTATGGTAAACAGTCAAGAATAGAGATCGAGGTTAGTAAATTGTTACATGATCCTATCAGATCAGTTTTGGTAAATGTGTTTGAGTTCATGGATGATTGGTCGACTTGGTTGATAGCATGTGGGGAATTATTTTTGGTCCACATTATTTTTTTATTGATGATCCAACTGGAAGCTACACATGCTACAATATTGTTGTAAATGTGTTTTAGGTCGACCTAGTTGATGATCTAATTGTTGGAGTAGATATATAAGATAGGTTTGGTTGATCATTTTGGTATGTATGTGTGATGATTATGATGTGTTGATGTGTGAAGAGCATAAGGGTAGTATGTGTATGGTGTAAAAGTGACCACACTTCTTTGAATCATTACATGCAAGGAAACTCAAGAATGAGCCCTCACAAATTGATCCATAGCTCTTTATACATGGAGTTGCAAGATTATGAATTTGCTCTTAGCTAGAGCTATTGAGCTTGTGACCTTGCTAGTCAACCATACAATGAGAGATTCAAATGAGGACAAGGGCAAGAGTGCCAATATCCCCAAAGAATCAAATAGAAATGCAATGCAATGCAAGCTAAGAATGAGAATGCAAATGTGCAAGCTATGCTATGAAAATGGAAGTACAAACTAAGCTATGAAATGGAAATAGAAATGTGTTACAACCCTTCCTATTAAGCTAGATGAGTTATTCTAAAGCTTGAAAGTGAAATCTAAGCTATGAAAGCATAAACATGAACTACTATGCAAGATTGGAAACTAAACTATGAAGCAAATGAAGAACTCTAAGATGTAATGCAACAATGATCTCTAAAAAGCTCCAAAGTCTTCAAGAATTCCTGCAGCATAGAGTTAGCATAAAAACAAGTGTCCTAGAATGAGGGAGGGAGCTCTCCTTTTATAAGAAATGAGGTGAAATGGACCATTGAGATTAAGAGGCAAAAGTCTTAATCAGCGGTGGAGCTTGAAAGAGGAGCAATCCATGTGTACAAGTATCCTCCAATAGAAAAATAGGAGTTGACTTTATGTCCATATGAGACAAAAAGTGTTTTCTTCTTTTTATAAAATAGGAATAGTGTTTTATTTGTGCAACTTAGGATAAGATGAAAAGGTGGGGCTTTTTATTTATTAAAAGGGGAGGAAATATTCCTTTTGAATAAATAAAGACTTTAAGATACAATGGTTAGCCCATAGGATAAAAATCCAATATATGATCGAATTTAAGATTTAATCAAGAAATTGATAATGTTGAAAATATTGATTATTGATAAAATTGATTCAGGTTCAATAAATCGAATAAATGGGGCCCAAAGTCTAGGCGACCATTTTTGGGTGTATACAGTATGAAATGTATTGATTCCGTTTAGTAAGCTTAATTGGAACTATTTTTGCATATGTTGATGATGTTCATCAGCTCATTCTATCAATGAATTGTAGTCTATACTTTTGTAAGGCAATAAGCCTTTCTCAAGGTTGTAGCCCTTATTGTATTTGAGTAGTGAGCTCTAGGCTGTAAGGCTTAATGCATGTGTATTATTTATAAATATTTAACAAGATTAAATTCTACATAGTATATTTTTTGGGTTCCATCCCCACTGTAGTTTTTCCCCTAACAGGGTTTTTACTAAAAAATCATTACATTATGGTAAATTGTGGATATTTGTTATTTTTTTTTTCTACACTTTACTTTTCATTGCAAATGGCTTATGGTTTAAGAATTTGCTTGACAAAGTTATAAATGGTTGAACACGGATTCCCTCGGCACCCACTGCCCCCCTCCCCCACTTCTCAATGTTCCTTAATACCAATAGTAGATTCTCTTGACACTACTACTCCTACATGTAAAGTTGACTATGCATATCACTTAGAAATTATTTAAGACACTTGTCATCTTGGCTCATACATCTCAAAGCCTATGTATATGTAGTCATTTGGATTTCATTTTATCATCTACAAATATGAATATTAGAACTCTATCACTTTATATCTTTTAAATGTCATTAAATTTTTATTTTCGTAATTCTATTTTTATTTTAAGGAGATACAATATTGTCAATCATTATTTAATATTAAATGTAACAAAACACTGACAAGATGAGAATTTAAAATTTTTGATGAATAGAGGCTATTTCTAAAAAAAATATTAAAGTACAATATTCACAAAAAAGAGCCGGAGGAAAGAGTCACCCCGCAAGTAAATTTGAAATTGTTAAAAAGTTAGATATAAATCTACAAATGCAAAGATGTTTTGGATTAAAATAAAACACATAAATCTAGTCTCAAATAGTGAATACTAAATCTAAAAATTGAATTCATTATCTTTAAATATTGATAATAAATTAAAAATATAATAAGATTATGAATAAAATTTATAATATAAAAACATGTTACTTATCAACTTATTATTGAATTTAGAAGAGCCAAAGAAAATAGCCCTATCTATACTCCCAATGCAGCCAACCCCACCTAAGGCGAATATGGCCGGTGCTGAATGAAGGCATGCCTTGGGTTGTGTAGACAATATTCACCATTACAAATATAAGCTAAATTAAAGTGAGCACATTGAAAGACATAAAAAAGGCACAAATGTACAATATTCACCGTTAGAAATATAAATTAAATTAAACTGAAAGAAACATCAAAAGACATGGGTGTGCAATATTCACCATTGCAAACATCAAAAGACATGGGTGTGCAATATTCACCATTGCAAATGTAAATTAGTTTAAAATGAGCACATTAATGTACAAAACTATTCAATACATAAATAGTCAAATAAAACTGTTCGTTGGGGGACCAGAGGTTTCTTGAGCAGCCCTATTCCCAAGGATTCTTACATTCTCACTTGGTTTTCCATGATTACATCGGAGAAAAATGGTTCACCGACATGCTCTTTGAATTTTGTAGGGATCCCTTATGGACAGAAGATGAGATAAAAACTATGCTTTAACACCAGCTTCCATGTCCCTTGCCTCCCAGCTAGGATGAAAGCATTCTGAACTGCTCTGGGGAGAAGGCAATGTCTGCAAGTGGGACAGGAGGAGTGAGAAACAAACCACTTGTCCACACATTCCATGTGGAAACTGTGCTTGCAATTGGGCAACACCCTCACTCTTTATCCATTCATGAAATCTGTCAAACAGATTGGGCACTCCCTGCCTTGAATCTCTGGTCTCAGCTTCCTGTACACAATCAATGGAAGTGATTTTATGGACTTCTTCTTCAACCCAGTATTTGCTAAACTGGCTGCAGTCTGTCTGTCATGTGACCTCCAGAAGCAGTCCCATGGGACTGTTGAAACAAAACCCACAAAGAATGTCACTACAGAGAGCCAAACAATTAGAGAGGTGATGGTGTTTTCAGACATGTAAGGAGCAATCATTGTGTCCTGACTTTCATTGGACTAGCCAAAGACATTAGTGGATCCTTGTAATGTCATTCTTCTAATTCAGAAGATTCTTAACGTTGATAGATCACAAAATATGATCTGAAACATTAATAAGAAAACTAGAAGAGTTTAGACAGACACTTGATATCATTAAGACTCATTAAGACTCTTCTAAAGGAAACCAAGCTCTTGACTTGTATAGAGAAACAGAGATCCTAACATAAAGATTCTTTGAGGATAAACAACAAAACCCTAGAAAATTTGACTGTAAACAGCTATGGACAGAGCAGACCAAAGCCAATACAATTCTATGGAAGAAAGTTTTGCAGGACCATGAATGATTTAAGGAGCAATCATTGTGTCCCGACTTTCATTGGACAAGTCAAAGACATTAGTGGATCCTTCTAATGCCATTCTTCTAATTTGGAAGATTCTTCTAATGATCTGAAACATTAATAAGAAAACTACAAGAGTTTGGACAGCTTACATAAACTTGATATCATTAAGACTCTTCTGAACGAAACCAAGCTTTTGACTTGTATAGAGAAACAGAGATCCTAACACAAAGATTCTTTGAGGATAAACAACAAAACCCTAGAAAATTTGAGGATAAACAGCTATGGACAGAGCAGACCGAAGCCAATATAATTCAATGAAAGAAAGTTTTGCAGGACCATGAATGATTTATAACTGAAGTTTGATATGTATATATATTGGTTTGCAATCCTATCCAAGTTCTAAATTGCAAAGCTGCCTGTAACTACATTATAATACCGTCTAGTCCACTGCATAAGAATATTTTAAATTCAGAAGCAGCGTGTACTGCACTAACCCAAACTATGGGCGATTTCTAATAGGCCCACCCTTTTTGACTTAAAATAGCATGTGGGGTAATACGTGAGATTCACATTGCATAGCCTTGTGCTTAAAAAAGTGCCTAAATCTTATGAAGATCAAATGTAGCCACCTTATATTACCTTCTTTCATTCTTATCCATAACCAAGTGGGTTGGCTTGATATCTTATACACGTTTTTCCTGGTTACTTTTCTACTTTTTGAAATTACACTCCACAATTTTTTATTATTCTATTTTAAAATTATTTACAATTATAAAGTTTTAAAATGGGGAAGAATTCAAAATAACAATAACAAACAAGCTATTAGAGTTTCTTTAACACTTGCCTCCATGTAAAGCATTACTAGTCTTGTGGATGTCATCAAAGATAATCAACTTGCTCATGAAAAAAAACATATCTATTTTGTGTTTTTTCTTTGTAGTTTACAAGAGGGTACTAGTTGTCGTTATAGCTAACTTTTTTTTTGGTTTTAACTTCTACGTAATTACAAATTGGGTGATTCGGTATGCATGCAAGGGTCAAAATGTGGTCATTTTGAGTTGATCTTGCTTTGGCCACTAGAAAATTTGTACAATTAATCAAATATTTATGCACAAATGCCCCAATAATTATGTATTATTATTACCAATAAAATTGTACAAAATGCAACAATAATTGTGTATTATTGGTACTAATAAAAGTGTACAATTAGTCTAATTACTAGCTTCTTCTTTTTTCTATTTTCTATTTTTTATTTTTCTCTCCTTGAACTTTGTGTCAGTCCCTCCTACCTCTCCTTCAACCTTTTTAATTTGGTTTGGTCTACAATTATATTCATCATTTGTTCTCTTACAACTCTCATCATGATGATGGATCATGGAGTATGACCTAAAACATTGATGCAAAAAATCCCACATAACTAAATCCATAAATAAATATACAATCTGATCCATGAATTGTGGAAATCTTACCTTTCTGAACACATGTAGTGTCATATGAACTAAACACAATAAAAGTACTAAAATGCATTTAGTATAATGTATAAATGGAATAACATAAATACCAAAAGGAAGAAAAGGAATACTTATAGTGGTCCATGAAATGAAGCTTCCCATTCAAGATGTGCCCCCTTCACTAGGGCCTACACATAGAAGACTAATGATGAAAGGTTGGGGTGACTATGTATAGAGGTTTTCCATGGTCAAATCCCCTATCTTGGTGTTTCTACCTCCATAGACAACCTAAATATGAGATTGTGATAAAAAATATAAATTGATACAAGAAAGAACAACAAAGAAAATGATATGCTAAATGAAAGACAATGAATCAAGTAAACAACCTAGAAAGAGGTAACCTCCCTTCAAGACCAAAAGTAGCATGACTTACTAGAATGGGGAATGACAATGAATTCCAAGATGGGAAAATTTTGATTGGATAATAATGGAGGTCTTGTATGCTATGAGATCATGTAGAGAATGCAAGAGAGCTTAAAAAATGCGAGAGAGATTGATTACAATGACCAAGAGAGATGAAATGAGGAAATAAAATTGAAAGTTATAAGCTAGACTTGAAATCATCCCAACTCTATAAAAAATTAGGAAGTGTAATGTCCAAACAACCAACTCAGTTAAGGATATAGACAAAACATTATCATAGTCTGAACACATCTCCACAACATGCACACATCTAGGTGCAATTTGGACCTAATGTTCAAGAAAATGAACATGACATGTGAAAATGAAGGTTTAGTGATTGGAATTTGATTATTATTTTTAATTTGACTAAAGTGGAAGGTTTATGACATTTGAAGTTGAGGTGTGATTTAAGACACTTGTCATCTTGGCTCATACATCCCAAAGCCTATGTATATGTAGTCATTTGGACTTCATTTTATCTACAAATATGATATTAGAATTCTATCACTTTATATCTTTTAAATGCCATTAAATTTTTATTTTCATAATTTTAATTTAATCTTAAGGAGATAAAATTTTGTCAATCATTCTTTAATATTAAATGTAACAAAACACTGAAAAGGTGAGAATTTAAATTTTGAAATTGTCAAAAAGTCAAGGATATAAATCTATAAATGCAAAGATGATTTAGGTTAAAAAACACACATAAATCTAGTCTCAAATAGTGAATACTAAATCTAAAAATTAGATTCATTATCTTTAAATATTGGTAATAAAATAAAAATATAATAAGATTATGAATCAAATTTATATTGAAAACATGTTACTTCTAAACTTATTATTGAATTTAGAAGAGTAAAATAAAAAAGGGCCAAAGAAAATAGCACAGCATGGGTAGAAAATATTCACCATTACAAATATAAGCTAAATTAAAATGAGCACATTGAAAGATCATAAAAAGGCACAAGTGTACAATATTCACCGTTAGAAATATAAATTAAATTAAACTGAAAGAAAAATCAAAAGACATGAGTGTGCAATATTTTTTGATAAATAGTGCCTTCTCTATTAATAAAATATTAAAGTTACATATTCACAAAAAAGGGGCCGGGGGACATAGAAATCACCTTGCGGATTTCACACAGCAAAGCCAGAAACAACAAACAACTATTCATCAAAAAATAGGCATAAAGCCTTTAAGTAGCAAGAGTGGTGCTAGAAGAAGGAGGATCTTTATCATCAGAACCCCACACATCATTGGGGTTGATAGGAGAGTCAGGAAGTGACCAATCATCATCTTCCGCTTCTTACTTCTCTTTCTCATCCGTCCGGGGCTGAGAAATGGCCAGAGTCAAGCGGGGAAACTTGGAGGAGGTGGCAGGAAGCCAATCAGAGACTAGGTGGGTACCAGGAGCATCAAGAGGGGAAGACTAAGCTGGAGCTAGAGACCACCCATAAGTACGGTGAGGTGGAGAAGCTGAGTGGCACCGCCAACCATCACTGCCACCTCTAGAAGAGTGGTGGCAGGGAACCTGCAACTATGAGGTACGGGAGCAGTGAGCCAAAGAGTTGTGCCCATGATGGTGGCCTCTGGGAGGAGTACCTTCAACAAAAATGGCCTCAGGAGGAACCTGAGCAACAGTGCAGGAGCATTGCCCCAGTGATTGAGCAGCTCCCGCAGGTGAGCCACCTCAAGAGCCACTTTATTAGCTTGAACCTAAATCTACATCATAACATTATTACTTATGCAAGCCTTGTTATACAAAGCAACATTCGTATCAAGAAAGCTGTGAGAAAATATAACAGTATTCCTGTCTTTCCACAGAGTGAACAAAATCTCCATCCTAAAAGTATGCAAAATTTGGGTAAACTTAGATGGAATTCTAGGAGAATCCCCTAAGACAATCATATGCCAGGAAAAAGGCTCGGGCCTAAAGAGTTTGAAAAAATCATGAATCGACTGCCAATACTATTGAGCTCTCCTATAGAACTAGAAGATGTGCAAAAAAGTCTCTGGGTGACCACAGAAAGGACATCAAGGGTCATGAACACCTAGATGTTTGAGTCTAGATCCTACAGGAAGCCCTTGGAAAAGTAAAAACTAAGCAAAAAGAGCCATCTTGGGCTCGATAATGGCAGCCCAGATGGTTTGAAAGTGAGAGCTCCAGTGAGAGGTGGAAGAATGAAGATGCCATCTCTGATTAAGAGTGTCCACCATCGGAAGATGGGGAGACAACCACCTGTAGCCTAGCCTTGGCTTGTAATTTCTGAAAGGAGTGGCAGGATACCATTTACAATCCTTCCACCAAGGTTGAACAGCCTGAACACTAAGATTATGAAGTAAGTTAGCAGGAATTGCAAAAACTAGCAGATCAAAAGTCTAATGATTTGAGTGAGCCAAATGGTATTGCACCTACATATCCTCCCAAGAGCGGAGACTCATAGTGGCCCTAGAAAAGAGGTCCTTGGGAGTCAGAATGCCACATTTGAAAAAATGCAGAGCATTGGCCCCTTGAGTCTTAGCCAAAGGAATGCCTTGAATAGAAAATAACGGGGACCACTAGAGGTTTTGTTGATTGAAAGAAAGCCCATTGCAAAAGTCATAACCATCCCAAAAAAGCCAAGGCTTAATAACTTCCCAAGCTTTCCAAATGCTCTTGATGATGAAAGTACCCTAAATCTGAACATGTTCTTTCATAGTGAGCAAGGTCTGAAGACCAATGCCCTTCCAAGCTGGCCTGTGAACAGGGAATCCTGAAGAGATGCAGTGTCTGACAAGAATCTTCTAGGCTTCATGACCAGTGAGTGCATGAATAATCCACTTAACACAGAGAGCATGACCTTTCTTCTAGGTGGAGAGAAGGCCAAGGCCTCCAAAATCTCCAGGAAGGCAACAGTACTCCCAAGCAACCCTGTGGAACCCATGGCTGTCAGCTCCAGAGGCTCAGAGAAAGTCTCTGAGGAGGCATTCCATCTTGAGATACGAAGCTTCATTGGAAGAGGGGGGAATGAAGGATCACTCACTAATTGCATGATAACCCCACCAAGCATTCTTTCCTTTAAGTTTCCACAATATCTCAAAATATGATCATTATTCTTTACTTTCTTCTATATGCTATTCTTTCTATGGTTTTGTTATCTCAAAAATATATCAAAAACATTGCAGATGTGCATATAAAAGTAAAATATTATCCTTCAATTGTTCCACATTGAAGCATTTCCTCTTGGGAGTATTCTCTTTGTTTGTACAATATCTATCAAAAATGGTTCCCATATTTCCTACAACTATGAAAGGAATAGTGTTGGTGTTAGGTTTCATTTATTATTGAATTCAGTGGTTTCCAAGATGTGTTGAGGAGTTTTCTCCTTGTTTAATGTTAATTGTTCCTACACAATCCACTCATAAAATAGTGAAATGCTATGTTGAAGGGATGGTTGATAGTGTTCCTTAGGGGAAGGGGGATTGTGAAAGACTTGTTATCATTGTATTATGTATTTCCAATATGTTTGGATGTAGGGTAGACCAGGAGAATGAAGGATCACTCACTGATTGCATGATAACCCGGTTTTGAAGGGTCACTAGTTGAGGGGACAGTCAAGGTTCAGATGATTGGGCCATTGGAGGACCCTAGTTCTTTATATTAATTGCTATTCAAATTGGATGCATAGATTTCTTATGAATTATCAGCTGCTATGTATCTTGCAACTGGATCTGTAAATCTGCATATACTTCTCTAGGGTTGTAAGCCACTTAGGGATCAAAATAGAGACACTAAATAAAAATCATTCTTTGTCCTATTTCCTTTTAACAACGTCTCAACTATCAATGATACAATACATTTGATGCCCTAAGCTATCAATACAAATGGCACCTAGCTAGAAGCTCATGGGCTGTCCATTTGATAACCATAGTCAACATTTCAAAAAAATGGATATCCTTGAGCACAAGCACCAATAACATCAAATAATGGAGTTAAAGCATGGGCTAGGGCATGACACGAGTAGAATGTGGTCATTTCAGTGATAGCAATATACAATGGCATCATTAAACACATATGCAAGTAATATCAACAAACATGAATCCAAACATTTGAATACAATGAATCGATATCCTTGAGCACAAGCACCAATAACATCAAATAATAGAGATAAAGCACTGACTAGGGCATGACATCGGTAGAATGCGGTCATTTCAGAGAGAAACTCCCTCAACAATAAAATGAAATGCATTCGAATATGATGCCAGAGGCTTGAAAGATGAAGAAATCACATATCTTCTCCTGTGCTCAGTTGTCACTCCTTTTCTCCCACTCTCCAATCGAAATAAAAATGATGAGGTTGTTTTACTTTTTTTTTTAATGTATACCCTGAATCTGTCAGAATTTCAATGGTCAATTAAACACCCATCGAAATACTGACATCATTGGGGCCTATTACAGAAAAAAACACCAAATTCATAAAAGAAAGTTACCCATCGAAAACTTTTGTCAAAATTTGGCCCCAAATGTAGTAGTGATTGTAACAAGCTCCTTAGAAACCACCTCTATTATAAGCACCTCGGTAGTTACTGCCTCTGCCTCTAGATGAACTTTCACCTTTCCACTCGGTCTTGCCTTTATCCAGATTTGTCTTTTCAGCTTCAGATCTATTGTTTTCACCATGAGATCTACCTCTTCCTCTAGGGAATCTACCACCTCTACCTCTTTGTCTTTGGTTCGATTTCTCCTCAGCTTTCAATGCAAATTGATAAGCCCCTTCAATGTTCTCCAATTTGACCAAACTAATTTTTTCTTGGATGGAAACTCTCAAACCATTCAAGTATCTAGAAATTCTTTCCACATCATCTTCATCATGTCCATATCTGATATCTAATCTATAGAATTCCTCTATATATTCTTTTACCGAGCTATCTGTCTCCCTCAAACTTTGCATTTTCCTAATTAGGTTAATCTGATAATCACAAGGTAAGAACTTTCCTTTCTATTTATTCACCATTTTATTGCATACCTTAATTTTGTCTTTGCCTTTTTTCTTTATGTCCAACTACAGATATTCCCACCACAAGGATGCATGACTTTTCAACTTTGTGCTTGCAATTTTCACCTTCTTTTCCTCAGGTACATTTTCATATTCAAAATACTTTTCCATCTCGGTGATCTAGTCCATCAATTCATCATAATCTAATTTTCTGCTATACTCAGGAGGATTAAAGTGAGGTGTAGACTTCAGATTTTTCAAAGCCTTCAACAATGTTTCACCATCTTGATCCATCATCGGTGTAGGTTCTACATCAACTTGTTCTTCCTTAATTTCATCATCACTAACATCTTCAAGATGTCTTCCTCTTCTCTGGGCTATTTTAACAACTTCTAATCTAGCAGAAAGTTGTCTCAACATGTCTGCCAATCTTGGATCTACATCTTGCCTCCCATGAACCATCTTGAAATCCTTTGCAATTGCAGGCCAGATCACAATCTGGTACCCCACAACAAATCAACTAGTTTTTGAGAAGAAGGAACACTCAAAACTAGATTCACAAACCTAGATCCAGATCTCACCTTGCTTTGATACCACCTGACATAAGGGAGGATGGGGAGAGGGGCCAAAGGTGCACCCTAACTAGATCCAACTTACAGAAATCACACGGAAGAAACAACACAAGAAGTGTGAGAGAGAATGCAAAAAATTTCATATATTATCTTCAATTTGATTCATACATGCTGGGCTATAAGGTCTTCCCGGTTTAGGCCAGATATTACAATCAAGTACATAAGTCCTTCAACATGTGAGGATCTACCAACAATCTCTAATCTTCTATCCAAAAATTCACTCCCTAAATTCTAACCAAACAACTAAATTTATACAAGAGGCTACCAAATCAAGTCGGCCTTCAGATCCACCATCAATGGAAGGAAAAACTAGATCTAGGTCCACACACTTCCCAATGATAGATACCATCATTAAATCTACTACCAAATATAAATGAAAGAGTTAGACTCAACAAAAATCCAAAATAAACAAATTGGTAAGCAAGGAAACCGAGCACTAGACAAGCATCACCGAGTGCTAGGGAAATTCACCGAGTGCCAAAGAGATAACTGACCAACACCGGTGAACAAAGGAAATCAAGCAACACTGAACCAACTCGGTCAAAGAAGGAACTGAGCAACACAGAAAACTTCAAACATCTTTTTGGTGACATAGGATTGCCAAGGACCCGAGATGTTCCTGCATCAGACCTCTAGGATATTCAATATTAATTCAAAAACCAAAAGGCTTGATTAAGCACAATCACTCTTTCAAATTTACATAAAAAACATAGAAATAAAGTCTAAAAATAGGTCTCTTAGACAATACTCAAAATAATAGTATTTTTGACAACCCATTTATCTTTTCTTTATGATCTAGCTCCTTTTTAAAACAAACTAAACTCCCC